>JAJHSJ010000006.1:25989432-26489432 GCA_021015155.1 Magnolia officinalis
ACAATTCTAAACAATCTTTTTTATCAGCAGTAATAATTCAAACGTAGCAACAGTTTCAAAAAAATAATTCAAACGTAGCAAGTTCTATGGAACCCTTCTTTCATAACAAACCTAATAGACAAGGAGATCAATTCCTCTAGCTTCTAGCTATCTTGGAAGGCCAGTTTGTTCCCATTTCGGAAATTGATTTTTTTTTTTGTTAAAGGAATGGGAATTGTTCCAAATTCTCTGTTCAGACTGTTCTATAAGAAGCTTAGTGAGGTTGGCCAACCAAAAGAAAGAACAGTAGAGATTTCCATAATAAGTTCGAATCAGTGGAATCAGGTGGTAGAAAGAGTGCATTGCAGGATGATATCATGAGCATTACTGTGCAAGGAATTCCAGGGAGTCACCTGTAGTGATGATCTCAAAAGATGCTGGAAATATGAGTGGGATTTCACTGCCTTCAGGTTGGTTGAAGCTCAATCAATTGTAACTAATCCTGGCCCAACTGGAACCAGAGTGACCATTAGAGGACGATCTGGGAGAGGTGTTGAGCTTAAAGCAGGAACAATTGGGGCAGGGAATCATAATGAAGCCAAAGTTAGAGCTTCGTGGGTTGGTACAAGGAAATCAAGAGTAAAGTGCATCCCACAATCACCGAGGGGACCGCTTCTACGACTGAAGATTGGCGAGCCAGATGGAAGAAATTCAGAAGTTGAAGGATTATGTTTCTTTTGTTCACATCAGTGGCAAGGACATGTTGTAGCTAATTACCTGGCTAGCATAGGTGGTTGGGGATTCCATCCCACCTATAATCCCAGTGCATTTATTTGTTAATAAAGACCCTTCCTTTCTTACTCAACAAACGAAAAAAGAAAAAGAAAAGCTATATGGCAAGTATAACAAAAGACAACACTAGTAAAGCTCTGATTACAAAAAGAGAAGGATAAAACAGTGGACTGGATTATCCCACTGTTACAAATGAGAACACAATGAATAGATGTCACTGCATTCAGAAAAAATCACTTGACCAACAAGAAACTTTCAGACCATTCCAGAACAGCAACCACTATTACCACTAAGTGCTGAGAATCATCATTACAAATGTGTAGGTCACCAGAATTGGCGTCAACTGGAAAAATAAAAAATAAAAAATAAAAATAACTATGCAATGACGCCGATACTCGATCAACTCCATACCCACGCAAAGGGTGTGCAGTGATCAGTAAAATCAATTGCACATGCATAAACGAGTCCCATACAAATGCTCATGGAAACTAATACGTCTCAACTACATTGACTTTCCTGAACCAGACTTTAATGAACTCATGCTTCTATTGAAGATGTCATCTTGCTTTTGAAGAGGGGTCATGAATCATGATACAAAAAAAAAAAAGGTACTTGGATATCATGAAGACAAGAAGAGCAAGGTCCAAGCATGGACTCAAAAACATTCCCAGTTTAATAGTGGACAAGGAATTTGCTTCATAGTGGATATGCAAGGTATAAATAATTTTAGCACCTTTGCTAGAAAAAGAAGCTCAAAATCCAAAATTTAGAAGTGAATTAGTAATGGCAAGAAAAGAACCAGCCAACCATGTACATGAGATCTCTTTCAATCTGAAGTTGGAAAATATGGTAATAGATCCTAAGCCCAAGAGAGGAGCCAACACCAATCATAGTACTCGAATTGAGCCATTCTGTTCATTAATAAACCTGCCACATGCCTCTACCAGATTTTCCAGAGTTCCTTCCATACCGCAACTGAAATTCAGCCGTTTCAAGACAATTAGCGGAGATTGTGAACTTCCCACTGCATCCTCGCTACCCATCTTGATGCAGATGATTTAACTATAATATATTGGGAAACTATACTTTTGAATGGATTGGAAAGTCAGCACTTCTACCATTTAAAATAGCAACAAGTATGGATAGAAAAGAACTTTGTGATTCCTCCCCAAATGATAGGACATGGAAGAATCAAGAGCATTAAATCAGCTATCATTCCTATGAGCAATCTACTCGTGGAAAACTGAACAACAGAATTTGGAAAAGGAACAGGAGATGAAAGGAAAAATCTCCAGCCCCATAAACTGACAATGGGGGACACTCATCATTAGTCATTCCAAAAATGCACAATGGATTCTCCGAGTAACCCAGCCCTTTTTGGCCCAACATCCAAGGTTGATGATCTTCCAGGAGAAACAGTAAATGAAAGTGCCCTGGTTTGTCAATATATGTGTATGTTGAGTCTTAGAGTCAAGTGAGCCCTATATGAAGAATACAAGACCGAAGACTCACCAAGTTGAAGAGGTTCAAGTACGCATCATAGGTATATTAAGCCTCACATCCCTAACCAAACTCTATCAGGTAATAACCCTGCTTAAAATGGTTCTAACTAAACCTAAACTATATTTGCAAAACCCTTGGTAAGCTTAGATTTAGAGCTAGTTTAAAGTTTGTGGAGAATGAATCAAATTGGTAAATATCATGTTCTTCGATGACATCGAAGACCTGTTCGATGGCATCGAAACAGTGGCCAAATAGTCCTGCAAGCAAACTGTAAAAATATTGGACATTGTCGATGGCATCGAACATACTTCGATGACATCGAAATTCAAATTTCGATGGCATCGAAGAAGTTTCGATGGCATCGATATTGGGACCAGTTTGTCCAGTGAGCTTTCAAGGAAAATTAATTTATTTCTCGATGGCATCGAAATGTTGTTTGATCACATCGAGATATGGACAAAAATGCCCAGAGAGTTTTCAAAGGAAAATCATTTAATTCTCGATGACATCGAAATGTCTTCGATGACATCGAAATTCAAACTTCGATGACATCGAAGGATGTTCAATGATATTGAAAATTTGCTCAAAATTGTCCAACAACCTCAGTCCATTTTTCAGGAAAAAATCTCGATGGCATCGAGTCATCATTCGATGACATCGAAGGTCTCCTTCAATTACATCGAACAAAATCTATCCAGCACTTATTTGAAAACCTTAGTTCAAGAGTCGATGGCATCGAAGGTATAGAGTTTTGTTTTGATGGCATCAAAAACCCTTCGATGACATCGACAATGACAAATTTCTGCCCATTTTTTTACCATTGGGATTTTACTCTATATATCACTTGGGGTTGTTTCTTGGATTGTAAGGGTCCTCAAATTGTAGACTCTATAAGCGCGACTGTTTAGAGAGTATCCCAAGAATATGTTGTCATCGCTTTTAGAATCAAATTTACCTAGTTGTACCCGGTCTCTAAGGATATAACACTTACTACCAAAGACACGGAAATATTTAACACTAGGTGGCTTACCATTCCACAGTTCATACTGAGTCTTATTTAAACCTGCTCTAAGGTATATACGATTAATTATATAGCAGGAAGTGTTAACAGCCTCGGCCCAGAAAACTTTTTGGCATATTTTTACTATTCAGCATAACCAAGCCCATTTCTTACAACACGCTATTCTTTCATTTAACCACTCCATTTTGTTGTGGAGTTTTTGGAGTTGAGAACTCATGACGAATCCCATTTTCTTCGCAATACCTTTGGAATAGGTCGTTCTCAAACTCTCCCCCATGATCACTCCTGAACCTATCAATGACATATCCCTTTTCGGTCTGGAGTCACTTAGCAAGTTTTTTTAATTCTTCAAAAGTATCAGACTTTTTCCTAAGAAAAGCGACCCAAGTGAATCTGGAGTAATCATCTACCACCACCAAAAAATGTCTCTTCCCTCCATGGCTCTCAACTCTGGTGGGACCTACTAGATCCACATGTAACAACTCAAGTGCTTTTGAGGTTGCTGTGGTGGTTGTCTTTTTATGAGCAACTTTTATCTGTTTTCCTTTAATACAATCACTACACACAACCATCTCTTTCTTCCCGATCTTAGGAAGTCCTCTCACCAGACTTTTCAAGCTGAATTGGGACAAATTTCAGTAGTGTACATGCCCGAGTTTTTGGTGCCACAATTTAGACTCGTTATCTCGAGTCATGTGACATCTTGTGGACGGGACATTTTCTCCACTGCTTTCTATTACATAGCAGTTGTCACTTGTGTGGAGACCTTTCATGATTAATTTACTTAGGTGGTCCGAGATCTCGCACACATCTTTGGATAAAGTGATCGAGTGTTCTTTATCGCATATTTGGGAAATGCTCAATAGATTGTGTTTCAGTCCCTCAACACAAAGATCATCCTCAATCTTGGGCAATCCAGGCCCGACAATACTCCCACGTCCAATAATCTTGGCGGTGCTCCCATCTCCAAAAGTGACCGACCCACCATCAAACTCAGTGTAACTACAAAAGTGGGTCCTGTCACCAGTCATGTGCCTGGAGCAACCGCAATCAAGATACCATTTAGAGCTATTGCTTGCTTTGAGTGTTGTATGAATCACAAGGCAGTTAGCTTTATTTTTCGGCTGGTTATACCTGGGTGATTTGGATTTTTGGTAACCACCTTCTTTGGAGATGAAGTAATCCTTTTGGTTTCTCCTTTAGGCTGGTTATACCTGGGTGATTTGGATTTTTGGGGAAATTGATCCAGATTCGCCTGATTCATCAATTCCTTGGTTTTCTGATTCAGTTGTGCTACTTGTTTCAGCAACTCCTTCATCCTCTTTGTCATTCTAGGAGTAGGGAATTTCCTCCTTTCATTTGGAACTTTTGTAGGAAGACTCTTTGGTTTATGCATCATTTTACCCGTTGGTTTGAATTTACCGATATTGCTTGAACCGGAAGTGGAATGGGGCTGTCTAAATGCTAGACATTCAAATTTAAAATATCCCATGTCTCCACATGAATGGCAGATAGGAGTAGCTTTTGTTTGACTGTCAGATGCAACTATTTTCTTAATCATCGGAGATGCAAGAGAAGGGCTAGATTTGTAAGTTTCATAGCCTAATCCTTTCTTATCCCTAGAATTTCTTCCCAAACCTAAAAGTCTTTCTAGTTTTTCATCACTTTGGGAGAACCTATGACTAAGTTCAGTTGAATGTTTGGATTTCTCTACATCTAGTCTCAATTTTTCATTTTCAGTTTTCAACTTTACATTTTCTGTTTTCAATTTTTCATTTTCTAATTCTAGATGTTTAACCTTCTTGGTCAATTCTTCAATTTTAAAATCAGCATCAACTGCTTCTCTTCCAAGCAAGGCGTTTTCAACATGGGATTCTTGATTATCATCAGCCAACTTGGTATTAACGGCAAGTGCCTCATCCAAAACTTCTTTCAGCTGTTTGATCTCATTGTAGGCCTGACCAAGCATTTGAAGAATGTTTTTGTTGTGAGTATAAAGCTGGTCATAGGACACCTGGATGTTGTCATTTTCTTGTTCTTCTCCTTCTTCTACTTCATCTTCTGAGGAGGAGGAGGAGGAGGAGGAGGAGGCCTTTTCAATTTGTTGCTCATCTATCTCCTTACTATCCCCTAGATCCAAGATGACCGTAGTGGTGGAGGTCATAAGAATTTTCAAAGATTTTTGGTCTCCATCACTCTCAGACTCACTTGTATCTGAATCGGAGTCTTCGGTGTCGTCCCATGTGGCTGTCATAACCTTTCCTTTTGATTTCTTTGTGGGACAATCAATAGATAGATGACCGTACTTTCGGCAATTATAACATTGGGGCTCCTTTGACCTTTTAGATGGTTTGCCTATTTGGCGCTTATGGTCATGACATTTTCCATTTTTGTTGAATATTCTTCCACGGTTCTTGTTGAAGAACTTTTTGAACCGTTTCGCCAAAAGGGTCACCTACTCATCTCCATCATCCTCTTCACTATCCTCCTCAGATTCAACTTTGTTTTTAGAAGTTTTGAGGACTATGTTTGGATTTGGTGAGGGTTTTAAAGTGTATATCAAAAGTCTGTAGGGAACTTATGAGTTCTTCTACTTTCATTTCATCAATATTTCTACACTCTTTTATGATGGTGACTTTTGAACTGAAGCGTTCCGATAGGGATCTCAAGATTTGCCTACAAATTTTTGGTATCGGAACCCTCTCTCCAAGTCCCCACATGGAGTTACATATATCATTTAGTTTTGTGTAAAACTCCATAAAGGTCTCATGATATTCTATTTTTATGTTCTCAAAATGGACTGTTAGGAGCTATAGCTTTCAACATTTTACGGTGCTTGTTCCCTCATGGGTGGTTTCCAACAAATCCCATGCTTGTTTTGATGTTTCACACACATGCATGTGTTTAAACTCCTCTTGTGAAACAGCATAGTAAATTGCATTCACTGCTTTAGCATCACATGTTTTCCTTTGTTTTTCATAGTTAGTCCAAAATGCCTTTTGTTTTGGTCGAGATATGGTAGTATCATTATCAAGTACAATTTGTTCCATTGGTGGCTCATACCCACTCTCAACAATATCCCATACATCATGGTCCAAGGATTGCAGAAAAATATTCATTCTAGCTTTCCAAATGCATAGTTTGAACCATCAAAACTTGGCAGTCGAGAGACTGATGTTCCCTCTCCTTTGGACATTCTTCCAACTTCAATAAGGATCTCCCTCTAGGTTGTTAAACCCTTCAAGAGGAACCCTCTCTGATACCAATTAAAATTGCGGGTAAACCGCTACTAGTGAAGTATTGAGTTATGTCCAAGTGTCCTAGAGGGGGGTGAATAGGACTTTTCAAAAAATTTAATCCTGCTTAATGCAAATACTAACTTCTAAGCACTTGTAAACAGGATTAAATGATAAGCAAGCACAATAAAAAAACAAGGATAGTGAAATATATAAAAGCTACATTGTATCAAACATGTAGTGTGCAGAAATTAAACATATCATGAATTAACACAAACATAAGCAACAGCATGCACCACAAACACAGCGATATATAGTGGTTCAGCTACGTGCCTACTCCACTCCCAGCGGACGCACTCAACCCATGAGTGTACCGGATTTCAGTATCTAATGGTTTAAAATCAATTTGACCATGAACCTTTACAACCTACACAAGGTTATCAAAATTGCCTACACAAGGTTTTAAATCCGGTACACTCAACCCATCAGTGTAACGGATTTCACTATCCAATGGTTTTAAATCAAGTTGATCATGAACCTTTACAACCTACACAAGGTTATCAAAAATGCCTACACAAGGCAATAGATCCTATGCAAGGGCTTTATCGAAATTGCCTACACAAGGTAGTAGATCCTACACAAGGACTATACATGTATTCTCCCATCGGAGGCATTACGAAAGGTCTTGGCGAGTTTGGAGAACCGAACTCTGAATCCCAATCCTACACAAAGAAATGGCTTCAGACAAAATAGACTCTAATACTTATCTCTAAGAGAATGAGCCACATTCAGCACATGTTGATGAAAATCTTCTATTTGATGAAGATTCTTCAGCTCCCTTAAACCGCAACCCGTTGTAAATGCTTCAATCGAAGATGTCAAGGTTGTTGGGTCAAGATTTGGGTAAATCTAATCTAGTTAATGATTGATCTTTAAGAACTAGAGAAGATTCTCAAAGCTAAGCATTCAGAGATCCCAACACAATGATTTTCCATTAAGGAGTGTTGTTGGATCATTAATGAACGCTGGAGTTCATATTCAATCCAGACAATGAATGTTCCAATGATTGCCTTTAAGCCATGGATTGAATGATGAACTCCAATGGGAAAGAGGGCTTGAGAGTAAGGGCATTAACTCTAACAATAACTCTCACAAAGCTCTCTTCAATGCTTGCTCAAAAAGCCAAGAAACAACCTCAAGTGATATATAGAGTAAAATCTCAACGGTCAAAAAACGAACAGAAATCAATCATTGTCGATATCATCGAAGGGTCTTCGATGCCATCGAAATAAAACTCTATATCTTTGTTTACCGCCGAGGCTGAATACATTGCAGCCGGTAATTGTTGTGTGCACAAATGTTGTTGGATTATGGGACTGACCAATCAACGATGACACTATTTTGCAATAATACAAGTACCATTAACATTTCAAAAAATCCAGTTCAACATTCTAGAACAAAGCACATTGACATCCGACACCATTTCATACATGAGCTTGTAGAGGAAAATGAGATTGTGTTGGATTATGTGTCTATCGAGCGACAACTTGCCGATATATTAACAAAACCGCTGGATGCCAATAGATTTGGAGATCTTCAAAAATCTATTGGAGTATGTGCGGTCTAATTTCATCATTGGCCCATATGTTTTAACTGATATATTTGAGGATTTTTGGCCTCATTATTCTTTTTGGATATATTGTTATTTATTTCTTGTTTATTTTTTATTTTATGAATTTTGTTGAGTGTACAAATAATAAATTGTTGGTATATGTATACATCTCATTGTATATCTCCGTGCAAGCTAAACTGGAAAATCTAAACTGACTAATTGCTTCGATGTCACCTCGATGGCATCGTCTTCAATGCCATCGAAACCCTTCGCGCATCTCTGACCTATCTGGAAGTTTTTCGATGGCATTGAAGACACTTCGATGCAATCGAAGAATCACGACAAGTATAAAATTGGGCGCGCGGGATTTTTCATTTTTCACTCTACCTGTTCTTCACCGCACAGCTATTCGTCTCCCTTCCTCCTTGGAGCTTCGGTGGACGTTCCTCATTCGATTTTCTTCCTCCATTGGTCTTCTTGTGTGGTAAGGCATCCCATAGTGTCATCCATTTTCGTTTTCATTATCTTGGGTTGCCGATTTAGGGTTGATAGGCTTGATTTGGGGATTACCTTGTGATTGTGCATCTCATTGTAGTATTTCTTGGAAAATCTTTGTTTATTTCGTGATTTGCACCATGCTTAAGGACAAGTGAAAAGCCCCGGCTCAAGGGGAAACATCTCGCCCCACATGGTACAATCAATGCGCACCTCGTCGCAGGACCAAGGCTCCAACGGAGCCCTCAACACCCACGTCTCCTGCCTCGTGGCAGGACACACCTATTTGAAGGACGCTGCAAATGGAGATACCCATTCCGACAATTCCAACCCCCAGCGATACGCTATTGGAAAATATAGGAGGGCGGAAAATCAATCTGGAGCGACAAGTAGACCGAGGATGTATTGGTCCCTTTGGGATCGAATCCATCCTCGACACCGTGGGTTGAAGCAATGCCCTTAAGTTCGGTGGGACAACGCGAAATGAACAAATTTATCAATTTCGATGACATTGAAGAAGGTTCGATGACATCGAAGGACATCGAAGAAGGTTCGATGACAACCTATTTGAAAACCTTGGTGTAGGAGTTAATGTCATCGAACCTCTTTGATGACATCGAAGGAAACTTCGATGGCATTGAAGACCTTTCGATGACATCGACAACGACAGATTTCTGCCCATTTTTTTACCGTTGGGATTTTACTCTATATATCACTTAAGGTTGTTTCTTGGCTTTTTGAGCAAGCATTGAAGAGAGCTTTGTGAGAGTTATTGCTAGAGTTAATACCCTTACTCTCAAGCCCTCTTTCCCATTGGAGTTCATCATTCAATCCATGGCTTAAAGGCAATCATTGGAACATTCATTGCCTGGATTGAACTATGAACTCCAGCCTTCATTGATGATCCAGCAACACTCCTTGATGGCAAATCATTGTGTTGGGATCTCTGAATGCTTAGTAATGCAGGGGCATTTTCACACCGGGCTCGAGTGGGGTTGTTTGTGGGTGCAGGGGCACACTCGGGGTGGGCGGCCCGTGTGAGGCAGGTGGCTCGTGTGAGGCGGTACCCGTGTGATTTGGGGCTCACGAGGGGGGTTCGGCCGAGGTCCTAACCCATATAATGTGGGGCCTGGGCTATAAGATAAAGGGATTCATTTGCGATGTTCTAACGGTTCGAGCTTTTAAAGCAACTAAATGTCCTGCATCAAATTGGTATCTGAGCGGGAGGTCTCGTGTTCAAGACTCCTCACCGGGGGTGATTAATGCAGGGGCATTTTCACAACGGCTTGAGTGGGGTTGTTTGTGGGATGCAGGGGCATACTAGGGGTGGGCGGCCCGTGTGAGGCGGGTGGCTCGTGTGAGGCGGTACCCATGTGATTTGGGGCTCAGGAGAGGGGTTTGGCCGAGGTCCTAGCCCATGCGATGTGAGGCCTGAGCGATGAGATAAAGGGATTGATTCGTCATGCTCTAACAGTTCGAGCTTTTAAAGCAAGTGACTAATTGTCTTGGCATCACTTAGCTTTGGGAATCTTCTCTAGCTCTTAAAAATCAATCATTAACTAGATTTATTTACCCAACAACCTCGGCATCTTCAATTAGAGCATCTACAATGATTCTGGTTCAAGGGAGCTGAAGAATCTTCATCAAATAGAAGATCTTCATCAACATGTGTTGAATGAGGCTCACTCTCTTAGAGGTAAGTATTAGAGTCCATTTTGTCTGAAGCCCTTCTTTGTGTAGGATTGGGATTCAGAGTTTGGTTCTCCAAACTCGCCAAGACCTTTCGTAAGGCCTCCGATGGGAGAATATAGTCCTTGTGTACGATCTACTGCCTTGTGTAGGCAATTTCGATAGAGCCCTTGCGTAAGATCTATTGTCTTGTATAGGCATTTTTGATAACCTTGTGTAGGTTGTAAAGGTTCATGGTCAACTTGATTTAAAACCATTGGATAGTGAAATCCGGTACACTCATGGGTTGAGTGCGTCCGCCGGGAGTGGAGTAGGCACGTAGCTGAACCACTATATATCGTTGTGTTTGTAGTGCATGTTGTTGCTTATGTTTGTGTTGATTCATGATATGTTTAATTTCTGCACACTACATGTTTGATACAATGCAGCTTTTATATATTTCACTATCCTAGTTTTTTATTGTGCTTGCTTATCATTTAATCATGTTTACAAGTGCTTAGAAGTTAGTATTTGCATTAAATAGGATTAAAAATTTTGAAATTCTTATTCACCCCACTCTAGGACACTTGGACATAACTCAGTACTTCACTAGTAGCGGTTTACCTGCAATTTCAGTAAATATATTTGTAGTTCTTGGGGACATGCCACCCAACCATCTATGGTTCAAAGAATAATAGATCAGAATAGTGTTGCCATAATAAACAGAAGCAACATAATCCAGTAAAAAAATGTTGTCTAGCATTACAAAACAATTTGTTGTGAAAACACTATTAATTGGCCATAGCGACATACTATTTGTATTTATCTATCAATTAAAAATCATTTTATAAAGCTTCCCGATGTGATTCTTTTTTACTTTTTTGCTGTTAAGAATTAAGCATATCGGTTTTATGGCATTGGTAGATGAACAAGGTAATGTAGGCCTATGAAGCATTATATTCCCCTAGTACGAAAACAAAAACAGAACTTAAAAGCTAAAAACATTCAAACAGGGGTGAGAATTATCTTGCTTCTAAAGAAAAATAGTCAAAACAATTTCAATGATTATTATAATGATTCAAAGAAATGGACAGAGCAAAACACCGGGTCATCATGATCACTTGAACAAATTTTGAATAAAAGAAAATAAAAGATGAAAAATAGCACAAAACTAAGTCAACCACCACTACATCTCAACAGAATAAGAGTGATTTTACTTTCTTATTAATAGAAAGGTTTTAGTAATTGAATTCATCAAATGATACCTGAGAATGCTTTCGCTTTGTGACACTTTCCTTCCCTGCGTTCAGACAGAAGTCCAGATAAAAGTGAGTTTGGGTTGCTGGCCTGTCTAAACTACAGAAACACACCAAGATTCATTGCAAGCTAAAATTTTGCAAAATCAACTCCAATCAGAAAGAACAACCCAGAACTGAAAAATAGATTGGCTGATCATAGCCTATGTTTTCAAATGGAGAAAAGATCCAATATTTTCATGAGTTATTAACCACAGGGTTCTCTTCAATTTACCGCATAAATTATTGTTTCACGTGTGTCGATAAAGATATCTTATATCATGAAACCGAATTTCCTACTTGGACAACTGATGAAGAAATATAGGGATATGAGGAAGGATTTCCACATGGGCCTTATTACTTTAGAGAAAGCATATGATAGGGTCCCCAGAAAGTTATCTGATGTTTTGGGAAAGAAAGAAGTCTCAAGAGGATATATTGACATTGTTAAGGATATGAATGAGGGAACGCTAACAAACGTGAGGACCACTAGTATAGAGATGAGTGAGTACCCAATTACTGTAGGCTTGAACCGGGGGCTCGACATTGAGCCCATGCCTTTTCGCATTGGTTATGGATGAGTTAATGAGGCATTCACAAGAAGAGATATGATGCAGGACACATGATTTAATGCTAGCATACAACGTGGAGATTATAAAAGAGTCCATAAAGTAATTCAATTAACAAAAAATGCTAACCCACCAAGTAATTAAGAATAAACAATAGGAAATAAAATCTGATTTAACCTAAATTACATGCCCGTATGCTAATAAATCACATAAACCAATTAAAACTAGGCCCGATGGAAGGATAGAACTTCCAATTTAGCATAGGCATGTTTCACTCTCAAGGGATAGATTTGTAGGTTTTATGATTAGGGTTAGGAATGGGAAAATCTGAAAATTAAAAAATTAGGGTTCATGGAAATTGGGGATTTTGGAATTGGGGTTTTTAGAAATTGGAAAAAGTAGAAAATTGGGGATCTAGGATTTAGGGTAGGGTTATAAATGGGGAATCAAAGGGTTTTGATGGGAGAAGCAAGGGGAAATCAAAGGATTGAGCAATTGTTCATACGGTCAGCCTAGGGGCTCGCACGTGTGGGTTGTTGGCTAGGGATTTTGAGTCTTCAATGGTTGATTTCAGTTGGGGTTGAAGTTTGATGATGAAAAGTTGAATAAAACAATGATTTGGATGGTCTTGGATAGGGAGGGAAGAAGAGAGATGAAGTTTTTTAGAAAAAAAAAATACCTCTTTTGGATAGAAAGGAAGAGAGAATGAAGTTGATAGATGGAAGCATCGCACCTCCGTTGAATGGGGAATGGAATTACACAACACCAAGCTCTAAATCACATGGAGTATTTTTCAAATCACGTGAAGAAGAGAAAACGCAAAGCTTTTTCTTTTCAAAATAATGGCATTAGGGATTCACACACCCATCCTTTTCTTTTATAGTCTCAAAAAAGACCTTTTACAAAAAGACACTCTCAGATAAGATTCTCAACATAAAGACGCATAATAAATTAAAAGTTGTTCCTAACTCCCTAATGTCAATATAAATATAAGTTATACAAAAAATAATGAAGCATATAAATAATCTAAACAACTAAACTATTTCATGGCCCATGGGGGTCCACGATCAAGATGTCCAATGATGATGATCCAACGGTCCGATCATCGTGTCCATCAAGCTCTTATATGCTACTCACGTGCATCTTCCCACTGTGGGGTCACATGGGATCTTCAACGTGGCTACGAATGTGAATTGGGCCAAGTGGGCCCCATGTAATGGTCGTCTAGCCATAAGGAGACTGGCCCAGCCCACGTCCTCTGGTATGATGCTTGGATGTCCTCATCAATTCCCCTCGGCTGAGGAGATTTCGCCTCTGAAAAAATAAAGATATAGTGATGCTCAAGGAAATCCGGGTCTCATCGTTGAAGCTCTGCCTCTGTGATCAACGTACTGTCCGACTTTGGTCTGCCCTTTCACTTGACAAGGTACTCGCGGTAACCTCCATGTCATGTGGAAACTGCTCCTTCATCTAAGATATCCTCTATCTCCTCTCTTCTTGTAGGTATGGATGATAACGGTGGTAAAGGTTGAGAAGAATGGTCAGGCCATGGGTTATGGGACAGGTAAGGGGCATCATCATCAAAGTTCATGTGAGGGTTAGAGGAAGGTCCATGAAACGGTACACGATCTTCCACATTAAATGTGGAACCAATACCCACGTTAGTGGAAGATCTATCAAGTATTTGAACCCATTCTTTTCAAGATTTTATATAGTCCAGCGCTACGGGCTTGTAATTTTTTTATGGTTTCCAGCGGAAACCTTTTTAGACGTATTCTAATCATGACTTCATCAACCATAATAAACTCTTTAAACCTATGGTGTGAATCAACAATCATTTTGTATGTTTTCCTACTTATATTGATTCTTTTTCTAATCTCCACATGCAAGTCATGCATATGTCGTGTAGATGCATGTGCGGACTCTGAAGGCCTATGGAACACTGACATGGGTATGCAATCTACTTGCCTTTCCAGATCCACTTCCTCCTTGGGACTCATTTGATCGTGATGAAGGTTTGGTAGAATCAACACATGAATGTCCCGCACGGGTGTAAACTCATCCGGTATGTCCTCCGGAATAACAACACTAGACTTCTCTAATACCAGATTCACCTTAGATGGTAACTCTACACTACCCTCGGGTGTAACCTCAGGTGGCATCTCCATAATAACCTTAGGTGTGACCTTACTTGCCATGTGGGAATACAGCGTCAAATCAGTTTTAGTCTCCCTTTCAAACTCTTTGGCATTAACTATAGAAAGAGACTCAAGCTAGAGTTTCGTCACATCTTCAGGACCACGTTTTTTTACGTCCTCCTTTTCCGAGGTACTTTTGGGCGGGAGAGTCTTCAAGACAACCCTTTTGCCTTCATACAAAATGAACACATTCGAGTGACTGAATAGTGTTGCGTCCCTCCATACAACCAAGGCCTGCTCAAAATGATGTGCCCTATATCCATAGGCAAAACATCACACCACGTGTCTATATAGGAACCAAACTGGATGGGAATGGAACAACGCTGAGAAACCAGAATCGAAGATGCATCAACCTATAAGACTCGATAGGGCTGAGGGTGAGAAACGACTAGCATACCTAAGCGGTCCACGGTGCTAGCAAAGACCACATTGATGCAACTGCCACTATCGATGATCAACTTGCAATTTTTGCCACTACACTTGGCATAAGTGTGAAAAATTGAATTCTTGCGCCAATCATCAGTTTTCACAATATAGCTCAAGGCACAGCTAACAATTGCAAGTGGCACAGTCTCAACTCCTTCAATTTGATCACTGGCTTGTGATTAGAGTCATTGGACATCTTCCCCAGTGTCGGGGTTTCCATGAAGGGAGGCTTCAAGCTAATCAACATGTGCATTGGTCACGGTCAATTGAGTCGCGGTGGTCCTATTGTGCGCTTCAATGGCCGTCAGACAATGGTTAATAGCATTAAGGGCCTCAACAACCTACTCTAGATTCATAGTGGGATGTAAACCAAAGCCACATCCAAAATGAATGGACATACACAAGGGAACTCTAAAAGGGAAACCTAGATCCTAGGGTAATGTTATGACAATGATAAAACCAACCTAGAGATTAAACTAGACACACTCGAAACACTAATCTAACTAATCTAAAAACTCAGCAAGCCGTCACCCTCAAATATTATGTTGAAAATTGAGCAGGACGGTAATTTGAGAGTACCAAACTAAAAATTCAGCAAAAGTGTAATCTGAAAATTACAAACTGAAAATTCAGCAATGTGACAACCTGAGATTATTAAACTAAAAATTCAGCAATGGTATAAGTGGAAAACGCTAGCTGAAAATTCAGCAATGCGATACTCCAAACTAGGAACAAAATTCAACAATATGATCCTAGATCCTATATGCAATGTATGCTCTACTAACCCTAGATGTGACTCTAACCTAAGTGCAACACAAATCCTATGCTAAACTTATGGCTCTGATACCAAATTTGATGCAGGACGATTAATCACTTACTATAAAAGCTCGAACTGATAGAGCATGGCAAATCAATCTATTTATCTCATAGCCCAAGCCTCACATCCCATGGGTTAGGACCTCGACCGAACCCCCCCTCGTGGGCCCCACTTCACATGGGTTCCGCTTCACACGAGCCACCCGCCTCATAGAAGTGAGGCCTGCCTCACACGGGCCACCCACCCCGAGTGTGCCCTTACATCCCACAAGCCACCCCACTCAAGACCGGTGTGAAAATGCCCATGCATTAATCACCCCCGATGAGAAGTCTCGAACACGAGACCTCCTGCTCTGGTATGGTACTCAGATGTCCTCATCAAGATAGCATGATGTATTGTTGTTTGCAGATGACACGGCTTTGATTGACAAGATGATGGAGGGTGTAAACAAAAAGCTAAATGTATGGAGGGATGCTTTAGAATCTAATGACTTAAAATTATTCAGACTATAACAAAGTATATGGAGTGCTGTTTTAGTACTAAAATGAGTGAAAATGAGGAATTACTTGAGATTGTTGACCAAGAAGTTTCCCAAATGACCACTTTCAATACCTTGGGTCAATAATTCATGATCATGAGAAGTGGAGAGATTTAAAAGGATGTTGCCCATAGAATCCAAGCAGGTGGAAGAAATGGAGGTGTGCGTCTAGAGTTTTATGTGATCATCATGTACCACTCAAACTAAAAGGGAAATTTTATAGGATAGCTATAAGACCAGCCATGCCTTACGGTACAAAATGTTGAGCAGTTAAAGAACAACATGCTCATCGGATGAGTGTAGCTGAAATGAGGATGGTGAGATGGATGAGTGGCAAGACGAGGAAGGATAGAATTAGAAATGAATGCATTTGAGGGAACTTATTAGTAACAATAAGTAATAGTTTCAGAGAAAGTAGACTTTAGATGGTTCGGTCATGTGCCATGGAGACCAAGAACCGCACCGGTTAAGAGTGAGTTGGTGCAAGTTGAAGGCTATAAAAGGGCAAGAGGAAGGCCCAAAAGGAGGTGGCTAGAGGTAACAAGAAAAGACTTGATGACCTATGGTTTAAGTGAAGGTCTAACCCTTGTTAAAGTGGAAAGGCAGAACAAGATTCATGTAGCCAACCCCAATTAACTGGGATAAGCTTAGATGATGATGATGATGTCATGAAACCAAATACTAACCAGCTTTCTTTCCCTTGGTCTGCATTCCTTTCTTGCTAGCTCCTTTGGCCTGCAACAAGCATAGTCCAGCAAGCTTCTTTAGCATTCCTCAAGCGGCAAGCCCATAGCAAATATTCCATGACCACACCTTTAACATCTGGGGTACAAATGGGTCAGGCCCTGCCATTTTCAGCCAGCCAGATTTGGCAGAGTCTATAGGCATGTGGACTGGGCATGGGCCTGAGCTTTGAAGCCAATATGATTATTTGGGCTGGGCCAGGGCCTATATCTGCGTAATGGCCTGAGAAGCTCACCAGTCACGACTTATTTAAACTCTCCGAGCCTCTAGTACTTGGTAGTTGACCGAGTCAGGCCAGGATCCTTAACTAGCAGGACAGACTGAGGCTGCAAGAGCCATGGTTCGGGCCCCACCTGACCCAGTTATGACCATGATTTCAGATCAACCATATTCTCAATTTTCTGATACTGGGAAAAAGGTAAAGAGAAGTCCAGAGGCATCTTAAATGGCACCAAGTATTATGTAGCTTCTTACTTTCTCCTGGGTAGCCTTCTGGTTTGAATTGATTGGCTGTTTCTTTCGAGAAGAACCTGGAAAGACATAAATCAGACACTGATCATGTTAAGAATGAGCAGCAGCATTTGTTCTGGTTACATCCAAGATTTTCTACATTTTACCACAACAATATAAAGCTATCTGGAAAAGTTGCAACCTTTTGGTGGTGGAGATTTCTTTACACTCGTTGATTTCTGAAAACACAAAAGCTTTATAAGAAAATCATGCTCATGACTGGAGAATGATGTTTCTATTCTCATCATAGAATCAAGGTTCAATTTTAATATTAAAATAAAAATAAAAATAAAAAAATGATAAGACTTGTGAAGCATGCTTGGCTATTAGACAAAAATATATGGCTTGTGCATTTACTCAAAAATTGAAAATGGTAAAAGAAAAGGGAATCAAGCCTAGAAGAAGTTCAAGGCATCCCACATAAGACAACAAAATAAGACTGCAAGAGTTAGAAATTTGACATAAAAATATATGCTTCTACAGGTTGCAAACAATTTAAGATTCCCATGGAATCAAGTTTGGTATTTCAGTCCAGCAACACTGCCAAGAAGAGATAGGCATGGTCAAATGGTAGCATGGACAGGTACAAATGGATAATGGAATACTAATATGTTAGCTTCTCTAATGCATTAAAATCTCATCAAACATGGAAGCAATGCTTTGCTAGATGGAAGCGCTGACAAACTATGTACCCAAAGTCACAGACCATTTCTTCACGCATGAGACTACGGAAGGATTGCAACAAGAATCCAAGATCAACATGTATCCTGTTATGAAAGACACTTCCACAACCCACTTGCCAAATGTCGCCCCTTTTGTGCTTAAGTTATTAAAGACCCATTTGAAGTCCCAACTGTATCAACAATTGTTATTTTTGTGCACACATCTTTGTGGGGGGGAGCATCCGACAAGGCGAGAGAGGTCCACTCACTGTTCCAAGTCGAAGATTCCAGATGACGGCCTAAAGAAGGGCAAGAAGGAGGGTCTGCTGAGTCTCCTGCTATAGTGGAGATTCTCACAATTTGCAGAGTGCTCAAGGGAGGACTCCGGATGATGCTGCCAGGTTCTTTGGGAGCTAGCTGATGCAACAAGATAGCAGGGAAGGATGGGGTTGGGCGATCCATATCCCCAAGGCTTCCAATGGATGATGAAATTCACCACGTGGCAGGCTGAGATGCGATCTCTCAGCTTCCTCGAGACAGTTGTCGTCCATTGAGACGCAGGAATACTGCATATCCAACATCATCACCTAGGGAAAAGCCGGGCGTGGCTCAAGAAAGTTGGGAGCCATCATGACTAGGGGGAATGCGGCACTCAATAGTACGTCCGAATTCAAATTCAAATACTCTCTCAATCTCCCGGCTTAGGCAGAGACAGCTGCATGGGGGCAATTGTTCAATGACCTAGACAGCTGTAAAGGGTTACTGACCAAAGGAACGGTCGATGAATAGCCAAGTCTCCCTTCAATAATGGCATTTTTGACTGAAGGTGGCCGGGGAGGGATCTCCTTGCGACACGTGTCAATAGCAGACTCTGTTGGTGGCATGCAGGGGCCAGCTGTCTCCAGCACAAGAGATAAGAGTCGAGGGGCTTGTCAGGATCAAGGTGTTCCGTAACGGTAACGGTAACGGTGACTGTAACGGCCACCACCATTACCTTTACAATACGGGGCATAACGGCCGTTACAGTCTCTCTTATTTATTTATTTATTTATTGAAAAAAAAAAACCCAAAAAACCTGTATTTGTCCCGTAATGTTGATTAAAAAGTATGAAAAACTTGTATCTGTCCCATAATAAACCATTAAGGGGCTATTATGGCCTTTATAGGGGACGTAACGTGCCATTAACGGCAATTAGGGGTCATTTTTTTCTATAATGGTTGTTACGGCCGTTACGACCCCGTAACGTGTAACGGTTGCCACCATTACCTTTACGTAACGGCCTTTACGGCACACAATGGTCAGGATAGAGAGAGGGGGCGAATTGGTCCGGGCCAAACACAACTTGGGAGAAGTTGGAAAGGGTTGGGCTTCGACTAGGCCCAACTCTAATATGGGTTGGACTGCAGCGGGCCTCGTCTCGAGAATGTCATGAGCTGAATGGGTGGTTTGGGCTTTAGTAGAGATCGAATTTGACGACGTCTAAGACTGCAGATGAACCCTAGCCCACGCGAGGCGGATTATCGAATTCAGGGGAGGGATTCAACTCAGCACCTATCATCTATCCTAGCTCAAGGTCACTCGTCTTTGTTGGGACAGGGATACATGGACGCTCTAGGACTGCAGGCAAGGTCACACAAGTCAAGGCTGGAGAAGACCTCCAACATGTGAATACTGCGCCATCCAATAGAAGGCAGAAGCATGGAATCAGATGTCCTTAAGCACTTCCTCCGGTAAAGGAAGGAAGAGTTCCGCCATTATCAGCTCCTGAAATACCTTCGGCCTGATGCAAGGAGCTTAGATTGATTTCCCTGATAACCTTAACATGGATAGAAGTCTCCCCCACCTTCACTATTACAACTTCAAGAATCACCTGACTCGGATACAAAGCCTCGCCCAACAGCGCTCCTCCCATCTTCCGGTAGTCTAGTCCACGAGAACAGTTTCTCCAAAACATGAGCCCAAAGCATGAAAAAATTCATCAAACCAAAATTTGAGGGGGAGATCCAAAAAACGGAACCAAACATCTAAGGCTCCAAACACAAACCAATCCAATCATTTAGAAATAGATTCCATCAAACCTATTCAATATAGCATGACTTATAAATAAAATCTTTTTGATGCGGGATGGATGGCCTAAACTAGGATGATGCAAATAAATAATTAACAAATTACCGGAGTAAATCAAAGCATAAAATAAAGCCAATCTACTTCAAATTTAGATAAATCAAATATTCAATTAAGCTCAAGTTCAAGACCACATCACAATCCTGCAAAATTGATCCTTAAGGCTATTGATTGGACATGGCCCAGTGGAAGGTAGAACTTCCATCTAGCATAGGATTCGTTCTAGATTCGAGGATTCACTTGCTCTTTGCTAGGGTTTGAATGGATTAGGGTTTGGGTTTGGAAATCAAGAAATTGAAAATTTAGGATTTTATAAAAGGCTAGAATTAGGGTTAGGCCTTTATAAAATAAAGAAGAAGAGAGAGGATCAATGAGGGGGAGGTTGTACGGATGTTGTACGGACAGGTCCATGCAGTGTAGGCACACATCCGTACAGTCGTACGAATGGTGTGGTGGGGCTAGGTCGGTTTGGTTGGTAATGAGTTGGGTTGATGATGATGGGTTTAGGGTTTGAGAAAAATGAGAACAAAAAAAAAAAAATCAATGGAAAAATATGGTTTGAGAGAGAGAAGAAAGAAATACCTTAATAGGAATAAGAAAGATAACTTGGAATCACTCCATTGGCTTCACATCAAATTCTATTCACAAGAAGTTTTCTTGCTCAAAAGAAGCAATGTAGAGAAATTTCATTCAATATGTCCACCATCTCAAGTCTCAAACAAGTATATATAAGAAACATAAGCAAACCCTAAGTCTAAAACTATTCTTGATCGTCTGAATCTATTAACGGTCAAGATTAAAACATAAATCTCTAATAACCTAAAATAAAACTGAAAAATAAAACAGAAATAAAGATGTGTCACACGGCACAAGGATGATCTCCAGTGTGCAACAGGTACGTCCATAAGTCTACACATGATCAACAGCCTGAATGAATGTGGTCCAACGTGTCCATGGCTCGAATGTGCAGACTAGAGTGTTCGTATACCTAAACCCGAGTCTCCTAACATATCCATTGGTCCAGATCATCAAACCGATGTGTCCAAGATATCCAACGACATGATCTAACGTTTGTAACGTCCAAATGCAGTCCAGGTCAGGCTGGGTGACGTCCAAACAGTCAAAAGATGTATTAATCAATTCCAAATAAGTAGCCCACATGCATCTTCCCAGTGTGGGGTCTCCAAAAATGCACAACCATGCATGTGGGGTCTTCAAAAATGCATAACCATGCATGTGGGGTCTTTAATGCGGCTAAGAACTCGAATTGGGTCAACTAGGCCCCATGTAATGATCATCCAACCATAATGAAACTGGGGCAGAGGCCTCAACTCTCCTCCTCCTCCGATAAACTCATGTATCTGCTTAGATGACCTCATCACTTTTCAATGTTCTCCGAGGGGCACAATGAAACCCAAATGGTTGAGTGACTAAGATGACGAAGTAGGATGTCTCCCAGGACCAAATCACAACAAATTTAAAACCAAATAGCCAGGTCCTGAATTGAAAATCCCAAGCACAAAAACACAAAAAGGCATGATCGGAACATGTTCCAAGCTTTAGGGGTAATTTCAGGGGAAACCGATAGAACTAGGAGTGAGCCTTCACCTTCTATGACGGAGAGAGTGGCGGATCTGGAGGTGGAGAAGGGTTCGCTTGATGATTGACAAGTAGCACAGCCGGGCGTGGAGGGGAAGGGGTTCCCAATAGAGCCTCCTTGAAAGTGATCGAGGAACATTTCGAGGTCTTTAAACCTTCCGGTACATTTCGAGGTCTTTAAACCTTCCGGTACAGGCGACAAAGATCTAAGAAGAGGGATAGGAGAATGAATCTTTAAACCTTCCGGTACAGGCGACAAAGATCTAAGACTGCTCTTCTCCCCTTGGGTTTGCAACTCGCAGTTGAACTCTCTTGGACCATAACGGGCAACCTGGACGTTGATTTGTTTACTATAAAATTTCTAGCCATTGAGACCTTCAATGCTCTCTTCAGGTCATCCTCATTATCCATAAGGAAAAAGGCAAAGCCTCTAATGGAAGCAGAGCCTCTCACCTGAGGAAAACTACCTCCCTGACCTTACTGAATTTCTTGAAAATCCAAAGGAAATGGAGCTCCATCCACTCATAAAAAGGGTTGGGAGTTCTTGAGGTGGATTAGGTCTGTACCCTTGAGAAGTTCTCTCACCTGATTTTCTGCCCTTGCCAACATAAATCCAGCCATTTTCCTCACCCTCCTTGAGAGAGGCCAAGGATATAGCTTTCCTTTTTAGCAACCCTCCGTCATGAAGGCATTGCAAATGTTCATTGCAAGAAGTAGCTCTAGAGAGAGAGCATGAGAAAAAAGAAGGATCCTTGCAACTAGGTAGAGATCGGCTTTCAAAGAGACCCTATCTCTGCTTGGGATGATCGAAGCTACAGTGTCAATCTGATCATTCCCCCTTCTTGCGCTGGCAATGATTTGGTCTCTAATAATGAGACGGGGGCGGCTTGGGGATTGTCTTCGTTCTAGCAGATTGGCCAGATCAACCTGCCTCTCAAGAGACTACAGGTCTCGATCTATGGTCTTCATACTGGTGAATGAAGTCACCATCCAAATTCCTAGCATCGTCAAAGCCGCAAGAGCTTCTCCTTGAGGATACAGTGCTTGCATGACGACCTTTTTTTTTCCTTCTGGAATTCTCTCTAGAGAGAATTTGTTCTTTATCCCTGGTCTTAGAATCGATGCTACCTGAGGTGAGAATCTCGAAAAGAGTCTCTCGACTTGGACGCTGGGAGGGGGCACTCATCTCTATCCCTGCCTTTTACTACAACTCTCGAAAAAAAAAAAAAAGATCCCATTTTGTCATTGCATTTTTTTGTCACTGCTAGAAGTTCTTCGATTGCTGAATAATGTCTTAACACGACCAATCACATCATAGATTTCCAGAATAATAAAACCATGCTAAAACAAACCAGAAAATGTTAAGCTCCAACCCAATTTCGTTTTCGATGACCAAGATAAAGGTTGCAAGAAGTTACCTTTTCCTCCACTTTCTCAAACAGGGTAGCTATAGTAGCTTGCACAAGTGTGCCACGTTTGTTAGGAGATTTTCCTTTAGATTTCTTCACTGACAGAGATGATTGCTGAACTTTTCCTGGAGTTTTCATCTCAACATCTACATTGCCTAAAGCCTGAGGGCTACAGGCTGTCACACTAGAATCTTCAGTCTGTACTAGCATTTAAGGAATAACACACATGGCAAGTTCGCAACACAGAAGATTGAATTTTTCAATGGGGATATACAAAATAAAGAAAAACAATTAAGATGGAGTATTGAAATAGGAAGGCGTAGTAATATCAAATATGATCCGGATATTTCCAAGCAAGGAACTCGTAGTTGCACCATTGACTTCATCATCAATGTTCTCTTCCTTCATTTTAGACATGTCAGCATCACCATCAGCAGATTCATCTCCGGAAGACTCTGCAAACCTGCTCCACAAATGAAATAGAACAAACTAGGTACAAGGACTTTCATTACCAATCCTAGAAAAAATTGCAAATTTGAATCATTGGAAAACAATGAAAATATCAAGCATATACAAACAAGTGATAGAATTGACATCCTCATATCCTGGTAAATGATATACGGTACAGCCACCAGTATCTTGCGTACATGTGATCCAGCCAAAAAAGGCATGGAACCCAATACGTTGAAATAATTTCCAGCTAATTTGAGGAGAGAAAAACAGGCACAGGTACAAAAAAAAAAGATCAAGCAATGATTAAATAACATCACCTTGAGATGAGAGAGAATGCTATGCATAGGACAAAGATACATTTTTTCGTTGATAAGTTACATCAGTTAGGTAGGCTGAAACCAGCATCAACAGGACAGAATTACTTCAAAGAAGGGAAATAATTTTTTGGTGGGCAACTTCTGCAAATATCATCTTAACTCTTAAGGTATTGCCATCATTTTAGCTTCTAACTATTTTTAAAACTAAAGTAGTTTTGAGTTATTTTTCCAATAAAACAAACCCTTCATAAGGGATCCCATATCACTTTCGCAGAGTGTGCCCAAACATAACACAAGTGCATAAAAAGGAAACATCCTTTGTCGATTAAACTGAACTTTTGCAAGTAATCCATCTCTCTACTATATATAACACGAGTAGCCAAGGACAATTTTACCCACACAATTAGTCTTAGAAGAGTCGTGAACTTTGGGTTTTAGAAGGACATTAGCAGGGATTTCCAACTTGTGATCTGATTGAGAAAGAGAAGAGGAAAAGAGGAAGAAGAGAAAGAATGAGAGAAAAGAAAGAATAGGAGATTATGGTTCACGCCCCCTCTTTCTTGTTTTATTTAAGTCATAAATACAATAATGACAATAATACCATTACTAACAAAAGCAAGAATTCCTAACATGTCTTAAGCAACTAGTAATAACATAAAGTGACTAAGGACTAAAGATAAGTGAGCCCAATGAAAAATAGTTGAGTTGTACAGCAATATGGCCCACATCTGATAACACTCTTCATCAAGCTAGAATGTCTATATCATGAATACTCAGCTTGACAGAGAAGCAATCTAGCCAAGTACAACTCAGAACTTTCGTGAACATATCTACCAATTGCTCTTAGGACTTGACAAATGGCATGTAAATTTCTTCGCTAATGAAGTGAAATTCGACATCGATGTGCATGGTTCTCTTATGATTGACAGGATTGTTGGCAATATGAGAAGTTGCTTGATTGTCACAACACAACCTCATAGGAATATAAACCATAAATCCAAGCTTGCACATTAACGTCTTTAGCCATATGAATTCACACATCGCATGGATCATTGCTATGTATTCAACCCCAGCACTTGCACAGGCCACTACACTCTACTTCTTACTCTTCTATGTTATGACATTACCACCTACAAAAGTACAATAGCCCATAGCAGATCACTTGTCAAATGCAGAACCAGCCCAATCTCCTCAGAATATCCTTCTTCATGGAGATAATCATTCCACTTACAGAAGAAACCAACGACGAGGAGTTCATGTAAAATACTTGAAGATATGAAGCACGAGCTCCATATGAGGGACCCAGGAAGCCTGCATAAATTGACTAACGATGTCGACTGTAATATTAGGTAAGTTAATCATTAAATAAATCAATTTTCCAACCAGTTGATGATATTTCCCTGGATCATCAACCAATTCTCCTTGATCCACACTAAGTTTCTAGGTTGTATCCATGAGGATTTTAGTAGGCTTAGCTCCTAAATGACCTGTCTCATCCAATAAATCCGTGACATATTTTCGTTGCGACAGAGAAATTCTCTCCACTTTTCATCTACCCTAACGAGCTTTGTAGAAATCTCCAAACGCATTTTCATTGTGACAGAGAAATTCCCTCCACTTTTCATCCACCATAATGGGCTCCATAGAAATCTCTCCAAAAATATTTTAGTTATGACAAATTGATGCCCACCTTAGACCTGCCAACTTCAATGCCCAAGAAGTACCGAAGCTGGTCCAAGTCCTTCGTATAAAAGTGTTGTTATAAAATTTTCTTCAACTTGTCAACCCCTATACTATCACTACTTGTGAAGATGATATCATCTACATACACAACCAACACAATAATGCTTAGGGGGTGTTTGGGCCATGGCATTGGGAAGGATTAGGTGGGATGGGATTCAAAAAACATAATTATTACCCATGGCAGGGATTGTCCCCTGTTACCATGCTTTGTTTGTAATACGGTGGTACATTGAATGGATATACCCACCATCATTTGAAACTATTGAGAATAACACACGTGTTATATCTAAACAGTTCATTTGTTTTGTAACCTCATTTTATGGCATGGGCCTAAAAATGAGGCAGATCCAAAACTTATGTGGCCCCAAAGAAGTTTTCAACGGTAAGTATTCAATCCCCGTTGCTTTCTATGGTGGGGTCCACTTGAGCTTTAGATCTACCTGATTTTTTGGCCCATGCTCTAAAATGATCTCTAAAAATGGGTGGATGGTGTGGATATACCTCACACATCATGGTGGGACCTACACAACTTGCTAACAACGAGTGAAATTGGCACGGGACCCAATGCAATTTCATCTCCTCTAATTCCAAGTTTTTCCATTCTTCCCAAACATGGAGTGGAATTGGCGCAGGACCAGATGCAATTCCATCCCACCTAAGCCCATCTAATATCATGCGCCAAACACCCCCTTAACTCATTTTGCCTTACAAAAACATAGTGGTCTGCCTAGCTACGTTTCATTTTGAACTCGAACACCACTTTCAAACCATAAATTGATTTCTTAAGACGGCATACCTTACCTAAATCCCCATAAGCAACAAGCACTGGCAGTTGCTCCATGTAAACTTCTTCAACCAGATCTTCATGAAGAAAAGCATGCTTCACATCAAGCTAATATAGAGGCCAATCCAAATTTGCAGTAATGAAAACAACCACATGCACAGAATGAAACTTTGCCACAGGAGAAAAGGTCTCTGAATAGTCGACTCCTAGAGTATGAGAGTGCCGAGTTTTTAACCAATCAATTGAACCATCAAGATTATATTTCACCTTGTATACCCATATGCACCCAACTACACACTTTCCAGCATGTAGTTCAGCTAATGTCCAAATTTGATTCTGATAGAATGCAACCATCTCTTCTTTCACAGCTCGTTTCCACCCATCACAACTCAAAGCCTCCTGGAAAGAACGAGGAATAACCACAAATAACAAGGACAAAGCAAGTTGTCGAAATGAAGAAGATAAACCAACAAAGAATGACCAACAAATGAAACAAAGTTCAAAATAGGATATTGCGTACACGAACGTATACCCTTAAGAAGAGCAATAGGTAAATTACCTTCATCTAATGAAGTACACAAGGACTCCGAAGGATGATGATCTTCTAACGAATCAAGAGGATTAGTAGAAGTCATACTTATACATACTCCATCTCCAATCTCCACGTTTAGAACAACTAAAATAAACCTGCAAGGGCCAATCCACACACTGCACAAGCATCTCCCTAACTCTGGTAGAACTGTTTGGTGTAATGAGAAGAGTAGCGGTGGAACTCTCTTCAAACTATAAAGACTTTTCTCCCTCAAAGAAACATGGAGTTTGTTCAAAGAATGTGACATCATCTGACACGTAACGTCCAGAGAAAATAGGATGATAACATTTGCATCCCTGTTGGCTACGGGAGTACCAAGAAAAATACGCTTGATAGCCATTGGTTCAAACTTGTCATGAACATGATCAAGCTAATGTATGACACACACACAAAACCGAATACTTTTGGAGGAATAAAGAAGATAGGAATTTGAAGACACAAGACAGAGAAGTGATTTTCCATCTAAGACGGATAAAGACATTCGATTTATTAGGTAGCATGCAGCTAAAACTGCATCTCCGAAATATTTTTGAAACCTTCATATTCGACAACAAAGCACTAGCAACCTCGAATAAATGACGGTTTTTATGTTCGACTACCCCATTTTGTTGTGGGGCGTGTGCGCACATATAAGTTTGATGAATAATACCATGAGATGAATGATATAAGTTAGAATCATGAGATATATATTCCCTAGCATTACCTGAACATAAAACACACCTTAGAATCAATTGTGTCTTTACTTCCATATAAAATTCTTTAAAACAAGAAAACACTCCTAAATCTTTCATCAAATTTAACCATGCCACCTGAGAGTAATCATCCACAAAAATAGTAAAATACCTAAAAGCGGATAAACTAGTAAGATGAACTAGGCCCAAATATCATAATGTACTAAATGAAAACGTTTATCAATTCTTTTGTCCACATGAGGAAGAAGCAACACTCTATACTGCTTGCTTAACTTACATACCTCACACTCTATCTTAGACACATGTGACAACAGTGGAACTAGAGTCTTCAAACTACTTAAGGATAATCAAGCCTAGATTGCTACTAATGTAGAGAGATATCTATCCACAATGCAGCTCCATTTATTCAATTATAGAGGTGATAGAGTCCACTTACTCCATGCCCTCCACTAATCATCCTCCCCATCTTTACATCCTGAAATTCACCATAAAATGTGACATGACAGAACAATTTAAAGATTTGGTTAGTTTGCTCACTGACAACAAATTGAAAGGAAATTTAAGAATGTAAAGTACTGACAACAATGAAAGTGATGGGATAGGACAAGCAGTAACCAACCCAGACACACGAGTTGAAGTACCATTTGCTAATGTGACAGAAAAAGTAGACGACGACTTGACTAACTGAGACAATACACTGCTTGCTAGTCATATGATTGGAAGCTCCTAAATGAATAACACAATGTACACTATCAGACAATGCAAGACAGATTATACCTGACTAAGTGAGGGTGGCTGTGGAGGATGATGCGTGAGTGGAACGATGTTTCAGAAAACTGGTGTATTCTTCCTTGAACAATATAATTGCATCACCTGCAGTTCTAGGCTCGGAAACGGAGGCTAAAAGACATAACCCCCAGTGCCATCATCTGAAGAGCAAACTCGATTATCCCAAGCAGGCTTACCAATAAGATCCCAACACGTATCAACCGTGTGGTTACTAAGACAACAGCTAGTATATGTTTAGTTCTTCCTACTTGCCTCGCAAGGCTTAATAGTACTCTTACACTCTTACCTCCTTGTTAGAAAGCGAAGATATTCTGAAGCTCATCTCCTTGTTGAAAAGTGAAGACATTCGAAAGCTAACTCGTACATCCGAGTTAAATTCTTTCCTCCTAAATATATTTCTATCAGATTTTCCCATATATTCCTTGTCGTCTTAAAAAAACCACCTTCACACTAATCTAAGGCTCCATACTAGTCTATAACAAAGCTCTGATCTAAGCATCCTCCGCCACCCAATCTTCGTATTCTATCGAACATTCTTCAGGTTTGGGGAAAGCCGAGTGTTTTAATTTCCTTTTACCCGTAAGGAATACCTCTATCGATGTGGCCCATTATAGGTCATTTGCCCCATTAACTTTGATCAATGTAATCTGAAGGTTCATCAACTCAAATGAAGACAAAAGATTAGTCTTGGCTTCATTCTTGACATCCATAGGTGCAGGAGAAATCAAACACACAAGGGAAGAACGTTTAACTCTAATTTGCCCAACACGTATTCAAGAAAACAACATATATCAACCAGCACAACCACCTAATATCACTGCTTGTTTCAACACCTCCATGTGTATATTTATTCCTAATCATTGCCATATGCACTTTCCACCAGTGTTTTAAATATCAACGATATCGGCCGATATATCCCATGATATATCGTGTATCCCACTAGTGTGATATGAAACACATAGGTAGTGCGATATATCCCATCTGGTGAACATTTTCGAATTTCAATCCTTTTATTTTCTATAAATCATGTTAAATTAGTGTCAAATTGTTACAAATCCATGATTTTTCATGTTTTGCATGAAAAATCATGGATTGGGAGCTTCGATTTCGAGGTTTGTTGGAGATGGGCTGAGTTGCAGAAAATTGAAAAAAAAAAAATCAAAATTTCCCAATTTCTCGCAAATCGTTTGCAATCTTTGTGTCCAAACATCAAATCAAACATGTATGTAACCTAATCTAGTGATTCTTCTTTTTCTTTTGAATTTATCGCTTGTGTTTCCACACGTCTTCTTACATTTATAAATTATATGAATAGTTGCATCAATTCAATTAGACAATGCATAGATTAGGACCCCATATAAAGAAAACTTATTATGTGTACTTGTTTTTTGTAATGTTTTGATTTATATGTGTGTATTGATGTCTTTTTTAACAATCACCGAAGTTTCATTGAAAAATTTAACCAATTTCCCAATGTTTCCCCATGTTTCCAACAACAGCAATGCATTACACGATACAACCGATATATCCCATTTGATGACCGATACGTAACGCAATACCGATATTTCAAACATTTTGTGCACCTTTTTTTTAGATGTTATGATTTAAATGTGTATTAAGGTCTTTTTTAACAATCCCTGAAGTTTCATTGAAAAATTCAACCATTTTCCCAATGTTTTCCTATGTTTCCCAAAAAGTGCGATAAATTATGCGATACAAACGATATATCCCATGCAATAACTGATACTTATCTGTATCCCAAGGGTGCGATACATAGTGCGATACTAATATTTCGAACACTGCTTTCCACACACATTTGATCCCAAATATGGCCATAGATGCATGATAGCTCCCTTTGATCCATCACAATGGGGTTATATAAAAGTGGGCCTCACGCATTCTCGAGTCATGTTTACACTACCCACCATATGGTGGTTGAAAGAGGATTCATGAAGTCAGCCCCCAATAACTTTAGGATACCACTATAAATAAATAGAAGAAAAAGAAAACAAAAGAAACAAGGAAGGTGACAAGAAAAATCAAGCCTGGAACAATCAAAGCTTTAATACCATGTGGACACGATTGAGAAAGAGAAAGAGGAGGAAAAGAGGAGGAAGGGAGATAGAATCAATTTTCAACATATCGGTATCGTGTTATGTATCACACCCTTGGAATACAGATACGTATCGGTTATCGCACAGGATATCATTTGTATCAAGTAATTTATCGCGCTTTTTGGGAAACATTGGGAAAATGGTTGAATTTTTCAATAAAACTTCAGGGAATGTTAAAAAAGACCTTAATACACACTTTTAAATCATAATTCATAACATCTCAAAAAAAAAGTGCACATGATAGGTTTCCTTTGTATAGGGTCCTAAGCTATGCGTTTTCTAACTGAACTAATGCAATTATATTCAAATTAAATGGATAACATTTAGACTGGACAAGATGATCATTTCATCAAACACTCCTAAATACTTCGAAATTAGTCTCAACTGACAGCTGGTTGAAGGGAAATTTCAAAAAAAAATAATAATAATATTTTATTAATTTTAAATTAAAATGATTCTTATTATCTAAAAATTGACAAGGACTTAACAAATCAGTAGATCAGACCTCATACATGCTTGATTTCATATTTGGAGTGCAATATTGCAAGCAATTTGGGAAAAATTGGAAAATTTTGGAAATTTCCACAATTTTCACCAAATCGAACCATCTAAACTCAAATTTTGATATTAGAGTGTATGGGATGATCATTTCATTAAATACTCATAAATACTTCGAAATTAGTCTCAACTGACAGCTAGTTGAAGAAAATTTTCAAAAAAAAAAAAAAAAAAAAAAAAACATAGAGAACATAAAGAACCAATGGATATCGAAATCAAAGCTCCAACTCCATGATTTTTTATGCAAAACATGACAAACCAATGGATTGATAACCATTTGACACTAATTTAACAAAATTTCAACAACAAAAAAAAGGATCAAATTTTGAAATTGCTCACCGGATCGAACATATGGGATATATCGGCACTACTTGTGCATTTCGTATCGCACAGGTGGGGGTGGGATACAAGATATATCAGCCGATATCGTCAATATTTAAAACATTGGATAGAATGAGAGAATAAGGAGATTATGGTTCATGCCCCCTCTCTCTCTCTTGTTTTATTTAAGTCATAAATACAATAATATACCATAATATCCCTAATAACAAAAGCAAGAATTCCCAACATATCCTAAGTAACTCGAAATAACATAATGTGACTAAGGACTAAAGATAAGTAAGCCCAATGAAAAAGAGGTGCGTTTTACAGTAGTATGGCCCACATCCAATAACACTAACGTAGGAGAGGGTATTTGGGTAATTGTTGCATGCTCATCAAGCGATCACTCACATGTCTAACATAGGTGAGGGTAGTTCCAATTTTTTTCATGGTAGAGACAACTCTCTCTCTCTCTCTCTCTCTCTCTCTCTCTGTGTGTGTGCGGGCGTGCGTGTGGATAGCAAACAAGTTCTCTCTCTACATTTTGTGTAGCCCTCACTCATTTAACATGGTCGGATAATATTCATAAAAAGCAAATTTAAAAATAAAAAATAAAAAATGTTAACATGGTGCAATGCCCATATTGTTATCAGATTAATGTGCATAAGATAGTCGCATTCTTACAACAACCGACATATTTTTTAGGAATAAAGTATGAACAAATGTTGGCACTCAGTACTTTTCTGCCTGCTAACATCTTAGAACTAGAAAGCTGATATGGAGCAACTGAATATGAAGCAAGGTAGTACTTGAATGTTTTCCCAGCTGTTCTTGCAGACTGTCGAACTGGAGTTGTTTCCATTGCAACATTTGAAGTCTTTGCAGTTAAAAGATCAGAATCATCAGATACATCATCCTTTGACTCAGTTTCAGGAGAAATCGGCTCAACATATTCCTTTCTAGGTTTATTAATACCAGAAGTTTCCCCAGATGTCGCACCAGCCCCACCTTTAAAATCAAAGTCAGCATGTTTTCCCTGAACATATAAATAAAAAATGTAAAATGAGAAATAACATATCAATACAACAAGAAAACCAGTGAACAAAATCTTAGGAAAGCAGACCTCATCAATTTCCTTGGGAAACTCAAGTCGGACTTCTTCTGGATTTTCATCTCTTCGTCCAATCCACCATGCATCAGAAAATACAACCTACCAAAATATGAAGCTAGCAATGAAAAAAAGTTTGACAGCACTTGTACGGGATTTTTTCTTTCTTTCTTTCTTTCTTTAAGGAGTGTTCTGGTCCATCTCAATGGACCACAATGTTACCATCCATTGAGTGGATATAGACAACATGTCACATGCGTAACAGCATCCAAGCCACTGAAAACGCTCAAGCCATTTAAGTATATCCAAAGATTCGGACCAATATTTACGTGAAGTAAATCTCAAACAAAAAAGTCCAATTGCTCAATTCTTCTTAAAGGACCAGTTCTCCACTCCGAAGCTAATATCGATATTGCTTATAGCTCGATTTTAAATTTTGAAATCCCTCAAGACTGAGGGGAAAAAAAAAGGAACAAGATACTAACCATGTTCTCAAAACAATCCTCACACGTCACATTCTTTGATGATCTTGCAAATTGGAAAGTTAAATACTTGTTCTTCGGATAAACAATTGTACCAAACAACTTCATCCGGCCCTAGCAAACAAGTAACCAAATAACCAACGTCATTAAATAAATAAGCAGTTATAAAAAAATAATAATAAAAAAATAAAATAAAAAAAAAGCATGATCTATAATCCTGATCTTTAAGGAAGTGTTTGGATGTGCAATTGATTAGGCTGCAAAAAAGTTGAAGAGAATGATCGGAATATTTTTAAAGTTAAGAAATTTTAGTTGCCTCTCGATATTATTACAATTGTTTCTGTTTAAAACGGGCAATAAATTGAACGATCATTAGGCAACCCAACCTGAAAGCGGCCCAAATTTTCAGTAACCCAATGGGACGCTCGGTTTGGACTAATGCCACAAGTCCACAACAGACCATGATCATGACCATCACCTGGTAAGCCGCATCACGAATCATCACAATAGAAAAATCTCACTGAAATGGCAATCTTAACCAACCACCAGGGACCTACAAACAGGCAGTAGACGAGAATAACAACTACAACCAGCATTTTTATTTTTATCTTTTTTTTAGAGAGATAACAAAAAAACATCGGCCGGCATTGAACATGAAAACATCCACCAACCAGGTAGGCCACAATTAGGATCATCCACTCCGCCCAAGTAGCAAACAGTGGTATATCCACATTAGGACATACAAAATGGACTGTCTAGATGATAACTACATCCCCACATGAAAACATCCACCAACCAGGTAGTTCACAATGAGGATTGTCCAATCTGAGCCAGTGGCAAACAGTGGTCCATCCACATAAGACCCACCCAATGGACTGTCCGGATGACAGATCAATGCCCCACATGAAAACATCGACCAGCTCCAATCAGGATTGTCCAATCCATCTGAGTAAGGAACAGTGGTCCATTGACAGTAGGACCCACCCAATGGACTTTCCAGATGATGGAACACAAGCCCACATTTCCAACTCGCCCTCACATGAAGCACTTGGGACAAATGAGCATTGGACATTTCACTCTTTAGCAACATAATTATCGCAATCTACCTCAATTGCACATCCAAACGCAGCCAAGAGAGAAAGAAGGAAACGTTAAGACGGTACCTGCGGGAAATCAATGTAGAGGACGGGATTCTTCGTGCCCAAATCCTTCAATTCGCCGATCTTGCCGGCGGAGATTGGCGCAAGGAGGCCGGGAAAGGAGAAGAGGAACCTGTTCTTCCTCTGGCCCTTCTTCAAGATATCTCTGCCCCGGTGTTTTTCAAGGGTTTTGGAAGGATTGAGAGGAGAGATGGGCTTTGAAGGAGTGTGAGAGAGTAGGTTTTTGGAGAAGGCTAGGGATTTTAGCCTTCTCCGATCTTCAGTTTCAGGATCTGTCTGGGATTTCTCATCTTTCCGGGGCTTTTTCCCGGAAGAAGATGCGGGTCGAACCATGTCGTTTTTCTGGTTTTCTCGTTTCTGGGCTCCTCCTGAGAAAAGGGGTTTTGAGAGGATTTTACCTGGAGAAATGATCAGATGCAGCCATGGTATTTCCCCCTCCAAGATGTCACTGGTTTCAATATCTTGTCCGTGCAAGAGGTGGGCCACACTACGATGATCTCCTGGTATTTCAAAACGGACGGGAAAAGCTCCGTGGGGACCACAATGATGTGTGTAGCATCCACTCCGTCCATCACCAGCTCATGTTAGGATGTGAGCCCAAAAGTCTGGCTGAACAGAAATTCAAGTGGACCACGCCGCGGGGAAACAGTGGGGATGGAAACACCCACCATAAAATCTTCCCGGGGCCACCTTAATGCTTATACGCCATCGAGCCCGTTCATAAGGTGAGTCCCGCCAGGATGAAGGAGAAAGACCAAATATGAGCCTTATCCGAAACTTCGGTGGGTCCCAGAAATCTTTTACTGGTAGAGTCTCCAACCACACATTTCCCCGTAAGATGGCCCACTTTGAGTGTTGGATCAACCTTGACTGACAGTAGGCTGGGTCACAACTGAGCTAAGGGTGGAACCAAAGGCCCGAATGGTTAAAGATGGGCCTGACTTTTAGCTAATTGGGACAAGCGTCGTCAGCTTGCATGCTAGGATTGGACAAATGAACTCGGTCCAGACATTCTTCAGCACAGTAGGCTGGCTGATAACTTGAGTTGGCGGTTATGAAGGTAAGGATATCAATGGATACCCAGGTCCCAGAACCACGTTACTCAATGGACCTGATCCGATTAACGGGTCCGGGTCAAAATTTTCGGTTAAGAAATCTGATGGGGTTTGGGCTCATCGTCTCAACCCTTTAAAATTTGGGTCTAGTCGGGTCCAGGACCGATTGGATTTGGTGCAATATAATGGCCACACCATGTCGTTAAGTCGCCACACGCACATAAGAGATACCTCGTACATCCTAGCACGTGTCAAAGTGGAACATACCTATGCAATATAATCCATCCAACCCTCACCCAACTTAAGAAATAGATCCACACATCCATTGGACGACAACATGACTCATGGATCCTGTTCTAGTTCTTCAAGACGGAGACCCAAATCCAAAAGGAGTCGGACCTGACAAGACCCAAACGCAGTTAGCAAAGGCGCCGCCAGTCCTGTAAAACCCAACTCAAACCTGACACAATGACAGCCCCATATCAAGAATTATAAATAGGTCTTGGTGTGCCGCTTGGCTGAAAGCCAATTCAATCTATAAATTTAGATTGTGGGCCCCATAGTTTTGGAACTTGGCCGTAAATAGGCGGAGCTGGTCCATCAGCCTCTGCAATGGCCTAGGTTTGGGTTTAACCTTTAAAGCCCACAGTTTGGGCTATGGCCTGAGCCCGAAGCCCAAGAAAAGAAGAAAACAGGCCAGGCTCAGATATCACATCAGTCCAGCCCAACGCCGGCTCAGCTGGAGCGGTCATAAAGGCAAACATTTCATGAGAGATGGTACATTCCTATTCTGGACACGTGCGACCATGGTTTGACTGTCCAAATCATTAGGCCAATGGGTCTCACTTACGATGGGGAAGCAGCCATCCACCATCCAAGTTGGGAACCATTAGATGGATGGTTGGGACCCTACATTTTTTTAAAAAAAATTTAAACACGTACACACACCACCACACACTCACGCCATAGTGGGATTTCACCACCTATGGGTACCTGAACCCTTGCCGGGTGTTGCAACTGAGTCTACCACCGGAGCAAGAGCAATGACCCTATATTCTATGTACACTTACCTTTCGCCAAAAAAAAAAAAAAAAAAACTATAAGCATTGCATTTATTGATTGACCGTACATTTCATCTGAAAGCATTTCATGCATTGATTGCTCGAATATTAATTAAATTATCACAATTTAAAATGTTTTTTTTATTGTATTTTTCTTATTTTTCAAGTTGAAAAGAAAAAAAAAAAAAATTGAGAAGGAGAGAGAGCAATAGAATTATAGTTTTTCAGTTGTAATTTTTTTTGTTTCAATGGTTCTGATTTTTAGGGAGATATCAAAAAGCCAACGCAAACTATCAAAAGCTGTCTCTCCTGAAAAATATCCGATGGTCCTGTTTCCACAAACAAGTGTACAGTTAGGATCGGTCACCAAATCTGATATTGGGATTGTGATCTAGACAAATGTCCACTATGTAACCGTTTAATTTTAGTTAATTTATGCCACGTGTACCACGTCTAAGTGCCCGAGTATCAAGATTCATATTCTACCGTAGTACTAAACAAGCCACTGCTTAATTCCACCAACCTGAGTCCTGACTCCACTTTTGCCACTTTTGGTAATACAATGGTACAAAGTCGCACCACTGTCTCACCACATAGAGAAAAGAAAGGGTGCAAAAAATTACAAAACCCTCGTCTCTACTTTACTTTCATTATTTACAAGACATCTCCGCCGTTAAAAAAATTCTCCTTTGTTTCTCTGATTTTCTGAAGGCACGCCTCAGCCCTCTGAATGACCATGTCGACCCTGTCTTCTGAGACAACTCCACACCTTCGAATTTTTGGCTTTGATTTCTGAAAATCGACCCCACATTCTTGAAATTTAGAACCTTTCCTCTTCCTTCTGTTAGATGACACTGAAAAAAGAAATCGAATCTTACCCGTTAAATATGCGTCAATAAATAACCCCATGATTGCCAAAAATAACGAAACTGACCTTTGAATAGAAGTAGAAAGAAGGGTGGTGATTGGAATCTACTAGAAAAAGTTTATTAAATTACCAAAATATCCTTGAACAGAGCTTTTTGGAAGCAAAAAATCACGCTTGCCAAAACAATAAGAGAAATGACAAAAAAGACCCTGATGTTTCGGGGCTTTTGACTCGGCAGTTTTCGATCATAATTTTCAAGAAATCGGGGGGCAAGGCCGTAGTAGGAGTACCTTGAGTGCTTGCAGAGGTGGAGTGGGAGTCATCCCCCAAGGAATGGAGATTTTCAGAGAGAAATCGAGAAGAAGAAGAGAACTTGTCGGATTCTGAGATGAAGGTCTTGAGCTCAAGCTTGAGATAGTCGAATCGGTTAGGATGCTGGGATTCCAGAATCTGGAGCTCTTCTCTTGCCTGTTCCACGAACCACGACTCCAACGCCATGGACTAAAATCTCTCTCTACTTAGAGAAGAAGTAAAGAAAAGATAAGAAAAGGCGCTTTTAGAAATCTCCAAAAGGCATTTAACTTTTGTAATAATGCTCTTAGTCGATGTATTAATGTCTGTTTAAAGAGGAGCAAACGAGATCGAGTGCAACGAGGCATCCACGCCGCCCACTCTCTCTCGATCTCGAGAAAATTAGCCGTTGGGGCCGGAGGTAGTATCGTACGGTTCAGCTTTTTCGCAGATACAAGTGGAGCCCAATATTCAATTATCAAAATCGGTGATTTGATGGGCTCAGCAAATGGGAAACGGAGTGGCTACTGGACAGGGATTTCCTGCGAAAGCCTTTCGCAGGAAGTTCCTGCGCTGGGATGCTAGGTGGGGCCTGCCTTGATGTTTTTCATAAATCCACTCCGTTCATCTGTTTTCTGAGATCATTTTAGGATGTCATACAAAAAATTAGATGGATACAAAACTTAAGTAGACCGCACGAGAGGAAACAGTTTTGATTCAGTCACCACCGTTGAAACATTTTTAAGGCCATAAAAGTTTCTTATCATGCTAATTTTTGGTGTTTTCACTTCATCCCAGTGAGAATGACCTTATAAACCGTTTAGATGGCATATAAAAATCAAGGTGGAGTACAGGAAGGTTTCAACGGTAGAAAACTCTTTCCCCAGTTTTCCCTCTCGTATGGCCCACTTGAGTTTTGAATCCACATCATTTTCTGTAGAATGTCCTAAAATGAGCTCGGAAAACGGATGGACGGAATGGATTTATTAAGAACATCACGGTGGACCCCACCCAGCATCCCAGCGCAGGAACTTCCTGCGAAAGGCTTTCGCAGGAAATCCGCGTCCTTGGCTACTCGCCCTGCAACCGGCCCCGTGGCTGGCGGTCGGTGCTCTGTGGGCCCTACCATGATGTATGTATTTCATCCATTTTTTAAGATCATTTTAGGGCTTTATCGCAAAAATTAGAGGTATATAAATCTCAGGTGGTCCACACCACATGAAAACAATAGTGATTGGATATCCACCATTAAAATCCTCCTAAGGCCCACTGTACTGTTTATTTGACATCCAATCTGTTGATTCGGTCATACAGGTCCAGATGAAGGGAAAAAACAAAAAACAGCTTGATCCAAAACTTTTATAGCCACCAAAATGTTTTTAATGATCCACGCTCATTCAACACTGTTTCCTGTAACGTGGTTCACTTGAGATTAGGATATATCTCATTTTTGGTCTTATACTTTAAAATTATCTGTAAAAATAGGTGGACGGCATGGATGAAACACATACATCATGGTGGAGCCCACAGAGCACCGACCACCACCATTGGCTGGTGTCAGGAAAACGGATGGACGGAGTGGATACAGAGTACATACATCAAGGTGAGCCCCACGGTAAGGGCCGCACCGTCTTGGGTGAGTGTCTCACCTAATCCGCTCCGCCAGCGTGTATGGCCTATGTACCATAAATCGCTTGCAATTTGAAGATTCTAGCCCTATTTGCTGACCAGCAATTCACAGTGGGGCCCATATGGACAACCCCAATGAACGGTGGGCTGGGCCATGCTTTCCCCACGTGTAGAGAATCAAAACTCAGACCGTACTGTCCAACCGCTTTTTTCAGCTCGTGTGACGAAAGCGAACAATCCGCATCTTCTGGCTGGATGTTTCGCCGGGAAACATTTCCCGCCGAATCAGGCTTTCTCGAGGTACCCCACTCGCACCCCTCTCCACAACGCGTGCCAGCCTCGCAAGCGTGTGGAGCATCTGAGCTGTTTATGTCATGGCCCAACCGAAGTCAGGCCATTATCACCACATGCTGCATGGTGAAAATGAATTATTATTTTTTCTTTACTTTGATACTCTGTAAGGATGTGATGGTTGATACACAGGCGCTTGAAGTAGAAATTGCGTTCGTGTTAGGATTATTCTACCGATCTGATTTTGTGACTTTGACTCTACGACTTCGGGTTCTATAATTCTATTGGTTTAATTTGAGTTATTTATGCCACGTGTGTACAACTCTCTCAACCATAGATAATTGGTCAATCGATGCAAAAACAGATGATCCACTCGTTAGATGGGCCACGTAGCATATACCCTCAGCCAATCGATTGCGCGTCCGTTGTGTTCTGCAGTGCGGCCCACCTGATGAATGGATTGTCGTAATTTTTGTGCCCAATGAATGATCTTCAAGGTGGGCAGTTAGGGGCTCAGATGTCGTCGGCGCAGGACATGTTCGCCGTGGATGAGTGCCGAAAGTGAAATTTTGTAACATATAATATATTATTATTATTAAAAAAAAAAAAAAACGAATAGAAAGTCGGCCAGGGCCATTCGGACGACTTTTGCATCCGTATGGTAATCATAAGAACATGTGCGATGCTGTTCTCGTTTTCAGTTGGGACAGGTAGGGCCTATTGTTCAGTGATCCCGACCATTGAAGCTATGGGCCCCAATCTGAATCTTCGATGAACTAAAAGTCTCACGCATGAAAAAATCCTTGCACCTCTCAATAGGCGGCCAACAAACAATGCCAAGATTTGGAGAAAGTACTACAATCTCTTTTTCCTTTAAGCCAGTGAAAGGCCAAACATTCTCCAGCTAAGATCTTCCCATTGCATGGACCATCCGCGGTGGGTCCCATCACATTGAAGCTTTGGATCTGGCCCCACTTGTACCAAGTGAAAACCCGAACGAACTCCTCAAAATAGGGTTCTTGAGGCGTATAGACCTCAGGTTTCAGGCAGCATGTTTATTCGCTGCAACGAAACCTTAATTTGCAAATTAGACTGTACATATGAATCCAAAAAGACTAAAATACCCCTCCTACAGCTGCTTACCCTAACCGTCCAGGGGTATATTAGTAAAACTAGCAGCTGGCGAACCTTAAAAAGTCGCTTTTCCAATACTAACTTTCCGCCCAACGAAAAATCTAAAGACATTATACGGACTCGTCCGTTCGTCCGTTCGCCCTATTATTTCCTCAAAATATCCCGGACTAAGTGGCCTGGCAACCCACTCTGTGTTCATACGCAATGGCTACGGTGATAGTTCACCACCACCTCTTAAATTGCTGCACCTCATCCTCGGCACTCGTATTTCTCGCACGTTGATCACGAGCGTCAATCAGAACCATTGTGGTTGTAGCATAGACCAGAAATTTCCTCCGATTGGTGGACCAACAATCCATTTGAGCGATATAAACTGGACGGTCTATAAATGACGGGTGGTCCAAATCAGACAAGGCAGATCAGATGGTTAGTGTCGTTCAGGCATTCAATTCGACAAGTGATTTTATAGTCCAGATTACAGTAATAAATGCTACTGGTACGGTGTAAGAAGAGGCAGTGTAACTGAGAAAATCGGTGGTCCTTACTCTTGCGCGGGTGGTAGACTCTCGCGAGTTTCAACACCGCGGCAACCATGGTATACGTACAGCTCAATCCAAACCAGCATGGACATCAATGTCCGAATTTTCGGATCGAAGCAACCTTCGAATTTAGCTCCATCATAGTGACCCACAACTTTGATGGTTTGGATTGTTCTATCATAGTGACCCACAACTTGGACGGTTTGGTCCGTTTGGATGGTACTGTGAGCCCACATGTGTAGCGGTTGTGCATCCGTACGAGCCACCTTAGCATGCTCAACTATCAGAGCAATTCTTTTCTATCAGTAGCACAGACGGAACCACACGGTTGTTGAATATCACAGTTGCAAGTTTAATCTAGCTGATAAGTAGACCTCCATTTTTTGGGACGCGGATTCCGTACTGACACTATTAATAGCGTGTTCTGAGGGTCTCACAATGATGTTTATGTTTTATCCATGAGGTCTCCGGTGGACCACACCACAGGAAAACAGTGGCAATTGAACGCTTCCTAGGGTCCACTGTAATTTTTATTTGTCATCCAACCTGTTGATTAGGTCACAAAGACCTGGATGAAGGGAAAACACAAATATCAGCTTGATCCAAAACTTTTGTGGCTCCCGCCAAGTTTTTAATGGTAGGCATTCAATCCCTGCTGTTTCCTGTGGTGTGGTCTATCTAATATTTTAATCTTCCTCGTTTTTAGTATCGTGCCCTAAAATCATATGTAAAAATAGATGGGCCCACAAAGCACCGTCCGGTATCAAGTCGCTATTGACAGTGTCGGTATGCTTTTTCTTTTTTTTTCGTTGCGGGTCATCATGCACGGCCCACCCCGCACCGCGATCAGATGACCCACACATGCCCTATCGGCAGAGTATGCCACGTATGTTATCAATCATGATGGTTGGTTATCAAGATTATTTGCAATCCTTACCAAAAAGAAATATGATCCCTGATACACAATCACAATTAGCCAAAATGACATCAATTCATTTAAAGTGGCAACCAAACAGGCCCTAAACATTTCAAATTGCAATTTGAAGTGCATGCTGATGGACAGCAAAGTCATGCACACCATGCCCGTAACCTTTTTCCCTTGAAATATGCATGTCGAACCCGGCATTGCTCCCAAAATAGATATGGGCCGAACACAAAAGAGCCTTTCATATTCCAACATTAGGTGTTGGGCTTTCCGTGCATGCATGCTCAGACCGGACCATTGTTAGCCTTAATTATATAAGGCTGCAAAAACTACTGAACCAGAAAAATCCGAATGCATTAGGTAACCATTTGCAAGAATTTGAGTTTTGTGGATTCGAAGTTTCCGAACTCCAAACTGGATAAATCACTAACAAAGAAATTTGGAGATAACAACTAAACTGAAGCTGTGTGAGGACACCCACCTATTCCACTTCAGCCAAGTAATCATCAATTTCCGCCGGGCTCAAGACTCTGCACACAAACGGCATTTATTAGAGAATGTGAATTTGTCGACACGAGTATGCAGGCATGTGCATGTTGTGGATTCGGAGTTTCCGAACTTCAAACTGGATAAATCACTAACAAAGAAATTTGGAGATAACAACTAAACTGAAGCTGTGTGAGGACACCCACCTATTCCACTTCAGCCAAGTAATCATCAATTTCCGCCGGGCTCAAGACTCTGCACACAAACGACATTTATTAGAGAATGTGAATTTGTCGACACGAGTATGCAGGCATGTGCATGTTGGCATGTTTGCTTGAACAATAGTATATTATCGGAAAATGCATATAAATTCACAATGCCGAGATAATAATAGGTTTGATGATGAGGGCTAGGAAACTCATTCGCAGACCCCAGTTCAGATGAGTCAATTGGGTTCGACCAAGCCCAGTCAAGGTGTGTAATATAAACTCCAATAGTTCAGATGGGTCGATTGGGTTTCAACCAAACCCAGTCCAGGTGTGTAATATAAACTCCAATAGTTGAGATGAGTCAATTGGGTTCGACCTAGCCCGATTAAGGTGTGTAATATAAACTCCAATTCTACAATGCTTAGGGATTCGCCTAGGTACCATTTAACAAATGGCACAAAAACACTGTAAACCATTGACTGGAGCAACTTTAGTGAGGAGGCTATACAGTCAGATTAGTGGACCTGACTCTTGGATGAACCATATAGATATGGTACAAAATCACCGTTGGTTGGATGTTCATAATATTGAAGCCATCGCCTGTTTCTGGCTGATCAAGGAACATTTATAAAGGCAGTCCTGAAAAAATAACTGCACAGATGTAGTGGTTGGAACTGGCCAATTGATGAAATTCTTGACAAGTAACCCATCCATGAGGTGGATTGACATGTTTCACCAATGTTATGAGTTATATCGATTAGTAATATTTACTAAATGCTATAGGAAATACAATGGAATCAGCAATGTTCCAAAAAAAATTACAATGGAATCAGCCTCTTTTACAAAGAAATCTAAATAAAATTTGGAAATCAAAGGCCTTTTTCACATGATTACAACAAGCTGGAGAATGGTTTCGCCCAAGCTTCACATGGAAGTTTGGAGCACGACTAAAACTAGGAATGACAGTAATAGAAGATCCCACAAGCGGAATTCTGAAACCAGGACACCAACTTCCACTCTCAGTCCAAATTTACACAAGTTTAGACAACAAAAACCGAAGTTGACAACATAATTTGGAGGGTGGGAACCATGTAGATGGACAGGCATATGCAACCCACCCACAGAAAGCATTCCTTTTTTCTGGTCAGCAGGATCAAACTCAAAAAAAAAAAAAAAAAAAAAAAAAACAAACAAAAAAAAAAACAAAAAAAAAAAAAAAAAAAAAACAAAACAAAACAAGAAGAAGAAGAAAGAAAGAAAAAAAGAGAGATCTAGATATTGTGTTAGATGCATGTAAAGGACGTGACTGAAAGTAGCTGTTCAACCAAAGCCTTGCCTTTCCTATATAGATTTATGCACTTCTATTCACGGATTAAAGTGTCATCCAAAACCAGTACATGCCTGATCTGTACCAGTTTCATCCATGAACAATATGCCTGACTGCCTGTATTGGCCCTTGTCAACCCGGGATGGCCCAACACTAGGTGATGCAACCCGGTTTCAGTGCTGATAGAAAAAGGACACTGAAGCCAATTCTTGCAGCTATTAAAAGTGCAAAAAGAAAACTTGCCTGAATTTTCGATCAGCGCTAATTATGCCAATCTCAATGTTCTTGCCAGAAATTTGCCCTTCGAACCTACAGTACACAACACAACAAAAAAGAGGGTCATCAGATAAAGAAAGAATTAGATTTAAATACATGTTAAGATTAGATACATCCCAACAGGACTTGAGAATTATATACCCCTCTTTCAACGTCAAAATGGCTGTGTGGACTGCGTCATCAAGCTCCATATCATCTGTGTACCTAGAGTGGAAAGGGGAACTTATCAACTACTGCTAAGTGGGAGAAAAAGGAAATTACCATGCAGCGAGAGAGAGAGAGAGAGAGAGAGAGAGAGAGAGAGAGAGAGAGAGAGGACCATCAACATAAATAACACATGAATGAAATCATAGTTCCCAACAATGTATCCGGGGTTTGAACTGAACCAAGATGAGAAGCCATCGGAATTAGCTCAGGTTCATATATCCTGCACAGTTTCTGCCCCACAGTGAAAATATGTGGCTTTCCTCTTAGAGTGTGGTGTTTCTATACACTGCTAACTTCTCTTCAGCATAAACAAAGCAGGAAAGATTTGGGAATGGAAGAGGTGAAGCATTAGTTCTCAAGAGTGTAAGACAACCCAAGTCAACCATGTGTACGCACGTATGTATGTATGAATGCATGCACGTATTTATGTGCATAGATAGATTTTTATTTTTATTTAAAAATATTTAAAAAAAAAAAAAAAAAAAAAAAAAAAAAAATGTATCCACACATAGTAGCATGAAACTCAAGCAATTGGATACTTTCAAGCACTTCAAGAGATTGTGACAATAATTCTGGAGGCCAATAGAGCCAGTCAACCATTTGTGGACCCACAAGAATGCATTTAACAGATCCAAGAATGCACTCAGTGCATCCTCACTGGCCGAGCACCTCTATGCTCCAACAACTGGCCACAGCACCTCTACGCTCCAACAACTGGGTGAACGTCTTCACATTCTCACTGTGCATCATCAAGAGCTTCATGTGCTCCCAGAAGTCAGGAAGAGATCTTAGAACAGCGAGCACCTGTTACTTGTCACAAAGCACATTACCTGCTGCTTTAAGGTCGCAGATCATTTGTAACATCTTACGAAGATGCTCGACCATTCTCACGCCGGGAGCCATCTTGTATGTCTCAAAAGACAAAAGTGCACATAATCTAGTAGCAGTTGTGCCGGCAAACTAAAGGCGCAGTAAGTTCCACATATCCTTGGATGTCTTACATTCCTCGAATTGTCCAACCAAATCGTCATGCATGGGGCTGAAAATAGTGAAGCGTGCACATCGATTTTACTTGGACCAATTCTGGAATGTCTCTACGCCACGACAGTGCTGAGCCATCATTCCCTCCTCGGGAGGGTCCATGCTAGTCGTCAAAGTTTCAAGGACACCTTGCTCATCCAGCAGGTACTGGATCTTTTGATGCCACATATCATAATTCTTCCCGTTAAGCTTTTCTCCTTTATTGAGATCACTGATTACATTTTTCAAAGCAATTGCAATCTAATGTTCAAGACAAATAAGCGCATTTATTTAAAAAATGATTTGTAAGCGTTCATTTTATATAGATACGTGGCGCTCCCAAGAATGGTCAACCACCAATCCTAAGAGGGTCCTGGTTTGAAAAGGCCAAAAGGGTTACGTGGGGATGAGGCCAATGCTCCAATTGCCCCATCGGATTGATTGTTGATCATTCTCAAAATGTTCGAAAAGGATGAGGAGCAAAGGCTCCTACTCGTCCAATGAGGATAAGAATTGCATGTGTAACTTGAATCGGGCGTGCAGTTGGTCATCGCCAGACCACTCTTGTATTTTGTTTACCTACAAGAGATGATTTCTACAAGATACATACTTGATTGGTCAAGTTCCCAAAATTAGAAGCATGGTGAAACTCTTGATGTAAGGGACTAAGAACCAAGTTCAACAATAAGCATTGCTGGATGGAAATATGATAAAGCATCGAGGGCTGCAGAATTGTTAGAAATGGTTTGCTGACCTTAAAACACTTACTTTATCACAATAGAACGGACTGAACGCAACAACTCCCCTTGTTATCGCTGTTGTCACCATCAAAGCCTTGTCCCAGCTTTTGGGGGTCCAACTTTTGTAACCCCACATTAACCAACCATTCATGTCCAAGGTCTTATTGTCAGTAAGTGAACAAACATTAATATCCCTTTTCACCACCTCAATCCAAGTCCTTTTTAGGTCTTCCTCTCATCCTCCTTTCAGGCCCTTCAACTCTAATTATTATTTTTTCTTTTTTTTCCTATTTTTGAAGAGTCCCTTCAACTCTAATTCAAGCTCCCCTCCCTATTAATTTCGGTAATCCATAACACATGGCCAAACCATCCCAAAATCAACTCTTCATCAATTTCTTCCTTGTTGAAAGCATAGCAATAACAACAAAAATGAATGTTTGTGGGATAGCAAAGCAGTCTCTAAGGATGTGGCAAGAGATGGATGGAAAATTCAGCTAAACCATTTTGAAAATTCTACCAAATCAGGTCATAATTCATAAGCCAATAATTGATTATCCCATTCTCTTTAGTTTCATCTGTCCATGTTAAAGAAATTTCCTTCTAAATCCTTTTATCTAGCATTAAAGAAAGATCAAAGATAATCAATGCAACCGTGTTTTAAATAGCGAACAGTGTGTAGTGCAGCATTTAACCCTCAGCAGCATGAGGCTTAAGCTACACGCTGCTACTAGAATTTTAATTAAGTCTGTGCTTGTTGCATCAAATATCATGAAATTGCACGATATTTTGCACCGAATTAGACTGAGTGGTAATAGAATTTCATGATATCTGGTGCAACCAAACACTAATATAAAACAACAGGAAGAATAGAGAAAAGATTAACTATAAAAATAAAGAACGAGCAACAAAACTGGTTTAATAATGTTACTTTTATTGATTCTAGGGCTCGATTGGGAGCTTGTAAATGGAGGTAAATGGGAAATGGAATTGGAGGTAAATGAATTGGGAGTAAATGACTTACTCATTTGTGTTTGGATGGGAGTATATGAAATGCATTTGAAATCCAAATATTCTGTTTCAATGGGAGTAAATGGGAGGAATTGGAATGCATTGGAATTTTTCAATATATTCACAAGAACATATGTGATATCCCAAATCAGCTTTAATATCTCAAATTAGTGCAGACATGTGATATTTAACAAAATGATTGTAATAAGCCCATTGAATATATATATATATATATATATATATATTAGCCAAAAATGAGAAAATTTTGAGCCTCAAGTGGGCCACAAACGTAAGGATCACGAACAAGCAACTTGCCAACACTTTTTAACTGTCCATTTAGATGGCCTACCTTTGGATGGTTTGGATCATTCTATTGGTGCAATTTTAGTGATGTAGCCGGTAATTGAATTGTTTCAGAGTATCATTAGCAGGATTTGTGTATGGCGGACATGTGCATAATGCCACTTTTGTTTTAGTCGTGCATCCCTCCAAGGAAGGTCAAAAAGGCATTTCACACCCATTTACTTCCAAATCCTCTCTCATAAAGAAGATTTCATTTACATGCCTATTTACTCCCATTCCATTTCATTTCCATGCATTTACTTCCATCTAAACACACCCACCAAATACCATTTACCTCCATTTACTCCCAATTCCCCCCATTTACTCCCATCCAAATGGCCCCTAATAAAATTGCTGAAAAGATTAACAATTTTTTTGCTAAATACAAAAATGTAACAAACCATTGAAAACATTTTTTTTCGTGAAAAATAACTCATACTGTAAGCTACGTAGCGTGTAGTGAATGTAAATTACCATTAAGCTATTTTCATGAGCTACATAGTGACTAGCGTTAAGGCTAAGCTATGCTACGTAGCGTAAGCTACATGCCACATAGTGCAGCCATTTAAAACACTGCAATGTACTTGTAAATTTAAAATAAGACAACAGCTTTTACACAAAATGAACCTGGATTGTTGCCAGAATTAGTAAAATTTACGTACCTCTTCTCAAGGAACGTCTTGGCATTAGAAACGTTTTTCCCCATAGCCGAAGCTTTCCAGGAGAAGTACGAACCTGAAGGATCCACCTAGATCAAAATGAAAACCACACATGTAAAAATCCAGACGTGGATAATTGTGTCAGGTCAAATGGATTAGCATAGGGATTGCATGAAGGCAGACTGAAGAGGATTCAAGAAACATGTGCCGCATGACAAATTTGGGATACAGACCATTGTGAACATGCCCTGGCCAAAAATCAGACAGATGAGCTCATCAGGCAGGCCACACACAAATGTTGAATGGATCATTTATCACTTTGTTACTGAGTGTTCATTTTTTTCATATGTGCATCGCCTGCCTGACAAGTGGAATGCCCCGAATTATAGAACAGGGCATGCACAAAATAGGCTCATCTGAAGAATGGCCTATATCTCAGACACATGTTCCACCGCGACACATATCAGACAAACTCTCTTCAACCTGCCTTCACGCAAATCTCTTTAGCATGTCTCCCACTTCAATTATCAAACATCATTTTTAGCTCCCAAATAAAATAAAATAACACAAAATAGGACATTGGTGAGTAGTGGCCAATGTAAGATGTACTTAAGCAGGAGCTGAGCAAGGATGGTTCCAAATTCAACAAAAACAGATACTGTAACACTTCCATAGCCTGGTTGAGGAAAGGTATTCTTCCAGAAGTTAATAACCAAAATATCTAGCTTTGTTTGCACATCAAGCTTTGCTAACATTGATAACAACTGGAAAACAATGTTAACATGAAGCAGAGAGACAGACATACCTGATACAACTGCGGACCATTGTCATCATATCCAGCAACCAGCAGCGAAACCCCAAAAGGCCTTACACCACTGCCAAATAAAGGAGAAAAAGGTTATCAAAACATTCTTCAAAAGAATATGGTTCTCCAAGGAAAACTCAACTGATCTCAGTTACAACCCAAGTAGGAGTTTTCTAGAAATGGCTGAGGGGGTGTTACTTCAATTTTATATCATCACGTATCCCATCAAGTTACTTCAATTTTTCATTTAAGAAACAACATACAATGTATAAGAAGGTTGGATCTTGAATAAATCAGCTAGGCAAGTTTGTTTCAGTACTCGATCAAGTTTCTAAATGCCATCTTTAACAAGGTTTGATAACATGATGGAGAGTTCTAGTGCATCTTTGAAACTTTGCATCTTTAACATACGTTTGTTAAATGACTATATAACCCAAAAACCTAGAAAAAAGTTTCTGGCCTTTTAACTCCCTTTGGAAAATGCACCTTCTGCTGCCATTATGAATCAACTGAAGTTCATGACAAGATGAAAATATATAGCATGAGATTGAGAGAAAACTGTTACCCAGATTGAGTGAATTCCTGCATAACAGCTGCTGTTTCCCTTACAAGTTGTGTAACAGGGATTAGCTCCTATTGTCATGACATCAGTACTCAAATTAGAGAGGCTCTACACATGCTGTCTTGTAATTGATAGTAAAAGGAAGTACGGAGATGAAAGAAACAAGTTACAATCTCAAGAATTATTCTATTGCAGTTGTAGCACTAGATAAAGTTACCATAAGAGGCTAGGAAAATTGAACAACTCAAAAAAGCTAGATGCATAGAAAGTCGGTGAGTTGGTGACAGAAAATGAAACGAGAACTTTTCTGTAACTTTTTTAATCAATTAACAACTACATATGTAACCCCATTATCATGATTCCAATCAATATATATAAGCACCAATTTGCAGCTTTCTTGAAAGGATTCACATTTTAAAACATTAAAAAAAAAGATAACATGGTATGATTACAAGAGCACAATAGCACAAAGAACTTGGGAACTCAAATGATCGAGTAGTAAATCATTCCAGATCTTGACTTGGATTACATGTGATCTGTTTTACTTGTGTGAACAATTGTTTACCACCTTAGACACAGTTGTCAATGTTGGATCCATAGGGCGTAAACGCAGCAGATACACATAGATTTTAATGTTTTTCATGGATCCAATCCCAACAACATCCCGTATGCTATAACATCAGATTTCTAAACAAAGATCTCAATTATGAAAATGGCTTAAATAACACCTGCACGCGATGAATAGCATGGACGTTTTTCCTTTAATGAAATTGTTAATTCCGAACCTCAAAACCAAGAAGCCTCTCCCCAATCTATTGCAGGTGGGAATGTCCAGAGAGAAGGGGACGACCAATCTCTCTCTACCCAGGGTTGCCCCTTCTCTGCAATTGGATCTATATATAAAGAAGGATTAGGGTTTCAAGTGGATTCTCAATACGGTACTCCACCACCCTACGGACTTCCTTGTACCCTACTATGAAGGAAGCCTGTTAAATCGCGTCATATATATACATAATGATAATCTAATTCTTCCACTGTCTAGGCCATCTACCATAGATCTAGATCCCATGTTGATTATATAGGTGGACCATCAAATCATTATCAAGTGTGATAAAAATAAGTTTTAATTGTTAAAACAAAATACTAATGGTTGAAAACCTTCTAAAAATCAATTAAAACCTTTTAGTGTTGGGTGTAGTGGAAAAACCACTTGATGAGTCCCCAATCTAATCGGATCTAACTCTAAACATGTCCCTAAATAAACTTAGTGGATATCATGTTGGCACACGCAAGAATCAATGAGAATTGATGGATGTACTTAGCTTTACCCACTTTTAGTGACCTCTAAAAAACCTCGTAAAGTGAGCCAAAGCTGCCCAATCAAGATCCAAGACTCAAACACGCCCTCAAGTCTAACGATTGATCATCTTTCATGCATCATCAAGCGCTTGATCATATTATCATAGTCTAGGTTAATGGGCCCTCAGACTATATTGACTTGAACTTTTATCCTCCAATGTAAATGTCCGAAGGTTCAGATCTAAGAACCCATGTCCATGGCACATTCACACTCTTGTGCAAGTAAGGGCAAAAAGGCACAACTGACATCAAATTGCTCCCAATGGTGGAAAGCTTCCATCCTTACCCAAGTCAGTCCCTTCACACAGGATGATTGTACATCTCATAGCATAATGTCGACAGATGTGATCATCAGGGTACTGAGATCCATGGAATACAACTCTCCCTAGTCAGTGACCACCATGCCCAATCTCAAGTTCCCAAGGACCAGAGAATGTACTCCTCACATACCCATACCATATAAGTTTAAGGCAACACTAAATAGTCAAATACTTTAATACCTAACATACATGTCCGGAAGGACCGATCATCATCGAGATTTTGGCAAAGATCAACCTTATCATGTCCACATGAAGTTGATCGTGTACACATTAAAGAGATCATAGGCATATGCAGGGTTCATTGGAAAGCTCGGAGAGAGGATTTTAACGAATGGTTCACATTATCTGGAAGGTGGCCCACAACCTTGCCAGCCTTTGTATCTCCAAGAGAGGCGGTCCGCGCCGCCGGTTGTAAGGAGAGAGGGTGATGTCACCTACTCTCTCTTCTCCTTGTTTCCTTCCTTTTCTCCCTAAATTAGCAATTCTAATTGAGTTTAGATTTCAAATTTTTTGAATCCCCAAATCCTAGACTAACCACGATTCTATATTAGGGTTTTGGGACTTTAAAAAATCTGGAATTTTCTAAGATCCCAAGGGGACATGTCCTACACAATCCTAGCCATTCAATGATTGCACAACATGTATATGTAATTTTTTTGTTCAAATCTGTCCATCCGTGCATAGATCGGACCGTGTGACCACTTGTGGACATGGGGCCCGCCCCTTGGCTTGATGATGGATGAATCAGCGTGTGGGGCCCGAAAACCGCACATGGTGGCCCTTGTACAGCCTTGATGTCATCAGAAAATTGCATCCCACTTTTGGGCCACTTTTTTGTTGCTTTTGGGAGATCTGATCCAGTAGGCTTGTGATGCTCACTGAGAAATTTGAAACATGTGGTTACTCACCTAAATCAAAGTTCATATTACGAATTTATTGGACGGACAAGATCAGTCATTTATTGAGTGGGACATATCTCACGATTCACTGTCATATTGGAACACAATTTGGTTTGTACAATATTTTTGGTGTGCCCTTTGACATGGTCTAGTTAGATTGGACAGAATATGTCCAAATCTGGCCAAATTGATCTTGAAACGATCATGGCCAACCTCAGGATGATTTCAACCGATCTGATTGATCCTAGATCCAATTGGGCTGATAATTGACTCCTAGCTCAATTAGCACATCCTGAAGTCATCCATTCAGCTCTGATTGACCAAAAGATGTCGTGATCATGCAGATCTGATCAAATTAATCCATGGACCTCGCATGGCGAGATCAGGACCACATGATTCTTGGTGATGTTGATTTAAACTTGATCTTTTTTATCTCGATCCATGTTTTTTGTTGGATGTCTGCACGTGTGACATGTGGGGCATATACTTTGGATATAAGTTTAAGCAACACCAGATACTTGTTAAGGCATGACATACATGTCCTGAAGAACCCATGGTCATCAAGATGAATGGCTGAGATCGACCCTATCACGTCCAAAGTACATGCCCCATGGTCATCAAGATCAGCAGCTGAGATCAACCCTATCACGTCCACGTGGACAATGGATCAAGGCGTAGATTGGTTTTCCAAGGCACAACTCCAACAGTTAGACACGATGACCCTCTAAAAGCTAACATGGTAATATGTTGGAAAGTAGGTTTTTAAACAAGCATTAGCTAACAAAAGCATATAAATTGCGAGAGAAAATCTCAACAACTTCGAATATGATGAAACTCGTGAGTAATATGTGAAAATACACTGTAATTGATGAGTAATATAAGAAATGAACTAAAAAGTAAGAAAAGACCAATTGATATTTTCTTCCTTTCTTCTTTTTTTTGAGAGAGAGGGAGACAATTGAGATATTTTCCTAATACCAATGTCACTGCTTGTTTAAAACATAACACTAATACGATTTTCTTTACGAAGAAATTTTATTAGACAGAAACCAGAATGGCCCAATTTTTTTCCTTTTATGAATGAGGAAAATTTATTAGAGCACAATGCAGAATTCAAAATTGGTACAACCTGATTATGGAGTTAATGAGATCTTGATACACAAATTACAATGAAATGGAGAAAAGAGTACACCCACAAGAATACTACAGTAGAGAGGGAGAGAACTTTATTAATATCAAAGTTTACATAAGAAAAAACTCACACTCAGGAAAATACACCCCCCACCCTCTAAAAGCTAACATGGTAATATGTTGGAAAGTATGTTTTTAAACAAGCATTAGCTAACAAAAGCATATAAATTGCGAGAGAAAATCTCAACAACTTCGAATATGATGAAACTCGTGAGTAATATGTGAAAATACACTGTAATTGATGAGTAATATAAGAAATGAACTAAAAAGTAAGAAAAGACCAATTGATATTTTCTTCCTTTCTTCTTTTTTTTTGAGAGAGAGGGAGACAATTGAGATATTTCCTAATACCAATGTCACTGCTTGTTTAAAATATAGCACTAATACGATTTTCTTTACGAAGAAATTTTATTAGACAGAAACCAGAATGGCCCAATTTTTTTTCTTTTATGAATGAGGAAATTTTATTAGAGCACAATGCAGAATTCAAAATTGGTACAACCTGATTATGGAGTTAATGAGATCTTGATACACAAATTACAATGAAATGGAGACAAGAGTACACCCACAAGAATACTACAATAGGGAGAGAACTTTATTGATATCAAAGTTTACATAAGAAAAAACTCACACTCAGGAACCCAACGCCCCCCCCCCCCCCCCCCCTGCTTTTCAACCCAATTATGGAGTTAATGAGATCTTTACACGCAAATTGCAATGAAATGGACAAGAGTACACCCACAAGAATACTATAGTAGAGAGGGAGAGAACTTTATTAATATCAAACTTTAGAAAAAACTCACACTCAGAAAAATAGCCCCCTAACCCCGAAAAAAAAAAAAAAAAACACACTCTAAATGAATCTCTAATGGAATCAACCCAAATAAGAGATTGATTTCAAATAAATTATAGCTAACTTCAAATCAATCTAATCTACAAGATGGTAAAAAGCTTAACAATAGTAAAAGCAAATATAGAAAATCCTATTTACATCTCTAAATCAGCCCCATATCTTAATCATATCCCCCTCACATAGTTAAATCAGCCCCCATATCTTCCATAAAAAGTAAATTGCAATTCTTGATTTAAGCTCCCAAATCTATAAAGAAACAATCCAAAAATCAGCACATGTTGGGCCCCAAGGTGGGCAATGGGCTTACATTATTGTTGTATTGTTGGGGCCCTACAGTGGGCCTGGGTGGGCCATGGGCCTACATCAAGAATTTACATAGGGGCTATGAACAAATCCCCAAAAATCCAAAATATGCAAAAGCTATGGCCCAACAAAAGGAAAGGGGCATCCACCCCAAGAAACAATCATCACCCATTGACACCGACCTGAAACATGATACTACTTGTGCCTCTCTTTGCAAGATCATCATCCTCGCTATTGGCCTCTCTCGGAACATGAGAGAAGGAAATATGTCATTTCATGCAAAGATCAAAAATCTCCTCCCTGAAATATGATACCCACTGTGAAAACCGGGTAGACTTAACCCAAGAAATGACACTACTTTTTACATATTTATTGACTTAACCCAGGAAATGACTTGGCCCTGACACAGTTATTTTTAGGGCCTGTTTGGTTAGTTGTAATTACATGTACTTAGTGGTAAATATGTAATGATACCTTACTTTTGGTATTTCCAGTTTTGACAGGTACGCAACCGGAAAAAGGCCTGAATTGTGTCACCTATTCTCTGTGGGGCCAACCATGGTGTATGTGTAATATCTACACTATCCATTCTTTTTTTTCAGATCATTTTAGCACATGAGCCCAAAAAAGAGATTGATCCAAAACTTCTGTAGCACAGAAGAATATTTCAATGGTAGGCGTTCAATTCCCACTGATTTCAGTGGCGTAGTCCACTTGAGCATTGGATCCATCTCATCTTTGGGCTCAGGCCCTAAAATGATCTGCAAAAATGAATGGACAGCATGGATATAATACATATATCATGGTGGGGCCCATCTATTATAAGGTTGAGAATTGCCCGCTTCCCAAGGTGAAATTCCCACCTTACTGCAGACAATATGCACTAGCCGTAATTATGTTTTTACCGCACTTTTACAAGCATTTATTGCCTGAATTGACTGGTATTACATGGAAATACATGTATTTACATGCAACCAAATAGGCCCTTACAAATTCAACGTTTTTTGTACATAACATGCAACATGCCAAGGATGTCCAATAAAATCACCGCCATAGTCACCTTAGCCTTTCTCACAGCAATTTGGAGTTGGATTTTAAATGGTGGATAGACAAAAGTTTTATGATCGGCTGCCCACCAGACATCAACCTTCCTCTTTGCCCAAGCTTTGAACCTGCCATGGAGAATTGGAGAGCACATTGACAACATTCACACGCTAACATTTTTCACCTAGTACTAGCCACCAACCCAACTTATGCATGCCCACCCCAAAGCAAAAGCAGGGAAAGGAGGATCATGGAGAAAATTTCTCGACGTAAACCTCCCTCTTTTACTCAGGTTCTGGAACCAGCCATGGTAGAGGCTCACATTGACAACCAACGCTCACATGCCATCATTGTTCCTCCTAGTACTAACCCCCACCCCGAATAGTACATGCATACCCTAAAGGGCAAATGAGCAAGGAAGGTCATGGAGAGGCAGCTGACGCCTGACAGACATACTGGTGACCGTGAGGCATGGCAGCAATACTGTATACATATGAAGATTAGATATCGAGAACTGCAATCTTTAGTGACTATTTTAAACAGTGAGGCTGTTTAACCTTAGTTGTACTCACGCGCACGCCGCACCCACATGCACCCATACATACATACTGATATACGCTGAAAACAAATAACGGATACAACTAAACTAATTTTTCATCATAACCTTTACATTGCAAGCCAAATGACCTGATGTGTGCGTGTCTATACCAAAAAAAAAAAATACTACAAAGAATGGATAAGACAATATCCACTGAGATATTGGATACAAAGAACCAACACGGAAAAGATTGAATTGGCATATCCATTTGCTTCTTGGGGGAATGATGTTAACCATCATCTAAGGAGCAAGTCAAACCTTTATCTAGCTTACAATAAACTTAAACCTCCATGATTCCGAACAATTCCATTCAATACAATTAGACATTAACGCAAAAGCACCGTCCTCTCCAAGACATGAACAAGGAGGATTCCATATTTACTTGTAAAGGAACTATCTGATCCAGTGTTGCAGGACATGCATAGTGTACAATGGATCCTCCTGTACAAATGAGACCTGTGGCTTGATCATCCTGACTGATTATCGATCCCCCCTAGGATACGGGAGTGCTCCAAAAAAACTCCCAGATTGGAAGACTCCTAGCCATACAATCATTGCCATTTTCCTTGGAATGTGAATCATTATGCAATGTTTTGAGCACTAATCATTGCTTTAGTGTTTCTTAATAGTATATTTGTAGGCCACCCATCTTAAGTGTTAGGATATCCCAATCGTAGAGATCTTGGGGGTATACCTCATCCATGTTGTGGCCCATAATCATCCTATGGATCAGATATATTTTTTTTTTACTTGGGGACTCCAATCTTCAAACAGAACAACCTTTGAGAACTTGAGAGTGATTTAACCAAGTCAGACAGATGTGCATCCAAAGCATGGTGTATCGTAAAGGCCGTTACATAAAGGTAACAGTGGCAGCCATTACACGTTACGGGGTCGTAATGGCCATAACAACCATTATGGAAAAAATGACCTGTAATTGCCGTTAACAGCATGTTACATCCCCTATAAAGGTCATAATAGCCCCGTAATGGTCTATTACGGGACATGTACAGGTTTTTCATACTTTTTAATCAACATTACGGGGCAGATATAGGTTTTTCGGGGGTTTTTCAATAAATAAAAATATAAAAAAGAGAGACTGTAACATCCGTTACAAGGCTGTAACAGCCGTTATGCCCCATATCGTAAAGGTAATGGTGGTGGCCGTTACGGCCACCGTTACCGTTACGGAACACCTTGATCCAAAGCAACATAGGAAAGAGCAACATGCTGCTAAAGAAACAATGGAAGAGGCAAATATAACCTGTGGTTGGGTCCTTACTCTTGCTCCGGTGGTAGACTCTCAGGAGTTTCAACACCTGGTCAAGGGTTCGAGTACCCATAGGTGGTGAAATCCCACTATGGCGTGAGTGTGTGGGGTGAGTGTGCGTGTGTTATTAAATAAATAAATAAATAAAATAAAATAAAATAAAAAAACCTGTGGTTAAAGCCCTAGAACAAGACACACTGGATGGAAGGAGAAAAAGAAGTGAAAACTGTTCAACTTTACATATATTAGTGCTTGACTAGAAATACCATTTTCACAGACTATAAATAAACAAAAACAGCATGTCAGCATGTAATTATAAGATTCCAACAAACCATAAACTTTAAATGCGGCACAAGATATTCAAAGTTGTAGTAGCAAAAGCCTCCAAACTTGCCCACTAGATCCATAGAATCATTGAAGTTGGAGATTTCTTAGTGTTGGAAAAAGTGATGAAAGAAAATGAACATAAAAGGTAGAAACAGTACTTTGTAAAGTCTGTGATATTGCTCTCCCTGCTTCCTACTTTTCCGAACCAAAACTCTGGAGTCTGGACCCATCCCACTGCACAAACACAAGCAAGTATGAGCATTAATATCTAAGGCCTAAAGAGCAACAACCAGCAGGAAAAATTAAATGATAAGAACAAAAGCAACTAACAACCAAATAAGGCTGGTTGTTGAACTTCAAGATTGGCAATAAATAGAAGTGTCACCAAGGACAAAAGAAAGCCAGCAGACAAAATGAACAATTCTAATCAAACATTAAGCATAGAGTTTTGCTAAGCCCACATGTGGAAAGCTGGACGTATAAAGGTCCAGGCCATGCATCAGGCAGGCTCCACCATGTAAATGATCTGACATCAAAATAGGCCAAAATTGGCTCATTAAGTGGACCATGCATGTATGAAAGCAATGGATCCATCATAAATAACTTCTAAAAGTCCACAACCAACATACACAGGTGATACCACCTGATGAGCAGACAGTGCCCACCTGAAGCACGGATCCAATGTCCCATGCAGGTTCGCATGTGTAGCCATTTGAAGATATGTGTGCAAGCTCAGCAGAATTCCAGAAAGATGGAACAAGATACAGGAAAAACCAATCCACCAACAGTTTTCATATCTTAAAAGATGTTTTGAGACTGGAATGCACCACAAACAACACCTACTCTGCTTCTGCAGTTCCCAGGAATTTATGTTATACAATGTTCAATAGCAGATATTGGTGTATCCTCCCTCTAGAATCTAGATACTATTGTCCCCACTGAAGTGTTGTAGGAGAAGTTTGTAATGGAAGATTTCTATTGGATGATAAGATTTGCAGGGTGAGATATAATTATTTTTGTCGATTATTACCTTTCAATTCAACTTCAGAAACCAGTAACCACCAATTCAGTTTTTTTTTTTTTTCTTTTTCTTTTTTTTTTTTTTCTTTTTTTTTTTTTTTGAGAGGGAGAGAGAGAGAGACAACATGATTTAGTTTTTCTTCAAATATTCACAGAAACTTTTTTTTAGTTAATAACAAAAAGCTTATCAATAAGCCCACAGACCAAAGAGAAACAAAGATCCATCAATGCCATAGACGAGAGCACTGGATCATTTACAAACACTCTAGAAACGAATTGTTCGTAAATTAAGCCATGCATGCATTTGTATTAACTAGTGGACTCATCAGGCATTTGCCTGATCTACAAATGAATTGTTTATGGATTCTCCTTTCTCAGTAGTGTGCAATGCTTAATCATGTATTGATGGGTTCTATTTTTTGTGCAACCAACCATTCAATCATGACCTTCATGTCTGTGGACCCTACACCCTATTTTGTTTGTTTGCACTTTGGGGTTACACGTAATTACTGGGCTGGGCTTGGTGCTAGGTGGGACCATGCTGGCATGTGAGTTGGTGTCAATGTGAGCCTCTGCTATTGCTTGTTCTAAGTCCAAGAGCATGGTAAACAAGGAAGGTTGATGTCTGGTGGGCAACCAAACATAATCTACCATCTAAAAGCCAACCCAAAATTGCTGGAGAAAGGCTAAGATGACGATGACACGTATATCTATGCACGTACTGAGATGATGACGACAATGATGACATGTATATCTATGCACATACATGTTTGTGTATTCACACACGCACGCGCGATGTGAGCCATTTTGTTACAACCATCCGTTTTCTTACAAGCCATAGATCAGATGGTTGGCATCATTAGCCAAAAAGCTTCTTTTACCTTTCAAAAAAACACCAAAGAGCTTCTTTCTAATCATAAACAATCCACAGTGGAGCATATTGAAGAGATATTTCCAGATGATTTGACATGTTTTGCTTCTCGGCTTGATCTTGACTGTCCATTTTGACATACTATTGATAGAAAGGTTCAGAGCATCTAATTGGCATGATCTATTGCACCATGGTGTGTCCCTGGTAGTGTGAATTAATGGAAAGTCTGGATCTACGATTGAATATCCCACATATCAATTAAAAGCCTTGGTTGGATTTGAGATTGTAAGGGAAGTTAATTTGCGGTCTTTTTTTCCTTTTTCTTTTTCTTTTTCTTTTTTTACTTTTGAAAGAATTACAAATTGCTTATCTTCTGGGCAAAAAAAATATAAAGTCAATTTAGTTTACTTTGAATCCGTTAGAATGTATTTGTTTCAAACTATACTTCAAACGATTTATAATCAGTGTATTGATTTCTACATCATTTTTTTTATAACCCCCAACATCTTAGACCCTATTTGGTAGAGCTAAAAATGAATTCATCTTGTTTTAGTTAACAGTAATTATGTGTTAACTAAAACAAGATGAACTCATTTTTAGCCGTCTACTAAACAAGGCCTTAGAATTTCCTAAATCCAGATATTCAAGTCTCAATTTTCTGATTTTGCTCATAATGTGATTCCTAATGACTCAACCGAGACTTCCATAGTCCAGACTAATTCAGGCCCAAACTCTCATAGACAAAATATTGACTTGAGACTTTTTTTTCCTTTTTTTTTATGATAAATATTGACTTGGACTTTAATTGGCATGTGTTCAAGACTCAAGCTAGCTGATTCACAAATGTCAAAAGTCCACGCCCCATAACGCTATGCAGGTTTAGTTTTTAAGGTGCATCTCTGCAGAGAGGCTTCTTGTTTATTGACATCATTAATTAGCTAATTATCACAGACATTTGCTAGATATCAAATGCAGTTATTCTTAGGGTTTGGTAGTGCTATCTAGGTTGAGACAATTTCATCACCTGAAGTTAGACTTCACAGGCTTGGTGCTTTGATTTTTAGTTTTAATTTGATTATGATTATTATTTTTTATTACAGTCCTGGTTCATGACAATGTGATCCAATCTCCCGTCTCCTGTCTCTTGGCCTATGCTCAAAGGAGAACTGCTTAAAATCAAGTTGTGGGCAGGACATTTAACAAAGTATGAAGCGAATACTAACTTGTTGCATGCTTAGCAGGCTTGTTTGTCTTTGCATGCTCTATAAATGAATTGTTCGTAAATTCCCCTTTGGGAAACAAATATTTGTGCCAAGGTTCAGCATGGGACATGACTATGTTGGCATGAGAGTGGTGTTGATAATCCTGTATTGATGGGTTCCCTGCCATTTTGTGCAGCCAATTATCCTTCATATGTGGGGGTGCTTCGTGCTTAGCAGTTTGCCTGACAACTGCCCCTCCATGACCCTACTTTATTTTATCACCCTTTGGGACCTACATGAAATAGTTGGGCTGGGGGGGTCAATACAAGGTGAGAAGCTGCTGCCAAGTGACTGGCATCAATGTGAGCCTTTGCAATGGCTGGTCCAACAGTCAGGGTAAAAAAGGTAGGCAATCTATTCTCTTGCAGGTTTCCAGTCATAAAACTTTTGCCAATCTACCATTTAAAAACCAACCATAAATTGTTGGAGAAAGGCTTGATGATGATGATGATGATGATGATGATGAATGGTAAGTTAGGTGAACCTCCACCTGAAAGGTTATGGAACCCGAGCTAAAGAGGAAGGTCGACGCCTGGTGTGCAGCCAATCATTAAACTTTTGCCAATCGTCCATTAAAAAGCCAGCTCCAAATTGCTGGGAGAAAGCTATGATGATGATGATGATGATGATGATGAAAGGGAGAGGAACAATTCCGGTGGGGCAAAGACATCTTAGAAAGTTTGGGGGCTTGTGGGCCTTTTTTATGGAGCTCGGGATGAGGACGTGTATGCTTTCTTTCAGTTCGTCAAGTCTAGAGGAGCTCAATGGCAGCAGGATCTTTAGGTTCTAAAATCAAAGAACCTCCCAAGCATTGGAGAGAACTTTTCAGCCTTGAAAACTCAATCAACTATGATTTGTCAGGCAAGGTGAGTGGAGGAAAGAGGGCAAGATTGGGTAAAGTCCGTTTCCAATAATTATTTTATGCTGGAACGTGAGAGGTCTGGGGTGCAAGTTCAAAAGGGCTCAGGTCATAAAAATCTGCAGAAAATCGAAGGCTGACATCATTGCACTGCAAGAATATAAATTAAATCTGTATACAGAGTTATGCTCGATTCTATCTGGAGGGGTTAAGCAGAAAGATTGGGTTGCTGTTGATGCGTCTGGTGCTGCTAGGGGGGGGTCATTGTCTCTTGAAATTCAGAGATTCAGAGGAAGGTCGATATTGTTTCTGGTACTTTTTCCCTGCCCATCTTGCTCCGTGATATTTCTTTGGGATTTCAGTGGGCTTTTATTTATGTTTAATTGTTTATGGTCCATGTAGCTACAGATTGAGAGACCAGTTTTAGGCTAAACAGATATGGGAGGCTCCATGGTGTGTTGGGGGGGACTATGATGTCATGCGGTTTTCTCACCAAAAATCCAAGGGCAGCAGTTTGACTAGAAGCATGAGAAGTTTTGCTGATTGAGTGGCCCATCATGACTTGGTAGACCTGTTATTTTGTGATGGAGATGTGGCTTTGAAGAAGTTGGCACCAAGACTCGAACATTTGACTTACAGGTTAGAAATTGATGGAGATGTGGCTTTGATGGATAATCTTTGGAAAATCATCATCTGTTTTGAGGTTGTTTTGGGTTTGAAAATCAATGTTGCTAAATCGCAAAAGTTAGAAATCCGTGTTTGCAAGGATGACTTGTGTGTTGCCTTGCGAGTATTTTTTGGTGCAAGATGGGGTCTTTTCCTTCGATGTATCTCGAGCTTCCTCTTTGCATTGGGAAACTGGCCAGGCATCTTTGAGATAGAGTAATCGAAAGAATCAAGAGGAAATTAGCAGGTTGGAAATGTAGGTACTTATCCTTGGGAGGTCGCTTAACTCATATTAAGACGGCTTTCTCCGATATGGCCATATATTTCATGTCTCTCTTTTAAGTCTCCCAAGTCGGTATTAGATAGGCTTGAGACGCTGAGAAGAGATGTCTTTTGGAAAGGCGCCAAGGAGTGGATTTGGAGATTTGGTTCTGATCCTCAGAGTTTATGGAGGGAGGTGATAGCTGGTAAGTATGGCGTGCAAGGGGGTAAGTAGTTTGTGAAGAGGTCTTCTTTCTATAGAGCCTTAGGCATTTGGAAGGCAGTCACAGAAACACAACATTTGGTTCGCAGGGGTATTGCGTTCTCACTCGGCAATAGGATTCGCATCCAGTTTTTGGGTTGATGTTTGGTGTGGGAGCAATGCACTTCAAGATCTATTCCCTATAGTAGCTTGTCTCGCTTCTAATTGCTTCATCTTAGTGGCAGAATGCTATTTTGTCTACAATGGCCATGTAGTTTGGAATCCTCCTTGTTGTAGGAATATGATGAACAAAAAGATAATTGAGTTCGCCGACTTATTGGATAATCTGAAAGATATTATCCCTTCATATCATGAAAGAGATTCCGTGGGTTTGCTCCCTATAGGTGTGGATTCGACTCCCCTCCTTGGTAGTACCGGACACCCTGTGTCTTCAATATATATATATATATGTGTGTGTGTGTGGTGTGGTGTGTGTGGGGGGGGGGGGGGGGGGGGGGGGGGGGGGGGATGATTCTATGCGGTCGAGCACATGGGAACTTCCCATGAGGTTGAGATGTGTGTCTAACATCAACACCGTGCATTTGATGGGTCCCCTTTAAATTATGGGATATCCCAAAAATCAGCCGTATACAGAACTCAAGTGGGCCATATCATCTAAAATCATGTGAAGACATGCCTAAAACATATAAAATCACTTTGTGGGGCCCACCTAAAATTTGTATGCGTCTGAAACTTGGTATGACCCCTCATCCAAGTGGGACACACATACTGGATGGGCTAGATTTGTGAACCACATCTCAGTGGGCCCAACAAATGATTATGAATGTTTTAATGGGAGGGTAACCCCTCTCAACTTTTGTATGTGGTGTGGCCCACCCAAGTCATGGATTGACTTGATTTTTAAGCTCGTGTCCCACCATGGAATGGTGCATCTGACTGATGGGGTAGATTTTAGACACGCATCATGGTGGGACCCACACAACTCGACCTCATGGGAAGTTCCCATGAGCTCGACCGCATAGAACCTTTCCCGATATTATAATAATATATATATATATATATAATTATATATATATAATATATATATATATAGATATATATATAATATAGATATATATATATATATATATATATATATATATATATATATCATGAAAGAGATTCGTTGCATTGGTCTGCGCATTGCTCCGGAACATTCTCTGTCCAATCGCACTATGGGTTGATTAGTTCACCGCATCTATTTTTGTTTGGCTTGTGGGTCGGGAGAGGGTTCTTATAGTCAATCATCTCCAAAGGAGATCATTAGTTCTTCCCAATATTTATCTAATGTGTACGGATGATGCGGAGTCGATCAATCACCTCTTTCTCCATTTCTCGTTTGTTTGGAAAGTTTGGGATCATTTTTTGTGTGTGCTTCATACTGATTGGATTATGCTAAAGACAATGGAAGAATTTTTGTGGGCGTGGCATGGGGGTGAAGTTGGCAAAGCTGGAAAAGCTAAGTAGAAGTTGATCATCATGGTCGTGCTTTGGGTTATTTGGGGTACCAGGAATGGGTGTTGTTTTCGGAATGAGAGGGTGGGTGTAGAGGGGGCCATTGGGCAAGTTAAGTTGTATGTCTCAAGTTGGACACCATTTATGTAAAAGCATCCATGGCTGCTAATCTTTTTCGCTTGTGCTGGTTTGTTCAAGTTGTATTCTTTCCTCACTTTTTGTGAGTTTTTAATAAATTTGTTGTCATCTCTCAAAAAAAATGATGATGATGATGATGAATAGTTAAGATGATGGTTTCCATTACCTAATAAAGAGGACTTAGTTTTTGTTGATATATGGAGTGGACAAACCCACGTACCTAGAAGTTTTCTAAACCACTCATAACTTGGAGAAGACTTGGAAGAGTGGGAGGTGTAGGAATAGTTAGATGACTGGGAATGTTGAGTCTTAGTTTCCATAAGTGCCAGAAAGAAGATGAACACAAATTGTCAGTAACCCCTGGTTATAGGAATCCCATCTCACCCCTGGCATGGCTTAATAAAAAAGTGTCACGTGCACGCACCAGATGCAAGTATTCACTTTTCACTGTGAACCTTGCATCTAACACACACATGTAACGCATTATCATTGGGCCACATCAGGGGATATAGGGGTTGCAATCAATTCGTGTCCAAAGAAGATGCTGATGTGGAATCAAGAGTTTCAGGCTCCCACATCAACAAACCATGCAGATGGGATTCTCACTATACATGGTTTAGCCTTTTGAATTAAAGAACAAGCAGCACAGCAAATGAAAATAACAATTCACATTAATAGAAGAATTTGTAAGGCAAGAATTCATAAAAACTAACAAGATATAGAACTGCATCGACCAGTCATAAAGAGTAAATGGAGGAGTAATACATGTTAGTATTCAGCAAAATAGAGAATAAAAGCAACTAAAACTAAGCACAATACGGCACCTACAAATTACAATGCAATACAAGCAATATGGCTAATCAATCCTAGTAAGCACGAGTTCCACAACGAACCTGTATACAACTCCAATATTTGGTGTCAAAGACTGTATCTTTTGTACCTACAATCAAATGAACTCCCAAGATTATTCCCACATTATCTACAGCAGAAGAAAATCAAGGACACCATAGTTATTGAAAAAACAACGGATTTACCACAAATTTCCTCAAAACTCACGATTCACTAAACAATGCCTTGAATGAGAGAGAAAGAAAGAGTCTGTTTTTTTTTTCGGGGAATGAAATGACCAAAATGCCATTGTCAAACTTCTTTCCTCAGAAGTGATGGAATTGAGAATTGTGGGGCTCCAATGGCATTTAGGTATACCCCGGCATGATCATAAAACAAACCAAAAAACATGCCAATCCAATAATCAGGTGAGCCACATGTGATTTGGATGTTTTGGGTTGTGCAATCATTTTTTTATAAAGCCCCACCTCATGATTGGATCAGCCTGATTTTTTATTCTTCTGATCATCCTAGCAAGGTGCACACGTTGGACAGGTAAATGCCATACACAATGTGGGCCACACAATGCTCGACTCCACACCTTTCAGAAAAAAAAATAGATGAGGTCGTCTTGGTTGTTTCGCTCACTGAAGAGCGCATTTTGGGACTTTTGAGAAGTTAAGACATTGTCTGGTGATCTTGAGGTGTTTTGCAATAAAACTCCCACCCAAAAAAAAAAAAAAAACAATGGTGCAGATATGGAAAATTCATCAAAATCCTAGAGAGCTAGACATATGTCGGGGAACTTTAGACATAGAAGCCCCATACCCCTCAAAGAAAAAATCATGTTAAAGCACTAGTCACTAGCAATGATTATCCACAAATAAAATAAAATAAAATATGGTACCATAGATACTAAAATGCAAGGTGCAAAACAAACTAGTGATGTTGCATGCATGCACGCATGCACCAAGAATGCATGCAAATGAAAAAGGGCGGGGAAAAAAAACATATGTTACGGTACCACTGGTTCTTCCACGACTGGATTAAGAAAAAGACACTAATTCTATTGCAAGGCATAAACAAAAAAACTTGCATGTCAAACATGCAGCGATTCTCCCAGGACTAACTCTATTGCAAGGCATACTTCAAAGTGTAGATCAAATGAATATTGATGGGTCTAGGAAAAAACCTCATAGTTTTTAACAACCCAGATCCCTGGTCTAAGTATCAGCCACTTCTTAAAACTTGCGATTAATTATTAAACATAAGCACCACAAAATATTTTAAATCCGACCAAATGAATATAAAGGAACCAAGGGGGGAAAACCAAAGGGATCATTTGGCTACCAAGAATCCAGACAATGAGAAATTGATTCCATGAGTGATGGCTATATTTGAGTTTTGGTCCAGGGAAAGGTGGGAAATGAATTCCCATGGGAATCCAATTCTCAAGATTTAGGTTGCAAAATTTTGGTAATGGATTCCCATCCAACTACTATATTTTTTGAAGAGGACAAAAAGGCCTCTCCTATCCTCTCCTAACAATTATTCCCAATTATCCAAATGCAAAAACTGGATTCCTGAGAGTGGATTCCTCTGTAACCAAATACCACATACAGAACCTCTTTCACTGGGAAGTAGGTATCTGTTTCGCCAGAAACAGATTCACAGCCACTTTTAAGATTTGAAGGAGTCAAACAACCATAAATAGTCCTAACAACCAGAATCCTTTGTCCAAGTATCAATCCCTTCCCATAGGTAATAATTTTATTACTAATTATGAGCAGCAGAAGATACTTCCGTCATCATTGCCACTACTACCATTATCATGGCGGCCGTGGATTCTTTGTTCAAAACATTTTTATGAATCCTATTGATGCAATCACCCCACATCCCACACGGTGCACACTCTGCACTTGTGCACAAGAAATGGCCCACTTTCCATTTTTAGGCAAATCTCTACATTAGGTAATTTCCTTTGGTATTTTTATATCAGCCAAGAAGTAATCTTAGAATTTTATTATTGAAGTACTTTCTTATTTAAGTAGTTTCTTATCTAGGTGGTTTCCTATTTTTCATATATTTGCTAGCTAGGAATTCTATTTTTTTAGATTCCATAGATTTGCACAGAAAAGGAATTTCTCTATTCATCCATCTATCTGTAAAATTGCCTTGGAATAATAAACATCTAAGTGTTTCATGCAAACTCCAAATCTCCAACCTGATACAATTTTATTTTATTTTTGAGAGATCCAACCTGACACAGTTCATGCTCTTGGATGAATAAACCTTGGATTTTCCTTTTTTTTATATGTAAGTTGGGCTCGAACCTGAGATCCCAATATTGGATCACACCATCTACCATCAAGCTATGGACTAGAACCTGAGGGCCACATTTGATTGCACCAAATATCATGAAATTACGTGATATTTGGTGCAACCAAACATGCCTAGACCTTGAGATTTATACCATAGTAAGGTATAAAATACTTGAAAGCATGGGGATAAGCAAGACATTTCCTAGAAGCTTACCTCAAAACCACTAGGATCTCCAATGACATGCGAATTGTTTTGCAAAAACAGGTTCTGGTGGAAATTATACTCTATAATTTAATGGACACTAAAGAAATGAAGCATGCATATATTATACAAGGGAGTCACAGAGTGGTGTAGTTTTGCATGTAAACAGCATAGGAACTCCACTGAAGATTATTGTAAACAGAAAAAGTAGTAGACAAATGGGAGAATAAGCTCGCAACAAGAAAACAAAGCAGCAAAATTTCTTAGTTAGAACAGTATGCACTTACGGATGTCTCATCGACTAAGATGGATGGAAGTTTCTTCTCAGTTGCAATAACAACACCATTGGCAGCTGCAGATATCATAAAGCAATTTTTTAACTTCAAAACTATGAGAAATGCTGATGGGAAGTTGTAGAAATAACAGCTTCATTTTTTGGGATAAATGAGAGAGAGAGAGAGAGAGAGAGAGAGAGAGAGAGATGATCACATAAAAGCACTATATGTGAACTTTCACATGCAACCCTTTCTTTTCCATGAACAAGTCACCATGAACAAGTCATGTGTGTAGGACATCAGAGCTGCACAAAAGTTGGGCCCCATTCAACCCTGAATCAAAGCTCAGGATCACCCTTAAGGCGTGATTATCTGAACGCAGTAGCATGTGGGCCCCATGAGGCGAGACGTGCTGGCGATCATGTATTCCTAAAGAAACCTAATAAATCTGTACTTAGATGAAATCCATTACCATTGATTGTTATTGCAGAGAGAGAGAGAGATGGAAGAGAATACCTTTGATCCCGAGAGATGTCTGACCGGATCCAACAGCCATTAGGGCATGCTCGATCTGGACCAGCTTCCCCGAAGGACTGTTACGAAAAGAAATCGGATCATGGTATCAAAAGATCGGCTTACAAGAAGTGCAGAGAGATACAGCGGGGGTGTAGATATACGGTGGTTCATACCTGAATGTGGTGAGAGAAAAGGAATACTGACTATCTCCCATCGTATGTTGCTGTGGAGGAGACTGAGGAGAGAGACGAGAGAGAGAGGCGGAAATAAAACTACAATAGAGAGAGCCCCCTTCGCCAAGAAAAAGGCGAGGTTTCTTTCGTCACAAGTAGAGGTAGAAATGAGCTGGGCGACCCGGCGGGCCATGGCTTGGGCCTTGCAATCGGCCCAATAGCTGGGCCGGGCTTGAAATCTAGCACAGTGCCTGGGCCTAGGCCACCATCAAGTGGGACCCGTTTACATATATAAATGGGATTTTCACGAGGCCAAATTCCTCCCGCCTGTTGGGTACATAGTATTAGGTTGGGATTCGGTGGTATTAAATTGAATTGGTCCATGCAAATTTCATCCGGCATTTGAAAATCCGAGGAAGGATTAATCTTGGTATCATATCATCCGAGCCCGGTAGATATTTTCGGTGAATTTCCAAATCCACTACACCTATACACCCCATATTGATTCATGTATTTGATTCGTGCTTCATCCATATGTGCTCTCACATGTCATTTAAGTGGCATGTGTTCATAGATGATCGACATAAGTGTGAAATCTAGTTCAGTGATTACAATTCCATAGTTGATCAAAGGTAAGTTTAATTTAATATAATGTATTTTCCAAAGGAAGATTTTGATCACAGACATGAGACTGGACTGTTAAAATACCATGGTATATATAAACATGTAATCATAGTGTAGTAATGGTGTTAATTCCATCTAACACAATTCCATGCCATTTAGAAAAGGCCTTTGTAAATGAAAATCAACCTGTGATGTTTTTCAAAGGGCAAATTATTGAGGAATCGCGGTAGCACACGAAGATGAATCAAGTAAAGTATTCCAATCGCACAATTAAGTCCAATCACAAACACTCCGAATTTAACGTAGAAAAACTCATACGGGAAAAAACTATGGCACAAAGTGACAATAATATACTATGAAAGCATAAAATTACAAGAGATAAAGATTATCAAATCCGAACAAGCCTCAAATCACCCCAAGTTATGCTCTTAAAACCTTTTAACAAAATAGAAAGATCCGAGATACCCAAATCCCAATTACACCCATGTATATAGCGCATACAAGAATCACAAGAGGAAATCGGAAACAAATCCTACACTTATGCAATTTTGTGTGCCCGCTCGATGACACCTTAGATGGGACTTCAATAGCATCGAACCTCTTCGATGGCATTAAGAAAATATCAAAACGTTCCGACAAGAAAACATTGATTTTCTGAATTTTTTCGATGGCATCGACAAACCTGTTGATTTACATATTTAAGACATCAATAACAATCTCCACCATGTCTTCAATCACCATTATTTATATCTTTTTTTTCTTCATCTCTAATTATGTCTTACATTATAGCTCCACTATCGCTTCTTGTGCACACTTTATCTTATTTTTATGCCTTCGCCAAGCACAGAGAAGTTACACAAAACTTTAACTTCTCTGTAAGAATCACCTTAGTGAGCATGTTAGCCGGATTCATGCTCATGCAAATTATCTCTAGAATCACGCTTCCTTCCTCGAGTACTTGTCATATAAAATGGTGACGCATATTAGTATGTTTAGTACGTTAGTGATAAACAAAATTTTTAGCTAAATTGATCGGGGCAAGGCTTCCTGCTGAAGCCTCAACTGATTTATCATCTCTCAACCAAACACATTTCTTGAATGCCTCTGTAACTGCCATATACTCAACTTCGGTCGTGGACAGAGGTATCATAGACTGAAGCTTTGATATCTAAGTAATCGCTCCAACCGCTAGCACAAATGAGTAACCAAAATTTGACATTATATTGTCCACACTACCCACGTAATTTGAATCCATATAACTACTAACTTGGCCATTGATTTCTCAAAAGATAAGATGTAGTCCTGCGTACCTCGAATATATCGAAGTAGCCATTTCACTACTTCCCAGTGTTGCTTCCTAATGTTAGACATGTATATGCTAACAACACCCATCGCGCGTGAATATATTCGGTCTCGTATAAAACATAGCATATATCAAGCTGTCAATCGCACTCAAATAAGGCACACGAGACATATCTTACTTTTCTTCATCTATTTTAGGACACTGTTCTAAAGAAAGTTTGAAATAAGCCGCATGGGGAACGCTGACCGGTTTTACCTTGTATATCTCATACTTAATCAATACCTTATCAATGTATCTCACTTGAGATAACCATAGCATGATCTTATTCTTGTCTCTGCGTATATCAATACCGAGAACCCTCCTTGTACCCCTCATATCTTTCATCCCGAATGTCCCTAATAAATGAGTTTTCGGTAAATCGACCTCATACATGTTGTGACTGACGATAAGCATGTCATCGATATACAATACCAGGATAATGAATTTTTCCATAACTTAATGTCTTATAATAGACACGATGATCATATTTACTCCTAATAAACTTCTGACTCACCATGAAAGAATCAAACTTTTTATACCATTACCTCGGCGACTATTTTATGCCGTATAATAACCTTTTCAACCTGCAAATCTTGTTCTATGCCCATTTTATTTTGAAGCCTTCTGGTTACTTTATGTAAATTTGCCCTTCTAATTCCCCATGCAGGAAGGCAGCCTTCACATCCATTTGTTCCAGCTCGAGATCGTATTGAGCAATCAACGCTAACACGAATCTAATAGATACTTGTTTCACCACAGGTGTGAACATTTCAATGAAGTTGACACATTCTCTTTAAGCATATCTCTTTACTACCTACCTTACCTTGTACCTATCACGTTTCTTCTTGAAGATCCACGTGCGCTCGATCACTTTTTAGTTGACGGGAAGCTCAACTAACTCCCACATCTCATTCTGTACCACGAGTCCATCTCATCATCCATTGCAGCTTTCCACTTTTCGATATCCAGCTCATCAAGAGCCTCATGTAGAGTAGACGAATCCCCCTCATCTGTAATGAGGACATATATGACATTTGAGTCATCCATGTATCTCGTCGATAACGTGCAATCTCGTGGCGGATTCATTCTCATAGGTGGCCGCTCAACCTGCTCTTGTACCTCTGTCTCAGCCTATGTCTCATCTCTGTCTAATTAAACGTCCACCACCAACTTTTCCGGTTCCTCATGTTCATCCTTACGAAATAATGATCTTTCATCAAATTTGACTTCATGGCTAATGATGATTTTTCGTGTGACCCGATCATACAACCTAAACCCCTTCACGCCACCACTATAGCTGACAAAAATATATTTCTTGACCCTTTGGTCTAGCTTATATATCTCAATTGACGGTATATAAGAGTAAGAATCGCAACCAAATACACGCAGTCTCGAGTAGTCTACCTGTTGACCACTCCATATTTCCTCTAGAATTTTACATTTAATGGTCATAAAAATGGACCAATTCATCAAGTAACAAGTCATGTTAACAACCTCAGTCCACAATTCCTTGCCCAACCCAACATTATTGATCATACATCGGGCCCTCTCTAAGAGAGTTCAATTCATCAGCTCAGTCGCACCGTTCTGCTTTGGTGTGTGGCGCGATGTGTTGTGCCTCACAATTCCTTCATGTTTGTAATATTGACTGAATTCTCCATAAGTGAATTCGCCACCATTATCCTTAATACCTTCACCTTTCGCTCTGACTGTTTTTCCATCATCACCTTCCACTACTTGGAGTTGGTAAAAACATTGGATTTATTTATTATAAAATAAATCTATACTTTCTTGTAATAGTCGTCAATGAATGTGATAAACCACAATGACCCTCCATCATAAACCACGGGCGACGGCCTCCATACAAAAGAATAGACATAATTAAGAACACCCTTACATGTATACCAGATTTTAAAAAATAACCTTGAATGTTTACTGTTCACTCCCCAAGTATAGGGTTGTGATGTAGTAATAAACTCAGTAAGACCGAGGTCGAATCCACAGGGACTGAAACCTGTACGTAATCTGAAACCAACTAGAGCTAGAACTATCCTAAGATGAAAATTTAAATCACTTGTAATTTTGAGGAATAATGGTGAAATAATTATCTAAAATTTAGAAATTCAGAGGAAGGAAACTAGGGATTCAGAGGATCCACTTGTAGAGATCAGGGAGATCTTATGCCTGTTCCAAGATTCCACTGGACTTAGAATCCTATCTTCATCCAGTTTGAAGGGTGAAACCATGAAAATCAAACTGAACGTCCTTTGATACGGTTTTCAAGAGATGAAAGGTATATGAATTAGAATGGATTCCATCACCAGACCATGTCCAGGAGACAAAGTAAACAACAGAATTAAACTAATTACCAACCAATCAGATGATTATGAAGGTTAGGAAGGGTACCGACATCCAACCATGCCCAGGAGACGATGGTGAACAACAGGGCTTCCTGACGTCATAAACATCAAAAGGAAAGGAACATACTCAAAGCTATCACAGACCTATTGTAATTTTAGTCACAACAGACCATTAAAAACTAAAAGTATTCTCTTAAATAATCAAACTAATATCAATTCAGTTCACAAAAAGAAATAAATTAAAGGCATAAATTAAAATTCCATCTCACTACAAGCTTCACCCCTTAGCCCTAACTAAGGGGTTTTAGCCGGACATGATTTGGCTGAGTCCCTTAAAAATAATCACAAACAAAACAAAACTTTAACAGAACTCTCTCCACAGCTGCTCCACAAGCCCCCAGATCTGAATGACCCCCCCGTCTCTCTCTCTCTTCCTTTTATAGCGACAGCAGGAATCGGTCGTGCGTGAGGCTGGAATCCTCTTTGGAGACAGCCTGCGAAGGCTTTTACGCAGCCTGGAAACAGTGTAAAGTCCGTACTGGAGTCGGTGGTGTCAGTGGGACCCATGATCGCATTCTAATGGAAAATCCACTCCGTCCATTATCTTCACAAGAAAAATTAACTCAGAGATGGCTGGTTTTGGACTGCTTCTGACGTGGCCCTCTTGCCGGTACAGTTTACCGTCCATCTTCCATTTGGATAAATAGAAACATGATCTCCACTGTTTTCTAAGATTTGGACATCTAGGCATGGACGAGAGAGACCTTGGGCTCTTAATGGACGGTCCAGATCCTCTTCTTAGATCGTGATGACGGGCCACAGCGGAAAACCGCAACTCCCTGTTGCGAAACAGAGAACGCGCACTCGTGCGCTGTGATATTTGGTGGACCCCACAGAGATGTTTCTGATAAAATATACCACGTCCAATGAATTCAGGACGAAAAATCACCCAGAAATAGGTATTTTGTTCTCAGTTTTAATGTGGCCCACCTGTATTTTTACTCCACTGTCCGTCTTGCACTCGAACAGTCGAAAACGGATCTACTTTGTCTTGCGGGATTCCGTCACCTAGGAGTGGGTTACATCCGCCCTCTGGATGCAATGGACGGATCCGATTAATAGCTTGGATGAGGCGTGGGCCTCACTAAGAGGAACCGGCGGACGCGGGAGCGTCCGCTGTTTGAAACAGAGAAGGAGAGAGAGATACGGGTCAAGAGTCGATTTGACCGACTCTTGGTTGCTGTGCACGGCTAGTGCACTTGTGCACCGTGCACACTCATGCTCAAGCGGGATCCACTATGATGTTTTCTGGAAATCCGCTCCATCCATCCATTTTTTCATATCTTTTAAGGCGTTGAGTCCATAATTGAGTCATATCCAGATGTCATGTGGGCCCAAAATTGATGGATTAAGGGCTGATCTGTCCGTTGGGCCACTTTACAATGATCCAATGGCTGAAATTTGACATGTTCGGTTAATTTATGTCCCTCAGACCATGAATGAAATTCGAGCCGAATGGATGGTGGGAATTCCATGATCTTGCATTCTGGATCAATTTCAGGCCTCTTTAACATGAACAGCTTGATTTTCTCGAATCTCTGGCATGTAGATCAAGTGATCTTGGTCCCCTGGGGTCTCGTCCATTGGTTTGGTGAATTCTGAGTGTAAATCCACACTTTTAGCGTCTTATTTCAATCCAAGTTCGTAAATACGCCCTGCATCACAAACACGCCTAAATTAGACCATTAAACAGTACAATGTTCGTAACTCTAGGAAATAACTGGGGTCTGATATGCAATATTCGACCCTCAACATTTACTATATATACAATGCTCGCATATATTAAAACCAATACCTTTAAAGATCGGAATTAAACAACAGTCAAAAAGTACATTCATGCTTCACTCGCTCATGTGGCCCAAATGTGCATACCACATACATGCAAACGTGGAATCCACTACAGATATTGTAGCTCCACCTAATGAAATTCTCCTATCAACCAGTAAATATTTTCGTTCCATTATGTTTTCATGACTACAGGTTCCCCTTTGAAACTCTAAGGACACGATCAAACCTGGTGAATCTGTACCTAAGCTCATTGAGTGCTCCCAGAGATATCAAGCTCTTCCTCATATCAGGAACGTGTCTTATCTTCATTAAGGTACGCTCCATGCCACCAAATATCTTGATGCGCTCCAATCTAACACTAACCACATTACAGGCATTATCATTGTCCATAAATACCTAACCACCATCATACTCTCTGTAACTGGTGAAACAACTCCGATGATGAGTCACGTAATATGATGCCCCAGTATCCAGGATCCACTCATCCTTACAATCATCGTATAAGCGTCTAGCCATGGACACTAATAACACATCATAACCACTCGTACCTTCATTAAACTCAACCATGTTGGCCTCCCTCGAAGAAGTCTCTGTATTCTCTTTTCTTGCCTTACAATTTGTGCAATAATTCATCATGTGCCCAGACATCCCACAATTCCAGCACTTCAACTTTTCTTTGCCACTGCTCTTAGATTTAGATCTTGATCGAGAAGACTCATTGTCCTGCTTAGAATGTTGTCCCCTCGTAACCAATGCATCAATAGAGCTGTCCACCTGTAACATCCCGAATTTTCACAGCCATAGTTTATACTTGTGCCCGAGAAAACTGAGTGTTAATGATGTATAAATTGGATGCTTTTAAAAATCGCACCTTTTTAAAAAAAAATTTAAATCACATCCAATACATTCATGAAGGTAACATTTACAAGAATAAAATCAACTGTATTGATTATATTTCATCAAAGTAAAAAAGAATAATTAAACATCATCTCAACGAGATCTTATTACATTTATCGAGTTCACAGCGGAAGTATAAAATTAAATCATAAAAATGTCTTCTTATTCTTTCAACATAATCTTTCTTGGGGAGATTGTTCACTAGGTCTTCAATCTGTACGTCACCTGCATAATCTGTATGGTTGGGAGATGGTCAATGCCCTACTCATAGTGATAGTTATCATTTAAAATTAACAATAATTTAAGAGATTCATAAAAGTAATGTAAGGGTTTTGATACTTCCTGTAATCCACTAATACGAGGGTATTAGAATGCGCAAATAACCTACATGAGATACATGCTTAGCAAAGTGTGTGCGGCTCATCATACATAGTGATCATTACAATGTGGAATGCGATTAATAGAAAAACCGGATTGCCTCACATTCTCACACTATGAAGATTCACTGGCATGTTCGACGCTACCGTAGATTTACGTGAACACCTCCAAGCGCACAACACATGAGTCAGATGAATTACGTAACACGATTTGTTCATAGAGCGACTATTTGCGACTTTTAATCCCAAAAGTGATGTGACATTACATTTGCAAATTACACACATCGATTTATACACCACTACCCAAAACTCATGGAATTACGTGACGACCAAGAGGGTCTTTACCCAGAGCACATTACGTTTATGATAGATTATTTGAATCACTAGTTGTGATGCATCTTAACATATCACTTGCACTTATAGAGAATATAAATTAAATCATGGAGGTTCTGGAATAGCAAGACCCATGCCCAAGCCTTAAAGATAAATAACACAAGGCCAATATAATAAAAAGAAAAGTGACAATGACCAACTAAACAAAAATAAAAGTGGCAATGACCAACATAACAAAGAGGAGAGTGACAATGGTCAACTCAATAAAAGATGCGTAGTAATGGCTAACTCAACAAATATACGAGTGGCGATGGCCAACTCAATAATAAAGAGAGTGACAATGACCAACTCAATAAAGAGGAGGGTGGCAAAGGCCAACCCAATAAATGGATAAAGGCAAGGGTAAGACTTATATCCATGGCCCCACATAAATTCATAAAGATCTCATGAAATCAACATTATACTATAATCCCAAAAGGGCAAATAATTGATGGTAAAACATATAATTGCAGGGAGAATTCATAAAAACATGAAACATAGTATGTAAACAATAAGATAATAACATATCAACTTAAATTACTGTAAGCTTAAAAGATAAAACCCTCACTTTTGATGCTTGTTCCTTCTTAAGCGTAGGTCGACGTCGAGGGTTGGAGGTTTAGCCTAAATCCCATATCCTAATTTTTCTTGACCGAGCTAACTCACCTTGTCTCGGTCCTGGGTCCTTTGGCTTGAGCCGGTGGAAGAAAAGGAAAGGAAGGAGGAACCCAAGAGAAAGAAGAATATGGGAGGGATATACCTCTAACTGATTTCCCGATTCAACGACGCAGTGAGTCGCGGGTGACTTTTCCACGTCTTGATGGTGCGGCTGCCCTCTCGTCTTCTTCTTTCCTTCTTCTTTCTCTCCTTTCTCTCTTGCATTATTTTCAGTTGAGAATTTATATATTCATCTTATGGGTTTCTAGAATTCTCATGCGTAAAACCTTGCGTGTCTGAGTTGTTTGGCTGGCCTTGTGTGTTAGCATCTTGCGGATAGGAAAACAGTTTCGCTCGGCCGACTGGTGCGATCGCATCTTACGTAAGGTGGGCTCATGGTTTTTCGTCATCAGATTCGTTCAATCTTGTTGGATGTCTGTTTTCTATAGATTGATAATCTATTTTGGGGTCATCAGATCAACGGTCGGATTATGAAACATCTTTGAACCAGCAATCACCGTTCCCTGCTTGGTCATGGAGGTAAGTTCCGTTTTAATGGCAGATCTTATCTCCGCCATTTTCTGCTTGGTTAGAGCCTTTCATTGACATAGATTGTTTGCTTTATGCTTCCCGGTCATGGGATCAATGGTCTGGATGAAGTCTGTCGGTGATTTTCCGCAGACTCTCCTTATCGCGGCGAGTTTTGCGGCGTGGAATCCGTCCGCGAAATCCTCTCGTGTTCTCCCTTCATTTCTTAGTTGAGAGAATCCGGGAACTCCGAAAATCTCATCATGCAAGGAAACTCTCGTTTCCGCACGATAATACATGATATTCTTTGAATTTGGACAGTCGAATGGTGTTGTGCGCCCTCACGGTTTGGCCGGAGATAACAGTCGGAGTCCGTGATTACGATTGAAATTTGACCTTGATCTTGATGGATGGTTCTGATTCATCTGTCATGAATCGTCAGTGGGTCCCAGTAGTTACAAACAAACTCTATCCATCGACGTTGCAGCGCAGATGTCCTTCTTCTGCTGGGAATTGCCTGCACTCACGTGTAAAGTCTCACGCATGAACACCCAGGGTTGGGACAGAGGTGGCCCCCGATCGTGATGAACGGTTTGGATCATCCATGCAGATGATGATGGTGGGCTGCAAAGGTCACAAACAGACGATGTCCGTTTAAACTACAAACGGCGGGAAAAGGAGAGGAATTTGCTTACGTTTGGAGTTTTGTCGGGTCAAACCGAGTTTGAGACGACCTCTAGTACAGTGCACCGCCCATGCACTTGTATTGTGCACTTGCACTGCAGGTGGGGTCCACTTGTGATGTTTGTGAGCAAATCCACTCCATTCATGTGAAGGGAAATGTCCGGCTACGACCATCTATGAGGTTTCTTCACTTAATGAACGACATAATCAACGGTTATTGGCTGATTTGTCAATTGGGCCACTTCTATGATGATTTAATGGTTGAATTTTGACATGTGCGGTTAATTTATGATAGATTAGCACGATATAAACTTTTACATGAAACGGATCACAAAAACTATGAATTCTAGAATTCAGGGGTCTAGGTTGATGGCATTTTTGTAATTTTGCTGATATAAGAGTTTTGAGAAATCCAATGGTTTTACGGGGTCGTATGCATCTTCCTAAGCAACTCTTACATGCGAACTTATATCTAAATCATTACGGACAAAGGGTTATTTGCCCAATTCATTTAGAGGAATGTGCAATGTCAAATCACTTGATAGATGGTCTTGTCTCAAATTCAACGATCATATGGCTTGGTCTATAGATGGAGATCATTCGAAATGGTCTAATTTGCGTTTGGGGTTCAATGTAAGGTTAGGCTAGATGGATTGGTACTGTACCCATGTACATAATAGGTTGAATCTTATGGTAACGCTCGAGAACTTTCAATACTCGAGTATTGAAAAGTTCGGGGCGTTACACCACATCACCACTTTTATTTCTCATCACTTTTCGTTGAAGGGTTGAGATAACGGTATTGACGCTAATGGTCGATCTACCAGTGCACAATGAGTCATTGAATGAATCATACAAACCCGGAGAGAGAATTCAATAGGATGCGTTCCTTATCTTCATCTTTTATCGTTTCTTCCATATCCAACAATTTGCAAATAATCTTGTTAAAGTTAATAACATGGGCCTTAACATCAGCCCCCTATGTAATATTCAGATTGAACAACTGAAGCTTCAACTACATGTAATTCTCAATAGATTTCTTCGCATAGATGACCTCTAATTTCGCTCATGTACTTGTTGAAGTTTTCTCTCTCATGACATTGTAAAGAGCCTCATCCATTAGGCACAGTTGGAAAGAGGTTCTCGTCTTCTTATCCATCTTGTTCCATTCTTCATGCGTCATAGATTCAGGCCACTTCTCAAGGAGTGCATCATCTAATCATTGTTGAATTAGGAGACCAGTCATCTTGACTTTCTACAGTTCAAAATTATTATTTTTCCCAAAATATTTTTCAACATCAAACTTAAAATTAGAAGTCATCTATACTATGCTTTTTAGATTCAATCTGCTTCCCAATGTTAATCTCTGATACCACTTATTGCGAAACTACAGAAGCACGCAAAGATGAATCAAATAAAGCATTCCAATCACACAATCAAGTCCAATCACAAACACTCTGAATTTAACATTAAAAAAAATTCTTGCAAGAAAAAACCATATCACAAAGCAATAGTAATGCACTATAAAAGCATAAAATTACAAAATATAGAGATCACCCGATCCGAACAAGCCTCAAATCACCCCAAGCTATGCCCTTAAAACCCTAAAACAAATTAGAAAGCTCTAAGATACCCCAACTCCCGATTACACCCATATATATAACATATACAAGAATCATAATTGAAATTGGAAACAAGTCCCGCACTTACGCAATTCTGCATGCGCGCTTGCTGGCACCTTCGATGGGACTTCGGCGGCATCGACAGACCATCAATGACATCGAACCCCTTCGATGGCATTGAGAAAACACTAAAATGTTCTAGCAAGAAAACATGCATTTTCATATTTTTTTTCGATGGCATCGAGCACATGTTCGATGGCATTGAGCAATTTGTTGATTGCATCGACAGACCTGATGATTTACATATTTAAGACATCAACAACACAAATCTCCAAAATGTGCCTTTCTTTTTTTCTTTAAATAGTAATAGAGGGTAGAATTATGGAGCTCACTTGCTAGGTGCATCATGTCCAACTCATCTAACATATGCACCTTGGATGACGATCACCCAAAGTAAAAATGGGGCGATTGAATAATTATATGAGTTATACAGAAAGTTTTTGTTAGGTTGTTTTTTTATGGTGTGGTCCACTTTATCATTAGATCTGCAATGTTTTTGGTTTGTCTAATCATTGTGGTGGGGTTCAATTGGATAGGTTGGATGTCATAAACATGCCATGTGGGCCTCACAGTACTCAATTATACAACTTTTTTAAATGAACAAATAATTTCACTCCTTCAAAAGGCTCCTTACATGAACTTTGAGTCGCAGGGGCCTTTAGTTGGTAAAATCTGAACTTTTAAGATACTTTGTGGCGCATGTTCTTGAAAATAAAAGTTTAAAAATAATGAGAATGACCAATTTAAATAGACTTGTTTTCGGTTCCATTCAACATGCATGTGCAGTCTAAATAAATTATTATCTAAACTATTCATGCCGTGAGACTCTTGTAAATAGAAGATATCCAAAGAAAGTTTCTTGAATTGGATGATTTCAAACATTTGATTCTTTAAATTCTTTCCTTCATAGGACGGACTTGGCTCACCTAGCCATGTAGGGTGAGTGCCTTTTTTAGCCTAGTTAAAGGCGTGGCCTAGTTAAAGCCATAACCATAGCTTGAAAGAATAAAGCTATGCCCAATGACGATATAGATGTTGATGATGCAGGGAGATTTGCAGGGTGGGGATTTAAAAGGTGAATTTTATGGTAGGTGGCAACATGGATTAGCAACAATGTATGTGCATGGGCTTGACAAGCCTTGAGATCTGCTTTTTACAACTACTCTTACCATCAATCATCTCTTGTGAACCAATTCTTATATTTCTAATTAAAAAACACTCAAGAACCTATTTTAGCGGATGTAGATTGCTTGTGATACCTTATGACAGGAAGTTCTTGTGCTCATAAGCTAGGTGGGGCCTACTATGATGTTTGTGGGAAATCTACTTCATCTGTTTGTTTTACCTGCTCATTTTATAACATGAGTCCAAATTAAGATGAAGCAAATCCAAAACTCAAGTGAGCTCCATGGCAAGAAATAGTGAGTATTGAAGAGGTGAATTCTACTGTAGGTGCTAGCATAGATGAGCAACAATGCATGTTCATGGGATTGACAAGTCTTGAGATCTACTTTTTACAACTACGCTTGCTATCTATTGTCTCTTGCAAACTAATTCTTATGTTTCCAACTAAAAGACACTCAAGAACCTATTTTAGTATACACAAATTGCCTACGATACCTAATCGTAAGAAGTTCCTATGCTCACAAGCCAGGTGGGGCCTATTATGATGTTTCTCATAAATTCACCTCATCCATATGTTTTGTCAGCTCATATTAGAACATGAGTCCAAATTAAGACTAAGCAAATCCAAAACTCAAGTAGGTCGCACGATAGGAAACAATAAATATTGAAAGTCCACCGCCGAAACATTATAAGTTTAAGATCGGGCTAATATTTTATGCTTTCGTTCATCTCAATAAGAATTTTGTTACGAATGGTTTAGATGGCATACTTAAACCTATTTAGTGCAATTATTCTAAAATATACATATTTTAAGAATAATCTTTTAAGGGTTGTTTGGATGCCTATGAGTTGGGGTTAGTGGAAAGTGACATACAAGTGGTGTTTAGGGAGGAAATTCACATGGAAGTCACTTATAGATAGAATTAATCAGAAACTTTTAGGGGATGGGGTGACAAGTCACTTTCCTATAAGCAACCTGCAGTCCAACGAATTGATTTTTTAAAAGAGGTGAAAAGAGCGGAGACGCACCTCCATAATAGTAAAGTGTAACCATTAAAGAAGCTCCAATAACCTCTCTCTCTCTCTCTATCCACACACACAATTAGCTCTCTCTATCTACAAATATGCAACCCCCCCTCCCCTTTTCTGCAATTGGCATTATGTACCCCTCCTTCTTTATAGTCAACTAGGTAACAAGGTTATGATTTTGTTTTCAATTTTTTCTGTACGTTCCTGCATTTGAATTGGGGCCCAATTCGGTGAGGATGTGACATTGGGGCCCACATATTATATGTTTTGTATATGCACGCAATCCATTAGTTTTACTAGCTCATTTTAGGGCATGGGCCCAAAAAAATAAAGTAGATTCAAAATTTAGGTGGGCCACACCATAAGAAAGTGTTAATTGAATGCCTACCATTAAAAGCTTCCTAATGCCCATTGTAATATTTATTTGCCATTCAACCCGTTGATAAGAACAAAAAGACCTGAAGGAAGGGAAAACACAAATATCAGCCTGATCGAAAAACTTTTGTGGCCCACTTTTAATTTTTATTGGTGGTCATTCAATCATCACCATTTCCTATGGTGTGGCCCACTTAAGATATGGATCTTCTTCATTTTTAGGTCCATGCCTAAAATAAGTAAGCAAAACTGATGACGGTGTGGATATACAAAACATGCATCAAGGTGGCCCTCGCGATTATGGCCATTACTCATGTTTTTATTTTTTATTTTCTTTCCATCTATCAAACAATTGAAAATATGGGTCCCATTATGGATGGGTATGGGTTATTGTCTAATGTCTTAAATTTGTCTGTAACATGGTCTATCGATGCCATAGACAGACAACTCAATCCCATCAAGTAGATATGGATGATGTCAATGTTATCGACAAACCACTCAATCCCATCGAGAAAATATGAAAAAATCATATTTCATTGCTGGACACTTTTGGAAGTTGCTACTAAATGACATCAAATGATTTTTGACGTCATCAACTGGTCTTTGATGTCCGTCAATGCCATCGAATGTTCCATCGAGCGCGCATACAGAGTTGCGTAAGTATGCAATTTGTTTCCTATTCTGGTTGAGTAGTATATATATACCGAGTGTAATCAAGATTAGGGAGAGGATTAGGCTTTATAAGGTGTTCTAAAGGGATCATGGGCGTAGCTAGGGTTTTAAAGGAGATTGGAGGGTAGTTCGAATCAGTAAGATCTATTATCTCTTGTAATTTTTCTTTTCATAGTGCATTACTCATCGCTTTGTGCCGTGGTTTTTTCCCGCAAGGGTTTTTCTACGTAAAATTCAGATTGCTTTCTTGTTGGGCTTGTTTGTGCGATTGCGATTTCTTTGCTTAATTCTGCTCCGTGTGTTTCTGCGACTCCGAACAAGTGGTATCAAATAGAATATTGGGAAGCAGATCGAATCTGAAAGTAAGATATCAATGATATCTAATATGAAGTTTGACATAGAGAAGTATTCTGGTAAAAATAACATTGAACTATGGAAAGTTAAGATGAACGACATCCTAGCTCATTAACAATTGGAAGATGCACTCCTTGAAAGCGGCTGGAATCTATGAAAGAATAATAATGGAACAAGTTAGATAAAAAAAAACCCAATATCTCAATCTAGTTGTGCCTACTGGATGAGGTCCTCTACAACATTATGAGAGAGAAAACCGCAGTCGATACTTGGGTAATGTTAGAGAACAACTATGCGATAAGTCTCTTAAAGATCATGCTACAAATCTTCAATCCAAAGATAATGGAAGGGGTTGACGTTGATGTCTACATCAGTAACTTCAATAAGCTTATTTGTAAATTGTTGGAAGTGGATAAGATGATGAAAGATAAAGATCAGGCATGTATTCTATTAAATTCCCTTCCAGAATCACCTAAGTCGTTTAAAGACTTGTTGTGCACCAGTAGGACATGTAAGTGCTTATAATTGTAACACACCTGTTAGATCGCAAGTACATTATAGTCTTATACGACATATCATGAAGATTGACTCAACATTTTAAGACTTAATGATATCGCTTGGTTTCAAGTTTATCAAGATTAGAAGATCTCTGTATATGCCAACCATCATGTAGAATGACCTTAGAAAGACCTTAGGTTAGGTGCTTTTTGAAAAATAATTAAAATGAGGTAACTTCAGTACAAGTTCAATGAAGTTCAGCCAGCCTAACTTACTTCAGCTAATCTAACTTCATGTTCGGGTAATTTTTTAGATTTGAAAATTTTAAAAATCTATTGTAAATTCGGCCAGCCTAACTTGAAGTTCTGCCAACCCGATGAAAGTTCAGGTCATTTTCCAGTAAAAGATTCTTAAATTTTTGAGGGAATTCGGTTAGCCGAATTTTGGCTTGGGCCAGTCAAATTTTAAATAAATCTTATCCCGCGCAATCCGATAGTTGTTAGAACGAAATCGTTAGAATTCATTAACGATTTCGTCCAGTCGAACCTATTCTTAAGCTGACCGAATTTTCAAATATTTTAGCTATGAATTGGGACCTTCTCTCATTCTATTTTACAACAAAATTCACTAAAAAACCTTTTACAAGTAAGAGAGAAGCTCAGGTCCACATCAAGCTATTTGTGCAGTATTTATAAATTTCATTTAGCTTATTCAATTCCCATTTCTCAAGCTGATCTCAAATACATTTTAGAGAGTAGTCTATACTTTACTTAGGAAACATAGGATTGAATCCACAACATTATGGTTTATCTTGCTTGAAATACATTAGATCACTATATTCTTTCTGGTTGAGCATACACTGCATCCACGACACTCAAGAAAGAAGATCGTTGCTTCAAGCTTCAACTACATCTTCGAATCATCACTTGAAGATAAGTATATTGTCAATTACATTCTTTTATTGGAGTTTTTCTGAGATAGCCCGAAAATCTTTGTAGGTTGATTTGTGATAGCTCGTGAAAATCACAAAAGGGTTTTGTTGTGATAGCCTGTGAAAATCACAAGAACTGTATGAGGTTGTTAACGTGAACATGTGAAAACCTTGAAATAGTGAAAACCAAAATTATGATAGTAATTTTGGGAGTGGAGTAGGTGTTGGTTTAAACACCGAACCACCATAACCCCTTGTGCCTATGTGGTAATTGTTTATTTCATTATTTGTGATGAATATTATATTTATTTCATTCTTTGTGATGAATGTTGTATTTATTTTATTTTCTCTTGCTAGTTTGAAAGATTAATTTCAAATATATCGTCATATAAGGTTGTCCTGCCTAAAATACTAGGTGAAGGTTGTCCTACGAATTATTTAGAATCAATGTTTCAATACTTTAGGCAATTAAGATTATTTATTCCACTTTATTTCGAATAATTTTGTATTGTCTTATTCACCCCTCCTCTAGGACATCGATAACTCATCTTTTAGGACAACTATTCACGTTGAGACTATTATCTCAACACTTCAGTCGAAGGTGATAAGAAAGAAAAATTGTGATGTGAGTGCTTTTATAGATGCGCTAGTTAAAAGATGGAGGAATTTTGAGTGAGATAGTGGGTCTTTGCGATCATGATCTAAGTGCAAGGGGCAAAGACAAGCTGAAGTGTTGGAACTATGGCGACAAGGCACATTAAGAGGGATCGTCATAATCCTAAGTTGAGAAAGGAGAAAAAAAATTCTTCTAAAAAGGCCAACACCGCGAAATCTAACAAGGAGGCAGGTGGTAGGGACGTGTTGACCGTATCTAATATTTCAACGATGAGTGAATTTTGTATATGAGGGCTTCGTATCACATGACCCCTCATAGGAGTTGGTTCACCAGCTATAGTGAGTGCGATGATGTCCAGGTGTTCATGGGTAATGACAATGACTACAATGTGGTTGGTGTTAGATCGGTGCGCATTAAGATGCTTAATAACATGGAGCATATATTAACAGATGTGAGATACGTTCCTAAGTTGAGGAAGGATATGATATCTTTGGGAGCACTCGAGTCACTTAGTGCAAATTCACAAGGTTGGATCGTGTCCTTAAAGTTTCAAATGAGACACTCATAGTCATGAAGGCACAGAGGAATAATAACCTTTACAAGTAGATCGGAAGTACTTCATTGGGTGGAGTTGTAGCAGGTTGTAGCGGATTCCATTTTTGCACGTATGTGGCATGCGCACATAGGCCACATGAGAGAGCGAGGCATGAAGGAACTTTCTTACCGTTGTTTGATTCTAGTTTTTGAAAGCATTGATTTTAGTATATGCTAGTATTGTATATATGGTAAACGATCAAAGTTGTCTTTTAAATATGAGAAATATGCTTGTAAGGGGGTTCTAAATTATGTGTATTCTACCGTATGGGGGTCGTCTCCTATAGTTTTTGGTGAAGGGTTGTCATTGTTTATTGCGTTCATTAGTGACTATTTTAGAAAGGTGTGGGTTTATTTTCTAAAAATTATATATGAAGTTTTTACCAACTTCAAACAGTGGAAGACGATGATGGAAAAACATAGAGGGCAAAAGGTGAAAGCGTTGAGGACAAATAATGGTGGAAAATTCAATCGATTTTGTAATGATGAAGGGATCATGAGGTATAACACAGTGCATCACACAACTAAGCAGAATGGTGTGACTAAGTGGATTAATCAAACTTGCTTGGAGAGCGCTCGATGCATGATGAACAACGCTGGGTTAGGTAAGAAAATGTGGATTAAGGTCGTTAACACATCTTACTACTTACTTAATTGGTCCTCTTATATGGCTATTGATTGTGAAATTCAAGAGAAAGTGTGGAGTGGTCAGCAGGTAGTATTTGATTGTGATGTTTATTATCATGTATCGTCAATTAAGAGAAATAAGCTAGACTAAAAGGCTAAAAAGTACATCTTTTTTAGCTATGGTGGTGGTGTGAAGGGTTACACAGAAAATCATCCTTAGTCATGACATTAGATTCGATGAAGGATCCTTATTCCACAAGGATAAACACAAGGAGGACGAAAAGTCAATTGTATACATTCAGGTAGACAGAGATGAACACATGCTAATGCTGAGACATAGAAAGAGGTATATAGGCAGGTGGAGTAAAGACCTATGAGAAGGAATTGACCAATGGATCATAAGTTACTGGTGGGATACAGAGATGACTCGAATCTTATATTAGCCCTCATTATGGATATGGGGATCAGTCTACTTTTCAGGAGGCTCTTGACGATGTAAATGCCAAAAAGTGGAAAGCGGTGATGCATGATGAGATGGGTTGTTTGTACAAGAATGAGAGATAGGAGATGGTTGAGTTTTTCGTCGGCCATAAAGCGATCCGGTGTAAATGGATCTTCAAGAAGGAACGTGATAGGTACAAGGTAATACTGGTAGTAAAGGGATACTGTAACGCCCTGAAAATCGGGAGTCGAGTAGAAACCCAACTCCCGAGTTTCAACATGTCACTTATGCAACATATTCAATGATGATTATACGTTATCTGTATTAGTGCCTAAAACATGAATGAGATTAAGCCAAATTAGCAAAACATAATCCAGGGACAATTGTAATATGCAAACGGAAGACTGAACAAATCGATCCAACATACATCAGTGGGCCACACAACGCCCTAGAGGCGTCGGCCTGAACCGGCCCGCCCGGCCAGGCCTGCCAGGCGACGAGGCCTCGCGGAACCTGTGAGGCCCTCGCCGACCTCTGGACAAACCGGCGATGGCTCGCCAGTGGGGCGTGGTCCTCCTGCCCCCTGGACCCTAGAAACATGTGGGACCCACTCTGGATCCCCCCGGACATGCCCCGTTAGGCCCCCGACTCCATTTTGAGTCGTTTCGAGTCTTTTCTGATGCAGATTCGCATTTATCAATTGTTGAAGGCTGGTATGAGGTAAATCGTGGTCTAAACCCATTGATTGAAGGTCTAGGGTGATCCGGGGTTGTCTCAATCGATCACGGATGTGCACAGACTCGATCTCAGCGATCATTTTCGGTAAATTTCGCCAATTGGCGAAAGTAGAAAACCTAAGCTTGTTTCTACATTTTTCTCGCACCCACCTAGGTCTAAATGCGTCAGCGTATGTCATGTGACCATAACACAGGTCCAGTTTAATCCAAATCATGCTCTGATACCAACTTGTAATGTCCTGAAAATCGGGGGTCGAGTAGAAACCCAACTCCCGAGTTTCAACACATCACTTATGCAACATATTCAATGATGATTGTATGTTGTCTGTATTAGTACCTAAAACATGAATGAGATTAAGCCAAATCAGCAAAACATAATCCAGGGACAATCGTAATATGCAAACGGAAGACTGAAAAGAATATGCTTTATAAATCAGTATAGGTCCCCAAAGTATGTATGCGTTGTCAGGTCAATAATTACAAGTATTATTTCAAAAATACAAAATGTCGAAAAATGTGATAGCCCACTACAAGTATAACCCTGAAGCCCCGTCGATCAGAACGGTCTATATAAACCCGCCTGAATACTGCATATATGAGAAAGCATCATCATCATCTGCGAAGTCTGGCTCTGCCTCATCAGTCGAGTCTCCATCTGCAACTAAGACAGAATCTGGTTGGTATTTAAAACACCGTCCAAGAACGTGGGAGTGAGTGATCAACTCAGTGGAACAATAAAGCAAAGGTTAACATGTTATCAATTCAGTCAAGCAGTAATGATAAAACAATATAATCAAACATTTCTAAGTACTCTGATTAATGCAGGAATGATATGTATAGATGATGCATGCCCTCGCCTGCACTCCCTCTACGATCTTCATCTAACGGTCGCGCATGTCAGTCACTTCCTCAGTGCTCTCTACTCAACGTCAAACGGCACATGCAGTGCGGTGCATGAACGTGATTACCAAGGTCTTATTAGTCATTTTCATATAGAAGGATTGAGAAACTAAGGTACCTCCCTTATATCATTTTCCAAACAATGATCCATTCTAGGGTCGTCAGTCCCAACAAATCTCATACGATGTTGCGGTTCTAGGTCACTGCAAAGGGCTCGTCACCACGATGCAGTGTAGGCCTAGTTTATACTCTAGTTGCTATGGAAAGGCTCGTCGCCTCAACGTAGGATCAGAGTATGCTCGAGGTCACTACAAAGGGCTCGTCACCTTATCAGTGTAGGCCGGCAGCTCGAATACAGTGTCCCATACCACTGTATTCAACTCACGAGGTGGTGTTGCTCACTGGTCACTACGGGGAGGCTCGTCGCCCCAGCGTAGGCCGACAGCTCAACCACGGTGTCCCATACCACCATGCCTGGCTCATAAGTCTTAGCAGATCGAGGTACTAAGGTTAACGGGGTTCCACTAGTGAGTTTGGTACCCTAGGTTCAAGAAGTAGCGTCCAAACATGGTAAACATACATCGGGTCAATCGGGTTGCTTAACGAGCTCGACTAGCACGAGCACACGTTGAGTTGATCGACATGAAGTGCGTAAGCACTCCGTGTGGCCTAACCACTGTCGACAACCCAAGTATGACTCGAATTCGTCGATCACATCCTGTGTGGCGAAACAACTTCAGCCACCAAGTCGAGGCCTATTACCGATTGCCTGAACTATATAATAGCCTCAACCACATTCAATTACAACGAATATTCATATGAGATAATCAAAGCAGTAATGGATTAATAATTCAAATCATACAATCATTTGAGCATTTTATGGAATACAACTTAAACATGAATCCACACATATGCATTCCATACCTAAACAGGTTCTAAAATATAAAATACATGGAGGAAATCATCACATAATTAAGGTAGTTGAGAAGCATATCTCAACACGCCTATAAAGTATAATTTACTACATATTCGTTCATTCAGATATTTCTACAAACACTTAGACTACATATTCCAACATACATGACTTATGTTAGTGATAACACGTATTAGGGCAAATCCTTTCACCAAGGAGTTGTCACGTATACCACAACCATATGTCTACGACAGTTAATTATGGCAAACACAAATCCAGATTTCATACTCTTACAAGCATTTCAACAAACACATGAAATACACTATTGTCAACATAGTTCATATGTATGTATAAAGCGAAACGGACATCGCATTTGGTATGTGAAATGACACCCACGTCAGTAATAAATCATTAGCCGACATTCTTGAAAACCATAACCTAAACGTTTATAGTCTGCACCTTACACCGGTAAACGCGTAATGGATTCATTTTAGACACTTAGTCTTGTCAACGGCGGATTGACGACCTAGAGCATGAATTAGGTTAGCTATTTCATAACTTACACTATCTGAAACCCTAAAATAGATTAGGGTTATGTTTTGTTACCCAAGTACGTTGTCGAAAACGTCGGATTTGTGATACAGATAGGGTGACTAAGTGCGTGAAGCTACGAGATCAAATCCCAGGATGAATCTCCAACTCACTCACTCTCTTTCTCTCTTTTTCCTTCTCTTTCTTCTCTCTTTTCTCACCTAGGGTTAGAAATTTGTATGTGAAGGGAGTGAGAGGGTTTAAAGTCCTTATATAGACCTAAAACTGATGAGAATGACCCCAGGGCCAAGGTATACTTAGGTTATAGCCAAAACTCATCTATTTCAGCTCAACGGAGCACTTCTGGAGGCCCCCTTTTTGCGTACGGTCAGACTTAAGCCCCCTGACATTGGATCTAGGTCGAGTTAAGTTTTCGGTCTGATCGGATTTACAGATCGACCGTGGCGGACCAGTTTCAATTCAACGGTCACCGGTACTCGATCAGGGCCACAAGTGCACTGGCGTGTGTAGAAATTTCTCATGATCCGAGGGTGTATTTGAGTCAGATTTTGACAGTCTGAATCCTTATATTTGACCCGCAAGCGACACGTCTCAGTTTACTTAAGTTTGGATTTATTTCAAAAGATATTCACGTTCCTCACACACTATATTCCAGGCTCAAGTTGTGCATTTATGGACACAGTCAGGACTTGATTTTCGACATGGTTGTCAAGCCCAACAAGGCGGTCATAATCGTTTAGTTTTGCGGTAATCGGACTTTCAACGTGCGGTCTAGGTCCGATACAGAGTTTCGTGATGCTCCCGAGAGCAACTGGGTAATGAGATTGATCCTAGATTATAAGGTAATGTAGCGTCGATGATTTTGCAAGTTTTGGGTCTTGCAGTTCGTATTTAAAGTGGTTCAAGCGAATTTCACAGCTACTCTAGTTTAACACTTAGTTAATTTCATCTAATTTCTAAAGGATTTGGTCCTGAGTGATTTCTGTCTGAGGTGATACTCGGGTCTTTGTATGGATTTTTTCGAGACGTTACAAATACGCTCAAAGAGAAGATGTTGACTTTGTTAGTGCACTGATTTATGCACCCTATTTGTCAATCACATGAGTTTATGTTATGTAGTTAGTTGAGTGCTTGGAAGCTGAAGACCGAAGACATAAGTGAAGGTGGAGCATCAATGATCAAAGAACGGGTAAATATGGTGCATTAGTGACCCTAACTGTAACATCCCGAATTTTTGCGGCCCAAGTACATACTCATGTCCAAGAATTCTTGGTGTTAATAATGTAAAAATTTGATGCTTTAAAATTGCACATCGTTTTTTTAGATAAATCACATCTAGTTACATTTACGAAGGTAACCATTCACGAGAATAAAATCGACTGTATTTATTATTCCATTAGAGTAAAAAAGTGTACAAAAAATTATTTAATGCTCTCTCAATGAGAGCTTATTACATTGTCAAAGTTTGCAGAAGAAAATAAATAAAATGATTCGTGGTGTTGTCCTTCTTTTCTTTTCGAAAGAATCTTCCATATAATGATTATCAGTCATATCATCAACCTGTAATTCACCTGCAATATCTGTATGGTTGGAGAGGGTTAATGCCTTACTCATAGTGATGGTTACCTTTAAGATTAACAATAATTTAATAGATTCATACGAATAATGTGAGAGTTCTGATATGTCTCATACTTCACCACTACAAGTGGTATCAGTATGCGAAACCAATCTACATGAATGCATGCCTAGCATAATGTATGTGGTCTATCATACGTAATGGTCATCATAATGTGGAATATAGTTCATGAAAAACCAGGCTCGCCCCGCATCCCATACTACGGAGATTCGTCGGCATGTCCAACGTCAATGTGGATTTATGCAAACGTCTCAAGGCGACACAACAACGTGATTGAGAGATTTACGTGACACAATGTGTTCATAGAGCGACTATTTACAACATCTAATCCCGATAAGTAATGTAACATGCATGACGATTTACTTATATCGATTGTGCACCACTCACCAACCCATGGGATTACGTGCTAACCAAGAAGGCTGCTACACGAAACGCATTACGTCACGATAATATATATGAACCACTATATATAAGGCCTATAACACATTACTTGAATCAATAGAGAAATAAGTCGAACCATGAGGGTTTTGGAATTCCAAGACACATGCCTAAGCCATAATGGGAGGTAGCACAAGGTTAACTTAATAAAGGAGAAGAGTATTAATAAGCTAACTCAATAAAAGAGAAGAGTAGCAAATAGGCTAACTCAATAAAAATAATGAGAGAGGAGCAAAGGTCATCTCAATATAGAGTGGAAGCACACGTCGCTCTCAAAATTGGTAAAGGGCAAGGCTTATATCCATCACCCCACATAAATTAATAAAAATCACGCATAATTAAAATCATACCTTAACCATAATTCCTAAAAGGATAAATAATTAATAATGGTAAATCAATCAATTGCATGAAAAATCACAATAATATGAAAGTATGCAAAAATAAGATAAATCATATCAACTCAAATTAGTGTAAGCTTTAAAGGAATCTCTCACCTTAGCCTTAGAACTAAACCTTAGATAGATATCCATGTAGGAAAGTTTCTACATGAATCACGACATCGCTTCAGCAAAATGGAGACACCACGCGTGTGAAGAAAGAAGAGGATGATGGGCATTTAGGCTTCTCTTTCTCTTTCTCTTTCTCCCTTGGACGTTTGGGAGGTCGTGTGTGGGTGGAGAAGGGAATGCACTCCTTTTATAAAGAGTGAGCGTGTGAGAGGGGGTGTGTTTCACATCCCGCTATCCAATTTGACATTTTCTGGCGATCTTTCTTTAAATCTAATTCGTTCAGCGTTAGGGGTCATCGAATAGGGTCGGGGTATATGATTTTCTTAGTGATCCGAAATTTAAATGGGCCTATCTTGAAAATTCTCCTAATGGGTGCCAAAACGAACTTGATCTCAATTAACGATCCACACTTAATAATCAGGGCCCAATTTTAGGAGAATTGTGTAGTCAGGATAGACAAACGGGTGGACAAAAGTTGGTGGTTGATTAATGGTGAAAAATGCCTAAATATGAGAGTTCACCTTTTGCACTAAAATGAAGGAACCGACTTCAACATTCAACGATGTAAGATTATAGATCGGGGTCTAAATTTTGTATAATCTCATAGTCATATGAGACCAAAGTGTGGTCCAAATTTGAGTTGCGATGGACGACATGAAGTGGTTAAATTGAAAAATCCAGATTTATAAGGGGTTAGTAAGTCTCAAAAGATAAACTTTGCGCCTAAGAAAAAACCTACCAAAGTAGGGTCTTCATATTTCACACTTGGTCCATATTATGTGCAATCCAAGTCATTCATATGAAGTGAAATATTCTACTACGACTACCCACAAGATTTCTTCACTCGATGGACACCAAAATCAACGGTTAAGGGGATGATTTATCAATTGGGTCATACATGTTAGTGAAAGAGTTTGCTACGTTGGACCCATTTGGCTAGGAAGGCTTTCTGTGGGCTAGGAAGGCCTTCTCAAGGGCGAAGGAGGTCCTCGGTCAGTATTCATCCCGTGGTATACGCTTGTGCACCTGCGCCGGTCTTGCTTCGTCAGCTCGTTCTTCTTGTTTTCGTTTGGGCTGCCTTTCTTAGCTTTCTGGCTGATAGCATGACCTTGGTCTTCTTGGTCCCTTGTACCAGAGGAAGCATGCAGGTGTCTTCTCTTCTATAATGCATAGCGAATTCATGTGTGGTTTAGAATCCTTGACTTGCCTTAGGAAGTCTATCCCCAGTACCACTTGAAAGTCATCCATGGTGGCTAGGGTAACCTTGCCCTTCCAATCACCCATGTGTAGCTCCACCGCACGAGCCAGACCTTGTACGGGCTTTTCCCTTGAGTGGACAGGCTTGAGGCAGACTCTTTCGTCAAAGAGATATACGAGGGGGCAGTCATCAAATCAACTATGTCGATTTTAGTCTAATGACTAAATGGATCATTGATGATCAAGACGACGAGCGCCCCCCAACTCTCCGCTATATCCTAAAGCAGCTCCGTAGTAAGGGAGAGGGAAGCACGTACTATCAAAGCATGCTGAAGGCATGGATGAAAAGAAACTATCCCTAGTTTCTGTCATCTTTGCCGAGCCTTATTTTCTTTTCTATGGACGTGTTTTGCTGGATAAGATAAGGAGGATCGCCCTTCGACGCTTCTTTCGCTGTATACCCCCTCCATCCTTCGGAGGTGGAAGAAAGGGCACTTACAATGATCTAAGGGCTGAAATTTGACATGTATGGTTAATTTATGATACATAGGCATGGTATAAAATTTCACATCAAACAGATCGTAAGAACCATATGATATAGAATTCAAGGGTCTAAGTTAATGTCATTTTCGTAATTATTGCTGATATGAGAGTTTTGAAAAATCTAATGGTTCTACATGGTTATAGATACATTTCTAAGTAATTCTTACAAAAGAACTTATATCTAAATCATTATGAATAAAGAATTATTCAACAAATTAATTAAGAAAATTTACATATATCAACTAACATAATGGATGGTCAGATGACATGTTAAAATTAGAAAAATTTGATGGTTAGTACTCTGATTATATATGTAAGTGGGTGTACAGTTAGTTTTGTAAACGGGTGATTACAAGTGGGTTTTTGGAGTGATCAAGAGGCAGAACATGTATACCGCTAAATTAAGTGTTTTGTTCACATGTGTAAGTTTCTCATATCGTAGTTTTGATGGTAGGTTAAGCATATTCATAGGTGATGAACAAGATGAATGGATCAGAATCTCAATCCGATGCATGTACGAACGGATGTAAAGATCAAGTGGTTAGTTTGTTATGATCGGGTGGTCCAAAATCAGAGTGGACGATCAGATATCCTTACTTAGTGGTGAGTAGTTGACCGAACGGTTGGTTATGATAGATATATTATAATACTTGGATATATGATGGTCCTATCTTAAAATCAATGGTTGAATGACTTGATCTATGGATGAATATTATTTTCAACGGTTAGATTCATGTTAGAGAATAGATGTAAGGTTAAGATAGCTAGATTGATATCGTACACATGTACACACTAAGTTAAACTTCATGGTAACACTTGAGAACTTTCAATACTCGGGTATTGAAAAGTTTGGGATGTTACACTAACCCTTGACCCAAAATAACATAAATCTCTAGATGATCTTAAACCTAATAGGTAAACCTTTTATTGATCATCCCTTAAGCCATATGAGCCTAAATTGATCATTCTTAGATTAGTTTTAGATGTCCCATGTTACCGAAAAATTGTACAAATTCAACAACCTTCGGTCTTACCGAACCTACCTTCGGTTCGACCAAAAATGACTAAAATAGGACAACGTGCTGGGGCAGAATTATGAGTAATTCGGTTGTAACCGCCATCTTCGGTCTCATCGAAGACCACTTTTGGTGCGATCGAAGACCACATTCGGTGCGACTAGATGTGCACAAATTTGACCAACGACTTTCCTATTAAATTCAGTTCAACCAAACCTCAATTCGGTGCGACCGAACTTGCATTCAATGCGATTGAAGACTAGCCGTTATAGATCTGTTGGAGCTTTTTCCTATAAATATAGCAACCAATCTTTATAGAAATGATAGATTTTAGCATTTTAGAGACTCTAGTGCATCCCAAACTCTACCAAACCTCCTAGTTCTATCCCAATGAGATACATGCTATTTTCTTAGTGATTCCTCACTCTAACGAGCATTTCAAGCTTCTCTATAAGAAAACCATGATCTCAAGCCCTCTTTAGAGTTTAGAACATTTTTCTTGACAAAATCAAGTGTTTATCAACCTCTGGAGTGTCCATCAAGTAGAGTCCCCTAAGCTTTACAACTTTTTATTAGTTATAAAAGATTCTATATAAGTCCTTGGATTAGGACCAAAGTTATTGGTTAGCCTATATAAAACTAATTAAAGTCTCTTGTGGGAACCTTTGGGCGAGTGTACGTCAGTAGGTTTTTGTGCAAGATCGAGGTTTGTGTCGAGCCTATAGAAAATAACGTAAAATATATTGCGGGAGCTGATTCTTTTGTATGATTGTAAAGGTTATAGGTGAACCTGATTAAAAACCTTCGATAGTGAAATCCGACACACTCATGGGTTAAGTGCATTCGCTGGGAGTGGAGTAGGAAAATCAAACAACTATACATGCTTGTGTTTGGGATTGTTATTTGAGCACTTGTTTAATTATGCTTATGTAAGACCCATATCCTAGACCGTACCGTTTCGTAGACTTCCGCGGTCTTCCCTGTCGAATTCTGGCAACCTTCGACCCTTAATCAGTATTTGCGCGTGACCTTGATTCACACGTCGTCAACCCGAATCGACTCAACCTAAGATTAGTAACTTAGCGACCGCGCCGTCGCCGTGGTTCCAATGCCACGACTCGCGCGCTGAGGCGATACCCTGGTCAGGAGATGTGAGCCAGCGTTCGGTGTGAGGAAAACGCCGCGCGTTACAAAACCCAAGAGAATCTCTACAACTTGTCACATCAATCCACCAATTCATCAATCTCAACATGTCAAGAACATGTCAAGTACACATCACCTTTCACCCTTTCCCAAATAAGCCCCAAAAGTCAAAAAGTTCTTACAAAGCCCATACTTTTCTTACACCATTTGCCACAAAAGTCAAAAATCTCTTACACACCCATCACTCACCACATCCATCACTCTATCACCCATCACTCTCTCTTTCTCTCTCTTTACAACTCTCTTTCTCATTTTTTTTAAACCATTCCCAAGCAAGGAAGAACTCCACACGTCCAAGCCCTCCCATGGAGAGAAAATTGCATGTGTGAGGCCCACCTTTCCTACCCTTTCATCTCTCATCTCAACCATCCAAACCTCATCTCCTCTGTTGGAATCGAAGCTAAGGAGATAAGGAAGCCTTGGGTGCAAGTAGAAAGCAGTGGGTGATCTTAGGTCTTTGTTTTTCATTCGTTTTGCTTGATTAAGGGTCCATATATGTGGGACCCACCTTGATGTATATTTGTATGCAAGAGGGGCCCATAGTGGCGGGGCCCCTCCATCCTTGCCGATGTCTCTCTCTCTCTCTCTTTCTCTCTCTATCTCTTGCATTGTGGACCCCACTATGATGTATGATCCATGACCATCTCATCCGTAGGGCCCATCTTGCTGACCACCTGTGGGTGGGTCTGGATGTAGAAGAAACACAAATATCATTTTGATCCAAAAGTTAGGTGGGCCACGTCGCTGTGGGACTCACCATGCTGCTTGTGTTATACCCACACTGTCCAGCGTCCACGGACATTGGACGAGTGATAAGGGTGGAATGAGGGCTGGCAGTGGGTGGCTAACAGAGGTGTGTGACTGCATGGGGTCCATGGGACCCGTCCGTGTCCTCCACTCATTTAAATGGGCCACGCCACATAGTATAAGTTTTATCCAAACCGTCCATCGTTCTGAACGGTGGGCGATGCCCATGTGGGGCCCACTTCCACACCCTGATCCATAGCTCACTGGTAGATGGAGTGGAGGTACTTGGTTTCAACAGTGGGCCCCAGCTCATGTGGTAGACGGAGTGAAAGATAACTCATTTCAACGCTGTGGTCTTGGTACCCATCCCTGGTGAGGTGGCTAGCAGTGGAGTGAGTGACGGTGGGGTCCATGGGACCCACCCCCGTCCTCCACCCTTAGGATGGGCCACCCCATCATGTAAGTGCTTTATCCAAATAGTCCACCACCTGAACGGTGGGGCCACCATGTGGGGCCCATTTTCCCCACCCTGATTCATAACTCACTGGCAGACTAAGTGGAGATACCTCGCTGTGACACTAAGGTCTTGGTACCGTTCCCTAGTGAGGGTGGCTAACGGTGAAGTGTCAACTGACGTGGGACCCACCCCATCTGCGCCGTTCATCCATTTTGGTGGGCCGCACCATCACATGTGGTGTCCACCGTCCTCGAACGGTGGGACCCACCCCCCCATGTGTGGGGCCTCCCTGATTTGTGCGACCGTCCAAGCCCTGGATGGCCTGGACGTTATACATATAATATATGTTATATTATATATTATATATTATATTATATTATATATATATATGATATATTATATTATATAATATATATATCCTATATCATATATGATATTGTGGTGGGCCCTATGTGGGACCCACCTCTGTTGGTGTCAGGGAAGAAAAGAAAGAAAACATTAAAAAAAAAGAAGAAGTTAAAGGACAGATGCAGCACGTGGCTGCTCTCACTCTCTCTCTAACTCTCTCTCTAACTCTCTCTCTCTGACTCTTTCTCTCTCTCTCTAACTCTCTCTCTCTCTGACTCTTTCTCTCTCAATGTCAGCTAGTACCGTGGGTCCCATTTATCTCACCCACACCGTCTATCTATGGGACCCACCATGGTGCGTATGTTATATCCAAACCGTCCAATCCTCGGTGAGATTGTTTTAGGACATGGGGTGAATGCGTGTGACCCAAAGTTCAAGTGGACCCCACCATTTGCATTAATAACGGGGTATAGTGACATCCACTGTTCAAAAACTTCTATGGGCCACCATAATCCCTAATATTGTTTCCACTTCATTTATCTCTATGTTAACTTGTGAATAGGTCGGATCTCAAACACACATAAGGGTGGGTCCAATTTGATATACATGAGGCCCATTGGCACGGCCCGATTTGATGTACATGAGGCCCATGGTGCGGCCCAATTTGATATACATAAGGCCCACTTGATATATGAGGCCCAATATTGAGGCTCAGGTGCGAGGCCCACCTGTTGTGTATTTGAGGCCCGACGTGATTTATGTTGGCCCATATGACGAGGCCTATGTGAAGTGAATGAGGCCCATTGTGATTGTATGTGAGGCCATGGGCCCATTATATGTTTAGCCCTATGTAGGCCATTCCTTGGGAGCAATGTTGGTTTGACGTCCACATTGATGGGCAATGATGGTTAGATGTCCTTATTGTGAACTTCCCATGGGCCTTGTTAGGCCCATTCTCTTTATGGGTTAATCCCAAATAAGTGGGTCCCATTCGCTGTAGACAAATGACTTCATTAACACGGCCGACGACGATCATCGACCCCGATTATCGGTGCCGATTACCGATGCTGATTATTGGTGCCGATTGCAGAGGCCGACACCGGTTATCGATACCGATTATGAGTATGTGACAACATAGCATCATGATACATGTTCATACGCATCATCTGCATGCTTGTGATGAGATAAGTGATTGATCATAGCACATGCCTTTGAACAGATTATTTATGGGCTCCCTGATGGGCCCTACATGAGCGCACGATACGCGCAGGATTGCTGCATGACTGGATAGTGTGATTCATATATTTCGCATTGTGTGATATGGTTGTTGTACGCCCTAGCGAAATCAGGGTCGTGGCCTCCACAGGAGTATTGTGGTTGGCAGGATTAGATACGGAAGTCTTGTTCTACATGGGGTGCTATAGATATCCCTGGGTGAAAGTTTCTAAACCCTTATGTACCAAGAGGTTGCTCCAACATCTAGACCGAGTGGGTGCAGGAGCGCCAAGTACCGATTACCAGAGGCCGCGCTTTCTACTGTAGTGGTCGGTTGGAAGGGGGTGCGGCCTTACCCGCCCGAGAGGAGGGGGCAAAGCTAGGCTGAGTTTGACCAGCTCAAGGAATTGGTCCGCTATCGACGAGCCGAGCCCGATATTGGTAGGCGGATAGTAAGGTCTCTTCCACTTACCTTATTGCGCGCAATGGGGCGACAATCTGGTTTAGAGTGTACTAGACCCCGGTGATATTCCAGATTTGAGTTGTATTGATATGTGGATATAGATGAGGATTTGTATGCTTGAGTTGTATCTCGCATCGCATGGCCTTGGTATGGCCGACATCATTCATGCCTTGCATCGCAGAGCCTTGGTACGGCTAACGGTATTCATGGATTCACCAGCATGTTCCGCATTACTTTGATATTTCATAATTACATTACTACCTTGCGCACACACTTTCACCACCCTCTAAGCTTATGCACGGCCGTTGCGTACAGGTGATGTTGGATCGCAGCAGCGCTGAGGCAGGAGCGCAGAGCTGATCATTTTGGAGCTTTTTGTCTATCATCATTGTATTCTCCTTTATGCTCATTTACTTGTAAAGTTTTTGATCATAGTGAAAATGTAATGGAGTTTTTGGTTGTTGTTTGTGGGTTATGCCTTTGGTTATGCTTATTACGAATCAAACTGATAAAAAAATCCTCCTTGTAGCATCCCAGGATTGGAACTTGGCGAATGGGAGCTGGGAGCCGAGAATGGGATTCTGCGGAGGCTGTCGGCGCTGGATTCGACGATCAGAATTTTTGTGAGCCCGATTTCCGAGTTTAGGGCATGACAGCTTATATGGTGAATGTTTAATTATATTTATGCATGATTAGATGAACGTTAGGTATTGATAGTTAACTCATCCCACACACAAATGTAAATTATCATGTTTATAAACTAGTTGCTTAATTACCACATCTTCTGTAGTTTATGTGATTAGACCCTCTATTGGCTTGAATGAGTTATAATTAATTGTTTTACTTAGTTTAAGTTAAGTAATTCTGTTTTAAAATGCATAATTTTTAATTGATCCTAATCACCCCCATCTAGGACATAGTCATTAATTCGTTAGTTTTGTCAAGCTTTCACACGTAGTCGTGGTATCTCATTCTAAAGAGTTTCAGACTTCACCGAGACATTCGCGCTCATGGTGAAGCCAGTATCTATCAGATTTGTATTGGCTCTGGTTGCCCAATACTATCTCGAGGTGGAATTGATGGATGTGAAGACTGCCTTCCTATATGTGGGATTGGAATATTTGATTTATATGAAGTAACCGGAAAGTTTTGAAATACAGGAGGTAGAGAACAATGTTTGTAGGTTGAAGATGTCATTGTATAGCCTAAAATAATCGCCTAAGCAGTGATACAAGAAATTTGATTATTTCATGGTGAGTCAGAGGTTTACCAGGAGTGAGTATGATCATTTTGTCTATTAGAAAGTTCATTATCTTGGTATTGTATATTGATGACATGCTTATAGCCAGTCATAGCATGTGTGAGATCGACATACTGAAGACTCAACTATCATGGGAATTTAATATGAAAGATATGTGGGTTGCAAAGAGGATTCTCTGCATTGACATACACAAAGACGGGAAGATGAGCAGACTATGGTTATCTGAGGCATAATACCCTGAGAATATATTGGTGAAGCAAGAGATGGACAAGGCAAAGCCGGTCAACGTTCCCTATACAACTCATTTTAAGCTTTCTTCTAAATAACGTCCTCAAATAGAAGAAGAAAATCAGGTTATGTCTCGTGTGTCTTATTCAAGTGTGGTTGACAGTTTGATGTATGTCATGGTCTATACGAGATCAGATATTTCAGACGCGGTCGGTGTTGTTAGCAAATACATGTCTAACCCTGGTAGGCAACATTGAGAGGCAGTGAAATAGCTACTTCAATATATTTGAAGTACACAGGACTGCATCTTGACATTTGAAAAATTAGAGGACAAGTTAGTAAGCTATGTGGATTCATATTACGTGGACAATGTGAATAATAGAAGGTCAACTTCCAATTACTTGTTTGTGTTAGCAAGTGGAGCGATCAGTTGGATGTCAAAACTTCAGTATGTGGTGGCTCCTTACACAACCAAAATTGAGTATATGGTGGTGAAAGAAGCATTCAAAGAAGGTGTTTGGTTAATGATGATGATAAATCAATTAGAGCCTTGGTAGGAGGACATGCTAGTGAATTGTGACAATGAAAGCATAATTAATTTGGTAAAGAACTCAGTTTATTAATCACGTACTAAACATGTTAATGTGTATCATCATTTTATCTGATAGGTGCCTAAGGAAAGAGGCATGACTCTTGAGAAGATATACACAAGCATGGATTTGGCTAACATGCCTACGAATGTGGTTCCCACAGAAAAGTTCAAGTTTTGTGCAACTTCTTTGGACTTGGTGAAGCCATAATAAGGATGGAGTGTGCACAAGAAGTGACAATGAAGATATGATGGAGGTAATTAGATGTGATGGTAAAAGAGCAATGAAAATTGAAGATTGAAGACATAGTGGAGATTATTATCTAATGTCTTAAAATCGTATGTAACAACCATTGACAGACCACTCGATCCCATCGAGCAGATGTGGAAAATGTCGATGCCATTAACAGACCACTCAATCCCATCGAGAAAACCAGGACAAAATCTATTTGATTGTTTTGGAAGTTATTACTCGATGACATCGAAGGATCTTCAATGCCATCAACTAGTATTTGATGTTTATCGATGCTAAAGGTCCCATCGAGCGTGTGCATAGAGTTACGTAAGTGCGCAATTTGTTTCCTATTCCGATTGGGTAGTATATATACTAGGTGTAATCAAGATTAGGGAGAGAATTAAGACTTTCTAAGGTGTTCTAAAGGGTTTAAGGGCATAACTATGGTTTCAAAGGAGATTCAAGGGTTGTTCGAATCAATAAGATCTATTGTCTCTTGTAATTTTGCTTTCATAGTGCATTACTGGTCGCTTTCTGACTTCGTTTTTTTCTGCAAGGATTTTTCCACATAAAATTCAGATTACCTTCTTGTTGGGTTTATTTGTACAATTGCGATTACTTTGCTTGATTTTGTTCCATGTATTTCAGTGAGTCCCAACATGAGCCATGAGCAATCAAATGTTTGGTCCTTTTGATCGTTGGTGCAAGCTAATGGTTCGACCTCTTATAATATAAATGAATGTGGTCAAGATAAGTTGATTATTGGTCCAATTTTTTTGGACCACTCATCCTGATGATGGCACTGGTATGTTCATGGGCCAGCTCATCCCAATGAATGGTTTGGATTTTACACGTGTAATGCACTGACACGACATCTTCAATCTTCCATTGCCATATAGTAGATGGCTTGAGCTCACTACTAACATGCATTTTCTCACAACTATATTTTTATATTCTTATTTTTATTTATTTATTTATTTCTCTGTTAATGTTGTTTTATTACCTATTTCACTATTATTTCTATATCATCATCATTGTTTTTTACTCAACGGTGGCTAAAACATGTCAGGATGTTTTTAAATATGTGGGTCCACTTTTATTGTCCACACAATGATTTATTGTCCACCCAATGAGTGGTTTAGCTTGAGAAACATCCCGTTTAGAAGAGTCTAACAAAATAGAGTACTTCGTGCAAAATTTTCTTACACGTCCATCATATTTTATAATAATTCTCTACTCCCAACTCTTCTTAATATAAGTATATATAAAACCACTCATAACTGACTTATACAAATTTTCAAACACAAAAAACCAACTCTGTTAAGTACCTTACAACTTACATCTAAACAAAACTATTTACAAGTGACTTTCACCAACACGATGCCACTTTTAAAAAAACTTACAGGCATTCCTCTTTAACTTTTATACCGTTTCTTTTCATATTTAAGACCATTCACCAAGACCATGAGAAAAGTGGCTGTAGGAACAACTCGAGAACATTTTCCAAATCCACACCCACTGCAGCTATTCGAACATCTGTCATCAATGCAAACCACGTTGCCATCACCTCCATCAGAGTCACTGGAGCTGTCTTGTAGCGCATCATCACCACCTCCTCGATAACACTGAAATACCATTGAACAAAAAGACTATGGATTCACCAATTACCATAGCTGATGAGATGTCCCTTGCGCCCATAAATTCCTCTTCACAGCTACAGGAGATCTGTTATAGATTGTATTTTTCTTGTGCAAATAGATTTTGCCATGTCTCTTTCGGACCTGTTTCGGACATCTGACGCCGGTAAAACAGCATAAGAGAATTGGGTTATGTTGTGTTTGTTGGACGTAGACCAGTGAGGCCCACTTGTGAGCAATCACTAGTAGGTGGGTCCCATATGGTTAGACTTTCTCTGGCTTTTTCCTTTCCGTTGGGATATCAAATTCAATTTTGAATTTGATTTTGGATAGGAGATAGAGAGAAGATCGGATAATCCGTTCTCATCCTATCTCCTTCCTTTCCTATAAAACGAATGCGCTCTCTCATGACATCATACGAAACACCAAGAGTGTACAGAGAGAAATAGAGTGCGCTATAGTCTGTCCATCTTGGCTTGTCCTTGGGATGATCTGATCCATAAATCGCAATCCGGGGCCACTATATATCGTAGGATCAAAGGTGTGAATAGTTCCATCTGCTCCCGTAGTAGATAGGCGGGCCGTTGGAGCACCGTTCTTCTGCTTTGTGAGGGTTCCAAAATCGTGTAGACCGTCAGATCTTGAGGGCTCACCTTCCGCATTTCCCTACAATGGTATCAGAGCGATTCAACGGCGGATCTGCGATTTATCATCTAAAAAGGTAAGTGGCTCATCCTTTCTTTTAGGATAGCAATCCATGGCCTGTTAATTAGAATGATCTTGATACCATACATGTAAAATCATGTGTACGGTGGATTAGATTTTGCTTTGAATATGCTTACTTCATACCATTTTAATGGTTTATGGAACGGTACACATGTTGTACCCCATGCCTGTACATCATATCCATCAATAGTTGTTGTATTGAACTATACCAGATGTTATTGCACACATGTATGCTATCAGATCCATGGATTCTCTGCACGTATATCACATGCACGTATCACACATATAGTGACGTGTTGTACTATAACTAGATAACAAGCCATATGCTACACGTATAATAGGCAACACGTCAACTAATGTGTTATAGTGCATGTAGGCCACGTGTAATGATCTATAATGTGATATAATACACGTGTTGGATGCACACACGCTGGCTGTTGATAGCTGTATATCAATAGTTGTGTTGATGGATATAGTATATTACAACACAAACCGCTAATGTGCATCAGCCCCATTGCAAGTGTACACATCAGCCCCATGTATGCATGTGTTATGTACATATGTGGGGTATAAACGTGATGTGATGTGTGTACACATGTTGTACACGTGTTGTATATAAGTGTTGTACACGTGCTGTACACGTGTTGTATACAAGTGTTGTACATGTGTTGTATACGTGTTGTACACGTGCTGTACATGTGTTGATTTTATCATCTGGATGGTGTACACGTGTTGATAAAATCTGGATGGTGATGATAAAATCTGGATGATGTACACATGTTGATAAAATCAGGATGTGTGTACACGTGTTGATATCTACTTTGAGATAAAATCTGGTGCTTACGGTACACATTACAATCCCTAACTTGTTACGTGTACATGTTGGATTGTAACACGTTACTGTTACAACACGTGTACATCACACGTTATTGTAACACGTTACTGTTACATGTTGGATTGTAACACGTTACTGTTACAACACGTGTACACGTGATGATTTGTATACACGTGTTGGCTTTGTACACATGTTGGCTATACTTGTTTTGTACACGTGTATACGTGATTGGCGTGATGAATTGTATTGCTGTTCATGTGTATCAGATGCATGTACACATGTTGTTGTTGTATACAACTACAACACACATCAGGTGTGTACAGAAATCATATATCATATTGTTATATACAACTACAACACATACCATGACTGTTGGATTTACATCTGTACAAACGTATACATGTGATGTGTTGCACCATGACTGATGAATGTACATCTGTTGAATAACGGTACACATGTACATATCACGTGATTAACTAATGTATACATGTTGGCTGATGTCCACGTGCAGCAACTATGTTTTAGTTTTGCTAATTCCACGTGTGTAGATCTGTTGAAAGATGAATGCAAATATTTATTGAATTCATCCTTAATCTATAAAATAAAAAATAAAAAATCAATGGTATGGCCCACATCAGATATGTTGCAACCTGAATCTGTTATCTTGATTTTTGAATTTGATCATATACATGAGATGATGTTGTTTCCTTCATGATATTGTCTTCGCTGTTGATCTAGAGCTCATTAGTGATCGAAACGATCATTAACCATGATGATCAATGTTGATGATAGGATCCATCATCAATAATGAACATTAACGGTAATGATCGGATCCATCATCAATGGACATGATCACTGGTAATGATCAGATCATCAATGTTGATATCTTAGCACTTTATTTTTTCTTTATGATGATGATGTTTATATGAATAAATATATTTGGCTTGATATGGTTAGATCATAGCCCCCTACATTTTTCATTAGAAATTACAAAACTTAGTGCTTAGATGCTCCCTAAAATAAAAAGGTTGTGCGTAACCTGAGTGGGAGTTTTATTATCCTCCACCAAATGATGCATGCAACCATGTAATGGAAGATTGTATGTTATGCAATTATAATTTTATAAAAGTACCACTTTCATCTTAAATAGAGAACCTACACCGCCCATTCGGGTATGTGGACTTTCAGATATCGTTAAGATGTGTTGACTACTTTTATATAATGAAAATTTGTATAACACGTAGAAATGCTGATGATTAGTGTCAATACCTTAGATCTTAGCTAAGTAGTAATACTCATGCAATGTAGAGATGGCCACCAAAGCGTTGATCACTGAACAGCTGAAAGGACAACATTTCGATGGCAACAACTATGAAGACTAGTCCCGCTCGTGCGATGCCTTCTAGACGAGGACAACATATCTCACACACTCGATGTAGTTCAAGAGGAACCCATCTCGGCTGAAAACGGAAATTTACAAGAACATAGGGTTGCGATGACTCGCTATAATAAGTGGCGAAAATAAAATCGCTCAGCCCGTAATGTCCTTCTCAGTACTATGTACAAAGAACTCATACCTACGTATGAAGTGCATGAAACCGCTAAGGGAATCTGGAAAGCACTGACAGATGCCTATGCGCAGAAGTCAGATACGAGAGTAAGGGCAATGGAATTAGAATTCCATGAGTATAGGATGCCTGTCGGTTACCCCATCAAAGATCATATTCGTAAGATGGAGCAAATGATAGGTGCCCTTAGAAATGTTGGGTGTAAATTGATTGAAAATCAGAAGATTATAGCCATGTACTGTTCCTTGCCGGAATCTTGGGCCCAAATCAAAAGAATTCTGAACCATATTGATTCTATCACTACGTTCAGAGACTTTTATGGCACTTGGTACGTGAGGTTGAAATGAATGCAATTCAGCCAAGTTCGGCCAAAGCCTTTGTAGCAGAGACCCACAAGCGGAAAGCTAACAACAAACGGTCCAAAGCTCGTAAGAAGGCGAAAAAGAATAATTAAGAACAGAAGACCACAACACTGCCTCCAAATCTCAAGAAGGTGAATGGAAAGAAGAATAAAAAAAAGACAAATGTAGTCTGCTTTGTCTGTGGAAATTTCGGCCATTATGTTCGACAGTGCGCCCATAAAAAGACGGTAATTTCTCAGTCACTAGATACTTTGTATGTAGGCGTTTGTTCTGAAATCTTTTCCGTTGATATCATATCTAACGGGTGGATTTTGGATTCAGGCGTAACAAAGCACATGACAAGTAGTCGTCGAGGATTCGAGAAATTTTGGCCTATAGCCAAGGGAAGTTACAAGCTATACATGGGCAATAACGCTGTTGAAGATGTACTAAGGATTGACATTTTTCATCTCTGTACGCGCATAGGGCGAACAATAATCCTCCGTGATATTCTTTATGCACCAGGGATGCGTCAGAATTTCATTTCTGTTTTTAGGTTATTATTTGATGGTTTTGATATTCGATTTTTCGAGACAAGAGTTTTTTTGAGACTGAATAACCTCATCATTGCATGAAAAAATTTAATTTCAGATTTATTTATTCTGGATGTAGATTGTGATAACGCCCCTCTTGCTTTATCTACTATGTCGAATGAAACTGTAGTATCTGAATCTCAAAAATGGCACGCGAGGTTAGGTCACATTGGAAAGGATCGTATGACAAAACTAGTACGTTCTGATATGTTAGACTCCTTATCCAAAGTTGATTTGCCATTATGTGAACATTGTGTGTCCGGGAAGACTTCGAAGAAACCATTTCCCAAAGCAGCTAGGTCAAAGGGTACACTAGAGATAATCCATTCAGATATCTGTGGACCATTTAATATACATGCTAGAAACGGATATTAATACTTTGTCACTTTCATTGACGATTACTCGTGCTATGGATATGTGTATCTCATCTCACACAAATCTGAGACTTTTGATTGTTTTCTTAAGTATAAAGCTGAGGTGGAAAATCAGCTTGAGAAAAAGATTAAAATCCTTCGATCTGATAGAGGTGGCGAGTACACGTCTGAAACGTTTAAATTATATTGCGAAAATGTTAGCATTGTTCGGTAGTACACAATAGCTTACACACCACAGCAAAATGGTGTTGCAGAGAGAAGGAATAAGACATTATTGGACATGGTTAGATCGATGATGGCTCAAGCCAATCTCTCTATCACATTCTGGGGAGACGTACTGTTAACAGCCGTCTACGTCCTAAATAGAGTCTCATCCAAATCAATTCTAAGACTCTATATGAGATGTGGTCTGGGAGGATTCCTTCTCTAGCCAATCTACGCCTTGGGGATCTTTGGGATATGTTTTGCTACTTACTCCGCATAGAGGTAAACTTGATAGTAAAACCATTGAATGCGTGTTTATAAGGTACCCTATGCATTCAAAGGGATACGTTCTAGTTTATGAGGACCATGGACGATGGATTGAGATAGAATCCCGAGACGTGACCTTCGTTGAAGATAGATACCTAAGCCAAATGCAGCAAAAGGTTCCAATACAACTTTTTGAAATACCCGATGTATCTCAGGAGAGTGGAAATTCTGCTTCACAAGACGATGATACTCCTATAGTTCGTCAGGACAGTGGGAGGACATCTCAGCAAGGTCTTGAGTTACGTCGAAGCGAAAGAGAATTAATTCCCAGAAGATATTTCGATATCGAAGGGCAAACATTCTCTTGCGTTGCGGTTGATGATGATGAACCTGATTCGTATCAAGATGCATTATTATCTTCTAACTCGGCCAATTTGGTGAATGCTATAGACGAAGAGATCGCTTCTATGGAGAAAAATAAAGTCTGGGAACTCGTTAATTTGTCTTCCAATCGCAAAGCGATAGGTACCAAATGAGTACTAAAGATAAAAAAAGGCAGATGGTACAGTGGACAAGTATAAAGCACGATTAGTTGCTAAAGATTTTACACAACAAGGTGTTGATTACGAGGAGACCTTTTCACCTGTTGCAAAGTTCTCCTTAATCCGCATGATCTTGTCCATTGTCGCAAGTTTAAACTTAGAGTTATATCAGATGGATGTAAAGACTGCATTCTTAAATGGTGACTTGATGAAGAGATATACATGCAACAGCCCATGGGTTATGGGGATAAAAAATATCCAAAGAAAGTCAGCAAATTGTTGAAATCTATCTATGGGCTGAAGCAATATTCAAGACAGTGGTACATGAGGTTCCACTTAGCCATCACCACTTTTGGATTCACGATAAGTGAAGAAGATCATTGTGTATACCTAAAACGGTTTGGAAGATCTTTTCTGATATTATCTCTATATGTAGACGATATCCTGTTAGCTGGTAATGACATGCAATTATTGATATTGACTAAAGATTGACTATTCTTGAACTTTGAGATGAAAGACCTCGGTGAAGCCAATTTTATTCTTGGGGTAAAAATCATCAGGGATCGTCCTAAGAAATTTTTAGGTTTGTCTCAAGCAACCTAAATCCAAAAGATCTTAGAGCGGTTCAGGATGGAAAATTCAAAAGCTATTGAAACCCCTATGGATAAAGCTATCAAGCTAGACAGAAAATCGTGTCCCCAGACTGAAGCCGAGAAATTGACTATCTCCTCAGTACCTTATATATGCAAGCGCAATAGGAAGCTTAATGTATGTTATGCTTTACACCAGATCGGATATTAGCTATGCAGTTGGCATAATCAGCTGTTATCAGAGTAACCCGGGACAGTCTCATTGGCAAATCGTCAAACGTATATTCCGCTATCTCAGAGGAACAAAAGACCTAATGTTGTGCTATGAAGGAACAAGCCTCGAGCTCAAAGGATATTCTGATGCTTCTTGGGGTAATGACGCCGACGAGGGAAAGTCTACTTCAGGATATGTATTCTTACTCGGATGAGGAGTTATCTCATGGTCGAGTAAGAAACAGACATCCACAACTCTTTCATCTATGGAGGCCAAGTACATTGCATGTTTGCTGCAGTTCAGGAGTGTGTATGAGTTCACAGATTTCTATTGAGTCCGGGTGTTGTACCGAGTGTTCGTCAGCCTATATCGCTGAAGATTGACAATACTTCTGCCATTGACTTGGCAAAGGACCCTAAACACCACCAGAAATCTAAACACATTGAGATCAAGTATCATTACGTCCGTGATCAAGTGAGAGATAAGAAGGTCGCCCTCAGCTACATTCCTACTAAGGAGATGATGGTTGATCCCATGACGAAACCTATAGCTAGAGATCTATTTCAGGTTCACGTCAGGCAATGGGATTGAGGAAAGCTTAACAGATGTACTTGTTTTGTAATACATTCGATCTTTCATTAATGAATAATATATTCATTTATTCAGTATTGACCTCTAATATAAACTAGGTAAGAAGATCATCAGCATTTACCTTGAGATCATGTAGGATTTCTATTTTTGTCGGCAGGCAAGTCACCCACTCGCACGGGTTGACCAACCTTGAATATACAAAGAGGTACATTTGGGGCTATGTTTATACATTGAGGTATGAACTTCCCTTTATTGTGAATAATAAAGGATGAGGATATGAGTGAGTTGTATCCTCCTACATCTTAAAAAGATTGTAAATGAGACTTATAAAGTCGAATAACATAATCGCACCATTCTTTTACATGTGATCAATGTTATGGCCTGAAATTAAAGCCAGGTTATGAGGTTATGAGATGAGTCGTACCTTATGTAGAATAATCTGCGTATTGTAGACCCGACATACACCTAGTATTGTCTACTTTACGACGTGGATTGTAGCCACGTGCTGAGACCTTTTACCTACAGATTGCTTTGATTCGATCTAATCATTGCAACGTGCGAGTAGTCAGTCCCATGGGTGAATCTTTGTGTCCTTAACTACCCTCCTCTTGTGTATATGAGGATGAGATTGAGTGTCACTACTTTAGTATACAATGACGAAAGGTCCTTGATTGGCTAGACTCAGTTACGCTAGGAAAGCGGCTTGATTAATTCCAAATTACACATCTGCGTGGGGAAGATCCCGTGACAGCTACACGAAGTTTCTAGAACTATAAATAAGCACTTGAAGACTTATCCACCGGCAGTATCGAGTTATTTTTATTAGACTTTTGCAAACAGTATTTTTCTTAAAAAGCATATATATATATATATATATATATATATATATATATTATATATATATTATATATATATATATATATATATATATATATATATGTATTGCTTTGAATTGGTTTTAGTCGAAGTTTGTGAAAAATCAAGTTTTCAGAATAACTCGATAAGTTGGATAAGTGCGTATGTTGGCCGAGTACTCCAGATCGGGAGTTAACTCCATCCGGTGTGGTCATGCGGACTAGGACAGACATTAAAAAGCTTGGGTTATTGAGTACTAGTTAGGTGGTCACTTAGTACTTAAGCACCTGTGAGAAGATTATGGTGATTCAGCTGGTCTCACGCTTCTGATTCTTTTGATCGCGATGTTTGGTATTTGATTGTTATAAGGCAAGTTAGTTGGACAGATTTATGTGCCTATCCCACAATGTGATTGAGTGGGAGAAATGTTGGACGTAGACCAGTGGACCCACTTGTGAGCAATCACTAGTGGTGGGTCCCATATGATTAGACTTCTTCCGGCTTTTTCCTTTTCGTTAGGATATCAAATTCAATTTTGAATTTGATTTTGGATAGGAGATAGAGAGAAGATCGGATAATCCGTTCTCATCTTATCTCCTTCATTTCCTATAAAACGGATGCGCTCTCTCTCTCTCATGACATCATACGAAACACCGAGAGTATACAGAGAGAAATAGAGTGCGCTATAGTCTGTCCATCTTGGCTTGTCCTTGGGACGATCTGATCCATAAATCGCAATCCGAGGCCATTATATACCGTAGGATCAAAGGTGTAAATAGTTCCATCTGCTCCAGTAGTAGATAGGCGGGCCGTTGGAGCATCGTTCTTCTGCTTTGTGAGGGTTCCAAAATCGTGTAGACCGTCAGATCTTAAGGGCTCACCTTCCGCATTTCCCTACAGTGTTTCTTTTATATGAGATATGGGTACTATTTATTTTTTTTTGTTATAACTAATGTAATTGAGCGTTCATAGCTTTACTTATGCACATTGTCGTAAAGGAAACATCTCTTGTATTTGCATTTTTTAAAAGATCGCAGTTTTGCTGCAGGTGAGGCCAACACCAACCAAATAGCTGGGTGTCAAAGCTCTGTGGGCCTCCCCATGATGTATGTGTTTTATCCACGCCATCCATCCATTTTTCCAGCTCATTTTAGAGCACTAGCTAGGCAAAAAATGAAGTAGATCCAAAGCTCAACTCGACCACTTTACATGAAACAGTAGGGATTGAATGCTTGCCATCGGAACTTCCTGGGGGCACCACAATGTTTATTTTCCATCTAACCAGTTCATAAAGCCCAAAACCCTGGATGAAGAAAAATACAAACATCATTGATTCAAAATCTTTGCGGTCGCCAGGAACTTCTCAACAGTAAGTGTTAAATTCCTATTATTTCCATTGTTGTGGTCAACTTGTGCCTCTGATCTGCCTCGTTTTTTTGGATCATGCTAAAAAATGAGCTGAAAAAAATGTATGTACGACATGCTAAAACACATAAATCATGGTGGGTCCACAGAGATTTGACATTAGCTATCTGGCTTGTGTGCTATCTGGCTCGTGTTGAGTCACCAGCCAAACCGCGTCCTTTTTGAGAGGGAAGCTCACTCGCTGTTATATTCCATGAGTGATTCTCGCTCTACTTGTAGATGAAGCGCATTAGGGGCTTTTCTGATGCAGTAGAGAAAAGAAAAGTAAAGGGGATAAAAAGGAGGGTCTGGATCTATGTTTTAAACCTAGAATCGATCCTGACCGTTTATGTGCCCCGCCCGGTCAAAAACGGTTCAACTGCTGGGTACAATTTGTACGGAATTTCTTGGGGCGCGGCTACGGTGGACCCCGAGATCCACAGATGTCACCGTGGGGTCCACCTTGATGCATTTTCCTTACATCCACACCATCCATCCATCTTGAAATTTTATTTTACGACATAATCCCAAAATGTACCAGATCCAAATCTGAGGTGGATCACACCACCGGAAACAGTGGTGATTGACCGTTAAAACTACCCGAGGGCCCACAAAAGTTTTGGATCAAGCTTATTATTTTGTGGTCCCTTCATTCAGGTCTTCATGACCTTATCAATGGGTTGGATTGCAAATAAACATTCAGATGGCCCTGACGATGTTTTTAATGGTGGGAACTCAATCACCACTATTACCTGTGGTGTGATCACTTGAGATTTGGATCTACTTCAGTTTTGGGATCATGCCCTAAATTGATATGCCAAAACGGATGCATGACGTCCATTCAAGGAACATACATCAAGGTGGCCCTACATCAAGGTCAGTCCAGGAATCTACGGAAGCCGCGGATACGGTGTAGCAGTGTGATAGGACGGGTTTCAACTGTAGCAAGTTGGGTGCAGCTGACTGGGTTGGGTTGGGTTGGGTCTGGTTCAAGTAAGGTTAAGGGTTAGCATGAGACCAACCTGAGCCCAAGCCAACTCAACCTGAGCTCTATCCGTGCCCAACTAGTCCAACCCAAGTCCTATGTACATAACCCAACCTAACCCAAATATATGTGATTGTTTTCAACTTGACTTAATTAGACCTGAATTTACTTAACCCAAACTCAGTCTAAATTCAATCAAGTTGGCATTTTTCAAACAAAACCCAACCCAAGGACCTTGACAACTGTTGATGCAGTTTTTTGGTTAACCCTCGTTGAACCCTCAAGTACATGCAAGAGAAACAAGCAAGGAAGACCTTGGCTAGCGCAGGGACCCTCCGATGCCAAAGTCAAGGATCTGTATCTTGTAGAAGCAGTTTAATAGTAAGGATTATGTGTGCATAACTTTCACCATTAGGGGTGCGTTTATTTATAGTTGGAGAGAAAAAACCTCCCTATTTAGTAGGTGCGTGTTGTAGATGCGTTAGAACTCCTAACGCATAGAAAATCTTCGGAGATCCCCGCCGAGGATCTCGGAATCCCGAACTGATTGCGCGCTAGTTTCTGCGATCTTTAGAGGAAAGATTGGACATGTCTTCCTTCATATTAGGTCGGTCTTTGTTCGAAAATCGGGGCGTAGTTGTCACGCCCCAAACCCGGAGATCGGACCCACAAGAATCCCGATTGCCGAATCTGGTGCTGACAGCCTCCGTAGTACCCCATTCTCGGCTCTCAGCGTCTATACGCTAGATTCCGATCCTGGGATCCTACAAGGAAGATTTTTCAACGTACGTTTATACTATACCCAAATTATAAAGGCAACATCATCATCACATATCCACTAATATAATCATTTGAAGACAATGCCGAAAGGGAAATACATATGTCAAAAATTAAAGCTTCAGATGACGCTGCACGCTCCAAGCTCAACGCTGCTGCCACCTGCATGCATCTATCGTACATAAGCTTATAGAAATCTTAGAGGGTGGTGAAAGTGTGTGTAAGGTAAGTGCCAAGTATACAATAAAGCCCATAAATCATACATCATCGGGACAAGCGAAAATACTAACAAGATCATGAATCATCAGAGTAATGCGAAAACATATTGATAGACCCATAAATAACATCAGCCTTATCCAGGCTATGCGATGCAGAAATATAGTAAAAACAATATCATATATTGATGAAGCAATGTGATCAACTGTGCAATGCGGAGACAATAAGCTAAATATCAGATGCCAATGATGCAATGCAATATACAAATCTTGATGAGTCCACGAATATTGTCAGTCATATCTAGGCTATATAAATACAGAAACATAGTAACTCAAAATGTCATATGCTGCGAATGTAATGCAATATGCGTTGCGAATGGAATGACCATGCTAGAGTGTGAAATCGGGATGGTGGTACGTAGTATCGCAAGCTATGGGGCCCACCACAAGGGACTTCTATCCAAACCAGTTCCATTCCTAAATTTGGATAGTTAAACTCAATGTGGTAAACTCCTGATCTCAGGTTAGTCGCTCGCCCCAACCGAAATCCTAGCCATTGCGAAGGTACACGTAACAAATAGCTGCGCACTACCAGCCCGAGTGGATAGTGAATGAATGAATGAATGAGTATGCAACTCCTACTTAATAAGTTCACATATCAGTACAGTTCATCTCTGGAATCATCACCGGGGTTTAGTACACTCCAAATGGCACTGCCCCTCTCCCAGCAGCACAGTCCAAGTGAGCGTAAGAAACCTCACTATCCGCCTAGCCAATAGTCTGTCAATACCTATTCGGCATGTCGATAGCGGACCCATTCATGAGTTGGTCAAACTCAGCCTAGAAATACCCCCTATGCTCGGGCGGGTAAGGCCACACCCCCTCCCAACCGACCACGACACAAGGGGAGACGCGGCCTCTTGGTATTCGGCACTTGGCCGCTCATGTATCCACTCGGTCTCGACGTTGGGGCATCCTCTGGTACAAAGAGGGTTTAGAGATTTTCACTCAGGGCCATCTATGGTAGCCCAATGCTCGAACAAATTTCCGGTGTCCCGTCTGGTCATCCACGATATGTCTGTGGAGGCTACGACCCTGATGTCGCTAGGGCACACAATGCAAGATGCATGAGTCATACAATCCAGTCATGCATCAATCCTGCGCATACCATGCTCTCATGTGAGATAACCTCCGCCTATCTGGGAGTCTCATAACAACCTACTCAATGTCATATGCAATGGTCAACCACATCTCATAACAAACATGCAGATGATGCGTATGGGCATGTATCATGATGTTATGCTGTCACATACTCATAATCGGTATCAAAAACCAGCATCGACAATCGACCTCGACAATGTGGACATTTAACCAACATTGCCCCCGAGGAATGACCCTCATAGATCCTAACATGTAGTGGACCCATAATCTCACACAAGGGCTAAATATACAACACTGTGAGCCTTACTCAAGAGCTTAACACATCACGATGGGCCTTTCACATGGGCCTAACATTCATTACAATGGGCTACATCGCCTAGCCCTCAAATGCATCACAGTGGGCCTCATCACATAGGCCTCATATTCATCACGTTAAGCCCTTAAAACACAGGCTGAATACACATCACAATGGGCCTCAAATACGGGCCGCATATACATCACATTGGGCCTCAAACATGGGCCGCATATACATCACACAAGTCGAATACACATCACAATGGGCCTCAACTACGGGTCGCATATACATCATATAGGTCTCGCCTCGACAATTGAAATCGGTCTCGACAGTTGAAATCGGCCTCAACAACTGGAATCAACACTCGGAATCGACCTCGATACTCGGTCTTGACAATCGGAGTCGACCTATACAATCGGCCTCGATACTTGGCATCGACAATCGGCCTCGATACTCGTTCTCGATAATCGAAATCAGACTATACAATCGGCCTCGACAAATCGGAATCGGCCTCGATACTTGGCCTCGACAATCGGAATCGGCAAATCGGTCACGTCTATCAGAATCGGCAATCGGTCATGACAATCGGAATCGATCGATAATCAAAATCGGTAAATCGGTCACATCAATCGGAATCGGCAATCGGTCACGACAATCGAAATCGATCGATAATCAGAATCGACAAATTGGTCACGTCAATCAGAATCGGCAATCGGTCATGATAATCGGAATCGATCGATAATCAGAATCAACAAATCGGTCACGTCAATCAGAATCGGCAATCTGTCACGACAATCGAAATCGACCGATAATTAGAATCGATAAATTGGTCATGTCAATCGGAATCGGCAATCGGTCATGACAATCAAAATCGATCGATAATCAGAATCGACAAATCGGTCACGTCAATTGGAATCGGGAATCGATCGATAATCAAAATCGCCAAATCGGTCACGTCTATCAGAATCGGCAATCGGTTATGACAATCAGAATCGATCAATAATCAGAATCGGCAAATTGATCACGTCAATCGGAATCGGCATTCGGTTACAACAATCGAAATCGATCGATAATCAAAATCGACAAATCAGTCACGTCAATCGGAATCGGCAATCGGTCATGACAATCGAAATTGACAATCCGAATTAACCTCGACAATTGGCCTCGACGCAAGGCGGGGTACATAGATGGATGACCGATGATGGATTAAGCAATATCAATGGAGCCCAAGCGTTTGGGTTAACCCACTAGAGAATGATGAGAATGGGCCTATCCGGGCCTAAGGAAAGGTCACAATGTGGACAGTAAACCATAATTGCCCATCAATGTGGACATTCAACCAACATTGCTCCCAAGGAGTGGCCCACATAGGGTCAAACATATTGTGGGCCCATGGTCTCACATAAGGGCCTAATACACATCGCAATGGGCCGCATCCGTGAGTCGAAAATACATTATAATGGGCCTCGACACATGGGCCATAAATACATCACATCAGGCCTCACTCATGGGCCGCATATACGTCACAATGGGCCTCGAATACATCATATGGGCCTCAAACATGAGCCATAAATACATCTCATCAGGCCTTGCCCATGGGCCTCCAATACATCACAATAGGCCACAACCCATGGGCTTCAAATACACAATAGGTGAGCCCTACACATGGCCTTATACACATCAAGTGGGTTACATCAATGGGCCGCACTAATGGGTTGGAAGTACATGAAGAAGATCGCATCAATGGGCCTCATGTACACAACAGGTGGGCCCTACTCATGGGTCTCATATGCATCAAATGGGCTATGTATCTGGGCCTTAACCCATGGGCCCCGAATACATCACATTAGGACTTAACAAATGGGCCACAAATACAACTTATTGGGCCTCTCAAATACAATAAGTGGGCCGTACTACTTGGGTCGCACCATGTACACTATTATAAATCAATTTAAAGCGTTACTCAAAAGAAAATGAATCGTATCAGAAGATTATCTATACCCTACCACCAATAACAATGGAAATAATGATTTCTACTGTTAACAGTTCACAGGCCCACCAAAATGCTTATTTTTCTAATTTGTTCATAAGGTCACAAAGACCTGAGGTAAGGGGAAAACAATTCCATATTAATCCAGGACTTCTGAAACCCCAAACGGGTTTCAATGGTAGGCGTTCAACCCTCCACTGGTTTCTGCTGTGTGATCTACCTGATAGGCAGATCTGCCTCAATTTGTCTCAAGCCTTAAGATGAGATCGAAAGCTGGATGGACGATTTGGATCTAACACAAACCTTATGCAGGACCCACATAACCGTTGACGTCAAAACATCAGATAGGGTCCCCACCATTCAGATGTACGGTTGGGATGAAACACACATACGGTGGGTCCCACAAAAAAAAAAAAATTTGGTGTCGTCACTTACAGTATACATATAGCTGGTGTGAGATGCACCAGCCAATCCCTTCCACGCAGGTGGGTCCCACGTGGGCCCACCACATATAATAATAATATATTTATTTATGATCATTATTAGACTCGCCGCCAGATGCGATCCTTAGGTTGTTAACGAAGACCTTCCTTATGATAAGTTAGTCTTTGAGATGCTTGTTGTTTTTCTTTTGGCTTGTTCTGACGTTCTTCTTTCTTCCTTGGCAGTTTGACCCCTACTTACTGAGCGTACACCGCGAATTCATCCATTTGCGAGAAGAGACAAAGGAGGTAGAGGCAGGGTTGTTGCGGAAAGGAGTCGAGGTTGAGCTATTCCGCCTCGAGGTAGAGCAAGTTCAAGCCATGGCTGAACAACTTCGCTCTGCCACGGAGGCCCAAGCGCTGGAGTCAAGGGCCGTTCTGAGGCGACGAAGAAGTTGCTTGCTGACTCTTATGAAAGGGCAGCTCGATGGAAGGCCGATAATGTAAGCCTGTAGTGCTCCATGGAGGTGAAGCTTAAGGAGGCCCAAGCAAAGGCCCATGCAGCTATCTCCTCGGCTAGGATAGCCGTTGTTGAGGAGTTCAAGTCTTCTGAGGAGTAATTGGAAGACAAAGACGTTTTGTACTGTGTTGCATTCGAGAAGTGTCTCAAAGAGGTCAAGGGAATTTATCCTGAGTTGGACCTCTCAGCCTTCGAGGAGGCCAACTCTTACTCTAAGTAGGGGTGTACATTGAGTCGAGTTGGCCTCAGCTTGACTCGGCTCGGCCACTAGCTGATCCTAACTCAAACTCGGCTCGGCTCGGCTCGATCCTCGAGCCTGACTGGCTAGCTCGGCTCGGCTCAGTCAACAGCTCGGGCCAGTTTGAGTCGAGTTCGCCTGTGCAACATTTTCACAAACACATGGACTGCACCTTCAAAATCTCACTGTATGTAAAACAACAATAGTGATTTCACAGGTATTTTATCAAACACCTTCTAAGCAACATAAAAATCAAGAAAAAAAAAGGGTATTTGTTTCATATATATACCTTCCTTGCCACCAGCCATACTTCGTTGAGTCATTTCATCAAACACTTGGTGAAAAACATCAATATCAAAGTAACCGAGTCACCGAATTGGTTCGATCCGAGTTCGATTCAAGTTGGGTTCGATCTGAGTTGAGTCGAGCTGGGGCCAGCTCGAACTCATTTTTGAGCTAAAAAAATCAGCTTGACTCGGCTCGAACTCAGCTTCGAACCGAGTCGAATCGAGCTTTTTCGAGTCAAGTCAAGTCGAGTAAGCTAATCAAGCTAGCTCGGTTCGTGTACACCTCTAACTCTGAGGCCCCTCCTGAGGATGCGCCTGCCGAGCAGCCCCCCGAGGCTTAAGTAACAACCTTTTCTTCTTCCTTTTTTTTCGTTCTATTTTTTTTTTTTTTTTGTGTATTTCGGGCCCAATGTAATGCCCTCCTCAGAGCTTCATTAATATAATCGAAATTCTCTTTTAGCGCAGCATTTGTATGCAAAATTTTCTAAGTTGGAAGGTCAGACTTCAAAGGAAGGTCAATCCATTGATGTCTTTGACGTGATAGTCATTGAAGGTTCGACCCTTCTTTCAAGAGTCGATTAGTCGGTTATGGCTTTTTCTTCCTTGAATCAAGGAGAGCCCTTAGTAGTTTTCTGCAGGTCGAGCATATGAATGTCGATAGTGTAGGATCCAATCTCCTCTTGAGGGGTTGACTCGTTAATAGAGGTTGTTCTTCCCAAATGCCATGGGAAACCCCCCCAGAGGGACTTGGTAAACGATCACTTGTAGACATGGAGACAAAAAAAAACAAACTCCAGGATTTTATTGTAATAGCTTCGACACAAGCTGTGCATGGTAGACTTCACATAGAGATAGGTCGGCTCTTTAGGAATAATAAATTTTAAGATGCTCGGCGTTCCATGGGTGAGGTAGGAGCTGACCTTTCAGGTCTTCGAGTCAATATGACCCAGGTCGGCTCGTGCTCGTTATCATGTAAGGTCCTTCCCAGTTTGGGCCTAAGGTTCCCGAGCCAAGTTCCTTAGTGTTTTTGAAGGTTCTGCAGAGGACTAAGTCCCCAGCTCGAAACCTTATAACCTTCACCCTGGAATTGTAAAAATGGACAACTTGCTATTGTCGGATTGTGGTCTTGACCCGTGCTTGTTCTCTCCTTTCCTTGAGAAGATCAAGATCCAGTGCCATTAGCTTAGAATTCTGTTGTTCGTCATAGGAGCTATTCCGGGTAGTTGGAAGTCCAATTTCGACTGGAGTGACAGCTTTAGCACCGAAGATCAAGATCCAGTGCCATTAGCTTAGAATTCTGTCTGCCTTTTATTAGTCGGGAAGGGGTTGATAATGTCGATTCCCCATTGGGCAAACGGCCATGGTCCAGTCATAGGGGTCAGTTCTTCGGGTGGCTGCCGAGGTATAGCCGCGAAGTATTGGCATTTATCACATTTTCGGGTATACTTCCGAGCATCCGCCTGAATGGTCGGCTAATAATATCCATTTCGAATGACTTTGTGAGCTAAAGATCGGCTACCAAAATGATTTCTGCAAATACCTTCATGGATTTATCTTAGGACGTACTCGGCTTCATCAGGTCGGAGGCATCTGAGGTAGGGAAGGTGAAACCCCTTCTTGTATAAGATGTCACTAACCATGGTGTAGCAAGCTGCCCTGGTCTGCAGCCTACGTGCTTCCGATCAATCCTGAGGTAGCTTTCCTTCCTTAAGAAAGTCAAGAATTGGATTCATGCAGGTTGACTCTGAGGTCATTGAAAGAGATGTAACGAGGTCGGATTCACTGATACTTGGTTTAGTGAGAAACTCAATCGAGACCGATCTTGGAATGTCATCGTTGGCTGCAGTGGCCAGCTTTGCCGACATGTCAGCTTTGGAGTTTTTTTGCTCAAGGGATCAGGTTGATATTACATCTCTAGAACCCACCGATCAGTTCTCTGGTTTTTTGTAAATATGCTTTCATGCGTTCCTTTTTAGCCTGATAATCGTCCACTATTTGATTGATGACAAGCTGTGAGTCACTATAAACTTCAAGATGTTGGGCTCCCATGGTTTCTGCCAACCAAAGCCTGGCTAGCAATACTTCATACTCTGCTACGTTGTTTGAGGCTTGGAATCTAAATCTTAAGGCATACTGTACGCATACATGATCTGGGGTCTTTGGGACTATACTGGCCCCACTGGCTTTAGAATTGGATGAACCACCAACATTCAATGTCATGTTGGTTGGTCAAACTCACTTAAGGTCGGACGGAGATTAGTGATCGGGTTAGATTTCAATTCGGACGGACTGCTTGGAACCAAGGCCAGCCTGGATCGAATGTTCGGGTCGGAGCTTGACTCGGACTGAGGAATCAAGTCGGATTTTAGTTCACATGCAGGGATGAGCTCGACAATAAAGTCAGTCACTGCTTGGCCCTTAATCGACGTTCGAGGTCGATACCTGATGTCAAACTCGCTGAGCTTAATTGCCCATTTTGTCAACCTTCCTGATTCTTCAGGCTTCTACAACACTTGACGAAGAGGTTAATTAGTCGGGACGATGATAGTATGAGCTTGAAAGTACGATTGTAATCATCGAGATGAAATGACCAAAGCCAATGCCAGTTTCTCCATGTCTGGATACTTGGTTTCGACAGAGATCAAGGCCTTGCTAACGTAATACACTGGGAGCTGTTTCCCTTCATGTTCTCTGATCAAAGCTGAACTAACTGCTGCGGCAGAGACTGCCAAGTACAGCAGTAGAGGTTCTCCTTGCTCGAGCTTGGAGAGTAGCGGCGGTGACCCCATATATTGGTTGAGTTGCTGAAAAGTAAGCTTGCATTCCTTTGACCATTCCACTAGCTTTTTTCCTTTTAATTACTTGAAGAAGGGAAGACATTTATTTGTAGCCCTGGACACAAAACGATTCAGTGCAGCGACTCTACCTATAAGGCGCTGAACATCCTTAGCCGTCTTTGGCAAACTCATATCGAGCGGAGCTTGAATTTTATTGAGGTTGGCCTCAATTCCTCTTTGGCTGACCAAGAACCCGAGGAACTTTCCAGAATTAACCCCGAAGGCACATTTCCTTGGATTCAACTTCATCTGATATTCTCAAAGGATTATGAACATTTCTTCGAGATCAACTATATGATCTACAACCTTAACGCTCTTAACGAACATGTCATCCATGTAGACTTCCATTGATCGCTTGATCTGGCGAGTGAACATCTTGTTGACGAACCTCTAATATGTGGTTCCAGAGTTTTTCAGTCCGAAGGGCATGGCCTTGTAGTAGTAGAGACCTTTGTCAGTTATGAAGGTCGTCTTTGACTTGTCGTACGGGTGCATTGCAATTTGGTTATAACCTGAATACTTGTCCATGAAGCTCAACAATTCATGCCCTATCGTATTATTGATGAGCTAATCAATTCTAGAGAGCAAGAAATTATCTTTGGGGTAGGCTTTGTTCAGGTCAGTGTAGTCATCACAGACCCGTTACTTCCCATTAGACTTTTTAACCAAAACTACGTTGGCTATCCAGTCTGGATAGTAAACCTCTTCTATGAACCTGGCTTTGAGGAGCTTTTCAACTTCTTCCGCGATTATGGTATATCGTTCAAGACCGAGCGGTTGTGTTTCTGCCGAATTGGTCGATGGTCGGGGTCGACATTCAACCGATGAACAATAACCTTCGGGTTGATGTCGGACATATCTTGATGGGACCATACAAAAACATTGGCTTACTATCGAAGGAGGTTCACAATCTCATCCCGTAATGGAAGTGCAAGTGACGACCCGATCTACACCATTCGAGTAGGATCAGAGTTGTCAAGTGGAACGAGAACGAGGTCTTCCATAGGACATCCCCTCTCATTTGAATACTCTCAGGGGTCCAAAGAGGTGATGGTCATCGTTTGATGTTGAGCTCTCAACGCCATCGTGTAACATTGCCAAGCTTCATGTTGGTGTCCTCTGACCAAATCCGGCACCATGTTTGGTCAGAAACTTCATTGTGAGGTGATAAGTTGAGGCCACGACTCGCAGGGTATTGAGAAAAGGTCAGCCGAGAATTGCGTTGTAGATGGATGGACAGTCCACTACTAAGAAGTCGATCATTGTTGTTACTTAGTTTTGCCCATCTTCAGTGGTGAGTGGGAGCTATATTGATCTTTCTAGCATAATTTTTCCTCTTGAGAATCCGAGCAAGGGGGTCTTAATGGCTCGGAGTCGAGACCGTCCAACCCCCATTTTGTCGAATGCATGGGCGAAGAGGATATCGGTCGAGCTTCTGGTGTCTACGAGGATTCAAAACACCTTGCGGTTGGCTACGGTCATCGTAACCACAAGTGCATCGTTGTGGGGATGGTGGATTCCTCAGGCGTCCTCTTCAGTGAAGGTTCATCCATGAGATGCTATTTTTTTTTTCTATTTTGAGGGTTTGCTGGTGGTGAGGATCTGATGTTCCGAGCTAGAATGACTGATGCTCCTTGTGTGAGCTCTTGGGGCCCGGTTCGAGTCTCCTCCACCGGAAGGTCCTCCGAAGATTGTACGAATTTCTCCGTTTGGTTCATTGTTGATGGGCTGTTCATTCTTTGAATCAATCTGATCTCCTCTTCTTTTGACGTACTCCCAAAAATATCCATTGCAGATGAGCGCTTCAATTTTCTCATTGAGGTCGAAATAGTCACTTGTCGAATGCCCGTGGTCTCTATGAAAATGACAATATTTTCGCTTATATCATTTGTTGGGACCAGACGTCATTTTGCTTGGCCACTTAAGGATGTGCTTGTCTTTGATCTCCATCAAGACTTGCTCGGGCGTCTTATTGAGGGGAGTATATGTACTAAACTTACTCTCGGGTCGCTTGTTTGGATGCTGACTCTCTTACGATTGATTGTCTTTCCTCTTCTTGCTTCTGTCAGCTGAGCTGAGCTCTTTCTTCGGTTATCGCTCTTTAGCCGCTGTTCCTTTAATCTGGAAGGCCTTTCGTAGGCTGGAAGCTTCCTTGGTGTTGGAATACTTCTGCGATCTATTCATAAGGTTGATCAACATTGTCGGAGGATTTTTGTCGAGCGAGAAGAGGAACCTAGGGTCCCTCAAGCCTCCCATGATTGCGGTCAGAGCAATCTCTTCAGAGTGCACCCGCACTTGCATCGCTTCAAGATTGAAACGCTTGATGTAGTCCTTTAACAGTTTTCCTTCCTTCTGAACGATATGGAGAAGGTGAGAAGTTGGCTTGAGTCTTTCCTTCCCTCCGATAAAGTTAGTGATAAAAACCTTATCGAGCTGAGAGAAGGAATTGATCGACTGTGGTTTCAACTGCCTGAACCACTTCCGAGCTGCTCCTGTCAGGGCTAGTGGAAATACACGGCACATGACCGCAGTGGATGTGTTGTGGAGCTCCATCCAAACATTGAACGATTCTAAATGCTCGGATGGGTCGTTCTGGAAAATTAAGCAATCTACGGCATGCGAACCTAACTGACAGCTGTGCTTGCATAATGTCGACGATAAATGAAGGCTCGATTTCTTCCATTATTGCCTCAACTGGGGTCAGAGCATTTGTGCGATAAGCTTGTCGTATATCGCCGATCTGCCCACGTAAGTCCTTCAGTTCGACTTCCCATGGCTCGCCGCTTTTGGCCATAGCTTCAACGGCCACCTTGGGAGCCTTACCACGCCTCTTCCTGTCTAGTTCATGACGAAGGTTGGAAGCGGGCAAAGCTGCATTACTGGAGACATGAGAAGGTGCTGGCCTTGCCAATCCAAGTTGCCGACTCCTGTGAGAGACGACGGACATGTTAGAGGGTCAAGGGGGATCCTGGACTAGTTGCTCAGCTTCCTCCCCCGTTTCCTATGTGTGCTAAGGTTGTAGCTGCTCCGACAACTATCTCATGGAGTTCATATTATTGTTCAATGTTTCGATCTGTTGTTTGAGGGAGTTCAACCATCCTCCCCTATTGCAGGACCGTTGTACCTACCTCGTGGGCACGTAGTCAGCTTGTAGTTGGGAGGTGGAGTCCCGATGGTTACCACGCTACTCCGCTGGTGCATGGTCGAGCATAACGGGGGAGGCCTGGGCCTTCTTCTTCCCTTTGGCTATCGTTGAACTTGTGAAGTGGTGAAAAATGGCTTTCGATGCCAATTCCCACAGATGACGCCTAACTGTTGATGCAGTTTTTTTTGTTAACCCTCCTTGGACCCTCGAGTACCTGCACAAGGAACAAGCAAAGGAAGACACTGACTAGCGCAGGGGGCCCTCTGATGCCAAAGTCAGGGATCTGGGTCTTGTAGAAGCGGTTTAATAATAAGGATTATATGTGCGTACCTTTCACCATTAGGGGTGCGTTTATTTATAGTTGGAAAGATGTAGTAGTGTATAAAGAACCTCCCTATTTAGTAGGTGTGTGTTGTAAATGCGTTAGAACTCCTAACGCATAGGAAATCTCCCGAGATCCTCGCCGAGGATCTCGGAATCCTGAACTGATTGCGCGCTAGTTTCTGCGATCCTTGGAGAAAAGATCGGACAGGTCTTCCTTCATATTAGGTTGGTCTTTGTTCGGAAATTGGGGCGTAGTCGTCCAAGCTTCGGTTAAGGTTGGCTGGCAAAAGCCACAATGCAGAGGGACATGCTAGATGAGCTATAAGAAGGTCGGCATCGTCCACCAACTAAACCGATAAAAAGTCCTTGTGATCTCCAGTTTTTATAGCCTTTAACTTCTTCACGAGGCCTGACAGGCTCTCGAAGTTATTTCTTAGAGAGTCCGTTGAAGGTCGTGCCGACCTTTGTGATTTTGACTTTGGTCATGCTTACTTTAGCTACCAGTCGATGATTGGCTTTCTTGCTGCCATTAGCCCATTGGGTCACGCCAGATCTCGGTCCAACCTGTCCATATGGGTCGGTCTATTATTTCCATAACAACAACCCAACTCAAACTTAGGTTGTATCAATCGGGTTCGGGTTGAGACTAGCCCAAGTTGCAAACATAGCAGCAAGGCACACTTATATTCGCACCGTTTAACAAAAACCAAAAAGCAAAATGAAATCTTGTATGGTCGGCTAGACAGGATCAAACACCCGTATATTCGCACCGTTTAACAAAATCCAAAAAGCAAAATGAAATCTTGTATGGTCGGCTGGACAGGACCAAACACCCGTTTTGGAAGGATGGACCAGCTAACATGCAAGGTTCCAGTAGTTTCTTGGACGAAACGGGTTTCTGGCGATAACCCACTTGTGTGACCGCTTCGTGTTCAACCATCTGGTTCCAACCAGACATCATGTCACTGGTTTTAGGGTGGTTCGGCATCATGTGATTGCGCCAGGAAAACGGTGATTAGAGTATCTTAGCTGCGGAATTAATTGTTTAGAAATGGATGACTGAAAACATTGAGCAAGACAAAAGAACAATGGCCAACAACATCTAGACATTACACTGATTGGATAGCTAGGATTGTCGAATCACTGGTTTAATGTGTGGCCTGCCAAATAAACTGTTTCTATTTCCCTATAAATATACCCCCATGAACGCGGACTGTGTCCTGCACTCACCCGTCTTTACCCATGAATGAGTAGATCTGTGTGAGGCCCACTGTCATATATCCATTTATCCACACCGTCCAGCTATTTTCTCGTATCATTTTAAAGTATGAGTCATAAATCGTGAACTACATCATAGATGACTCTTGCAATTAATGCAACTTACAATTAGTGCTTTATGCTTTTAATCCAACTTAAACTTGTTAGTTGGGGTCATCTACTTGAGGGCGTGTTTGGACGGGCCCATCCCATGGGATTGGATTGTATTAGGGTGGATGGCAAGTAATGATGGCTGTGTCATTGGATTGCTTGGGATTGCTATATCCAGGAATTCACCACCGAGTGTGTTTGGCTCGCCTGGCCAATCCCGGGATTACGTCAGCCAATCCCGGGATTGCTCCGTCTAACCAAACATGTCCCAAGCAAAATAGATGAGATTAAGAGGGATTGGGTGGATTTCAAGGTAATGATGGTGATGTCAGTGGATTGCTGGGGATTGATATATCCAACTTCTGCCTGTTTGGCACGCCCGGCCAAATCCCGGGATTGCTCCTTCCAATCCATCCTAATACAACCTAATCCCATCCACCCTACCCGGCCAAACAGGGCTGAGTGTTGGATCTGCTAATTTTGGGTCATACCTTAAAATGATTTGAAAAAAATGAATGGACAACATAAATAAACAAATACAATACATCATGGTGGGGCTCCACATGGATTTACCCATTCATAGGTAGAGATGGGCGGGGTAGGATGCAATCTGCGTGTGTACCCCCATGTTGGGTACGAAGATTAAATGACCATGTTTGGAAATATCATGGTATTTTGATTGTCCAATTTCACATTTGCTATCAAGTTCTTTAAGGGCCTGTTTGGACGGGCAGGGTGGATGGGATTAGGTTGTATTAGGATGGATTGGAAGGAGCAATCCCGGGATTTGGCCGGACGTGCCAAACAGGCAGAAGTTGGATATAACAATCCCAAGCAATCCATTGACATCACCATCATTACCTTGAAATCCACCCAATCCCTCTTAATCCCATCTATTTTGCTTGGGACATGTTTGGTTAGACGGAGCAACCCCGGGATTGGCTGACGTAATCTCGAGATTGGCCAGGTGAGCCAAACATACTCGGTGGTGAATTCCCTGGATATAGCAATCCCATGGGATTGCCAACAATCCAATGACACAACCATCATTACTTGCCATCCACCCTAATACAATCCAATCCAATGGGATGGGCCCGTCCAAACACGCCTTAACTGTGAAAAGTACTGCATAAAATGAGACGTGTTTAGTGGACCATGGAATTGCAATTAGTAGGCTGAATTATACTAGTCACATGCATGCATATGCAACTCGATTATCACCTATGAAAGCCACATGTGGATCAACAATGTGGATAAAACACGTGCATAACATATTTCAAAAACTCTGATTAATCCTGCCATGTCTCCAGTCTAATCCTTTCCATCATTCCAAAATGGCTGAAATTTACATTGGTCCATGCAACCTCACCCCACCCATACTTTTGAAACAGAACATAAATGCAGCTTAGCTGATCCCACAACATGGGTGGAACCTTGACCATGGGTCCGCCTTGATATACTCTTTGTATATCTATGCCTTCTATCCATTTAATCAGATTATTTTATAGCATGGGCATGAAAATAAAGTGTATTCAAATATTAGGTGGACCACAGTATAAGAAATAGTAGTGAATTATGAGATTTTTTTTTTTTTTGAGCTAAGTAAGTTTTTGGATCAAACTGATATGTATGTTTTCCTTTTACTCCGGTGCAGTGACCTATCAAGAGGTTGAGTAACAAACAATCATTACAACGGACCTTGAGGTTGAATAGCAAACAATCATTACAACAGACCTTAGGAAGTTTTTAATGGTAGTGTTCTATAACCATTATTTCTCATGGCGTGGTCCATCTAAGATTATCTACTTCGTTTTTGGACCATGCTATAAAATAATCTGACAAAAAAAAAAAAAAACACAGCTGGGGATATACAATGCATGCAAGTGGACCCCATGGTCAGGTCTCATCCACATTGCTGGATCCGGGGTTCCAGCTAAGTCGCGCCCTCTATGACAGGTTATTTTCCAGACGTAAAAGTTAAACCCGGTGGACTGTTGGTCTGATGGGCCGCTGGGATGGACCATGCGCCTAGAAGCTCCGGACTGAATATCTAGCCATCCAATATTTTGTCATTTTCTGTTGATTGTAAATCTTTGCTACGTCTTATATGGACTGTCTATTCGTGGGGAACCAATAGGAGGGTTACGAATTCAGATTAACCCATTGTGGAGATGATGAGCCCGTAAGAGGAATGATCGGTATCATTTAAACATGGCCTCACATGTACGGACTGAAAGCCTCAACCTCGGATGGAGATTATGTAGTTCCTCATGGGATGCTCTGTCCATGCCACTGGAAGGGACCCACGGGGCTGCCTACCTGGATAAACTCAACAATCCTATGGATGGCCACGATTCAAAACACCACCATAACTGATGGTCCGTATTGGTGGCACTGAAAAGGATCGGTCAAAAACATAACCAGACAATGCTCCATGTTGGATATTTAATTGAGAACTTTGTGTGATCTAATCAACCGGTTGGATGGCAAATAAAAATTACAGTGGACCCTGGAAATTTTTAATGGTGGTCGTTCAATCACCACTGTTTTCCTGTGGTGTGGTCCACCTGAGATTTGGATGTCCCTCTTTTTTGGGCTCATGCCATATAATAATATTCAAAATGGATGGATGGCGAGGATAAAACACACATCATTGTGAGGCCCACGGAGCAGCGTCCAGTAGCCACGTCACTACTGGTAGTCACAGTACGCAATCTGCGTCCCTTGTCCATCCATGATGATGCCCCCCGACGGACCACTCGGATCATCCGCACGTGCGGCCATGCAGTCCCCATCCACCCATACGTGCTGAACGGCTACGGGCATTGGCTCTTTTAAAGCAAGAACTAAAATTTTGCCACGATCCCCGTGACATGACGAGCACAGGAATATTTTACCGGTCAATCACCACTGTTTCCTGTACTATGGTCCATCTGTGATTTGGAACTGCTTCATTTTTTGGATCATGGCCTGTTTGGCCAGGCAGATCCCACGGTATTAGGAGGGATGGGATCGGCAATATCCTAGGATAGGCATGACGGGCCAAACAGATCCGGTGAACTTGTCCTGGGATATGACCAATTCCATGGATTTTAAGACAATCCACTGACATCACCTTCATTACCTTAATATTGATCATATCCCTTGGTTGGATGGATTGGAAGGTAAAATCCGGGATATGCACGGCATGCCAAACAGATCCAGTGAACTTTTCCCGGATATAAGCAATCCCATGTATCTTAAGACTATCCACTGACACCATCATCATTACCTTAAAATTGATCCCATTCCTCCTAGTACGATGGGATCTGCTCGGCCAAACAGGCCCTAAAATGAGCTTTCAATGCGGTTGGACGGCGTGGACGTAGTCAATACATCACAGTGGGCCCCCACAGACAGGGGTCTCACCCACCTCGGTGGACCGGGTCTCACCTAATTCGCTCCCTCGGAACACCCATTTAGACGGTGGGTCCCACCTGACGAAAGGCTGAGATCTGGTACATGTGGGCATAGTCGGCACGTGCGCGGCGAGGCCCGATATCGATCTCATTTCCGCGAGTCCGCTTACTCAAAACCGAGTCGCCGTGGTTGCGTAACTTGCGTTTGCCCGTTCCGCCACCGATTTCTCCCTGAAAAAGGCAGTCGCCAAAGCTTCTCTCTCTCTCTCTCTCTCTCTCTCTCTCTCTAAACCCTAAAACAGCATTCTGATCTTCCCAAACGCGATCACCCAAATGCAATCTATTTACATTTCAATCCGTTTCTCTTTCCATCTCCATCTCTTTCTTCCCCTCTGAGTTAAAGAGAGCGCTTCTGGAATGGTTTAGGTTTTCTTGCTCCCTTCTTTCTGGGCATGGCATTGTCTCATTTGATGCTGAGCTGCTCGGCGTGTTGTTATCGGATCGGTATTCCCGAGGAGCAGAAGAATTCGGCCGCCAGCATCCGTTTCGTCGTCGGTAATCCTCTCTCAGATTTTGGACCTGGCAATGCACGGGCTTTGGGTGGGCTTTTACCGATCGGATTGCGGAGGAAGCAGCGGGTGGTCATTGGGCGCGGGAGGTTGAAAGTGACTGAGTCGCCGACTGTCGAGAGTGGGCAGATACGCACTGGTGTGGAGATTCCTGTTACTTGCCATCAGGTTGGCGGGTTTCCTTCGCGTTCTCGTTTTTCTCTCTTTCTTTCTTCTTCCTTCTGCTGCTTTCACTTTTTTTTTTTTTCTTTTTCTTTTTCTTTTTTCTTTCAAATCAAGGACTACTATTGAAAATGCAAAAATGACATTAGATAAAAGAAGAATTCCCCAATACGTAGTGGAGTGGGAAGCTCCCCCTTTAGCTAACCTATTCGCTGATGCATATGATATCATACGGGATTCAGTTCCTGATTTTAAGCCACTTATGATTCTGTCTGGAAAGCTGGCTTGCAAATTCCTGGGAATCGGATTCCAATTCTGGGTTTGCCAAACACAACTGACAGAATGAAACTCTTAGGATCTTAAGTAAATTTCAAATTGTAACAGAAACTTGTACTTTTGAAAGTTAAAATTAATGGGTGGAAGAAAGAGGTTCTGGGGAGTTGGGGGGCTGAGACGGAAAATATTCGTAAGGGTGTTCAGGTCATTGATATTAAGGTGGAAGGGGAGGAATTGAAGGCGGAAGAAAGGGCCTTGAGGGTGGAACTCTCTCGAATATTCGAATTGACTAAAGGAGGATGATGTCAAATGGAGATAGCTGTCAAGAACCCCTTGGCTCAAGAAGGGCAACAAAAACATGAGATCCTTCCATTGCATCGCCAATGCTCGGGCTAGGAACAAGAAAATTAGTTGCATTGAAGTGGGAGGCGAGAGGATGGAGGGGAAAGACCAAGTTTGTGGTTTAGTGGTCCAGTTTTATAAGGAGTTGTTAATGGGTGAAGGATGGAAGAGGCCAAGGCCAGACAACATGACATTCAAGCATCATTCAAATGCAAATGCCAACTCGCTTGAGAGACCTTTCACCGCGGAAGAAGTGCAGTAGAATTGTTGGGAAGGGACAAGGCTTTGGGTCCACATGGCTTCCCTATGGCCTTCATTTGGGTTTTTTGGGAAGTGGTGAAAAGTGACTTGATGAGCTTCATGTCGGAATTCTATGAGGGTGGTTGGCTATCGGCAGCGATATGGGCTTCCTTCATTGCTATCATCTTGAAGGTTATCGGTGCGACAGTTTGAAGGAATTCACACTAGTAGGTCTAATTGGTGGGGCATAAAAGGTCGTTGCAAAGACCTTTGCATCCATATTTTGGAAATTCTTGAGAGTGTCATATCTAGTAATCAAGGTACTTTCATTGAGGGTAGACAGACTAAAAACAATGAACTTATAGCCATGAATGTGCAGACTCTTGCTGTAAAGAGGTGTGAAGGGCATTGTGTGCAAGTTGGACCCAGAGAAGGCTTATGACCATGTTGACTAGGAGTTTTTGGATTATATGTTGGGTTTGAAGTGGAGAGGATGGAGGCGAGAGCGTTTATGGTTGGCTAGATTCTCTCTGTTGGTTAATGGGTCCCCTAAAGGAATTTTTTTTTTTAAAAAAAAAAATAAATAAAAAAATTTAAATAAGCTTGAGAGGTATTTGGCAGGGGGATCTACTCTCTCAATTTTTATTTTTGGTAGTGGCAGAAGCACTGGGTAGGATGTTAGAAAAAGGGCAGGAGGTTGGTCCCATTCAAGGTTTAGGATGAGTGTAAGTAGGGGTGTACATCGAGTCGAACCGAGTCGAGCTGGCCTCAGCTCGACTCGGCTCAAACACTGACTGACCTCAGCTCGAACTTGACTCGGCTTGGTCCTCGAGCTTGATTGGCCAGCTCGGCTCAGTTCGGTCAGCAGCTCGGGCGGAGTTAGAGTCAAGATCAAGCCGAGTTCGCCATTGAGGCATTTCTACAAACACCTGAACTACAACTTCAAAAGCCCACTGTTTTACAAACAGAGACAATGGTTTTACAGGTGTTTTATCAAACACCTTCTAAGTAACATAAAAAAAAAAAAAAAAAGAAGAGAAAAAAGGTATTTGTTTAATGTACATACCTTGCTTGCCACCGGCCAAACCTTCCTTGCCACCAGCCACATTTCATTTAGTCATTTTATCAAACAGTTGGTGAGCAACATCAATGGCAAAGTAACTAAGTCACCAAACTAGTTCGATCCGAGTTCGCACAGGCGTTACATCCCAACCACTCATTCCTTCCGTTTTTCCACACGCGTGTGGCTTATTCATGAGTGTCGGGCTTGCTTTTTTGGTCAGGGCATGTTGACGGTGCGCAAGACCGGGTGGATGTCCCTGCTTGGACGTATGAGTGCGATGCTAGTATGTTTATGGGAGTCCCCTCTTCATAGATAAATGTTTTGTTGCTTGGCAGTGTATGTTTGTCCGTACGCATGCATGTACCCATGATATAGCAAAATATACGTTCCTCAATCCAAACCGTTCAAAATGTGCTCACCACTGTTTCGAGCTGGATTCGATCCGAGTTGAGTCGAGCTAGGGCCTGGTCGAACTCGGCTCGAACTCATTTTCGAGCTAAAAAAATCAGCTCGACTCGGCTCGAGTCGAATCGAGCTTTTTCGAGTCGAGTCGAGCGAGCTAACCGATTTAGCTCGGTTCGTGCACACCCCTAAGTGTAAGCCCGTTGATTTCCTATCTTCAATTTGCTTATGACACCATTTTTTTTTCACGCAAACACACGTATGGTAGATAACTAAAAAAAGACTATTAGATGTTCAGAAATGGTGTCCGGATTGAAAGTCAATATTACCAATAGTGAGATGTTGGGATCTGGATGTCTAAGGAAGAGGTAGAGTGGATGGTGGTGGTTTTTTGGTGTAAAACGAGAACCATCGACATACCTTGGTCTTCCTCCATGGAGGTTTGGGTTAGAAGAAGGATCTTTGTGGAGAAAGGTGGTAACAAGTATAGGTGCTATATTGTCGGATGGTGGGTTAGGGAGACTGTACTCTACATTGAGTTCCCTCGCTCGGTGAGCCTATCTACAAAAAGAAATATCTTAGTTTCTCAATGCTTTTGCCTTAGGGGTCATTTGGTAAGTGTGAATTGGAATCCAAATCACAATTGCCATGGAATCCATGTGAATTGGAATTCCCAGTTGTATTTGACAGCCTGCAATTGGAATCCATTGAAATCCAAAAATGTGTTTGGTAGCCTGTAATTGAAATGCATAGGAATTCTGTAGTATATTCACACGATCCTGAATTCGATTACGTAAATCAACTTTAATGCCCCAAATTAGTGTACGTATATGACATTTGACATAATGATTGTAATAAGCCCATTGAAATATATACTTTAGCCAAAAATGAAATTATGAGCCTCATGTGGGCCACAAACGTAAGGATCTCAGACAACGTGACGTGCCGATGCTTTTTAACGGTTATGCATGGGGGTGCCATCAGCGTGCCATGTGTATAACAGATTAGTAACCTAGCAACACCTTTGTTACTCGTGTGACTCTCCTGCCTTTAAAAAGGAAGCTATCTTTCCATTTACCATCGATTCAACGCAACAAAACAAAGTGATTTCAAAACACACCAAAAATCAACTTTCCATTTACGACCGATTTCATTTCACACGAACCAAACAACTGTAATTTTTTTCCAATGCATACCAATTCACCACTTTGAAACGACCCCCTGGTGGAGGTGGTGTGGTTTGGACCCCTTGTGGTAGGATCTTGCTTAACGAGAAAGTAGGGTATGTGAGGCTTCGAGGGTGTCTTTGAAGCTGCATCTTGGGACCAGTGGTGGAGTATTAGGATAGAATGGTGTGGAAAATGGAGAAGTTAGGATTCTTCTCTTCTGTTCTTTCTACAAGATGCTTTGGTCTTCGTCAGTGGGAGAGATGTGTTCATACATCTTATGTTTGGTCCTATGGTGCTCCTCCGAAAGTAGCAATTTTTGTTTGGCTAGCTGGGAGAAAGAGGGTCATGGCCATTGACAACCTCCAAAATGTCAACGGTGATTTTCAACATTTTTGTGTTGTTCTTGATAAATGCGGAATCAATGGACCACCTCTTCATACACTGCCCTTTTGCTCAAAAGGTGTGGGCAAGCTACCTTAGGCCATTTAATGTATCATTTGTAATGCTGGGAACAGTTGGTGACCTCCTCTTAGCATGGCATGTTGTTGGACTGTGGAAAAAAGAAGGGTGAGTTGGAGATTTGGCTTTGGTGGCGAGACTTTGGGGGTAAAGAAATGGTTGGTGCTTTTGGAATAAGACTGGTTCGTTGGGGGAGGTTTTCAAGAAGCCAAAACTTTATGTAGTGGAATGGGCCTCTAGTATAAAGGCGATGGAGGATTGTGATTTTTTCTTTTCTTCTTGGGTTGTGATTTTCTATGCTATCTCAAGCCTCTTTTTAATAAAATACCATTAATAACATACAAGCCTTCTTGGTATTAAGCCGGTCAATACACCAATGGATCTTAATCACAAACTTGTAAGCGATCAAGGAGATGCAGTGGAAGACTCATTGAGGTATATAAGATTAATTGAAAAACTTATCTACTTAACTATTACTTGACCAAACATATCTTATGCTGTGAGCGTGGTGAGCCAGTTTAGGAGTTCTATGAGAGTACTTCACATAGATGTAATTATTCGAATTCTGTGATATCTTAAAGGAGCACTAGGGTAGGGAATTTTGTATAAACGGAATGATCATATTCAGGTCATAGGATACTTTGATGCAGTTTGGACAAGTTCTTTATTAAATAAACGGTCCACTATTGGGTATTACATGTTTGTGGGAGGAGATCTAGTCACGTAGAAGAACAAGAAATAGAGTGTGGTGGCCCGATCAAGTGTTGAAGCAGAATATAGAGCAATGACTTATACCACCTGTGAGTTCATGTGGATCAAGAAACTATTGTAGGAAAGGGGTTTACAATGCGTCTTTCTGTGCATTTATTTTATGATAATTGGGTGGCATACCACATCTTCAATAATCCAGTCTATCATGAAAGAACTGAACACATCGAAGTCGACCATCACTTTATACATGAGAAGGTCTCTAGTGATGAAATCTCTACACCATACACTTGATTTCAGGATCAACTTGTTGATGTGTTCACTAAGGTTCTTCGTCACAATCAAGCTGCATGCATATGCTCCAAGCTTTGCATCGACAACATCTATGCTCCAACTTGAGGGGGAGTGTTAATGGATGTAAATGTGAGGTGGACCATTATATGGCCCACCTTGCCTCACTTAGATTTGTTTATGTGCGTGCCCTTTTTGTCAATAGTGGTTTATGACATGATGGGGAATCTTGCTTTTTTTTTTTTTTAAATTTTTTAAAAATTTATAATTTTTATATTAAGGGCACTTTTGTCATTATGAAAATTCATTAATATAAAAGAGGGAGAGTGGGGGCATCAACCCTGAGATGGGTCCCTCTCTTCTCTCAACATTTTGTTCTCTTTCTTATCTCTTTCTTCTCCTCTCTCTTTCTCTATACTTATATAGTTACCTTCTTTGATTAAGTAAATAAATAAAGAATCACCATTATTTACATAGCAACTAAGGAGGCCACCCCCCCTCAAAGTCGGACCCATCTTGTGGTTTCTTACCTAGAAAGTGAGGGACTCATAATCGGCGACGGCATTTGCTTCTCTCTTGACAAACGGTATTAAGCCTAAAAGAGATGAGACAGGGGGTTATAACATGATTATTGTGATACAATGACCAACATATTATTATTAGTAATTGCATGTGTGTTGTCTCTACTGAATCCAAGTTCACGACAGCACCCCCTTGTATGTTTCGCTGTGGGGGGTCACTCCCACCCCCCTCCAGCGGGGTAACACCTTTGAAGCGCATAATATATGCTAATTTACTGTGTAAAAAACTTGCAATTTATCTGTTCAATATGCACAATTCTAATCGGATGAAAATCTGCAAGAAGAAAAAAATAGTTATAAACTTCAAATTTGGGAAAAATAAACCAAGTAAGCCCTGGTTGAACACAAATCAAGCAAGATTTGTTGGATTATGGTCATTACGTTGAAATGTAGTAGAAGGAAGAGGAGAACTAAAAGTGATGGCTTGCCCCGTTTCAATATTCTCGAAAATGGTCCATTTTGTTTCAATTCATCAAATGGCAGTCAAACCTTGCATTTCTATCTCCAAAATAGCTGCAACTTTAGTCAATAATTAGTTTTTGGGCTTCCTCTATGCTTGGAATGAAGAGAATAGGCAAAAAGAGAAAGAAAAAAAATGGAAAAGTGACCGTGTTACATAACATCATTGATATGACCTCTCTCTGCTAATATGTCCACCAGTTTTCAAGGCCGTCGGTTTCACCCCTGTATCGAGTATTGGCCTCGGCCATTATGGATCCGATATGGCTGCATCAGCCCATATGGGTCCAATATTAATGGATTGGCCTATCAGAAACTGAATTTTCTAACCTTGGAAATTAGACCGAGAGTGACAACAATAAATTTTCATAGAGTTCCTGATCACATAGAGAAACGGCATTGAAACATGAAAGCAAAGATTCATTATGCCTAGGGATAATTTGGTAGATGCTTTTCCGGAGGGAAATTCAAATAGGTTAGATGTAGTGTGAGAAACTGAGAATATTCCTATTTTGATCTCCAGCTATATGCTTCAAATTTCATTGAATGCTTGGCTTTGGGGAATCTTTCTCACTCAGGAGCAAACTCTATCAGGTTTATGCTGGTAGGAGTTGTGGATTCAGTGTGGATTCAGTAGCAGTACTGTTTCACTTTTTTGCCCTTTTGGTTTTGTTTATATTGAATTTATTTGGGTCACTGCAGATTGTAGGTGTTCCTAATCATGCAGAGAAAGATGAAATTGTTAAGTCAGTGATGGACCTGAAAGGCACAGAGATTGAAGAAGGGTACACCTTGGACGTCGTCGTGTCCCGCCAGGTAGTGGGAAAATGATCCAACCTTTTCTTTTGATCAATGTAATTATTTTCTGGATGTACTGATTTGTATCTCGTGATTGTAGTTTCTTGTGTTTTTCTGCCTTCTCCAATTAGAACTTTGTTATTAGAAAGATCCATTTTTAGATTCATTGAGGATTTAACTGAATTTATTGCAATTTTCGTTCTTATTTTATGTTGGTGTACCAGGATCTTTTGATTGAGCTGAATTGATTGCAACTTTCATTTTTGTTTTATATGTCGATGTCCCAGGATGTTTTGATGGATGTGAGAGATAAGCTTCTTTTCGAACCAGAGTATGCTGGTAATGCAAGGGAAAAGATTCCACCTAAATCCCCCCTCCGCATTCCATGGGCTTGGCTGCCTGGTGCTCTGTGCCTACTGCAAGAGGTAAAACTTATCTACAGCCTATTTGGCTCCTGAGTTTCCCCTGTTAACTCACCATGTGGATTGTCAAGCTGTCACTCTAGTCAAGGAGAAATGAGAAAATCTAATAAATTACTGGAAGCCGTTCCCAAATACACTGATGAACAAAACCCTAATTTTATGCTTTATAATGACTGTCATGCTGTGTGCTCTTTTTAAAAAAATTACATTTATGAAGAGAAATTCAGTACTTCGTGGCTTTCTACGGTTATTTGGTCGCTTAAATTGCTTTTAATCTATTAGTTCGGACACAGGGAGGCTTCCTTCAATAATTTGCTAAAAATAGACTGTCTTTGCAGTTGTCCAGCTTAACCCATTGTGTTGGTTGGTTTGGCATATTTTCTCATGTGTTTTAAGTAGAAATAAGGTCCTCTAGTTTTTATTATTTTTATTATTTTTGAATGGCAAATTTTTATTTTTGAAAGTGAGGATATAAAAATGTTAAGGACTTCTTTGGTTGCCACTTAAAAATGAGTTCATCTCATTTTAGTTTACAGTAATTTATGCATTAGAGATTTTGGTACGGATTAATTAGAGATCATGGTTTATATAAATTTTGGGTTTTTATTTTTAAAAATAAAAACCCAAAATTTATATAAACCATGATCTCTAATTAATCCGTACCAAAATCTCTAATGCATAAATTACTGTAAACTAAAATGAGATGAACTCATTTTTAAGTGGCAACCAAACAGGGCCTAAGTTTGCCTCGTAACCTCAGAGTATCCTCCATTTCTGTAGTTTCTTGAAGTTGAGAATAATCATATCTGGATCACTGGTGCAGGTTGGAGAAGAGAGACTGGTGCTAGAAATTGGCCGAGCAGCTCTACAGCACCCAGATTCAAAGCCATATACTCATGATTTGGTTCTCTCTATGGCGCTGGCTGAGGTAAGATACACCAGCAATTTTTATAGAGATATAGATTGATAAATATGCAGATGGTTACTTTTTCCTAGCTGATTTTTACTTTTCACGTCTCTTTCCTTGTTCCTTTTTCTTGAAGTGTTCAATTGCAAAGACCGGTTTTGAGAAAAACAAAGTATCCCAAGGATTTGAGGCCCTTGCTCGTGCTCAGTATCTACTCCGGAGTAAAAGTTCTTTAGGGAAAATGCCATTGTTAGCACAGGTAAACTTCTTTTCATTTAAATGACTTTCAGCTCCCACTTTGTATTCATCATTAAAAATGAATTTTGTTTTGCCTCGGTTATAGATTGAAGAATCCTTGGAGGAGCTTGCACCTGCTTGCACATTAGAGCTGCTAAGCATGCCTAACATGCCCGAAAATTCTGAACGGAGACGGGGTGCAATGGCGGCCTTGCGTGAATTGCTCAGGCAGGGCCTTGAAGTTGAAACTTCCTGCCGAGTTCAGGATTGGCCATGCTTCTTGAGCCAGTCACTTAATAAGCTGATGGCTACTGAAATAGTAGATCTTCTTCATTGGGATGAATTGGCTGTTACTCGTAAGAACAAGAAATCACTTGAGTCCCAGAACCAAAGGGTTGTTATTGATTTCAATTGTTTCTACATGGTGATGATAGCCCATATTGGTCATGGATTTTCAAGCAGACAAACAGATCTGGTATTTCCTTTCCCTAACTTCTCATAGCATTTCTAATTGAGGCTATTTATGTGAATCTCGTGCATGTCATGCAGATCAATAAAGCAAAAACTATTTGTGAGTGTTTGGTAGCATCTGAAGGCATTGATTTGAAATTTGAGGAAGCTCTTTGCTCACTCCTTCTTGGGCAGGTATATGTTTCTGCAGGCTTTTTTTCTTTTCTTTTCTTTTCTAAATTACGGTGTTCACAAAATCAATCACGGGCTCAGAAAATTAATCATGGGCTCACAGGGTGGTGAGGCTGAGGCTGCTGAAAGGCTTCGGCAGCTTGAGACTAATGGTACTCGGGCTTCAAGGAGTTTTGAAACAACAGTTTCAGACAAAGTAGTCAAAGATAGTGCCAGCATAAGACAATCATTGGTATGTCATATAGTGTACGGTTTTATACATTACATTTTGAATTGCTGTGCTTTTAAGAAAATGTATTCAAAATTCTTGAGATCAGGTATAAAAATTTATATTGACCCTCAAGGTTTTATTTAATACTATTTTTTCACTTTATTTATTGAGAGTAAACACAATGTGTGAAGTAATTGCACAGCCAGGAAATTAATGGTATAAAAAATACTAGGACAGCCTTGAAAAACTATCTTTAGCTAAAGAGTATTCTTTCTCTCTCTCTCTTCTAAGTGTGATATAAGGGGATAATCCAAGGTAAATCACGGGTTGCTCTGGCACATGGTACTGGAATGGGCATGCTGTCTGCTACTTCATCCAACACGTGGTACATAGGGACAGGATGATGAGGGTTGCTCGATTACATACTACTAAGCATCTGCAGTATACTAATATAAAAGCAGATAATGTTCTTTATATATGAAATGAGATTGCATCTGTTTAGTTTTAATCTAAAGGAAGCATAGAACTAATCTCAGGATGCATTAATTTCTTATTACCGCATCTTATTTCCTATTGGTGCTACTTTTGTATGTTCCCTCAAATGCATTCATTTCTAATTCTATCCTTGGTCTTGCCACTCATCCATTTCAACAACCTCATTTTAGCTACTCTTATCCTATGAACATGTTGTTCCTTAACTGCCCAACATTCTGTCACTGGTCTTATAGCTATCCTCTAAAATTCCCCTTCCTGTTTGAGTGGTGCTCGACAAGCACATAAAACTCCCGAGACACGTCTCCTTTTCTTGCATCCAGATTGAATTCTATGGGTGCCATCCTTCTCAATCTCTCCACTGTCATGAGTCTTTGTAAGAAGTTGTATTTGTTATATAAATATTCAAAATTATGTTTCAAAAAATAAAATTGCAATGAGTATATCCACCTTTTGCATCTCCACCATAAATGTGGATAACGTTTTATGATGACATTGTTCTAGTGGGCTACTTAATGAGTGGTATTGTATAAAAATCATACAGAATCAGTCTTGGCCATCACATCAATGGTGTAAAATCAATCAGTGGCGTATCGTTAATCTTATCCATCTCATCGTTGATCTGATGAGCTCCATCGTGGATGGTTGATGGCAAATCTCACAAAACGCTCCTAGGTTGGAAGATCTTAACTCTTGAATAAGGGTTACGCTTAATACTGGTTTGACCTGTCGGTTGAGTATTAGCATGTACTCTTTTCTTCCTTCCCTTCTTTTTTGTATATACTTGTGTTGTTGTTTCCTATTGTAAGTGTTGCACCCTCTTTTCTTCAAATCATTGATGTAACATTTCATACATGAGATCATATGCAGAAATTTGATGTTTCTCTGAAGTAGGCAATTATGTTTACTTGGGCCGAATTAATGCAAGAATTTGTTTGTAACTGTTTAACTTAATATGCAACCATTGTTTGATGCAAATCATTCCACTACCTGAATCCTATTTTCCAATTGGTATGGCTTTTACTCTGGTTTCTTTTGTTTTGGTGCCTCAAAATCACATGGGATTGCCTTCTTTTTCTGTTCTGACTGTGTTGATTCAACCTCTCACAAAGTTTATCTGCCTTTAAAATCAACATTATCTGTGGTTTGGAGCCCAGAAGAAACTGGGGGGTTGGGGGGAAGCTTCAAAGACATTACCAGAACAATCTCATTGAGGTTCAACCTGCGGTCTTCCCTTTGTCATTATTACAACCTAACACAATTCAGGTTTCAGTGATTAGCTGGGATTTGTAGTTCTTAGCATTTGTTCATCTCCTTCATATCTTCTCCTTTATTGCTTGTTGAGATTAGCTGTTAATTCATTTGTCAGTCATCTCTTTAGAAGTTCTTTGCAATATATGCTTTAGAGGAATGAGGTAACTTGTGCCATTTATTAAATGACCCCAGTTGCCTGCCATCATCAGACTTAACATGCTTGCCTTAGGGTTGAAATTGTCTTATGCCAGATGGCCTGCTGAAATTGACCAGGAAATATGGCTGAAGGATGCAGTGCTTGGTGTCTTTCCAGACACGCGGGATTGCTCTCCATCTTTGGTGAGTCTTTTAGCTTGCAGCATCAAAACGTTACCAAACACCCTTTTTCTGTGGAAGAAATGTCAAGTCATGACATGCCATTTCTGTAGGCCAACTTCTTCGGTGGGGAAAAAAGGATTATCAATGGCGGCAAGCAAAAGAAAGGAACCACACCAACCATCCCAGGCATGAGCAATAGATCATTGTCCTTTGTTTTTTCACCTGACCCTAGAACTTCTGAGGAACCTCTTCTGCATATGAATTCTACACGACATCTGGGATCTGCTGTAAAGCAACTGGCTCCAGCTAACTTGCAGAGCCAATTGGCGGTGGGAAAGAGTAGTGGTGGTAATACTGCTCCGCCTATTCAACTGAAGAGAAACCTGGGAACACATCAGAAGAAAATCTTTGAAAGTTGGTGGGCCACACATGATATTATTGGGAGGATCACTCTAGTCACTGTAGTGGGATGCTTTGTTTTCACTACATGTAAGCTATTGTGCATGCAGTTTGGACTGATGAGAAGCCCATCCAAATGGCATTCCTCTAAGCCAGAGATGAAGACCAACACTCTTTCTTGGACCACGGAGTGTTCACCACATTACAAAACTGGTCCTGCTTGTATTAACAGCAGGAATGGTATAGTTGGAAGGCTCGGTGAGCTGTTGGTAATGTTTAAGAAGCAGCTCAAGCATCCGCCTGATGCAGGAACTATTGAAAATCCATGGCCTGTTGATGATCTTTCGTCTTTTGCTAAGGCAGCTGCTGTTGCTGGTAATGCGTTGCGGAAGAGAGATATGCCACTGGAGGAAGCTGAAGCGTTGGTGAAGCAATGGCAAGCCATCAAAGCTGAGGCTCTCGGACCTAATCATCAAATTCATATCCTTCCTGAGGTCCTTGCAGAATCGATGCTTGTTCAGGTTATTAAAAACATGATTTGATGAATTTAAGTCATCCCATCACATTATTGTTCATTGTTTTTTCTTTTTTACATGCATCTTTGGTTGGCAGTGGCAAGGTCTAGCCGACTCTGCGAAGTCCAGGTCATGCTATTGGAGATTTGTTCTACTGAGTTTGTCCATCATGCGGGCTGAGATTATATCAGATGGGATTGGTAGAGAGATGGCAGAAGTTGAGGCTGTCCTGGAGGAAGCTGCAGAGCTTGTGGATGAATCTCAACCAAAGAACCCAAATTACTATAGGTGACTGGAATCTAAAATTGATTACACGGCTTACTATTATCTTCTTTTCTCATTTGATTGTTTCTCATTTTCTTTTGAATTGTGATTGCAGCACATATAAAACCCAGTATGTTCTAAAAAGACAATTTGATGGTTCATGGAGATTTTGTGGAGGTGGTATTCAAACTCCAGCTTGAGAAATCTCCCTCAATATGCAGACATAGATTGGCTGTATCCTGCAAACAATTCCTCTCTGTTTCTTAGAGAATGAAGCTGATATCGTTGGCCATTGATTATGAGGACCGGGGAGCAATATCTTGAGAGCCATCTGAGAAGAAATGGGTTGCACATTACCATCCGCTGATCTGTACATTAGTACTTAGGCAATGTTTTAGCTTTGACTTCTTCAGGTCTTGGTTCGTCCAGTCATCGAAGCTGCTTTCAAGGTATCTTCTGGTGGTCAAAACTATATAATTACTTGATGTGTTTGAAGCAACTTCAGCATTCTTGTGTTCTTTCCTATCTACCAATACCGCATCTAACCAATCCCGTGACTTCAGCTTCCTTTGATCAATGCTCCGAAGGTGTTCATATCCACTTATAGTTTTAACACTGTATATTTTTCATTACTGTAATTCACAATTTAATCTGAAAGGTATGTGCCATTTTTTTCCCCTTCATTATATTTGCATGTTGACTGAAATCTTTGGTCAGAAAATCTAATTGTTGATGATATTATCACGTGTGTTTGTTGAAAACAGCAAACTTTTGTGACTCTATAACAATTTACCAACGCCTTTGGCTGTGATGCATGCAATACTTTTTGAAGTCCACATCTTCTATATTGGTGGCTTCACTTGTCTGCATTGGTTGAGCATCCGGCTTTTTTGATGCGGTATTGCGTTTATGCTAATGCTCCTATTCTATGATAATGAATTTGGAATAAATGCAATGTGGTATTAGAAATATAAAATAACATGCCTAAAATAAGGAGAACACTTAAAATAGTGTAAGAAGACTGAGACAAGTACATGCATCGATATGTTGGACACTCCTAGCTATAATGTTGAATAGGAGGAAAGCGGTTTGATTTGGGAGGCAAAGAAATGGACTTTGGAAAGAGAGAGTTGTTAATAATCGCTGGTCACTGAGACACTGACAAATATAGTGTGTTGTTATTTGGTGCAACCTTTACAAGTGAAATCTGTTTATTTTTATGATTTGTTATGGCCTTTATTTTTAACTGTGATTTGTACTGATGCTTATTTACTAGCCACTACGTTTCATGTGGAATGATACAATAGTGTATACTGAGAAGTAAAGAGAGTTGAGATGGTCAAGGGTGCGTTTCGTTCATCATATTTGGTGCAACCAAACACACTCTAAGCTTTTGGGTCTAAACCATAGGACTGTTTTCTAGACACCTTGCTTTTGTATCCAAAAACACCCATAGAATCTATCTGAAATATCCAAGATAACCACAATTAAGGACAACCAGGTGAAACAATAAGATAGATTCTATGGGTGTCAAACAAGGTGTTAGCAAACCATTAAGTTCCCAAGGTATTTGCCATCAAGGTCCGAAATATTGTCTGGATGTGTCACATTGCTGTTTGAAATTATCACGATTCATTTCTGATATGATATTTCAGATATTGTTGAGATCTTGTTATGATATTATTAAGTAGAGGTTTCTCCAATACATCCTGATGTATGACAATGCGATGCGTTGGGACTTTAGCCGTTGAATCTGGGTCACCTTTCAATGATCCGTACTGTTTATATGATGACTCTCACTTTGTAGGGTGGAAAGGCAACAAATAAAAGCTCTCACTTGGATTATTTCAACCCTTTGATAATTGAACTCTTTTGCTTTGAATAAGAATGGTTGCAATAACTTTTGTGTAATCAAAGGGGAAATATTCAACAGGAGAGTGTTTTTGGGCATCTCCCATCCTAGGGGAGCCCTATCAAATGAACCGTTTGGGTCTTTGGGAAAAGAAAACCCAAATCCCAATGCCAAGAGTCCTGATGTATCTTATTGTAACATGTTGGGATTTATTCGAGCAAACCTCTATTAGAATGATGTTTTTTTACTAAGCATTTGTATTGGAAAGTATCAATGAAACAAACCATACACCGCTTTTAATTATCCGGAGAAGAATGATATATTATTTACTATGCATTTGTATTGGAAAGTATCAATGAAACAAACCATGCTTTCTTTATTTCCTGATGGGTTAACATCCAGCATATGCTACATCCTAATATTTTACTTGTACATATTGAATCAGATCCATTTTCACGCACCTTGTTTTCCCTGCCCTGAGTTTTCAAAACTATTATATAGTACCCACCTCGTTGAGCACGTGGCAAACATATGGTGATTGTAGCTGTTGTGGTGGGCCATCACGTGAATAGGCCATATACCAAAACATCAAGGGGAGTGAACTGTTGTTGCTATCCAGTATGTGACCCGCAGTTTAAAAACCCGAAAGCTCAACTCGATGTTCATTCAGGTTGGGTTGACTCAAAGACTTTAGACCTGACTGGACTGAATGGTTCATAACCATAAAGTTGGAATAATAAGACATGCTTAAATTAGTTATCAAAAATCCCAAATCTTTTTTTTTTTTGTTCTCCACTTTTAACTATAACTATAAAAAAGTCTGATAAGGCGAGTGGCTTCTTAGAGTGAGAGAGAGTCGTTCGAGTTAGTGAGTGGACATGACAACCGAGTCAATCTCAGATTTGAGTATTCCAGTTTCCTGATGAATTCAATCAGTGGGTTTCTGTTATGAGCTCCTGAGGAGTTACTACACAGTTTCTGCAGCAAGCTGCATAGTAGCAATCCTCAATCATAACTGATCCTACCCTACTGAAACGGAAAAAAAAAAAGGATTTGTGAAAAAATCACGGATCAGATTGGTGGCACTGGCATCCAGGTGGGCGCTTAACGAAAAGGCAGAACGGTTATGATTTCCGACGTTTTCATCACTACCTTGAATATTGGTGGGGCAGCTATAAGATAATCACAGATAAAATCATCCAACGACCATCATTATTCTATATGCATGGTCAGATTATCCTGGTCGTCCGTCTTGTGGGAACTGCTGTGGATGGAGCGTTGCAAAAAAAAAAAAAAAAACCTCCCCTTTTAGACATCTTATTCCACACATCAGTGGTCCTTTTTGTAACTGAGCATAGAAAGTTGAGTCTTACTTGTTTTAAGCTTTCCATTTGAATGCCTCCAGTTCTGTTGATGGGCTCAGCAGGCAATGATCTGTGGACCACAAGCTGGAGCGTTCAGATCATCAGACGTTGCAGGAATGCGGGGCACCGTCCAACAAATGCTGGAAACCCATCTCTTAACCTCATGGGTGGCACACGCGAAATTGGGACCGTTCATCTGGTTGTTCATACAAGGGACACCCCAGAAATCACTCTGGACCGGACCTGGCCCACCGTTGGCCAGCTATTAGTATCAGTCCGAGGCCCAGTCTATGGGATTGATGTCATATGGGCCAGCCCAGTCCTCTAACAACCCTATCGATTCAGTCTCACAGGCTGATTGGAGAACATTACCATTGAATGTGAAGATCAGGCCAATCATTGATTTAACCGTTCCTTTGTAATCCTCGGACTGGAGGGTGAGGATCGTAACAGAAAATTTAACTTTGGGCTCTCCTATATGCAATAGTAAGGCCCATTCAGATGATCTTTCTGGATTTGCACGTGCCAGAATGTCCTGATGCACCTAGTATGAAACATGGGCATGGACTATTCAGTTATCCAGACCGTTGATCATGGGCCACAATTGGAGGATGGCCTAAATATTTTCCACATTTGTTAGATCCAAAACCAATATTGGGCTTTTTACCTCATTTACAGTGGGTTTATTACCAATATAACCAAATCTGATCAATCTGATCGTCGATATATTGCCAAAATACACTGGGCCCTACTGTTTGGGCGGTTCTGATCTGATGCACACGCGACGCCTACAGTAGGAACGTCTACCACGCTGGAATTGTGGTCTGGTTCCCAGCAACTTATACAGCCGGAAGAAACCCGATATGGCAGGTCCATCTCTCCACGGCACATGTGTCACCGTGATTCATCAATCTGATCCGTCTATCTAGCCTTTCCTATTGCGGATGGATTAATAATTTGAAAAACTCACGCCTATTAGAAGATCCTATCTATTACATTTCTCTAGTTTACCATAGTAAATGCTGGCCGTTAATCTGTTCTTTTTTTGTACCGTCGCATTGAATGCCTGCTGATAGAAGGGTTAGAATGAACTGATCTTTTATACGTTTACACATCCTACACATATGTACGGAAAAACTAGATGGACGGTTCCAAGGGATAATTGCGTTGCCACGTGGACTCTGCGATGGATGTCTCTACCATATTCCACTTGTCCCCGCTCTACCGTATTATCTCCGCGAGCGGATTAGGTACTACCCCCGCCTGTTCGGAGCTCGGCACAGGCGGAGGCTCCGAGGGCCACCGTAATGTATAAACTTTATCCACACCGTCCATACATTTTTTCATATTATTTTATAATATCATAATAAAAATAATTAATATCCAATCTCAAATGGACTACACAGTCGGTATTAAATTCCTACTGTTGAAAAATTCTTAGGACCACTGAAGTTTTGGATCAAGATGATATTTGTTTTTTCACTTCATCCAGGTGTATATGACGTTTCAACAGTGGACGTCCTTAGCACCGCTTCTTCCTATGGTGTGTTCCATTTGAGCCTTGGATATGTCTTGTTTTTGGTCCAGTACTCTTAGAATTATATGGAAAAGGGGATGAACGGTGTGGATGAAAGTAATACATCACGGTGGCTCCTCAGTGGCCCTCGGAACCTCCGCCTGTCCCGAGCTCCGAACAGGCGGGGGTTGTACCCAATCCGCGCCCGTACCCGATTCCCGCGAGAAAAAGCTCCGACACGTGTCACGAACTGAGCATGGTTGGGTTCGTATTAACCACAGTTAAGTTCTCCGCGTATAAATATCGAAGGTCTCCCGCCTCCTCTTTCATTTTCAAAAGCTCTCATTCTTTCTGCAAAACCAATCGAAATGGCAGCTACTCTTCTCCTTTTTTACGACATTTTTCTTATGTCTTCATCTTCTCTTCTCCTTCTTTTCATCGCTTTTTTCCTTATTTTTTTCTCGCAAATTTCTCCAAATTTCAGGTTGTAGCTCAGAAATTAAAGCAAGAAGAGGTCACGGAGCAGAACTCCCTGCTTCTGGTAACGTTTCTGAGATTTCCCCCTCTTTTGTTTGAATTTCTCAACGGAATTCGATTTGCGGCTTTTGATTTGCTCTTCGATTGTCGAATTCGAATGAGAAGGTAGTTTTCTGCAGGACCTTCTATAGATCTTCATCAACTTACAATTTTTGCCAGCGTTTTCAGTAAATCGCTATAGATCTGAGCCTTCTAACAGCTAAAACTTCTTTTGAGATTTATTTATTTTTCAATATTATCCTAAAGGTCGTTTTCTTGTAGATCTAAGAAGATTTCATCAGACTCTAATTAAAAACGTTTAAATGGATATCTGCTTGTGAATTTCGAATCAGAAGCTCGTTTTCTTATAAATTCACTGCTTGATCATTGTAGAATGCCTCCATTTTGATCAATTTCTGTAAATATAGTAGATCTGAAGCTTTTACAGAGGTGATCAGTCTCTGTCCTTTTAGTTTGGAAAATGGAGCTTCAATTACAGGGATCTACCTTGATATGATAGTTTTCTATAAAAAAAAACTGATCGAAATTCCTCTATTTCTCTGTCATTTTATCAGATTTGAAGCCTTTTACTGTTTAAGTTTGAAAACAGAGCTTCAATGCTGTTATCACTGCCTTCTGTCCAAAGTCTATAAAAATATATGGATACTCTCTATCTGGAAGCTTATAGCGTTTAAATCCCATAGAATTAGCTATTCGCATGTTTTCTGTGAAATCGACATGGAATCATTCCCTATTCGTTGTTTCTTTCCCCGGTCTTGTTACGAACAGACAAGGAATCTGCTCCGGATCGCAATTTTCAACATCAGCTACATCAGAGGACTGTTTCCAGAGAAGTATTTCAATGATAAATCAGTTCCTGCACTAGGTCTGCAACCTTTCCTTTCAATTCATTTGATTTTCGTTTAAAATGGAGAAATCATTTGTTTGTTAATAGAATCCTTTGGATTCCTTTTGTACAGAGATGAAAATAAAGAAGCTGATGCCGATGGATGCTGAGTCTCGGAGGCTGATTGATTGGATGGAGAAAGGTATTTGAATTTTGCGCTTGATTTTCAGAAGCGGCTTATCTTTTTGAGAAATTTCATGAAAAATTCCAGCAGAATTTCAGCATTCTTTCTTTTTTCTTTTCTTTTTTCTTGGTGACTGAAAGTAGAAATTAGCTGGTTTTATTTTGTTAGTGAATGTTTATTTACTTATTTTGTTCTGCTTTCTTCTGCAGGTGTTTATGATGCATTGCAGAAAAAGTACCTGAAAACGCTGTTGTTTTGCGTCTGTGAGGCAATTGAAGGACCGATGATTGAGGAATATTCCTGTAAGTTCGTTCATCTTTTTTTTTTTTTTTTTTTTTGAATATTGCAGATTATCAACATTAAAGGAAATGAGATTTCGACATGCATTGTCGTCTGTCACGTTAGTAAATTTCTCTTTCTATTTTTCATCAGAAAAAATGATGGCCGTTTTAAGTAATTAAATAGTGAAACCAAATCTCCGTACTGCGAGGATCAGGTTTCACTCAGGGGTCTATTAAAGGGGTACTGTACAACGGCCGGGCCTAGATTTTGTACAGTACGCATTTTCGTTTTGTACAAATGAGGCCCATGTTTCATTGATCCAAACGGTTGATATGATGGGCCTGATCATGAGTAACAATTCCTTATTTTGGAAGATCTAGCTATATAATATTTGACCTTTTTGTCCTTAACCAAGTAAAAGTTTTGGCAATCTAATGAAGTTATTGGGATTTTCAATCCGCAACTTTGTTGGTGCACACGCCATCCAACTAGGGCTCATCGCATAAGCTGCTTTGATCTCCAAACCATGGGCCTCAATTGTACGAAATAGAAGTTCCGAACAGTGCTGTATAACCATTCGGCCCGAGCATGATCATCTTAACAAACTTGTGCAGAAGGGCGCCGGTTAAGCTACTGACAGATTGAGTAGCGAGACTAGGGGTGTACATGGAGTTAAATCGAGCGGGCCCTCAGCTTGACTCGGCTCAGCCACTAGCTGACCTCAGCTCAAGCTCAGCTTGGTTTGGTCCTTGAGCTCGATTGGCAAGCTTGGCTCAGTTCGGTTAGTAGCTCGTGTTAGTTCGAGCCAAATTTGTCATCGTAGCATTTTCGCAAACACCTGGACTATACCTTCAAAATCTCATTGTATTGTATTTGAGACGGCAGCAATGGTTTTATAGGTATTTTATCAAACACCTTCTAAGCAACATAAAAATAAAAATAAATAAATAAAAGAGCTTTGGTTTTATATACATGCCTTCCTTACCACCAGCCACACTTCTTTAAGTCATTCATCAAACATTTGGTGAGCAACATCAATATCAAAGTAATCGGGTCACCGAACTGGTTTGATCCAAGTTCGATTTGAGCTAGGTTTGATCTGAGTCGAGTCGAGCTAGGGCCAACTCAAACTCAACTCAAACTCATTTTCGAGTTCAAAAAATCAGTTGGACTCAGCTCGAACTCAGCTAAATCAAGCTTTTTCCAGTCGAGTCAAACGAGCTAACCGAGCTAGCTCGTTCGTGTACACTGAAGTGATGTCAGCAAGTTTGGTGGGCCCCACTATAAAGTATGTGTTGTATCCACACTGTCCATCCATTTTGAGATATCATTTTAGGGCTTCAGCTAGAGAACGAGGCAGATAAAAATCTGTAGTAGACCCACCACGAAAACAGTGGGGAGAGTGATTCCCACTGTTGAAACTATCTTAAGGCCCACCATGATGTTTATTTGAAATCTAACCTGTTCAAAAGTTAAAAAAGATATAAAAAAAGGGAAAACACAAATATCAGCTTGATCTAAAACTTTTGTGACCTTTAGAAGTTTTTAATAGTGGGCATCACTGTTCCACTGTTTTCTATGCTGGGTCCACTAGAGCTTTTGATTTAACTCATTCTTTGGATCTTGCCCTAAAATGATCTCTCCAAATGGATGGACGGCCTGGATACAAAGCATACATCATGGTGGGGCCATGGAACTTGGTGACGTCACTTCAGTACGAGTCTCCCTGCTCAACCTGTCATTAATTAATCCGCGCCCCATTCATAGGGACTTGGATTGCCTGCAGCGCCCGGCTCCAGCCATATTTCTGTAGCCCTGCTATGAGGGCCCAAGGTTAACTATATGTTATATCTACACCGTGTTTCGCCCTCAAATTTTAAGGGCATAAACCCAAACACAAGGTAGATTCATATCTCAAGTGGACCACACTACACGGAACAGTAGGAAAAACTACGCCCACCCACCGTTGAAACTTTCCCAGGGCCCACCTTGATGTTAATTTTCCATCCAACTCTTCATAAGGTAACTCGAACTGGTTGAAGGAAAAATAAAAATGTCAGCTTGACCTATAACTTATCTGCCCTCAAAACGTTTTTAATGGTAGGGTTCATTCTCCACTGTTTCTTGTGGTGTAGTTCACTTGAGCTTTGGATCTATCTCATGCTTGGGTTCATTCCGTAAATGATTCGGCAAAAAGGATGAACAGAGTGAATATAACATATACATCACAGTGGGCCCCAAAAAATTTAGGCCGCAGGAATCCCTAGCTGGTGGCTGCAGACAGCCTTTACAGAGGACCTACAGAGGACCAAACACTGACTTTCCTGTAATGTGGGGTGACACGGCTCCTCTTAACCCAAAGGTCTGTGGGGCCACTATGATATTCGTGTTTCATCTGCTCTGTCCATCTGTTTTTTTTGAGGACATGAGCCCAAACTCGAGGGAGATCCAAAACTTAACTGGCCATATCACAGGAAACAGTGGGGATGGAGACGCCCCGTTGTTGAAACCTTCCAGGGCCACTGATATTTAGATGCGGTCAAACTCAACAATAAGGTTATTCCCAATAAGGGAAAACACAAATATAAGCTTGATCCCAAACTTTTGTGACCCCACTGAGGTTTCATCGGTGAGCGTTTAATCCTCACTTGTGTGGGCCACTTGAGTTTTAGATCTCTCATGTTTGGGCTAGAATATTAAAATGAGCTGACAAAACGGATGGATGGAGTGGATATAGCACAGATCTTGGCAGGCCTCAGAGACCTTTGGGTTACGAGGGAGCCGTGTAACCCCAAGTTACTGGCAAGTCACATGCCATAGAGTTGACACCAGTTAAACTGCAGTGCAGTTTTCCCATGAGGCAGATATCAAAGTGCTTGAAGGTGCGCTTTCCTGCGCAGAGTTCATGTTTAAGACTAGGTTTTCCATTAGTTGGTCCATGTACTTAGGGGTCGTTTGGATGCCTGTAAATTAGCTGGTCATGTCCTTTGGATGATAGATGAATTGCCGTCAAACGATTTAGAGGGAGAGTGGATATTTGAAACTGCCTGTAAATGATTTATTGGCTGTAAAGCATTTACAACTTTTAGCTGTAAATGAAAACCTATTGAAAAGCTCTAATTTCATTTATTTGCAAATGAAATTCAGCCTAATGGTTAGAAATTTGAAATTTGGCCATAAAACAGATTATAGCTCAAACAATTTACAGGTTAACCAAACACAGATGACTATTTACCTGTAAACAGATTATAGCTTAATAAACTAGCTGCATGGAAAATTCACCCTGCCCAAAGTATACAGCCGTTCTGCTAATTAGGAGGACCGCATGCAGCGGAAGTAGACCATTGATTGCCACACTTCAACCATCTATTTTCATCGAGCACGTGTGCCCACCGAATATACTACTTTGCCCTTCTTGCCAGAGGATATGCACGTGGAACCTGCTCGATGAATGGCGCTAATCACTATCATGCGCAACCGGTGTGCCGGTTTGCGATATAGCACAAGAGCTCCATGCTGCCTGGCTGTCCTGATTAGAAGTAGGATTATTGAGTGAGTAAAAAGTCTGACCTTTTCCAGGGAGAACGTGAATATGATGGACCAGTCTCTCTATAGAACACATGGTTAGGGTGAAGCAAAAATGGGAACCCTCAACTGGTTCACATATTTACAATCGTATCCATCACTTCTCTTCATTTTTCCTGCATTTAATGTTAATTTGTGGCTGTTTTTGTTTACTATCATTCATGGTACAAGAAAATTGGCTCCAATTGATACGTCATCACATGCCATGTGTTTTGCGTAGAGATGATTCCACCATATTTTGGTATAAGAGCTGTCCTATGATCTATCTTCTCCAGTGACCTCTGTTAGAACAAATAAATTCTAAGTTATCCCACAGTCTCTTAACCCTTGAGGATACACTTGAATTGTCTTGATCCCCCAGATCCGTGGGCCACAGCTGAAAATAGACTCTATGGAACCACATCCAGAACTATGACTGTTGAGTCTGCTGCTGACCTAAGCTCCAAAGCAGTATACTAAAAATGGTAAAAATGTCTTCGCAGTTTCTTTTAGCTATTCAAGCTCGGACAACGAAGAGGTGCATATGAACGTCAATCGCATTGGTGATAAGAAGCAAGGAACCACGTTCAAGGCTAACACACTGGATATTACACCCAACCAAATGAGGTATATCCATCCATCTAGGTGTTGTACACTCAATTAAATGAATTATATATGCATTTTGTTTCAAATTCTAACTTACAGTTCAATTTTAGGAGTGACGCTTGCAAAATGGTTCGGACCCTAGTTCAGTTAATGAGAACTCTTGATCGTATGCCAGAAGAGGTAATATGAAACATTTCAAATATATATAGATAATCTGGTGTGAAACGGCCTAGTAAAAGTTGGTTGTAGATAAATCTTATGACCGTTTGATCTGTGACTTACTTCTGATCAGATCAACAACGATAAGAGATATTTCACATGGGATCATTCTTTGTTTCATTTTTTTCATTTGATTTATAAATGAGACCTTGTGTTTGTAAATATGTGAGCTAGTGGAGTCAATTTTGACTCCGATCATTGGGCTATGCGCATGTATGTTGGAACCATTCTGGATGTAGTTACTACAACCACTAGGCCATAGGGAAAGTATGAGTTGCCACAGGTGATCCTAGCCATTGGATCTGTGTACAGAAATCCTCGAATGGTCAATGTTTTACATGCGAATCCCATTTTTCAAATGGTTAGAATCATCATTATAAGGACTGTTGATGGCCTATCCATGGTGGGGTCTGCTTGCTGAAGTGGGTCTTATACTGGTCCACATGGTCCAGTTTGTGGGCCACTATTTCACTTCAGTACTCCTAGGATTCCTTGCATCTAGCATTTTCTAGTTAAGGCCAAGTTTGCTTGCACCAAATATCATGAAATTTGATGATATTTCATTATTATTAGTCTAATTTGGTGCAACCAAATGTAGGCTATAAACCTCAATCCAAAAGTTAATAATATGTTAAAATTATGCTTCTTTCAGCGCACTATCTTGATGAAGCTTCTCTACTATGATGATGTAACGGTATGGTCAAAGTGCTTTGTTTCTTCGACATCATTACTTGATAATATCTACAGTCTGCTACTTCTATTTGCAAGAATGGCATCTTAAATCCTCTCTCCTTGCATGGGGTACATGTGTGTATGGGATCCACGCCCTTCATCCAGTCAGCACCACAAAATACGTGCCATACCTGTAAACCTGGCATGCCAATGTGTGTGCCACTTGTGGTTGTCAATTCATTTTTTACTGTTTGCCGCCCACTTCATGAGTGGACTGGCACGATTTTTAAGCCACCAATTGACCCCTGGATCTCATACACAGGTTCCACATGGGCATGTTTGGTAGATTATCATCTGAATATCTTGTTTTCTTCTATTTACGAATGAGTTCGTTTAGCTAATGTCAGGACGCAGGATCACCAAGTATGTCTCACTAATTGGAGCCTACATATAGAGATGGTCTGATGATAGGAATTATCTACGTTCTGTTCTGGATGCTATGTTAAATGGGCCACTGTAAGAAACTTATACTGAAATCTTCACCATGTGTAGATGAATCATGAATGTAGGACATTCAAATGAAAATTTTCAACTATACAACACAAAAATGAAAAGGTCTGGGATCATCCTTGAAGTGTGATTATTGGACCATAGCTCATACATGGTACCTCAAAAGGATGGACGGTTTCAATCATTGGGCCATCTTTGAATGTGGGCCCACTGGATGACACAATAACGACGAAGTAACAATTGTCAGAGGCCTTTCACTGCAGCCAAGTGACTATGAGCCCCCGTTCTTCCGAACTTGCTCCGAACAAGAAGCCAACAACCCCTGGATGAAAAGTCCTCTGAAAATGGAAGTTGGGAATGTCAACAGCAAGCACTTCGTATTAGCTCTGAAGGTAGGAATAAGATGAAAGAATGGTGCTTGTTTTTCTCTTCTTTACTAAATCTTCTTTTTCATATCTGTTTTTATTCATCTGACAGTTTTTTTCTGTAGGTGAAGAGTGTTCTCGATCCCTGCGAGGATGAGAATGAAGATCTTATAGAAGAGGATGATGTGAGCTTGGGTGTTGATTCATTACGAGGAGATGATTCTTCCTCCTCTGACGGGGAGGTAAGATGCTCACATTACGAAATTATCCTTTTGTCATTATGCATCTAGTTTGTTTTGAGCCTATGTGCTGGATGGGTGCATGTCAATTGTGCATAAAATTTGTGTATTGGGATATCTTAGGCTGCCTATTTTCTAGTTGGTTGTGGTGACTTCAACTGTCATTTTAGTGATGCCACCCATCGGATACTAAAGCCATAGCTTGGCATGATTTCAGCATGGGCCATTTGAGTGATTAAATGGCTCATCAAAACATGCAGAAATATGGGCACCAACCGGTGACATGTGGTGGACAGATGTAACTCTACATTTCCAACCTTCTGATCTTGATTGGACTATAAGGGAAGGTTTCAGCCACCCCACCCACCATTCTGATGCATAATGATGTTATAACACTGAAATTCAGTGTTAGCCTCTCACGCTCTATCTCTATGCAGCCCAGACACATGTATAGTGGGTTGCTCACATCACTTGAGTTGTTCTGTTTGCATGTTGATTTGAACACTGTAGACTAGCCCACATCCCAGCCATGCATGAAAATTCCTGCGAAACATTGGAATGTTTTGCCTCATACTTGCTTGATATCCATCCTTAACCCGTCCACGTAGGGGGTCCTGCATGGTTGGATGATCTGGACTATTTACTAGGTGGGCCAATGGAAGATGCACATAGATTTAAAAAGAAAAATACATCTTGGGCAATCTTAACCTTTGGTTTCTTTACTCTTCACTTATAGTAACCAAAAGGTAATTTGCAAAGGGATAGTAAAAAGAGCGGTGGTTATTTACATATATCAAAATAGGTTTGTAATGAAGGTTCACATGGGCCCCATCACAGATTGGTCCAGGCCTTGGTCCTCAACCCCATTGTCCCAATATTTCCTCTTTGGTGAATGTGCAAAGCTTTCTTCTTGTAATATTGAATTAAAGATACAGGAAATCTCACAAAGTTGACCGAATTCTTGTTTGCAATCTTTCACAGGTTCACCACTCACAGGAAGATCAATACATTGTCGCACCGATAGGTAATACACTTCCATTGTCTTTCTTCATCATGGCGAGTGTTTTTTCTCATGAAGAGAACTTACTGAGCGTTCTTGGTAGGTGACCGACGGTCCCCTGAAAACAATGGCTTGATCGATGAAGGTCAGTATTTGAACAAGGGCAAAAGGTCCCCTCAGTTGGTGGGAATCCCAGTAAAAATTCCAAGATGAGATTTTCAAAATCCTATTTTGAAAAATGCGTTGGATTCTTGTCCGCCTTCTTTGGATGGATGTGGACCAACTCTGATAGCTATAGATGGATTCTTTCCATGTATAAATCTTTATACATGGAAAGAATCCATCTAATCCATCGTAGCTATCAAAGTCAACATTGCATCAGTCCTGCCCTTGTGGAGAAGATCACCCATTGGTGAATTTTTTATTCCAAATCTGCTTTGCTGCTGCAGATGAAACGCAAGACCCTGAGCAGGATGAAGAAAAGTTAGCTCGAGTGAGGGACTGGATTTTTTCTAGGCACACCGAGACCGTCGATCTGACTGACGTTCTTTCAAACTTTCCTGATGTATCTGTGGTAAAGATGACTACCACCTGCTCAGCTAAATTATTATTCAGGATTAAATCCTGTTTGATTTTACCATTGAACTGGATAGCAAATTGACCAACTTGTAGTTTCCTTGCTATTAGTCTAGAGGGATTAGGCTCCAAATTGCAATAATGTTTCTTTCTCAAGATGGACTAGAAATGAATGCAATTGCAATTTGAGAGCTGCCTCCTCATATGACTACTAGGCAACACAATACCATTTGATAATTTCCATTGATTGAACTGAATGTTCCCAATTTAGTTTAATCGTGTATCCAAACTAGCTCTTGATCTTTTAATTGAGATGGTACTGTTCTAAGGGTAGAGAAACAGTCAGACATGTAGTTAATTAGTGAAAATGATTTGCAGGTGTTAACAGAAGGTAATTGGAGACGAATGCTTTTCGCAACTGCAGTAAAATCAAATCGAGATGAAGAAAATACCAAAAATTGCCCTTCTCCTTTAGTTTTACTTATATGTTGATATGAGTAATAATAAGCTGAGTATGCAAATGTGCATTGGAACAATTTTTAGGGAGAGTTACCAAAATATCTTTCTTGCACTTTTTGTGCCGAAGAGCTTTTGGGCGGATTAGGCCTGGGGCCAACTGTCAGGTCTGACATAACGGCCCAAGCCTTGACAGTCTAAGTGGGCGAGGCCTGAAGCCAGAAGGGGCCAGCTCGGCCCACTGACAGCCCTACTTCTTGTTTACTTATGATATGAGTAATAAAAGCTGAGTATGCAAATGTGCATTGGAACAATTTTTAGGGAGTTACCAAAATATCTTTCTTGCACTTTTTGTGCTGAAGAGCTTTTGGGCGGATTAGGCCTGGGGCCAACTGTCGGGTCTGACATAACTGCCCAAGCCTTGACAGTCTAAGTGGGCGAGGCCTGAAGCCAGAAGGGGCCAGCTCAGCCCACTGACAGCCCTACTGATTGTTATTAGTAGCACTGGCATAGTTCTATATAATACGTTTTAGTTAGTTAAGAAACCTAACTCAGACATTTCTGCATGACTGGTTGTCAGAAATCATAGATAGGCTGATAAAAGAAGGGCTTCTAACTTCAGCTGGAAGGGATAGTTACACCATAAACAAGCCAAAGGTTAGATAAAATCAGATTTTCCTTTTTCTTCTCAGTGCTGTTTTCATAGAATTTGCTAATGGGAAAATAATGCAAAAACATCAGAAGCTCAATCCTGCATTTGGAGCTGTGAAGGAAGAGACCGATATGGAAATCCCAAATGGTGAAAAGACTCCCAAAATCATGGATGAAGATTACATGTACATGAAGGTGAGTACTTCCATTGTTCTAGTAGAGGCTGTTGTAACTTGAATTGTGATTGTAATGGTTTGTAACAGTTACCCAACACCGCTGTTACCATCATTATGTTTTGACTCTGATGTTACGGCCACGGAGTAACTGTCATCTAGTTGAGTAGTTATTATAATGATCACAGACAGCCTGTAGCATGCTGAGTTCACATGCAAACACGCCTGAGCTGTGAAAAATGTTGACCCACCATGATCCCCATCTGCTGTGAAAATCAAGCTGTCCACACCTATCTTTTGGGTTGCAGAGGCATTGATTTCGATGATCTGGCTGATCTCATTTCTGTGCCAAGTATCATCATGTTGGGGCCCACCCTTTTGCATAACTTCAATTTCCTACATATGTGACAGTGGGAAAGATTGCAGCCCATGCTTTCTGCTGTATGAGATTATTCTATCTCTACGTTAACTCATAACAGCTTATATCTAATTAATAAAATGAAGAGAGGATGTTATGTATATATCAGCACTGTATTCCTTGAAGATTGGGACAGGGCCATCATGTAGATGACGTGGCTCAATAATATTTTTACTCCATACATTGGCTGGCTGGTCTCCGTGTGTATGTTGAATGTGAACTGTTGGCCTTTCCACCACCACTTCCCTTTCTCTTGAGTCCCAGCTAATGAGCGGACAGGCCTGATTTTGGGGCCTTATCATCTACAGCCTGTCGGCTGAGCAGCTTTCATGTTGTACATGTATAGATGTGTGACGAGCACTCCAAAGTGCACCACATTTACTGACATTTGCAGGTTAGACATCTGTGGGGTTGCAAGTGGGCCAGGCCAGAACGGATGGAGCCGGCCAAGTCCTGCCCATGAGCTGAGGAATGAGGCTCTGGCCAGGCCCCACCCACCAGCCAAGTACGTTGATCAACAATGTTGGGCCTTTAGGAAGATGCAATCCCAGGACTAGCTCAATTAGTGATTAGCTCTAAAACTCAGGCCTGGGTCCAACTCATGTGCCTACCGGTGTAGCCCAAACCTGGCCTTAAACAGGCTAGATCAGGGACACGCCAGCCCAGCCAAGTTTTCCAGCCCTGTCTGTCAATGCTTATGGAGTGTTTCCCAACTTGATTGCAGGCTCTGTACCATGCACTTCCCATGGATTACGTGACTGTGTCAAAGCTGCAGAACAAGATGAAAGGAGAAGCTAACCAGACCACCGTTCGGAAGCTAATTGATAAGATGACGCAGGATGGATATGTGAAGAGTGGCAGAGGCAACAGAAGACAAGGTAACTTAAAAGATTCAGAAGGTGTGGTTTGGTAGTCCAGAGGCCCCAGCTCGTGGTGCTGGACCATGAAAACATAGCTCCACCATGAAGATCAACCTTCTAAAAAATCAGGCTGGCTATCCGTTTGTATTTAATGTTGTGGCCCATCTTATGAGTGGACCAGCCTGATTTTCATGGCAGGTGATCTTCATGGTGGGACCTATTTTTTTTTAATGTTGCAGATGTCCTACACAGGCGGCATGCTTGTAGAAAACATGCTACGCCGCTGCCTGTAGGTGGTCAGTTATCCTTTATGAACTACCCCTGATAAGCCCAACTTCACTTCTCTGCTTCTAAACATAATAGAGATACTCAATCACTGGTACAGGTCTGTTATCGATATCAATCCCCGGTTCAGGTTTGTTATCTTTTATAAATGAGCCCTGATAAGGCAACTTCACTTCTCTACTTCTAAACATACCAGAGATGTTCAATCATTGGGCGCGCCTCACCATGCACCGTGTCCTAAAAAATCAAGCTGCTACATTCATCAGGTAGGACAAGCATGTATGAGAAAAACGGAGGGTTAACAAATTAAAAAAGGACTAACCAATGATCCACATTCAAACTACATGCGTGGCCCACCTGATGAGCCTGGCATATTTTTTTAGCCAGGGAATATGCAGCCGGTGGTGCCATGCTGAAATTGGAATGGGCCAGTGACGCAGGGATGAACATGATGAGGTCGATCATCGTCTTCCTCGAGGATAACTACTCTGAATCCACGGAGCTTCTCTGGACTCCTCACATAGACTTCTCGAATCCACGAGGAAAGAAAGCAAGAAAATATAAATAAATTCTAATGAATTTGAAATCGATCAATGAATCAAATAAACGAGTTCACAACCCTTTAAATAGGGATACCAAGCAAATGACGCAAGGAAGGACGCGGAACTTCTCTGTACTCCTCAAATAAAAATAAATTCTAATAAAATCGAAATTGATTAATGAATGAATAAAAACAAGTTCACAATCTTTTAAATAGAGGTACCAAGCAATGAGAAATAAATTAGAATCAAACTACAAATAAAACTCCTAAAATCCACGACTTACTATAAACAGTAAACTTACCTTCATGTATGGTGCTGACTTGTGCTGACTTGTGACTAGACTGACTGTCCCAGGCTGGCTGACTTGTGAACTTGTATGATCATGGCCTATGTATTAAATTCATGGGTCTTCTTTCCAGCCATTGACATCCCTACTTGGCCTGATCAGGGGTGCAACTTGGGCATATTGGGTTGGGTTGGGTTGGGTTGAGGGTTAACCTGAGCCCAGCCGGACCTCAAAAGGAGCCGGTCCTCTAGACACGACCGAACATGACCCAAATACATGTGAGCATTTCCAACCCGACATATCTTGACCCGAACTTGGGTTGGGTCAAACAGGTTAGGGACCCGAACCCAGATAGGCACCTCCTTCTTCCTCTCTGTGTTGGCATGCGCAGGCATTTCATTTATTTTTTTTCCTTTTGTCCCCTGATTAGAGTATTAAACTCACATCACTAAGTTGGGTGAGTCAGCACTTCTAAGCTGGTTTTGGTCCTTCTTGCAGGCAAGCGAGTCATCCACTCCGAGTTAACCACCAGGAAGTTTCAAGAAGTCAAGAAAGCCTTCGACAACACAACCTCGCCAATGGTAATGAATCATTTCCTTGAATGTAGAGAGAGATCTACAGTGCGTATGCATCTATCTAAAGGCTTCAAAAACCTCCTCCTTTGACCAGGAAATCGAAATCAACCGTTCTGGACCGCCTAACAAATCCAACGTTTTCGATTTTCCTCCGACAGGTGCGCCTCCCATTTAAAAATAAAATTGATGGTGTACAGTGATACACTGGTTATTCGGAACATGGTCTCCTTAAGCAGTCTAATCTTGATCATGTATGGTGCTGATGAGTGACAGCTGAGCTGTTGGGGCAATGGCCCGGTTTGGACGGGCGTAGCACTTCACATGTGTATAACATCATAGCCACGCAAAAGGTGGTCCCCACCATGAAGATCACCTGGAAAGAAATCAGGCCAGTCCGCTCATCAGGCAGACTTTTCTGTATATAAAAATGGGTTGTTTAAATTAAACCTGGCCGATGAGCTGATCAATGTACTTATGTGGCCCACCTAGTGAGTGGATCAGCTTGACTATCAAAGCAGGCGATCTTCATGGTCGGACCACCACTTGGGCATTAGTCGGTTGTCCTAAAAAGTGACGTGTTAGCTGTGGGCTCTTGAGGGTTGCATCTTATGCCAAGCTACAAACGGCCATAGGTGATCATTACTCTTCTAAATTTAATTGCTAAATGCTCGTTAGTTGTTGCAGAGAACAACTTCAAGGACATGTCCACCTGCGGGGGAATCCAGTCCATTGGATCTGATCTAACCCGCACTCGAGGGAGATCTAACGCACTTCAGAACGGATCGGTTCGGAGCGAGCAGACAACGTGCGCCAAGACGAAGGAGCAGGGCAACACCCCCACGAGCATGGCTGAGGTTAGTTTGGTCATTTTGTATCTACCTGAGAACAGTTATTTGCTTAGTCAAAGGATATCCTGCATGTGTGGTTCATGGTTCGGTGGTCAAGACCATTGATCTGATGGGCCCCACTTGATCCTAGTGCCTAGCTCTTTCATCAGTGGCTCGCAAATGGTTCAGAAAAAATGGGAACGGTCCACGTTCAACGGAAAAAAAGGACAAAGATCAAGGTGTTAGGATCTTCCTGCTGGGTGCGTAGTGCGCATCTCCCATCCATGGTGGGTCCCAAAATATCAATGGTCTAGAATCTGGATCGTTAGCCAACGTCCCATATGTAGGTGTAATTCCTCGAGAACCATCCGATAGTCTCTGTTCGATTCTCATGGCTCCATCCCTTTTATCTTACGCAAGCCCATCACTCATCTGGTTCACGTTAAGCCTTTTCATCTTACGGCGTAACGTAGCACAAGGCGTGGATGAGATTTCCTAAAAACAAAACTATTTGACGTTATTTTGCAGCCAGCAGCTTCTGTGGAGAGTGGCGTGCCTGGAAACGGGAAAGAGGGAGGCGACGGCCAAGATGTCGATGCTACATTGTGCAGTCGCTCCAGCCGAGACAAGCGCTTCAGGAAGGCAAGCACGGTACGTTCTCACTCCCTCATTTCACCTGCCCAACTGCTTAATGCGTGCATGTACGTTTCCAAGTGGGGCCGATGAGTAAGTGATCCAAATCGTCGATATGATGGGCCTCACCGTGGATGGCCCAATCCTCAGGTTGGTTTTGGTATCTACTAATTGACGGATTCGGACTTGTTTGCATGTGAGTGAGATGTGATGCATACACGTGTGAAGTATGCAGAATTGAATCCACTCCTAAGGATATAGAGATGGCTGGTCTAAAAAATCAGGTCCGTCTGCTCAGCAGGTGGGCCAAAAGAAACAGTTAAAGAAAATTGATGAAATGTCAACATTCCGCCCGAACATATGGACCACCAGTGACGGGAGGCTTGAATTTTGCACGCTTTTCCATATGTTAGGCGTGATCAGGAAGTTCTGTGGAAGTGCAATTGTAGGATTGAATTCGAACCCGTGCTCCCCCGGAAGCGGAGTGTGCAGTACCGGTAGGCTTGTCTGGCCCATTGGGTTTTTGGCTCTGGCCTGTTTTGAGCCGGGACGGCTCGGCTGTTTAGAATATTCCAGGGCAATTTTGTCATATTCCATGCATGATGGGGCACATTTAAATAGGCCAGATCTTGCACAAAAGTGGGTGACCGGCCTTGGCCTTGACCTTGAGTTGTACATAATCACAACGGGCGAAGCTAGGGCCAGTTTGTTTTGGGCAGTCATGACCTGTTGCCTGGTTTGTTTCTAGGCTTTACTTTCAGGAGGGGGTTTGGACCGACCTTGGCATTGTCCAAGCCCGAACTGTTGACAGTCCTGACTACCAGCTTAACTAACGAGCTTCATCCAATCCTGCGAATTTCTTCTGTTCGACTGAAGAAATTTGGGGAACTGGAAATCAGGGACCCACTTTATTAAGCGCTTGGAGCCATGGTTTTTATGAGTAAACTACTCTTGAGACCGATTGGTTCGTTCTGAGTCAAGTTGTACCAGGGAGCAGATTTGGGTAGTGGGTTTTCAATTCTGACATATGGGAGCCATGGTTTAGTAGTCCCGACCATTGGTTTGTTGATTCACATCTTAGATGGAGCATGCCCTAAAAAATAACTCCTACATTTCAACAATCCTAGCCACCTATAATGGGGTATCCCCACCATATGAAGCCATGGTGTAGTAATCCAGAGCACTGGTTTCGATAATGGAGATTTTCTGCATTATTGCTGGCTAGGATATTTCAATCTAGAAGTTGTATGGATAGTGGTCCATCCATGGTGATTCATAACATACCAATGGTCAGGATTGCCTGATCATTGGCCCACTTACCAGGATGAAAAACCTAAGTGCAGTTGGGCGAGTGGCTTGGCTCGGGTAGCCTGATCTTGTAAGGCAGGGAGGGTTGCGCCCCTAAACTTAGCCCAGTCCAATCATCAAGTAGACAACCATTAGACAATCTGCGTGGCTCCAATTTAATGAACATGTGTGGTTTAAAGAACTTGATTGGGAGTTATGTTTCAATGATCAAGACCATTAATATGATGGGACTTGTAAATTGTCATGAAAGATGGCATGGCCCTAACAATTCTTAAATTGGACTATTTTAAACCCTTAAATCATTTACTCTTTTCATGACAAGGCTAGCCCTAGGCCAGGGAAGCCTTTTTAGCCTGATTAGGGCTAGGGCTAGGGCCAGGGCCAGGGTTAGGGCCGACCCTTGACCTAGTCCGGCCGATTGCCACCCCTACACACCAGCATGGTTCCTCCAGAGAAATGATCCACGAGCAGCATATGCATCAAACACTTGGTGTAACGGGACTCTCCGTCCGGGGACAGACATTGTCCCGGGCCTGAGGAAACAGTATCTTAACCCTTCGAACTGGCACAAGTTGGGCTAACTGCTTGAAATCCATGCCATTGGCCTGATGGATCCCATCATGTATTGCCAATGCCCCCAAAGTTTCCCAATGCAGCAATTTTATTAATGATCCACATTCAGTAGGGGCAAATATTTTATTTCAAAATTTTCCAACGTTGGACGCAAGGTCCATCCACGGTGCCGCCGTCACATCAAAGTGGTCCCCACTCAAGGCGGGAGGAATAGATGCTTGAGCGAAGGGTCTTATAAATTCTTCCTCGGTCCCGTCCTAGATGGTCCAAACCTATTGTGCTTGGAAATTATTTTGGGTGCATTTGGATGCACGATCCAACTGAATTTCAAGCACTTTCTGTATTCAGCATTCACATCAACGGTCTGGAAACTAAATTGCAATTCCATCATGTTCAAGAAACTGCAATTGTGGACCACTTGAACACTAACTGTGAATGCTGGGAAAAAAAATCATTAATTGTTGTAATTCCCTCTCAAAATGTAGGTTCCCAATCCAATTCACTTGTACATTCAAACTCGGCCTTGATGAATTTCGGGAGCCTTAACTGGTGCATTTCCCTTTCTTCCGTGGCAGGTTAAGGAGCCGATACTTCAGTCAGCAAAACGCCAAAAACCTGCCGAAGTAGTGTGAAAGCTGTTACTGGCTTAAAAGAATGGATGCGTTGGTCTCATGTTCTCTCTTTGGCTGATTTTTGTGTTTTTTTTTCCTCCCCATTTGTGGGTGGAATGGCTATAATACTTCTCTTGCGGCATCAACCACTCAGGTAACTTGTTTAGAAAATCACTTGAAGCAAAGGAAAATTCAATTTCTGACTGCCCTTGATTCTTTCAAAGGGTCGTGATTCCGTCACTCTAATGGTGCTGCCCTTGATTTTTTGAAAGGGTCCTGACTTAGTGCATGGCTCCTCGACGAGTTTAGTATGGCCTCCTGCTGCTGTTTTTTTTTTTTTTTTTTTTCATATCATCTGTTGATATGATAGAAGTGTTTGGTATCTTTTGGGAGTTTTCAGTGGCTTCTCCATTCAGGTCGGACCTGTCAGATAAGCAGCTAAGGCCACCGAGTCATGTGTGCATCACGTCAGCAGCTTAGATCACCGAGCCAGGGTCCACCTGGAACAAGCGTAGTACCAAAATGATAGGCTGGTATTTGACTTGGCTTTTGAAGTATGAACCCTGTATGATATGACTAAAAATGTATTGGCTTAGCTCGGGCATCTTTGTGGGACACGAAGTCGGCCAGTGCCAGTCATGATCAATGAGCTCCTCAATGGAAGAGAGGTTGGTCACCTACCACATATGAAGGCAAGTTGGCATGCCGGTATACTCCTCAATGGCCAATGATAAGGGGAGGCTCAAAGCTCATTCGAGTACCCAGGTCACGTCGGCATACTACCCTTAGGTCAAGTAGGCCAAGACCACCTCGGCTTCAACAGGTCGGCCTCGGCATACTACCCCCAGGTTAGGTTGATCTCAGAAGGCGTGGGATCTCAGTCTTTTACAGCATTACTCGTATGCACATGTGTCCTAACTCGCATCGTTGATAGACCATACACTGCACCCCAGTGCACCTAGAAAACTCCCCCAAGTGATTTATTCCGGATGATCTTGAAACCTCTATCATGTGGACTGCGTCGTCGTTGCGATCACAATGGTGAAAACCGCGCATCAATCCGATGCTTCGTTAGTGAGATATGACTTGTCGAATCCACGACCCAAATTACGTATCCTATAACACAAGCAACCTTTATTGTATTAGGCCCATTGGACTTGAGCCCATGTGGGCCTAAAGCTCACTTTTAGAACATGAAAATTATCACAAGATAAGACAATCACTGCATGACAAAATAAAAAGCTAGCACATATAACAAGCACTATAAGACAAAATTGGATTCTATCCCAAACTCTATCATTAACTCTCCCCATGCCTGAGAAACTAATCATGGCCCATGTCCACCTCATCTATACATGCATCCAATGCATGTCTTGATTTGTGCTACATCACTTCAAACAACCAATTGCAACACTCCACTTCATCATCTACTATGCAACCTACAACTCATAATTTTTATCCATCCATTAGCCAATGCATGTCTAGATTTCTTCCACCTTGGTCAATGCATGCTTAGCACCATCCATCTCATCCATCCACTACCCATACCATACATCACCTTCCACCTCACTTTTAGCGCCAATAAGATCTCAAAAACTTGCCACATCATCTTGCTACCCCAACCCTCAATTCCCTATATAAGAGTAGGAACTCTCTTGCACTTATTCTTTTCCTATACTTGAAAAATTTTCTGAGATTTTAAGAGAGTGTGAGAGAGAGTGAAGCCAAGGTGTGACCCATCATCAAACCTAGAGGAAGTGGACCACACATCATCATCCAACCATCCATCCATTGAGCTGAGTCTACACCCCTCCTTCCATCTTCCTCATCCTCCTCTTTCTTCCTCCTTTTATTTTCTTGATATGTATGGGCCCCACTGGTGTGGAGTTCTTGTGTGCATGTATTTATGGCTATGGTGGTCAGCAAGGTGTCCCACATGTAGTAAGGTCCACTATGATGAACATCATATCCACACCCTTCACATGTAATCCCGTTTTTATATATGGATAGCAAGTTCTAAAAATCATATAAAATCGATCATGCTAAGATCAGAGTTGAAACTTAGGAATAATATTAACCACAATATGAGCTAACTCTGTGATAAATTTCGTAACCATCCAACGGTCCAATCATCCGTAGCATCAAATTTACTTGGCTGTTGTCCAGCAACACATGCAAGATTCCAATTTGCCTAAAACGGACCCATTTTTAATTCCTTTAATGAATGTATTAAAAATATGTATTCCGTTGAATTCGTAAAAAATCTAACTAGCTTTCCAACGATATATAATAAGCCTCAATCGGAGTTCTGACGGCTGAGATCTTTGGCCTTATATGAAAGATGTAATTGGGGGGCTTGTTATGACCATTCTTGTATGGGTCATATCCGTTATTCCAACGGTCAGATATAATTGATATTTTTCATAACTCACTTAAGGTAGTTATTGATCATATGTACGGTCCCTATGGTCAGATTTTTTCATGATAAAATTTAGAAAATTCTGGACCGATAGATACTTCCGTAAGGATAAACCTTAAATTGTTTTATATGGTCCAGATAGATCGAAGGCTCTGTACAGTTGGAAACCTATAAATGGCCTGAATGATGTATTCCCAAACCATCCACTGGCTCTGATTTTCCAACATAGAATTTGATCATAGATATTTGATCAAGACATTTCATGCACTACTTGTATGTTGTATGTATGTTGACCACAACATTCATCCTCTTATTATGGACCCACTTGGTAGTGAGACCACTTTTGATTTATGTACTTTATTAGTTCATTTAATTTGAATAGTCATGTGTATTGATGTGTGTCTCTAATATATGCTTTACTAGTGCGTGGGCCCCACTTGTCATTCTATCTATTTCATTTCTTATGCACTTTCTGTTTGCTGGAATATTTTCAAGTACCTAACTACATTTCATGTAGGCCTCTTTGACACCTTGTAGTGGGCCCCACACTCTTTAGTTAAGGGTCCCACTTTGCGAAATGTTTAATCCTTATATAAGTGAGCTGGGATGTCCCACCTTTTTGTCAGAAATGATCCCTAAGTGTTTGGAAATTGGGCCCTAAGTTGTGACAGACCCCATTGCTAAAAACTATCTGATTATTTGTGTTTTGTACCAACTTTGGGCGTCTGTAGTGGACCACACGCTGGAGATATGAGTAGACCACCACTTGGAACCTTTAACCTACACCAATGAATAGATAAATAATATTTTAATTGGATCAAATAAGACCTCACATGATCAGGAAGTGTATCCTAAAAGGGGGCTAGGTATGGTTGTGCAGAAAATTAAAGTGTCTATGTTTGGCCCTATACCAAATATTATGTGTGCACAACCAGTTGGTCCTAGCTTATAATTTTTTAAGTACATATATAGTACAACCAAGGGCACCTGACGGTACACTGAAATGTGGTCCCTTGTGATCATGGGATATACTCAAAATTGGGCCAAAACTAATTCTGCACTATATTTCCTGCACAGTTTCTCCAAGTACCTATGTTTACGCCATCACCGTAAATTGTACTCATCTAGACAATGAGGCTCGCCTTATAATTTGTAAAGCCCATACATAGAGCTATCAGGTGGTTATTTTCTTTTACCATATGTAGGCCCCACGTGATCATGAATCTGACTCTAAAATGACCCAGAACCAACCTTGCACCAAAAGTCTATTTGATATAGAATTTATGTGGGGCCACGTTAATGGGGTTCACCACCTTCCCAAAGCATTTAATGCAGCATCTGAACTCTGAAAAATAACTCCCAGGTGTTGTTGGGCTGAAAACCTTAAGTGGGTCATCTAATGTGGGCTATCTTGTATAGGCCTTTTCTTTCATGTAATGAGGACTACTTAGCGAGTTTTGTAAATGAGTGTTATATAACTTGTAAAATATTTAGTGGAGAGATCTTGCTATCTAAATGTTCTCTTAAGATATAGGTGGCCTTGGGCCCATGTAAATGATGCAACCCTAAAGCCCAAGCGGGCCCAACACTAAGAGAAAACATTGGGGAGTGAGAAGCCCACAATTGTAACCTTCCTTGAGCCCGTTGGGCAGGCCCATTGCCTACTGGGCAGCGTACCTTGCATACTACCTCTAGTCAAGTGAACCACGCTTAGAGAGGCCTATTTTAAAATGCATAAACTGGATAATTGGGCTTTTTTTAGGTTTATAATGTGTTTGGCTAGTGGTCCCAATATGATGTATGAAATGAAAGATGTTAGCATGTTGTCCTTGTGTTTAAGATTATGCATTGTTTCTAGTTAATGGTGGAATGTGTGGGGCCCACATAGTTGTGGAATTAGATCCACACCATTGAAAGTGTTGTGGTTGGACATTTATGCCTTTGAGTTGGCTTCTTGATTCACCAAGTGGGACTCACACTTGACACACACGACCCCATGCATTGCATGTAGTTCAAGTTCAATGTGAAACTCACACTAGGTGGGACACACTTAGTGATGGGCAAGATAATGATACATGTATGGTAGTATGATAATGACGATTGTGAGTTGTTGGTTGAAATGATAGATGTGATTTAATGAATGGTAAGTTATGGCATATGCATTGATGATGGATTAGTAATTATGTGTAATACTTATGACATTTCTTATGTTAATCATGAAGTGGAAATGATCCTCATGGTAATAATGATGATATTATGTATGTATATACATGATGACAAAACATATTAGTTAACTACCATGCTTGATATCTAAGTGATAATAATGCACGTATTGATTGTTGTGATGATAACGTGGATGAGCTAACCATGTTTTACTTGATGCATGGATGATGGTAAATGAATGATGCTAGTGAACGTAAGGATAACCTCTTGCATGACAGACAACTAATGCCTAGGGCATGTATGATAGTGATGGATGATGGCCATGATATTGATGATGCATGTGAATCCTTATATGTTGTGTACTTCATGCACATGCTTGCATGATGTAGGTTGTGACAATGAATTTGATGTTGAATGATGTTTATGATAACGATGATGCATGCGAGAACTTGTGTACCACCATAACCTATGCACCTTATGTATGTACATGCTATGTGAGCTCGGGTGGTCATTTGTTAAGTATTCACAAGAGATATAGGACCTCAGTGTGCTATTGAAGACACTTAAATATATAGACCTTTGCATCACATTGATTATTCTTGTGTTGGGCCTAGTGCCTTGGGCTTATGAAAGCCTACTTGACCATGGAACTTGGGATGTAAACTAGTTACAAGTAACCATTAGATGAGAGGCCAAGTGAGCCCACTTCCATGGTCAAGGGAATGATGTTTCGATTATTGTTAGCTTGCTGGTCTATTTGGCCAATTGGCACTATTGATGGACATGACATGCATTGTGTAGCCTATACACGTGGTTTGATTTTGTAAGACCGAATTATGAATTGATGATTGAATCTTAGTTAGGCCCAAGTTAAGGCCCATTGCTTATGGGTATTAAGGCCGTGATCCAGCCCGTATCGAGAAGGGATTATGGGTGTAGATGAATATTTCCATGGACAATGGGCTATGACTTGAAGGTCTATTGTTGAGTTTTTATGTGTCATGCCTTGGCAATTTGATTTATCCTGTCATTGTTATGTTGGTATCAACCTGATAGTTTGATACAAATGGTTGAATTGTGAGCATCCATTTTATGTGCATGCATGAACATATCATGAAATTGAAGCCCTGTGTTATTCCATATGCCTGGACATGATCTAGAGGAGTTGAGATTTTTTTATATTATTTTGATTTGGGCCCTAGTGCTGGTCCGTATGAGAATGAGATGCATCGATGTACTATGCTTAAGCCCTCGTGTTGGTCCGCATGGTTATTTGGGGCCCTCATGTTGCTCCGTATGGTAGTATTTGGGCCTTCGTGTTGGTTCATGTGCCTGGATGGAAGTCCAGAGGAGTTGGGGCATGTACATGACGTTGTGATTATACACTTGATTTTGTGGGCTTTCATGGATGACATATTTCATGAGCGGATGTTTTATATGGTGGTCATATGATGGCTTGTTGGTGAGATGATTGTGTTGAGGCCTTGTGATGGCCCAAGTATTGATATTGTTGAGAAGTTTTGAGAAGGGAGCGTTATGGCCACCACGGGCTTATATCCCAATATTGGAGACACCTATCCTCCAGTGAAACCGTTTAGATTGGCTAATTGGGTCCTCTTTCGTCATGTGTCGAGTGGGGGTGAGCATAGTATGATGGGTGCAAGGTCCTTTCCACTATCAAGACCGGGAAGGGAAGAGGTGTGACAAGCCTACCTACCGTCGTGTGCCGAGTTGAGGTGGGTAGTTTTCCGACTGCTGAGGTCAGGTAGGGTGAAACAAATTAGGGTCTCCCATTGTTAAGCCGATGGATAGATGGGTAAGGGTTGACACGCCCAATACTTTGTTTTTTGGAAATGTTGTCCCACTCTTATGTATGGATGGTGGATTACCCATGTGTGGTACATTGGTGATTTCTAATGGAAATGTATCATGTGTTGTGGAGATGTACTAGCAGATGATGACGGATGTTGTCCCACTCTTATGTGAGGATGGTGGATTACCCATGTGTGGTATGTTTGTGATTCCTAGTGGAGACGTATCATGTGTTGTGGAGATGTACTCGCAGAAATGAGGGATGTTCATCATTTGACTCATGCATTCATTCATCCACTATTCACTCGGGCTGGTGGTGCGCAAATAAATCATTATGTGCACTATCGCAATCGCCACGATTTCAATTAGGAATGGGATTAACCTGAGATCAGGAGTTTACTACATAAAGTCTAGCTATCCAAAACAGGTATGGGACTGGTTTGGATAGAAGTTCCTTGTGATGAACCCCATGGTTTGCGATACGGCGTACTATCATCCTGACTCCACATGCCAGTTCTGTCATTGCCTTTCCATCGTATGTCATATAGTAGAAAATAGAATTGGATTATCTTGTTCATGATGATTGGATATTCTAATGATTCATGGTCGCTTGTTGAGTGACATGCCTGTTATTGATGTCATGTTCATGATGACCTATATAGTTATACGACATGCTTGATTGATAACCTGCTTAACTATGAAAACATGCTCGGTTGATAACATACCTATGGTTGTTTTGGATGTCTTTATGGGAGCACCCTGATAAGTCGTGTTTTACTCCTGGCACGCAGTAGACTCACGAGTTGTGGTTTGCTCATACAGATGACTTACACTTTTTTAGGATGCACGAAAGAGCTGTTGGAGTTTTCTATTGTTTCTTTCATTACTGTTGAGTTGGTGCACCATATTATGTGTGATATGTCAAACAGGTTCGTCTCTTTGATATGCGTTGATACCATGTACAAAATGTATAACTGCTTAAACAGATTAACCATTAAAAAAAAAAAATCTTCCACCATAAGCTGGGTTTAGTGTACGGGATGTTAGCTAACCGTTCACTAAGTCTGGCGAGTGGCGAGGAAGTTGCTCTGACCCGAGTTCGGGACTTGTGAAGTAGTAGTTCCCGAGTTCCTAATTTGGGGCGTGACAGCAGGTCAGGTCGGCCATAGACCTCGGCCTCAGCCATTTGCCTCAACTTTCTCAGGGTTCGACCACTTGATCTTATCTTCACCAGAGATCATGTGAAACGGTTGAGAGACGTCCGCTGAATGCACGCCTATAATTCAAGGAACATCTCCACCCATGTAATCAACTCCTACATTATAAATAAGGGGTCAATCTACATAAAAAGGTACGCAAAATCTCACACCCAAAACCCATCAATACTACTAGACCCAGATTTCTAACTTGACTTTGGCATCGGAGGGTCCCCTGCTCTAGCCAAGGTTTCCTTTGTCTTTTTCATGTGCAGGTACTCGAAGGTCTAAAAAGGGTGGACCAGATTTTTGCATCAACAGTTTGACGCCGTCTGTGGGAAGCGACATCAGAGTCGTTCCCAGCTCTCTATAGAAAACTAAAATGGTGAAAGGAAAAAAGAAAGCTCTTCCTGAATCATCTGCCGCAACCATCCCGGCTCTTCCTAAATCATATGTTGCAGCCATCCCAGCTCTTCTTAAATCATCATCTGAGCAGGGTGCCCAGCCCTACCAGCAGCTGGCCGACTCTAATCCCGTTGCACCCGCTCCTCGATCTCTCACCCGGGGCGGTCAATTAGTCTCCTTGGAAAACTGGGTCGAAACCCTGAATAAAAACATGAATCAACTCATGCAACTCCTGAAGAGACAGAATTCACCCCTCAGTCGCAATGCAGAGGAGGGCGTTATTGTTGAGGCACAAAAAATATTCCATTGCATGTCAATTGCATTGGTCAGAGAATTCAATGGTGCAGATCCTTCCAGGGTTGTACACTCCTTATTTTGGTAGAAATGAGTGAGAGATGGTATTTTGGTAAAAAGCAGTGATTTGGGGTATTTTGGTAAAAAGCAGTGACTGAGGGTATTTTGGTAAAAAGCAGTGAATAGGTGTATTTTGGTAAAAAGCAGTGAATTGGGGCATTTTGGTAAAAAGAAGTGAAGAGGGTATTTTGGTAAAAAGGGGTGCATAGGTGTCATTTTAATGAAGAAGTGGTTGTACACCACTATTTAAGGAAGAGGTTGGTGAACACCACTATGTAAGGAAGGAGGGTGGAAGTTGTATGAAGAAAGAGTAGTGGTGATCACCACTATGTAAGAGATGGATGCCTATAAATACCCCTCCCCATGCCACATTTGAGGGGTTGTTGTTGGTTGGAAGACAAGAAGGAAGGGGAACAAGAAGAAGGAAGGAAGACAAGAGAGAGAGAGAGAGAGAGAGGAAAGAGAGGGTTTGCGCGAATCCGAGCAACCGAAATGGATTGCGTGAACCCGCGCAACTGAAATAGGAGGAAAAAATTCATGTGCCACTTCTCTCTCTACTTGTCCTGAAGACAGGCTTTTCTTATCCAGATAGAAGGCCTCTTTGCAAAAACACTCATGAAGAAATCCATTGCGCGGGGTTGCGCAGCCACTTTTGCAAAGGAATCCATTGTGCGGGGTCGCGCAACCACTTTTGCAAAGAAACCCATTGCGAGGGGTCGCGCAACCACTCCTGCAAAAAGCCCCATGCGCCACTCCATGTGGACCTTGTCATAACACAAGGCTTTTGTTGTCTTAACGGATAATCCATGCGCCACTTCATGTGGACTTTGTCCTAATGCCAGGCTTTTGTTGTCTTAACGGATACTCCATGCGCCACTTCTCTCTCAACTTTGTCCTACTGCCAGGCTTTCCTTATCTTAAAAAATGCTCCATACGTCACCTCATGTAAAAGAAGCTTGTGCGCTCCACATTTCAGGGGTTATACGCTCCACATTTCAAGGGTTTGCGCTACACATTTCAAGGGTTGTGCGCTCCACATTTCAAGGGTTTGTGCTCCACATTTCAAGGGTTGTACGCTTCACATTTCAAGGGTTGTCCGCTCCACATTTTAGGGGTTATGCACTCCACATTTCAAGGGTTGTACGCTCCACATTTTAGGGGTTGTGCGCTCCACATTTTAAGGGTTGTGCACTCCAAATTTCAAGGGTTTGCGCTCTACATTTCAAGGGTTATGCACTCCACATTTTAAGGGTTTTGTGCTCCACATTTTAAGGGTTTGCGCTCCACATTTCAAGGAAATGAAGGAAATATGAAGTATAGAAAGAGAATATACAGAAGAAGAAGAATCTGTCCGTGCGACTGGAAGGATGAATGGAAAAATGATCAGAACCTATTATATGACCAATCGAGGGCTTCAAGTCCGCACAACCCATCCGCCTTTGCAATGAACATCAAAAGCGTCGAAATGCTGCCGAAATTGCCATCATATTGTTTTATCATTCATTCATTGCTTTGCATTGATTGTATTCTGTTTTCAGAATCAAAGGAATCTGAGCATGTAAATGAACTCAAAATAAATAAATATTTTGTGATCAGTGTTCTCTCATCGAATTCTTTATTATCATTGAATAATTCCCCCAAATCAAACGCATTCGTTTCTTGTCGAGACAAAATGGTGACTCTACTGGGGATTCTTTTCAATGATAACTTAGAAAATATTCAGAGAACATTTATCACTTTTTGGCGTTCGTATAGACGCCAAAATGGCCACTCTTAGTGGGAACATCCCCCCCTTCATCTCTAAAAATAAAGTACAATTTTATTTAATCAAAATAACTAACACTCTGTTCCGAATGACAGATATACCGCAACGGCCTTTCTCCCAACTAACGTGGTTGTCTACTTCACATCCAACGGATTTCCACCTGAAAGTATCAGAGAAGATCAAATCAGTTGCGATTAAGAACAAACAATGCCAAGTAATGTTCGGAAAAGTTTCTGCTTCACCGGTAGCGCAACAAGATGATAAAGGACAGATGATGGTAACATCCGAAAGACGAAGGGTTCAATCTTCTCTCACAAAGAATATCGTCTTACCGAGTATAGATAACGGGTCGATCATGCGCAATACTATGAGGCATAGTTTTACCTTAGTTCATCCTCTTCGATGGCGTCAGCAATGCAATTTTCACTTTCTCTTTTGATATCAGTACATTCGAAGTGTGCAGAAAACAAATAATTTGCCAGCAGATGTTAATCAGCCTTCACCAGATGAACATGTTACGAATCAATTAACGAATTCATCAGTCAATAGAGAACCCTGGGGGCATTGTCACGACTTGACAAAGTAGAAGAGCATGTTAAATTTACAATTTGAAAGGAGTTAAAGTGAAACTGTTCAACTCTCATATGAATCGGCTACTTCAAAGTCTTAAGAGAACAACAGCAGATGTTGCCGAAGAAAGACAACAAAATGAAGGATCATCAAAAGTAAAGAATCAAATCATTCAATACACAAAACATGGGTGATTCTGCAATTAAGAAAGTAAAGAAAGGGTTCGGACAATTCAAGGACTATGGGAAACATACAGTCAAAGAAGAACGATAAACTTCCTATGAGGAATCAATGGCTAGCTGCAGAGAAAATCAAAGGAAATGAAGTAAAGAAGAAAAAGGTATTTTGCCGAAGATGATCGACGGTAGTAGAAATTGTCATAAAAAAGATATATGAAATAAGCGAGAAAGTAACGACATATAGCCCCAATTGAAGATATTCATTCTATAGAAGAACAGGCAAGAAGAAAGCAAGATAAGTATATTTATCATGGGGGCAAACTTTCATCAATATACCTGCCAGTTCAACAAAATAATCATCCCTGAATACTCAGAAGATTCATTGCGTTTTGACTCAGAAGATTCACAACATAATTATTCAGGGGGCAGACAAAAGCGTACAAAATACGTTATCTTTGAAGATAATTATAGTTTTGATTTCGAAAATTATTAGCATAATACTTCCAAATCAAAAGGGGGAAAGATAACCAGAATACCAAGAAGGCCAAAGTTTCAGATAACCAAAGTCTCAGAATCCAAAATTTCAGATAACCAAAGTTTTAGATAACCAAAGTCTTAGAATCCAAAGTTTTAGATAACCAAAGTCTCAGAAGGCCAAAGTTTCAGAATACAAACTCTCATAGTATAAAGTCTCAGAATGCCAAGTCTCGGAATGCCGATTTCATACATGAATAAGAGGCAGATTCCCAAGCATATCAAGTTGAAGTATATTATTATTGTCGAGCACCGACGATGGTTGTTGAATTAGATTAGTAAAACTATCATTGTCATCGCCATATCGTTGACGTGAAGATTATTCTATTATCGAAGTTTATCGGAATTGATATTATTACCAAGCTTAAGTTATCGCTGACGTGACGATTATTCTATTATCAAAGTTTATCAGAATTGATATTATTGCCAAGTTGAAGCTCCATTCGGACCAAATTTTATAATATCATCAACATCAGTAGAGGCGATATATCAATCATTGATCTGTTATCTTCAATTATCGATTTGTTATCTTCAACAAAGCCTGTACGATCAACTATCACGTCAGCGACACAGTTTATCATTCAAGGCAGCCTAGCCAAGCCCTATGCAGCCAACTACGCATAAGGCTTATCACCATCGCCATTCGGGCAGCAATGAGAAGTCGGTGGCCCTAAAAAGCCCGTGAAGGCCATATATGCATACCCATGCGGGCAGCGGACGGAGCCAGCGACTAAAAGGCCAAAAATCCACAACGGCCAGTCACGCGTAACACCAATACCGTCTGTATAGCTTTCCGACAGCGTCTCGGGGAACAGATGAAACTGCCCTCTCGTGAATGGGTCCAACCTTGCAGGTGAAGAAAACATGGGCTGCAGTGTGCGCTCTTTGGCCATGTCCATAAATAGGCCAACCATGCATAAGATCCCCTAGATCTCTGGCTTGATTTCAGTAGTAAATCATGAGAAAAGGCCTTAACCTACTCATTGATGGACTGACGGCCTTGGATTTGGTACCCCAAAGGTAGCCTTGTGTGCCCCGTGAACTCTAGAGAGTTACTGCGGCCAACCCCGTGCTTAAATCCAACTGAGTTCACGGCCCCGGTAGCTTCACTGGGCCCCTCTGATGGATCGTGGTTTGTGAGCTCACCAGGCAGTGAGAAGTCCAACGAACTAATAAGAGTTACAGAGACCATCACGTGAGACCCAACTCCACTACTCAAGAGTCTAAAAAACTGTGTTGCTCTACCACTCAAGAGCTTAAACTGCGTGTTGCTCCACTACTCAAGAGTCTAAACTGTGTGTTTAAGTGTCAGTCCACTAGTATCAGTCTAGTCCAGTCCAGTCCAGTCCAGTCTAGTTCAATCTAAACTAGTCAAGTCCAGTCAAGTCAGGACAAGTTCAGTCTTGTCCAGTTAAAGTATGGTCAGTCAAAAGTACATTAGCTCCACTGCTAAAAAAGCATAAACTAAGTGTAGCATCAAAATGCTGCAGATATATATATATATATATATTATATATATATATATATTTCACTTTAGATATGCTCAAATATGCAATTACATGATGAAAATTTTAAATATTGAGTAAACAACATACAAAAATACGTTTCTATTGAATCAGGTTCAAATTACAGCAATAGCAAATGCCTTCAAAATATTGGCAATTTTCTACTCAAAAGTTCAAATCTTCAAGATCAATTAATATATTAATAAGAGTCGTGAGATCTTTTTATCTCTTCCCTTCTTGATGATAGATAAATATTATCGCACAAGATTCTCAAAGGCAGGAGAGAATAAACTAGCGAATAATCATCATTCTCTCCCTGACAATTTAAAGATTCAGATATATTCTTTCGATTCGTTAAAGGAGCATTAAAGATTATCCATCCTTCAAGGGTATTAGCAGGCTTCACTTCATAAGTATTATCTTCTGAAGAAATCTTTATGCGAAGTTGACTTGGAAAGGGGGCATGATCTATATCTTCAAAGTAATTCATGCCTTGGTCTTTTAAATAATCTCTTACGCGCGGCGGAAGAATTCATATGTCAAGAATTATGAAGCATGGTTCAGTGTGAACGTTCAAGAGTTGTTTTTATATCAAGGCCCAATTATATGGCCCAATGTCGTAACTTCTCAATGCTCTAGTAATGATATCGCAAGACTCCGAGTACCAGATCTGATGGAGACAAAGAACAAACGAAATCATCATCAGTAACTTCTATGTCCTTCGAAAAGCTATTAAATGAAAATTGAAAGAAGTCTTATCTATTTTTCAGAAACAGTAAAGATCCAAGGAAAAGTCTATGAAGAAATGCCAAGGAGCACAAGCTAGAAAAGACTCAAGAGTTGAACCTTTGGAGCTGGAAATAACATCTCCAAAAGCACGAGCAAAGAATACAAAGAATACAATGCGAAGCACGATAACAAGCACAAAGATGAAATGATTAAATCATTATCATATTGCAAATATCATAATCAGCCTAAAAAAGAGAAGAAACTTTTAATATATTTCAAAAAAAATCAATACTTCATAAAGCTAAATTGGAAAATTATAATGTCTTGAGATATTAATTTTTATTAATTTGGCAGGAAAGACTATCATTCGAAAGCTTGGGTTATGCAGATCATGAATAAAGGAGACAGTCGAAAAAGTTGTTGCAGTATGAGCAGCATTAAAGCACAACTCCCTAGACACAGAGTTGAAGGAAAGAGTCGCCGGAGTTAATCAAAGAGACCGTTGCAGTAGCAGCGGTGTTGAAAGATAGTTCTCTGGTCAAGTTACTCAAAGATGAAGTCGTCATAACTGTTACAGTGACAAGTTTCGATGAAAAGAGAATTTTATCATCTCCAGTGAAGCATCCGCTCGACGCTGTTGGCAGTGGATCATTCAGGTCTTCCGTTCGAGTGCGATCATTCAAGTCTTTCGTTCGAGCGTGACCATTCAAATCTTCCGTTCGAGCGCGATCATTCAGTCTTCCATTCGAGCACGATCATTCAAGTCTTCCATTCGAGCGCGATCATTCAAATCTTCCGTTCAAGCGCAATCATTCAAGTCTTCTGTTCGAACACAATCATTCAAGTTTTCATCCGAACGCGATCATTCAAGTCTTCCGTTCGAGCGCGATCATTCGATCTTCTGGTTAAGTATGATCATTCAGACTTCCATGCAAGCATGATCATCCAGTCATCCTTCAGTTGCAGTTCATTCAGTTCTTCGGTCGGAGAAAGATCGATCCTCCATTTGATTTCACAAATCAATTAAAGAAGGATCGAGGCGGCATCTGTTGAGGCACAAAAAATATTTCATTGCATGTCCATTACATTGGTTAGAGAATTCCATGGTGCAGATCCTTCCTAGGGTTGTGCACTCCTTATTTTGGTAGAAATGAGTGAGAGAGTGTATTTTGGTAAAAAATAATGACTGGGGGTATTTTGGTAAAAAGCAGTGGCTGAGCGTATTTTGGTAAAAAGCAGTGAATTGGGGGTATTTTGGTAAAAAGCAGTGAATGAGGGTATTTTAGTAAAAAAAAAGTGAAGAGGGTATTTTAGTAAAAAGGGGTGCATAGGTGTCATTTTAATGAAGAAGTGGTTGTACACCACTATTTAAGGAAGAGGTTGGTGAACACCAATATGTAAGGAAGGATGGTGGAAGTTGTATGAAGAAAGAAGCGGTGGTAATCACCACTATGTAAGAGAGGGATGCATATAAATACCCCTCCCCATGCCACATTTGAGGGGTTGTTGTTGGTTGGAAAACAAGAAGGAAGGAAGACAAGAGAGAGAGAGAGAGGAAAGAGAGGGTTTGCGCGAATCCACGCAACTAAAATGGGTTGCGCGAACCCATGCAACTGAAATAGGAGGAAAAGATTCATGCGCCACTTCTTTCTCTACTTGTCCTGAAGACAAGCTTTTCTTGTCCTGATAGAAGGCCTCTTTGCGGAAACACTCGTGAAGAAATCCATTGTGTGGGGTCGCGCAAGCACTTTTGCAAAGAAATCCATTGTGCAGGGTTGCGTAACTACTTTTGCAAAGAAACCCATTGCGCGGGGTCTAGCAACCACTCCTGCAAAAAGCCCCATACACCACTCCATGTGGACTGTAACATCCCACCCCACACTGTATGATATTGTCTGCTCTGGGCATAGCCCGCACGGTTTTGTTTCTCGGGGTTTCTCCCAAAAGGCCTCATAAAGTATAGGGTGGCAACTCCATATATAACCACCACAACTTCAGACGACACTTCCGATGTAGGACAAAGTTTCACCTTCACTGTGTGTACAGTAGCCTGCCAGCCACCTTAGGGCCCGCCCACATGTGTGCCCGCCCACGTGTGCCTGCCCACATGTGACCACAATGATGGGGCGTCACAATATCCCCTACTGAGGGCAGTGACGTTCTCGGCTCTGATACTATTTGTAACAGCCCACGCCCATACTGTATGATATTGTCCGCTCTGGGTACAGCACGCATGGTTTTGTTCTTGGGGTTTTCCCCAAAAGACTTCATACAGTATATGTGGCAACTCCACATATAACTACCACGACTTAAGACGACACTTCCGATGTGGGATAAAATTTCACCTTCACTGTGTGTACAGTAGCCTGCCAGCCACACAGTAGTCTGCTAGCCACCTTGGGGCCCGCCCACATGTGTGCCCACCTACGTGTGCCCGCCGACATGTGACCAAAGTGACGGGGCGTCATAATATCCCCCACCAAGGGCAGAGTCGTCCTTGGCTCTGATACCTTTTGTAACAGCCCACGCCCACACTGTATGAAATTGTCCGCTCCGGGCATAGCCCGCACGGTTTTGTTCTCAGAGTTTTCCCCAAAAGGCTTTATACAGTATAGGGTGACAACTCCACATATAACCACCACAACTTCAGACGACACTTCCGATGTGGGACAAAGTTTCACCTTCACTGTGTGCACAGTAGCCTGTCAGCCACCTTGGGCCCCGCCCACGTGTGCCCGCCCACATGTGACCACAGTGATGGGGTGTCACAATATCCCCCACCGAGGGCAAAGCCGTCCTCGGCTCTGATACCATTTATTGTGATGCCCCGTCACTGTGGTCACATGTGGGGTGGGCACATGTGGGCGAGCGCACATGTGGGCAGGCCCCAAGGTGGCTGGCAGGCTACTGTGTGGCTGACAGGCTATTGTGCACACAGTGAAGGTGAAACTTTGTCCCACATCAGAAGTGTCGTCTGAAGTTGTGGTAGTTATATGTGGAGTTGCCACCCTATATTGTATGAGGCCTTTGGGGGAAAACCCCAAGAACAAAACCGTACGAGTTGTACCCAGAGCAGACAATATCATACAGTGTGGGCATGGGCTGTTACATGGACCTTGCCATAACACAAGGCTTTTATTGTTTTAATGGATAATCCATGCACCACTTCATGTGGACTTTGTCCTAATGTCAGGCTTTTGTTGTCTAAACGGATACTCCATGCGCCACTTCTCTCTCTACTTTGTCCTACTGTAAGACTTTCCTTGTCCTAACAAATGCTCCATACGTCACCTCATGTAAAAGAAGCTTATGCGCTCCACATTCAAGGGTTGTGCGCTCCACATTTCAAGGGTTTGTGCTCCACATTTCAAGGGTTATGCGCTTCACATTTAAGGGGTTGTGCGCTCCACATTTCAAGGGTTTGCGCTCCACATTTCACGTGTTTGCGCTTCACATTTCAAGGATTGTACGCTCCACATTCAAGGGTTGTGCGCTCCACATTTCAAGGGTTTGCGCTCCACATTTCACGTGTTTGCGCTTCACATTTCAAGGATTGTACGCTCCACATTTCAAGGGTTGTGCGCTCCATATTTCATGGGTTGTACACTCCACATTTCAAAGGTAATGCGCTCCACATTTCAAGGATTTTGCGCTCCACATTTTAAGGGTTGTGCACTCCACATTCAAGGGTTGTGCGCTCCACATTTCAAGGGTTTGCGCTCTATATTTCAAGGGTTGTGCGCTCCACATTTTAAGGGTTTGCGTTCCACATTTCAAGGGAAATGAAGGAAATGTGAAGTACAGAAGGAGAATTACAGAAGGAAGAAGAATATGTCTGTGCAACTGGAAGGATGAATGGAAAGATGATCAAAACCTAGTGCACGAACAAATCGAGGGCTTCAAGTCCGCACAACCCATCCGCCTTTGCGACGAACATCAGATGTAAATGAACTCAGAATAAATAAATATTTTGTGATCATTGTTCTCTCATTGAATTCTTTGTTATCATTGAATAATTCCCCTAAATCAAACGCATTCGTTTCTTATCGAAATAGTTATCACTACATCACCTCAAGCACATGTTACCTCATAGAGAAACAAGCAACCTCATGAGCTGCCAGCCCAGACTCTTTCCCATACTTCAAGAGCAGTCACGCTCGCAGACTCCGACCTGCAGCTCGTGCTAGAGAGGAAGAGCTGTGGAAATGCCTTCGAAGCAGTAGCTGAGAATGAGAGCCCTTGGAAGGCAGAGCTCAGGAAAATTCGAGGGTAGATCGGTGACATCAAACAAGCCTACCATGTCCGAGTGCTGACCTCAATAGAGGTCATGTTAGGAGAAATTGAACCCATTCACCGATGACACTATGGCATCTCCGCTTCCGCCCAAGTTCCAGATGCCACAGATGACCCCTTATTTTGGAACCGTCGATCCCGTCAAGCACCTCGAGTCCTTCAAAGCCTGGATGGAGCTTCATGGTGCCTCGGGCCCCGTAATATGCGAGCATTCTCCCTGACCTTATCAGGAGCTACTCGACGGTGGTTCAAGTAGCTGAAGCTGAGGTCCATCAGTTCCTTCTCGCAGCTCAGTAAAGCCTTCCTCACATAGTTCATCGGTGAGAGAGACAGAAGAAAATTATTAGCTCATCTTCTCACGATCAAGAAGAGGGAGGACGAGCTGTTAAGAGACTACCTCATCCATTTCAATGCTGAAGTTGTCCAGGTCGACGATTATTCCGACCAGATAGCTCTGACCACCATGGTAGTCGTCCTCAAACAAGGAAAGTTCTTATTCTTTATTGGTAAGAACCCGTAAACTATCATCGCTGACCTACTTAACCGAGCTAAAAAATATTCCAATGTCAAAGAGCTCTTTAGATCTCGAAGAGCTGCTCGAAGAGAAAATAACTCGACCGAGGATAGGAAGCAAAGGGAAAAATGGGATTCCTTTAACGTTAACGCCAAAAGACAAAAAGAAGATGACCAAGACCGAAACCATTGCACCAACCGACATCCGAAAAGTCGCTTCCATTAGTACACTCCTTTGAACACCAAGTCAGAACAGGACTGAAAGAAGCCGAGCTGAGCAAGAAAACTTGACGATCGATCTGAACCAATCAATTGAGCTCGGTAATTAGACTCGTCGGCTAACTCCGACCTACTCGACTAAGAGCGACCTCCATTTTTAAAAAGGGAAAAGGCGCTCATGATTCTACTATTGTGTTTTCTACTGTTCGACAATTTCTACAATTAAAGAACTTCTCCTAGTTAGAATAATAGAATTTCTTTTAAATGTACAGACGATCCAAGATACTAGGACTTCCCTCAATTAAAGGGAAGAAAGTCCCTCTTACTAGAACTATATGACCGATTAGGGGGACTTCCCTTAGTGCAAGGGAAAAACAGTCCTCAACCAATCGTCCGACCCTTAAAGAAGAAGTCAGACCACTAATTGGTAAAACCACTCGGATCGCGCGATCTGCAATGAGGATCTCCTAGTGCAAGAGAAAATAATCTTTCAAAATAAGCTGCTCGCCCCTCATGAAGGGGTCATTGCAGCTAACCCATACGTTCGACAAAAGCAGCAAAAAAAAAAAAAAAAAAAAATCCCTAATAAAAGGAAGAGCTCACCCCAATGCTCTTACTTGGCTAAAATGCCCAACCTCACCAAAACCAACTTACTTCCCAAGCCCGCTGCGCGAGCTCAAAAGTAGGGGGGCTTACTGTTATGGTTAAAAATGGATTGGCTAAAGAGAATAGGTTAGCTCGGACATCTTTGTGGGACACAAGGTCGGCCAATGTCGGTCATGACCAATGAGTTCCTCAATGGAAGAGAGGTTGGTCACCTACTACATATGAAGGCAGGTCGGCATACTCCTCAATGGCTAATAATAAGGGGAGGCTCAAAGCTAATCCGAGTGCCCAGGTCAAGTTGGCATACTACCCCAGGTTAGGTCGGCCAAGACTACCTCGACCTCGATAGGTTGGCCATAGACCTCATCCTCGGCCATCTCCCTTAACTTTCTCAGGATTCGACCACTTGATTTATCTTCACCAGAGATCACATGAAACAGTTGAGAGATGTCCGCTGAATGCATGCCTATTATACAGGGAACGTCTCGACCCACATAATCAACTCCTACATTATAAATAAGGGGCCCATCTACATGAAAATGTACGCAAAATCTCTCACCCAAAACCCCTTAATACCATTAGACCCGGATTCCTAGCTTGACTTTGGCATCGGAGGATCCCTTGCTCTAGCCAGGATCTCCTTTGTCTTCTTCCAGTGTAGGTACTCGAAGGTCTAAAAAGATTAGACCAGATTTTTGCATTAACACTATAGGTGGATTAGTGTCTTCCCATCTGACAGATTTTCGGAGCCTACTCCCATCTTTTCGGGGGCGTAAGATCAATTATTCTTGTAATTGAAACGCGGCACATGTAAGGCCCCGCCATAACCAAAGTAGACATTTCTTCATAGGAGCCCACATATTCGTGGCACTGTTAAACGCTATGAAGGTTCACGTTGAATACAGTTGCCTCTTTGAGCTGTTGACATGGTGTGATGGGACTATTGATTCTGTTTTCACCTCTTTTTGGCACCTAACTTGGATTAATAAAAAGATGCCATGTGGAGATACTAGATGTTTGATACAATCATAATCGCACTTACACACGGAGAAAATTTGTGTTTGATCTTTCTTCGGGGGGAGGGGATATCATTGAAATTTTAAAAGTTATGAAAAACCTAAGTCGAAGCCTGAAACTAAGCCTCAGGCATGAAACTCTAGCCCAAGTCCAACCCAAGGTGGGCCAAGCTAAAAAGTCCATCAAGCTAACCCAGACCATTAACAGCCTTATCTAGATCCAGATTCAATCTCCAATCTGTCGATCAATTGCCTCACACGAGCACTCATCAATTCAGTTAGTATCCTTAAGTTGAACCGGCTCTGGCATGCCCACACAATCATACACACGTACTTTCAATTCAGGCTCTCTGTCACATGATGAGTACACCTTGACTAGCTGCATTGAGAGGAAATTCAGTGGTACATTGGATTTAAATTAAAAAAAACAACTAGTTAGACTATTGGCCATCCAGTTGGAAGTTTAACACGGACAGCTGCTTCAACTATTCCTCTTGAAGACACGTTGGATAATGATCTATGGGCCATACTATGATGTATGTGTTTTATCTACGTTGTTTGTCTATTTTTTACTGTTTGTCTATTTTTTATATTTTTTATTTTTTATTTTTCAAATCATTTTAGGCTACAGCCTAAAACTGAGACACATCCAAATCTTGAGTGAACTACACCACGAGAAAACAGGTGTGATTTAATGTGCACCATTAAAAACTTCTTAAGACCAACAGTAATGTTTATTTGCCATCCATCGGTTAGTTGACACTGAAATTGGATCTACCTCATTTTTGAGCTCATTCTAAAAAATTATTTAGAAAATTTGATGAATGGAGTGGATAAAACACACACATTATGATGGGCGTACGGAGCTCTGTCCAGTAGCTACTGGCTACTGACAGCGTCAATAGGCAATCCGCGTCCGTTTACAGGATGGTGATTCTCCTTGATTTATGGGGTATGGTCTATCCGATGGTGGACCACAATAACGGTTTTGATCACGACAATTTTATCACGTGGAGTGTCGCTCGCTTGCCAATGGTATAAAAGTGCAGTGATTAGCCGTTGGTGATGGCGGGTAAAATTTTCAAAAGCCATGTGAAGCTCTCCTTCTCTTCCTACCATTGCTAAATGATAATTAGAAATCCCCATCGAAATCACTCCTTAATCTGCCTCCTCAATCGATGCAAGTCAATGCGAGAATTGAAACGAATCCACGGCCAAATCGTCGTCTCCGGCCTCTCTGACGAAAACTACTTGGCCTCAAAAATCCTATCCTTCTCCGCCATCTCAGAATCAGGCGACATTGACTATTCTTGTAGACTTTTTAATCAGCTCCAAAACCCAAACATCTTCATTTGGAATACCATCATTAGAGGCTATTCAATAAGCAAGAATCCCAATCTTGCGATCTCCATTTTCACCCACATGCTGCGTGTAGGGATTTCTCCAGACTACCTGACATTTCCGTTTCTGGCGAAATCTGCGCACGTTTGACATCATTGCGTCTTGGATCGGCTGTGCATTGCCACATTGCTAAGAGTGGGATTGAAATCGACATCTTTATTCAGAATTCTTTGGTTCACATGTATTCCTCTTGCGGCGATATTAGAGCTGCGCAGAAAGTGTTTGATGAAATTCCTCAACCGAGCTTGGTCTCGTGGAATGCCATAGTCGACGGGCATGCGAAGTGCGGCGACCTGGTAGCTGCGCGCAGACTGTTTGAATTGATGCCTGAGAGGGATGTAGTATCTTGGAGCGCTTTGATTGCAGGGTATGTTAAGGGTGGGGACCACAGGGAGGCTTTGGCAACTTTTGAGAGGATGCAAACTATGGGGGCCAGGGCGAATGAGGTGACCATGGTGAGCGTGTTGTGTGCTTGCGCCCACCTGGGTGCACTCGAGCAAGGAAGGAGGATCCATGACTACATCAAAGACAATAGCTTGAAACTGACTTTGGTGTTGTCCACATCCCTAGTGGACATGTACGCCAAGTGCGGATCGATCAAGGAGGCTTGGCGAGTGTTCCACGCAGTCCCACTTGCCCAAACAGATGTGCTGATTTGGAATGCTATGATAGGTGGTCTCGCAACAAACGGGTTGAGCAAAGAATCTCTCGATTTGTTCAATGAGATGCGGTCCACAGGCATTGCACCAGATGAGATCACTTATCTAGGCTTGCTATGTGCTTGTGCCCATGGTGGACTAGTAGAGGATGCATGGCGCTTCTTCAAATCTCTCAATGCGAATGGCATGACACCTAAAACAGAGCATTATGCTTGTATGATCGACACCCTTGGCCGTGCAGGCTGCTTAGATGTGGCATATGAGTTTGTAAACACAATGCCGGTTGAACCGACTGCTTCGATGCTAGGTGCTCTACTAAGTGGGTGTAGAACGCATGGGAGGGCAGATCTCGGTGAAGTCATTGGCAAGAAACTAATCAAATTGGAGCCCGATCATGACGGTCGGTACATTGGATTATCAAATGTGTATGCGGCCGCCTGCCGGTGGGACGACGCCAAGACAATGAGGGAAGCTATGGAGAAGAGGGGAGTCAAGAAGGTGCCAGGATTTAGCTCTCTAGAGGTGGATGGGACCCTTCATAGATTCATAGCTCATGATAGAGCACACCCTCAATCACTAGGGATATATTCCATGTTGAATGATTTGGGAAAACAAATGAAATTGGAGGGTGCTTGCCAAACGCAACCAGATAATCATTTGTGTGATATAGGAGAGGATGGATGAGTTGCTTTTCTCCACTCTCTTCTCATTTGCATCAATTTTCTGAGCCGTGTATCAAATATGATTATAGGACCATTCGTGCAGATCATTTAACCAAAAGCTCAGGTTGTTCGACTATCAGGTAGGCCAAACTTACAAGAGCAATGGATGGCCGATTGGGGTTTGTCCTGTGGAATATTAACACAAATAATCCAAAAACGATCAGTGGGCTCACCTTGAAGGTTGTTCACTCCCCAAGTGTAGGGTTGTGATGTAGTAATAAACTCGATGAGACCGAGGTCGAATCCACAGGGACTGAAACCTGTACGCAATCTGAATTAACTAGAACTAGAACTAGACTAAGATGAAATCTAAACCAAGTGAATATGAGGAAATAATGGTGGAAGTATTAATTTAGAAATTATAAAAACCAAAGGTAGGAAACTAGGATGCCAAGGATCCACTTGTAGAGATCAGGGAGATCTACGCTTGATTCATGCATTCAACTGGACTTCGAGTCCTATCTTCATCCAGTTGGAATATATACCGTGAAAATCAAATCTGAACTTCTTTTAATCTAGTTTTTCAAGAGATAAGACAGATGTAAATTAGAATGGATTCCATCACAAAACTATGCCCATGAGACAAAGTAAACAACAGAATTTAACCAATCCACAGTCAATCAGTGCGATGATGAATGTTAGGAGGGATTCCGTCACTCAACCATGTCCCAGGGGCGATGGTGAACAACAGGGCTTCCTGACTGCATAATCGCAATAATGAAAAGAAAATACCCCAAGCCATTGCAGATCTATTGTAATTTTAGTCACAACAAACCATTAAAAACTAGAGACATTCCTTTTAAATAAACTAAAATTAAAAAGAGTTCAGAACACGAATCAGATCCGTTGGATCAGTCCCATCGCTCCACAAGCTTCGCCTCTTAGCCCTAGCTAAGAGGTTACCCCGCCATGATGCGGCTATAACACTCAAAAATTATGAAAAACAAAAAGGAAAAGAAGAAAAGAAAAGAACTCTCCCTGTCTCTCTCTCTCTCTGTCCGTCTCCACCCGATTGCCTCTCTCACGTTCTTCTTTCCCTTTTAAATAGGTGGAAGGTCGGTCTGATGGAATTGCTGGCGTGCGGTTTTAGAAAGTAGTACAATCAGCAAAGAGGTCGTGCTTAACAGGAATTCCGCAGTTCGTGTCTAAACGGAACTCTGTTTCTGCACAAGGAAACGCACCAACAGCTGCATATGGCCTGAGTTTGGGGAAGATATCCATCTGCGTCGTTCATTCTGACTCCATAGGAAGGGTTGTGGCCCCTTTTACCAACGTTTGGACGGTTTGGATCGGAGATCTGACCTATCATGATCGTCCACAGCTGCACGACTGCGTCCGTTTTTTTCCGGACAGCGAACAGAGACAATGCAAGGGGCGCTGGCTATCGGTGGGGCCCATGATCGATGAATGGTGAGGTATCCACTCCGTCCATCAGGTTCAGTGAGAAATTCCGGTCAGATATGGACCGTTTCGGCTGCCGTTGATGCGGCCCATCTGATGTAAACATGCTGTAATTAATTTAGACGTTGCAGGGCAGCTTGCTTGTGAGCTCTGTAGCGGACATGTGCGTGTGCATGGTCACTCATGGTCAACATATGTTTGACTATATCGAGCCCTTCTACGTGATGGACGGTTCGGATTGTTCGCGTGGGCCATGATGGAGGCCCACTGAAAATCAAACGGTGCCCCTGTTTTACCGCTGCGTAGCAGAGAAACGGAAGTTTCCGTTTTTGTTGGCTGGGAGTCGGGTCTTGATTCAGTGCACGTCTTGTGCACGTGTGCCTTGCACAATCACGCCATGTACATGGGTCCCACTGTTATATGTCGAGAGATCGCTCCGTCCATACGTTTCTTTTCATCCCATTTAAGGGTCCAGTATAAAATTGAGGCATATCCAGAGGTCAGGTGGGCCTGAAATCATCAATTTATGGTCTGATTTGTCCGTTAGGCCACTTCCAGGGGGATCTGACGGCTGAAATTTGATGTGTACGGTTAATGTAGGGCGTTCAGGCCACGTATGAAATCTTGTGTCAATCGGATGGCGGAAACCCTGTGATCCTGAATTCTGGACGTCCTACGGGCCACTTGAGCTTCAGTTTCTTGATTTGATTTCCTTGGATTTTGGGCGTTAATCTTGGTTCACTGGGGTCCGTCCCTTGCCTTGGTGCATTCAAAGCGTCAAATCTATGCTTTTACTATCAGTTTTCAGTCAACGCTCCTGATTGCATCCTGCAACAAAACACAATTAAAATACTCCATTAAGCATTATTGTGTATGTAAAATCTGGCAATAATCGAGGTCTGATATGCAATATTTGACCCTCAACAAAGGTGTAAAGATTTCTGACCCAAAAATCACACTCGTCTGCTCATTTGATTCAATTCAAGGAAATTGTCATTATTCAAATTTCCTTTGATTTTGTTATTAACTTAGCCAATATGCCAAAAGCCCTAGGGACTGATGGGCTGTGTCAAGTTAGGCTCTTTAAATCATTGAAATCGTAATATTCCCCCACGCTCCGTAGCGGACATTTAGGACGGCCTACTTTGTGGTGCCACTCCAGCCTTTTTTTCAGGTAGCCCTTTTCAAGGCAAGGTGTCTGTGCTCTGGTTATCCAGGTAGTTCTTTCCACTTGGCAGCTGTACTTTGGCTGCACTTGGTTACTCAGGTAGCCCTTTCCATGTCGTTGCGGCTTTCAGTCTAATCCAAGTTGCCCTTTCCACAAGTCGCCCATTCTGTGACTTAAATACAAGACGTGGTGTTGTTTCTAATACCAATCATTAAGAACCTAACTAATTCACCAAAAGCCTACGTGGTTTGTTTCTAATACTAATTATTAAGAACCTAACTAATTCACCAAAAGCCCAGGACCGATGGAACACATCAAAGTCAAAAGATGGATCATTTGGAGGAATATGCATGTCTATGCCCATGCACAAATCTACTGTTCATGTGCCATCTCTACCACACGCAGGGAACAAGGACATTTTTTCTCATGCAATTAGTTTTATGAGATTCATGGTCTTTGAGATTAAACATGACATTAAAGTAGATTGTCAATATAAATTAGTGGCATTACAAATCTATTTATAAATGGAAGTTTTGATTTAAGCAATTCCTGATGTTCAATTTGGCCACGTGGCCATATGTGTTACGAACGATCCGAATTCGGTCAAACATTTGTAATTAGAAATTGTGTTAGGCGTGCTAGAGTTGTGCTCAACTCGAATCAATTGAATGCTTGTGACCTCGGGTGCCAAGCTAATTAGATTATGATTAAACATATGAAAATTGATCTAACTATTCAACGACAGATTATCAAAACAGTGATTAGGTAATTTAAGAAAGGGAGTGTTAGTTTTTCAGGTGTGATATTTTTGCTTTGAGTTAAGGACTTTTTTATTTCAATGTAATAGCTTCTCATGTTTCCCAATGAATTAATAATGGATGACCACGATAAAAATAAGATTGATTGTTGATTTTTTATATTTTTTTATATTTGAATGTAAGAGTGGTACAATCAAAGGAAAAGAAAAATAAACTAAGCAGAAAATATAATAAATACCAACGACTGGTTGTATTGGCAAAATGATTGTAGAAAATATTAGACAGTCATGGTGTGAAGTCAGCTGGATGTGACTGGTAATCTACCAAGGACTCGGTGATCGGGGATCCGATGAAAGTGGTCGTGAATATTTAGCATACTCATAGGGCGTACTGCAACGATGACGTTAGGCATAAGTGGATTTAAACTAGAGGGTTCCGAACTTGCTATGGTGTAGTTGGATAGAAGTGGAATATTTAACCTAAGAAATTAAACTAAGGACGAAACACAATGTTGCGTTGTAGAGAGATTGATTGTGTGATTCGCCGCATAAGCATAGTTCACTATCTCTTATTATTCCAGTCGTGCATATAAAGGTTTAGTGGAGTCTCATATTGTATATGTAAAGATTGCTTTTAGTGAGACTCTAACATTTAATGCTCACAAATAAACTTATTTTTATGAGACTCTACCACTTATGACCTGTTTGGTTTGATGTATTTCAGGAGAATCGCAGTGTATTTTACACGTTTTAAGCATTAATTACATACCACAAGAATTTGTGATGTGAAGGATGTTGTATCATTGTATGACATTGACAATAGTGACTTTTAGGTATGAAAAATGGGATATGTTATGTGGGTTCCTGTAACAACCCAATTCTTTTAACGGTGGCCATTTCACTCTTCACCGTTTCTTAAGGTGTGGCCCACTGAAACTTCGGATCGACGTCATTTTTGGGCCCATACCTTAATATGATCGAGCAAAAATAATGGATGGAGTGGATTTATATCGCCATCTCTGTAGGGCCCACCGTAATTATAGAAAAAAAAAACGGAATCCAGAGACATGCTAATGCACGTCACCCAAAAAACCTCCAACTTCTCCTCTTCTTTCCTTCTTCTTCGAGCGTCAGGGGAGGGTCCTGGACCCACCATTCCTCACAAACATCCATCATGGTGGTGCCCCACCGTCAATCGGAACCATTCATCTGGTCAAAACGTTAGAGAAACACCATCAGTTGAAAGTTTTCAGTTGTCCAATAAGTTAGGCAGCCCACTGAATCATCCAATCTGTTCCATATTTTACTCTATCAATGCTCGTAATTTGTAGAAACTGATGAGCGACTTGGATCTTTATCTCAAACATCATGGTGGGATCTACAACCTAATCCAAACCGTCCATTGAAACTGAATCTTAATTAAACCTCACTCGCACGACGTCACACCCCGTAATCTTCTCCTCCATCTTCTATTCTAAAAACCTGCTGCAACCGAAATTCTCATCTCAGCCATCCGTTTTACACACATCATCTTCCATCCAACAGTCCACAATGCTCCAGCACATTCCACAACCTAGAGCCGTTCACGAAGCTTGATTTTTCATTTTTCTTCTCCATATATTCAGCTCTGTGAATGTGTAGAAGGCTCACCTTTAAAGTATGAAGCCGCCAAGTCATCTTCATGGAAGCTCTGGAATCACATATCTGGAAGTTTTCTTTGACCAATGTAAGTTGTCCATCAGAGTCAAAATATATCCCAATCAGATGCAAATATTGTGAAAATTGGAAACCAGTTGAACTCGACCTTTTTCAAATTGTCCATTTGTAGCCATTGTTGTGTCTCCTTAAGTAAAACAAGCTCTCAAACCGGAGAGGATCTGGACGTCTATAACCCTTCTAGGGAGATAAGAGAGATAATAAAATACTTGGAAGAGAGATCGGAGGACCAAGAGATTGGGATCGAGTCATCATCTTTTCATGTATTTCATCCATGTGTTGCTGAATCCGAACTGACATTATCCTCCCATAATAGTAGAAGTAAGTAGCTTCTTCTTCTTTTTGTTTATTTGAATATAAATTATTTCTGTTGTTATTGTACCAGTGATCCTTTGAAATTTCTTATTTTCCAAGGACTTACCGAGTTGACTTGATCAAAGTAATAGAAGAGTGGACAGTCTAAAGGATAACCATACACGAAATTCATAACTATATTTTATTCCATTACAGGTAGGTGATCTTCCCGATTGAAAAGATTACATTAGTGTATATATTTGATTACATTGATTATTTATTTTGTATTGTTGATTTAAATTATTTGATTTTGATTTTAAGTGATGTAGAATGCATTTATTTGATTTCTGATATGTGAAATAAATTCATTTGATCACTGTTAACTGCTTTAAATTTATTTAAATTATGGGTGCTCTGCCCTAAAAGGATCATTGCATTATATTTGTTACGGGTGCTCTGCCCAGGGTCATTCCCGAAAGGATCAGCACGGTACGGGTGCTCTGCCCAGGGTCATACCCGAAAGGATTAGCACGGGTGCTCTGCCCTGGACGATTCCCTAAAAGGATCAACACATACGGGTGCTCTGCCCTGGGTATTTACCCTAAAAGTTTATTCACCAGGTGCTCTGCCGAGGGTCATTCCCTAAAAGGATCAACATTGGTGTTCTGCCGAGGTCATTCCCTAAAAGGATCAACACACACGGGTGCTCTGCCCTGTATTGAACTAAAAAGGATTTTAGATGACTGTATTGTCTTATTTTGTTATTATGGAAAATAAATTATTATTGTTGTTACGTAAAATGATGATTCAATACTCGTAATTAATCTTATTTGTTTTATTGAGTTGTATTTGTGTTAATGTAGAATTTTCGATTTTGGAAATGATTTGACCCTACGAGCCGTCGTGCTCACACCCGTATAGACTGTTTTGCAGGGTTTGTACATGAAGAGCCGGTTAGACAAGATTGAAGAATTTTTCCCTTATTTATTTAAAAATTAATTAGAATTCAATGTATGTTATTATTAATTATTTTTTTATGTCAATGTAATTAAAGATTCAAGGATTGATTAGTGGATGTTATTTAATGATAGTTACTTTGACCCCTTTTAGTTGCTCTTATTGCCTTGAAAATGCATGAAATAATGTGAGTTGCGATATATATTTTATTTAAGTACAACTCACAGTCCTAGAATTCGGGTTCGGGCCTGGCCAACTCGGGTCTCGAATTTCGGGGCGTGACAAATTGGTATCAGAGCCAAGTTTTAGATTCTCACGAGGACCTTTGATATATGTCACACTAATGGTTAGATTAAACATAAGCTAGAATCAATTTGAGGTCCTATGATAGAAATTGAATTAGAGATCAAAATATAAGATTTTTTTTTTTTGCTTTTGTGATAAAAATAAAAATAAAATATGAACTTAAAAAAAAAAAAAAAAAAAAAAAAAAAAAAAAAACCTATGTATCTGTATGACATCAAATATGATATTAATTAGGCTTAACATTGAACTAACAACCCAAAACTGGACCCTAAGAAATTTTTAAGAATTTTTAGCCTAGTACGGTGAGTTGGACAGCAATAGTAAGTATAAAATACCTGAATTATAAAAATCATAACTAATTAATTATAACTCCGTTTAAGGCGATTCAAAATCTCAGTTGTAGATTAACAAGTGCAGTTTTATAGAAAAATAATATAAAAATATAAATCTAGGTTTCTCCTATACCGATTTTAATTTATATGTATACTAGTTAGAAATCGTTTACTTCTGTGTACACCCAATTATTTGAATTTTAGGATTTTTTTTTTATAAACTTTGGATTCAGCTGAAATTTTATAGAGGTATAATAGACTAATAGATGTAACGTTTTAAAAAAGTTTTAGACCAATCCGATACTTGCAAATACCAGAAACATTAGCAGGAACAATATCCTCATAATCTGAATTTTTTGCACTACAACCTTAGTACATTTCACAACTCTTATTCTCTTGATCTTCATGTGTACGTCTTTTAGATCATCTAATCTTCCTTGCAATCTTACAAAATCTTCAACATACTAATTAAAAATTATATATAATAAAATAAAATAAAATTAGACCAATTTAATGTTTGAAACTATCCAATGCATCAAATGGAACAGTACCTTCAACATCAGAAATTTTTGCACTTCAACTTCAATATATATCTCAGCACCGTCTTTGTTGAACCATCACGTATACCAACTCCAGCCACCAAATCCTTCCTTGAAAATCGAATAAATCTTTTGTGAAACACATCTTCAACCGATCATATATTGTACTTGTAAATGACTCGAGTCATGTCACTCTATCATGAACGCTTGACCCGATGCCTTTTAGAGTGGATCACTTGCAAATAGAGTAACTAGGACCTAAAGTATTTTTAGGTTGCTTTGGTTATATCGACCATGATCACACTTCTACATCACTACTATTAAAATCCTGCTACAACTGTGGATATGAAGACCATGTTGTATGTTTATGCACGACCCCTTCTTCTTTGTCAACTGTAAAATCAGGGACTACCTAAGCAAGTTTATAGGTCACCTCCATAGAATGAGCTTCCATCCATGCACCAACGATCTCCACTACACTCTTCAGCGTAACCATCATCTCAAGATCACTTTCACCATATTTTCAAAAGTGTCATGCTCATAACCGAGATCACAACAGTAAGGTCATCCACAAGACATTTTAGGGCCACCTCAACAACCACATTGACAAGTTAGGCTACTCAACATCAACATACAAGCCCAAGGAGCCATGCGCCATGACCTCATACCCATAGATACACCCAACCACGACACCACTCTTAGACAATATAATTCAACTTTACAGGGACACACCTCGACAATACGACGATCCATCTCAAGGTTATGATGACTCAGCATCACCATAGAACAACGTGATGCAAGAGTGTGATGCCACTATACTACAATGCAAGGACTCAACACACCAATATTAAATAAAAATAAATAATAATAATTTCCACAATTAGGCATCGAGATTCAATCTGGAACAAGATCACACCAACCGTCATACAACAGATCAAGTGAATAGGCAATGGACATTACCGACCCCACACTAAGAGCTAAAACATTCAAAGTTAGACACAACATTCAGAATCACAACCATAACACTTGAAGACTCAATCGTAGGAACAGGTTCTCCACGGCTATACCGAGTATCTCAACAACAACCTTCGTTGTACTCGTCACATTATAGTCATGTCAAGGACCACTTCGACAATCTCAACAACTACCTCCACCACATCAATGATGACAACAAAATCAAAGACCTCCATGACACTGACGTCAACCCTTGGTTGTGTCGCCGCCCTATCAGAAGAGAGTGAGTTTCTACCAATAATTTCATAACACATTATCACCTGAAGAGACACCACAACTAAAGTAAATGTTAGCACAAAATACGTCATTCGCAGACCCACCATGTGATTTTTGTTTAGGCAGTAGCATAGTAAATTTCGAGGATGGAATTTTTGTTAAGGAGGGTAGAATGTAACAACCCAATTCTTTTAACGGTGGCCGTTTCACTCTCCACCGTTTCTTAAGGTGTGGCCCACTGAAACTTCGGATCGACGTCATTTTTGGGCCCATACCTTAATATGATCGAGCAAAAATAATGGACGGAGTGGATTTATATCGCCATCTCTGTAGGGCCCACCGTCATTATAGAAAAAAAAAACGGAATCCCAGAGACGTGCTAACGCACGTCACCCGAAAAACCTCCGACTTCTCCTCTTCTTTCCTTCTTCTTCGAGCGTCAAGGGAGGGTCCTGGACCCACCATTTCCTCACAAACATCCATCATGGTGGTGCCCCATCGTCAATCGGAACCATTCATCTGGTCAAAACATTAGAGAAACACCATCAGTTGAAAGTTTTCAGTTGTCCAATGAGTTAGGCAGCCCACTGAATCATCCAATTTGTTCCATATTTTACTATATCAATGCTCGTAATTTGTAGAAACTGATGAGCGACTTGGATCTTTATCTCAAACATCATGGTGGGATCTACAACCTAATCCAAACCATCCATTGAAACTGAATCTTAATTAAACCTCACTCACACGACATCACACCCCTTAATCTTCTCCTCCATCTTCTATTCTAAAAACCTGCTGCAACCGAAATTCTCATCTCAGCCATCCGTTTTACACACATCATCTTCCATCCAACAGTCCACAATGCTCCAGCACATTCCACAACCTAGAGCCGTTTAGGAAGCTTGATTTTTCATTTTTCTTCTCCCTATATTCAGCTCTGTGAATGTGTAGAAGGCTCACCTTTAAAGTACGAAACCGCCAAGTCATCTTCATGGAAGCTCTGGAATCACATATCTGGAAGTTTTCTTTGACCAATGTAAGTTGTCCATCAGAGTCAAAATATATCCCAATCAGATGCAAATATTGTGAAAATTGGAAACCAGTTGAACTCGACCTTTTTCAAATTGTCCATTTGTAGCCATTGTTGTGTCTCCTTAAGTAAAACAAGCTCTCAAACCGGAGAGGATCTGGACGTCTATAACCCTTCTAGGGAGATAAGAGAGGTAATAAAATACTTGGAAGAGAGATCGGAGGACCAAGAGATTGGGATCGAGTCATCATCTTTTCATGTATTTCATCCATGTGTTGCTGAATTCGAACTGACATTATCCTCCCATAATAGTAGAAGTAAGTAGCTTCTTTTTTTTTTGTTTATTTGAATATAAATTATTTCTGTTGTTATTGTACCGGTGATCCTTTGAAATTTCTCATTTTCCAAGGACTTACCGAGTTGACTTGATCAAAATAATAGAAGAGTGGACAGTCTAAAGGATAACCATACACAAAATTCATAACTATATTTTATTCCATTACAGGTAGGTGATCTTCCCGATTGAAAAGATTACATTAGTGTATATATTTGATTACATTGATTATTTATTTTGTATTGTTGATTTAAATTATTTGATTTTGATTTTAAGTGATGTAGAATGCATTTATTTGATTTCTGATATGTGAAATAAATTCATTTGATCACTGTTAACTGCTTAAATTTATTTAAATTATGGGTGCCCTGCCCTAAAAGGATCATTGCATTATATTTGTTAGGGTGCTCTGCCCAGGGTCATTCCCGAAAGGATCAGCACGGTACGGGTGCTCTGCCCAGGGTCATACCCGAAAGGATTAGCACGGGTGCTCTGCCTTGGACGATTCCCTAAAAGGATCAACACATACGGGTGCTCTGCCCTGGGTATTTACCCTAAAAGTTTATTCACCAGGTGCTCTGCCGAGGGTCATTCCCTAAAAGGATCAACACTGGTGTTCTGCCGAGGGTCATGCCCTAAAAGGATCAACACACACGGGTGCTCTGCCCTGTATTGAACCAAAAAGGATTTTAGATGACTGTATTGTCTTATTTTGTTATTATGGAAAATAAATTATTATTGTTGTTACGTAAAATGATGATTCAATACTCGTAATTAATCTTATTTGTTTTATTGAGTTGTATTTGTGTTAATGTAGAATTTTCAATTTTGGAAATGATTTGACCCTATGAGCCGTCGTGCTCACACCCGTATAGACTGTGGCCGGACTTCTCAGACGAAGAAAAGAAGCAGATCCTGCGTAATCTCTTACGCTGATGAAGTCGGTGGGCCCTAAATCAAAGTTAAATAGAAAATCTAGTCCGACCACTGGATTCCTCTCGAAAAAACAGTCCGGAATGGTCGGTTTTGGACTGATTTCAGAGTGGCCCACTAATGCTACATGAAGAGCCGGTTAGACAAGATTGAAGAATTTTTCCCTTATTTATTTAAAAATTAATTAGAATTCAATGTATGTTATTATTAATTATTTTTTTATGTCAATGTAATTAAAGATTCAAGGATTGATTAGTGGATGTTATTTAATGATAGTTACTTTGACCCCTTTTAGTTGCTCTTATTGCCTTGAAAATGCATGAAATAATGTGGGTTGCGATATATATTTTATTTAAGTACAACTCACAGTCCTGGAATTCAGGTTCGGGCCTGGCCAACTCGAGTACCGAATTTCGAGGCATGACAGTTCCACCATGTTGTATATGTTTTATCCACATCGTCTATTCATTTGGCCAAATTATTCTAGGGTATGCCTCAAAAAATGAGATAGATCGAAAGCTCAAGTAGACCATACTATGGGAAGAATATTTAAACGATTAGTGTTCAATCTCCAGTATTTTATGTAGTGTGGTCCATTTGATTTTTGAAATTGGCTCGTTTTTAGGCCTATGACCTAAAATGATATGTAGTAATGATTGGATGGAGTGGATATAACACATATCATGGTGGGGTCCACCCAGCTTTGGCTTCAAATTATCATGAAATTTGAACGGTGCATTCTTCTTCACTTTGAAATGCACGAGGCGTTGGTTGATGTATGCATTTAATGTTGATTGGAGAGAAATTATATGAAAATACACGTAATTACATTAAACCAAATAGGACTTTAATGTTTCCACATGCGCACGTATCTAACTCCTATTTAAATTTTATCTACACCACGTGTGGCATGGTTAGCACGTGACGTTTTTAGAACCATTCAATTTGGTCGTGATCCCGTAAAATGTAAACACCTGCAATGTGAGGGAAACTTGTGCAAATAATAATAATAATAAATATTATTATATTATTGTTGTTGTTGGGCCTATTATAAATTTTTAATGTTTATTCGATCCATCATTCTCAATAATTAACGATAGGGCAGGACAGAAAAAGAAAAAAGAAGTGACAGTTGTGATGTAACAATTGAGATAGAATTTCTGTCGTTGAAACCTTTTTAGGGCCGACTGTGATATTTATACGTCATCTAACCCGTTTATAAGGTGACTTTCACGTGGATAAAGAGTAACTAAAATATGGGTCTTGTTATGGGAAGATCCGAGCCCCTTATAGTTCCGAGGACCAACATCTTCTTAGTTCGATCAAACGTAAGAACACTCGAAATGATGAACACTGTTGAAGAGAGCAACATCCGAACATCCGAGCCGAGGAACGACATCCGTGCTGAGGACTCTTCCTCGTCCTCATCTTCATTTGAAGAAGGACCTTCGAGCCGAGGGCTTGTCCTCGTCCTCATCGTCCTTCGAAAGACCTCTGAGTCAAAGGCTCGTCCTCATTCCCATCTTTCTCCAAAGAGGTATTGTCTCGGGCGAGGTCAAAGCGAGATACGGGTACATTACGCGCCAAATTAGGAAACTACCTTAAGGAGACACAATCGACCGTCTCGTCCGCTATACACACGATACGTTACACGATCTCCAAATTATGGGCTGTATCTCATAATCATATAATCCCGGTGATTGAGTGAATCGTGCCGAGATTATGGATACAGATCATCCGACAACCAGATATAAATACAATGAGACACCATTGCTACAGGTACGCAATATCTCACACCCTCTCTCTACTATCAACTTAAACCCAGATTCCCTTGACCTGACTTAGGCATCGGAGGGTCCCCCGGTTTAGCCAGGGTCTCCTTACTCACTCTCTATGCAGTTCAGGGTTCCTTGGAGGTTCTCCTTGCCGAGTGGAGGGTGGTCCAGATTTTGACATCAACATTTTTGGCGCCGTCTGTGAGAAGCTGATACAAAAGGTCGGGTTCCTATCCTGAAGCATAATGGCGAAGAGAAAAGAAGAAAGTAGTGGCTGCGGAACCGGAGCCAAATGAGCAAACTCGCTCCTTCTCATACTTCATGCTGAATCAGCCCCGGGGCCTTCCCAGCGTTCTCGCAATTTGGCGAGTAAGTATTGCGCCATGCAGAACAAGATATAAGCCCTACGTGACGAAGTGAACAGGATGAAGCAAGCAACAACAGAGCCACAACCATGCCCAGCTTAGGAAAATCCTGATCCTGAACCGGTCGGTCTGGTCGTGGAAGCTCACTCCACGCCAAGGAGTATGAGGCCTGAGGCGCCTCAACACCCCCAGATGCCGGTTTCGGGTCAGAATCCTCTTCCGACCCAAATTCGAGCCTCGTCTCGGAGCACAGCTACTTGAGCTCCGACCAATGCTTCGGTCACTTCAGCCCTGACACCGACGGATCTTCGTCATCGGCTAGAACGGAGGAGGGGAAGGAGGACTTTAGAAATAGAAAACACCCAAGAAATCATAGCGAAAAACAAGGACCCTTGGGAGAAACGGTTCGTGGAGCTCAACGACAAATTCCTAGCTCTGGAAAAGAAACAACAGCCGACGTCAGTTCCCACCGCCGTTCAGGCAATGATGGAAGAGACCGAGCCTCCCTTCACCTCGGAAATCATGAACGAGGTGATGCCTCAGAGGTTCCGGATACCTTCCGTCATCCAATACTCTGGGTCCGGAGACCCATCCGAGCATGTGGAAGCCTATCGCTCATGGATGCAGATCCAGACGGCGACGGATGCCATGATGTGCCGAGGGTTCTCGATCACGCTCACGGGTTCCGCTCGGAGTTGGTACCGGCAGCTCAAACCAAATTCCATCAGTTCCTTCGCAGAGTTGAGTCGACTATTCCTTACCCAATTCATAAGTGGTAAGAGAAGTCGAAAGCCCAACACTCACCTGTTTGCTATCAAGCAAGAGCCGAAGGAGTCGTTGAAAGACTACATCGCTCGCTTCAATGAGGAAGCACTATGATAGAAGATTACGACGACAAAATGGCGCTCGCTGCTGTGTTCAGCGGCCTAAAAAAGAAAAATTCACGTTCTCCATCGGAAAGAATTGTAACACCCCGTACTTTCCAGTACTCGGGTGTTACCATATAACCAAACCTAACATATATACAACTCTAACCTAAGTGAACATTCACGTTCATCCTAGTTTAAATCTGACGCGTTGAAAATAGTTCGCACCTATATATCAGAGATTTCATCCGTTAATCTTCGAGACGAACCATCCGGTAGTCATATAGTATTTATAAGTATATTTATTTAATTTATTATATTTTACACAACTATAGATCAGAAAAATTATAGATATGCCTTGATATATTACTTATCATATAGAAGTGTCTGAAAATATATGTATATATTTAATATACGTAAAATATTATGAAAATAATATTAAATTAACTAAACATAATGAATAATAATTTTACAATATATAATTGAACTATAAATATTAATATAGTATTGAATATTTTTTTATATATATTAAACATGTATACCAAAAATTATTAGATATTTAAATAAAATTTTATATCATTTAACAATGTGATTTTAAAAGAGGTATTGTACAATTTTCAATCCATACATAGGTGTAATATGATATATTAGAAATTATATATTAATGAATATGTGAATTATAACATATATATAGTGGCATGTTAATACTAGAAATTATATTTGTAAATATGTATAAATTTTTAGTTATATTAATTACAAGTAAGTCCATATTAATATTAGTATTGGTTAATGATACAAGTCGAAAGCCTTAAATGAACCCATGAACTCTTTTAGCCGTCAACGTTCAGTTTTAGGGTGATCTGGCCGTTAGATCAACGGAACCCACCGTTGGGAGTAGAAGTTTAGGAGTATGGCCCACTTAAGATTTAGATCCGCCCCATCTTTTGTTAGAAGCTATGGCAGGGCCCATCAAGTGGGATGAATGGAGTGGATTTATCACAAGCATCACGGTGGGCCCACATGGGGTGCGAGTACACCTAGTGAGCTCCTGCCCACCGTGCATCGGGTGTGCCAGCGCGGTCAGCAGGCGCTGACCCGCCATTTCTATTAAAAGAGAAACCTCTCTGCTCCTTTGGTTTCAGCAGCGAGCGGACGAGCTTCCGCAATTTTAATCAGTGGCCCACCATGAGGATTCGGTGGGATGATCTGAACCGTCCATCCGACTCAGAAGGTGGGCCTGACCAAACCTAGTGGGCCTCTCATGAAGAAGTGTAGGCGTGTGTGCACAAATGTCGGTGCAAGTAAACCATACAAAAACGTAATTTCCAGAAACGGAAACTGTCTTTCGTAAAAATCTGTCGGCGATCCGCGTGAGGTGGATCCTCCAACCCAGCCTTCCATTCGAGAATCCTGAGACGATGATCTACGCTAGAAAATTTCGTCCGTTTTAGATACAATCCATGCTAGCGGTTTAGGGCTCCCTTAGCAAAGAAAACACATAGTTTTGGATTCGCCCACCGTTTTTGGAGACGGTTTCAGCCAGGGTGACGGACCTTTGTTATCAATCCAACGGTCTAGGATTCATTGGAAAAACTCTATATGAGACTTGGGACTGGATTTCATCAGGGCTCCTCTCTGTCGATACGGCGCACTCGAGAAATCGGCCGAGAGCTGCTCCACCGAACCCACCAGTCTTCCTCCACGAGCTTCAACGAAGCTTGTTTGCAAGCTTTTGGGGACCAAACAAACCATCCCTAGGGTCTGGATTGGAGGGAGAAGTTGTTGTTTACAATCCGCCATTGGAGCCGTCTCCTTCTTCTCCGTTCGAGTCGCTCGAGCCAACTCGGATCACAGCGGAATCGGGTCGGATCAGAAAGTCTGCTGAGAGCCCAGAGAAACAGAAGAGGAGAAAGAAAAGAAGAAGAAGAAGAAGAAGAGAAGAAGAATAGAGGGAGAGTGAGGGGACGAGGTCGCTGTTGGTGCTGTAGTTACACCGCGACTCGCTGCCGAGTTGAGCAGTGCGGGTCGGGTCGATCCTGAGCAACAGCCACAGTTGCGGGACCCTCAGTGGGGAGAAAGAAGATGAAAGGAGAAAGATAGAGTGAAGAAACAAAGAGAGAGGAAGAGTGGGAATGGTTCGGTTGCACCAGCTCAAACCGAGCCAGCCTGACCCGCTGCCGAGTCCCACTCGCTGGACCAAGTTCGGGCCAAGTCAGGCTGGGCTGACGGTCCTTGTTGGGTGATTCCATCAGCAGAAAGAGAGAGGGAGAGAGAGTGGGAAATGAGGTTGGGTTGAGCTGGGTTCAAGGCCGTATGGAGGGCCGCTGTTACTATTGCTGTTAGTGCAGCCGTCGGTGCTGTCAACCGATCCCAAACTACTGCAGCAATCGTGTGACTCTCCGGGCTGACTCAGCTTGTGACGAAGTCTAGGTAATACCGCACCCCACCTCCGTTTGATGGATAAGTCTAACCCGTCCCATATATGGGCTTGGATCTGAGGCGGCCCAGCCCGGTTTTTCCCATGCACGCTGATGTGCTATTAAGTGGAGCCGTGATCGCGTCACATGACTGGGCTGGTCGTGGACTTAAGTCCAGCCACCAAACTGGGCCAACTCATCGCGCCCGTGGACAAAAGAGTGAATCTGTGGGCACCCACTCAAGATGGCCCACTTTGTGCTGCCACATTGGGCGGGTGAACAAAAAAACCACTCGTCTCCAACACAGCTATTAACTCAGGTGAACCCACATTGAATTTGTTTAGACTACAGTCAACATTGTTACCATTCCTATCGTTACTAGGACTGTTAATATTGGAAATGAATAGCCATTTGTAACTTATCTATATTAACATTAATTGTTACATGTAAAATAATATCACTAGTAAATACTAGTGCATTGTTTGTCACTCTTAAATATTAGCATAAATCATAATATTAATTTTCATCATAATGGTTATTATTATTATGTTAGCTAATAAAAAAATTATAACATTAATGCTAGTATCTTGTAATTATCGAATTTACATTGTAATTAATGGTACACCAACTAGAATTCAAATCCTAAAAGTTAACGTAGACCTAAACTCAGGGATGAAACCCTAGACTTGGGAAACTCAAACCCTGGGTTAGGGCTTTAATCATAAACAGGGTACTAAGCAGGATTAACCATCGGTTGATTCTTCATATTAGCATTGAATATTATAAACAGAACTATGATTATTATACACTTACACTCCTTACATAGACAATAGGTTATTAATCATTATAAGAGTATTAGATAAGTTCGGTACATTTAAATACGAACTTAGGAACCATCATTACTAATGGATTAAATACCCCTAAAATAAATATTATTCGATCAGTCGCACGATAATAATAATAATATTAATATTAATAATTCAGGGTTCAAATTCTAGAATCTAAGTTAAGACTAAACTCTAAGATGAAAACCCTAATCCTACATGAAGACCCTAAGATAAATAATCCAAACCCTAAGTTATAATCTCAACCATAAATAATATGTAGAACTCGATCTAACCATGTAAATTCCTAATTCATGATAGGACTCGATTATAAGGGACTACGCGTCCCCTAGCCATGCTGGTAGGCGATCCAACTATAAGGTGATGATTCTTCCCCTTGAGCTTTCCATCTTCTCATTAGCTTAAGTTATAGTTTTTACTAAATTCATAATTGATATCTCCCTTTATAATCACATGTGTTAGCTGGTGAAAATTAAATTGTTGTCTTACATGCTTTATGATTATCCTGTATAATTGTTCATGCTTGTGGATTATTTGTATTGCTTACGGAACTTAAACTAGTACATTAGTGGGAAATTCCCACATATGAATGTACACCCATACTTGGGATGTAACTTGACTCTTTGTGATCGTAATGGACCTTCGACTCGGTGGTTATTGAGTGGTGGTCTAGATGGATCATTGACGTGGGCCTACCATCCAAGGTTGTTGTGCCCAATGGTCTTTAAGGATGGTCTTTATCGTATGGTTTTGATATTCGCCCTATGTGGCATATTTTGATACTCGCTCAACATGGTTTTATTTGATATCTTCCCTACATGGGTTCGATGTTTTATACTGTGCAATCATGCGATGGTAAGCCCCACATACTGTAATATGATTGGCCACTGGTCGATGGGTTTCCATTAAACATCCTAAGATGGTAGCCTCATGGGCCGGGGATGGTAGTCATGGGATACTATGTCCGAGCCGTCGGCCTACGCTGGGCTCTGAGCTCCCCGTAGTGACCTTTGAGCTTATTAAACCTACTGAGTGTAATTGGATTAATAAGGACTGGCTAATCATGCATACATCGCACAGACCAGCATCTATTGCTATCGTACGTGGGCTACGTATTATTTCCGACTGGTTGATATTTCCCAGGTTCGATGATTGCATGGGCGGCGGCCCTGTCCGCACGGATGAGCATCCCCAGGGCGTGAACGCATTCCATACATCCATGCACATAATAAGATCTGCACCATGTACTGTTTTGTATGCTTTATTTTATAACTATGCTTACCTAATGTGGCGGTGTGTAATCTTGAGGGGAGTTCACACTGGGTTGGCCACTCATCCATCAAATATATAACCGTACAGGTAGCACAGATGTCTTAAGTGACTTTCAGGTTCAGGCTGATGAGGAGCCGGGTACAAGTGCCAGGGTTGCATGACTACATCTACCTCGAGGAGCTGCGCAGTCTTGCGGCTTATGTTTACATTTTATGTTATTTCTTATACTAGATCATGTGGATTCTTATATTTGTTATATTCGAGACATTGGTTTGTATAAGTCATTATGGGCACTCTTTTGTATATTCTAAATGATAATGGAACTTTCCTTTATGCTTACTTGTCCATTCTACGCTCATCTGCTTACTCTGATAAAAGAAGAAAAAAAAAAAAAATATTTGTCCATCCTTTAAGGTTAACACTCGGGTTTTTGGGAAACGGGTCGTGTACTCGGGTCTTGAAGATTCGGGGCGTTACAAGAATCCACCAAAGACATTGGCCGAACTCATTACCAGGCTCAGAAATACACCAACACAGAAGAATTCTCTAATGCCTGCAAAAGTGTCCAGTGGCAAATCTGAATGGTAAAGAGAAGAGGCATAGAAACAAGGAACCTCAGCCGTCCAACAAGGGGCTTGATGATCGCGCCTCTCACGATCGTCGTCCGAGTGGAAGGCCAGAAGGAAAGTTCCGCTCCTACACCCCCCTTAACACATCCGCTGAACAGATTTTATTGGACATCTGAGGAGAAAAGTTGCTGAATTGGCCCGTTTGTATGAGGGCCAACCCGAATCACCGAGACAAACGCGAGTACTGCCGCTTTCACCGAGATCATGGCCATAATACGGCTGACTGTGTGAATCTCAAAGATGAGATCTAAACCCTTATTCGGAAGGGACACCTGCGCCGATACACCAAAGAGGGAAAAGCTGCTCGGAAAGAAGAGAGAGAGAACAGTTGAATACTACCATGAAAGAGCCCGCCGAAATCCGTACCATCTTCGGGGGCTTATCTGGGGGAGGAAACTCGAATAGGGGGCGAAAAACCCACTCTCGAAAGTCTGATCTGGAACATTACGTCTACTTAACCGAGTGGCCCAACAAGGAACTTTGGGTCAGCCCATGCACTTTGACCTTCACGGAAGAAGATACGTGCGGAATCCAGCATCCGCACGACGATGCCCTGATAGTTATTATGATTATAGCAAACCGCAAAGTATATTGCATCCTGGTCGACACCGGGAGCTCGGTAGACGTAATCTATTCTGAAGCCTTAAAAGAATGGGGATTCCGATGTCTCACCTCAGACCTGTGAAGACCCCCTGCACGGCTTTGCCGGAGAAAGAGTGATCTCCTAAGGAGCCATCTCCCTCCTGGTAACTGCGGGAGAAAGACAACATCAAGTCACCCTCATGGTGGACTTTGTTGTGTCAATGTACCATTGGTACATAACGTCATCTTGGGCAGACATTCCCTCAATGTAATGAGAGCAGTTGTCTCCACCTATCACCTAATGATGAATTCCTTGCCGAGGGCGGGATAGGATACTCTGAGGCGATCAACGCGAGGCTCGGAGATGTTATGCTATAGCAGTCAAGAAGGGGTCGGTCAAATAAACACTTACCATCAACATGCTGGACCCCAGAGGACCAGCGGAAGGATCATCCGTAGAAGATCTAGAAAAAGTGCCGCTCGACGAGGCAAATCCAAGCAGAACTGTCCAGCTCGGAACTTCACTAAATCCTGAACAACGGTTCGAAATGCTAACCTTCATACGCTAAATAAGGACGTCATTGCATGGTCACATGCTGACATGCCGGGGTCTCCTGACATCTTGGTCCATAGGCTGAACATGGACCCAGACCATAAACCGGTAAAGCAAAAGAGAAGACCAATCGATGCCGAGCGATACGAGGCCATTGCCGACGAGGTCTCCATCTTACTCGACGCTAGTTTCATAGAGGAGGTATACTTCCCGATTGGATTGCAAATATGGTCCTTGTCAAGAAGGCCAACGGGAAATGGCGAGTCTGTGTAGATTACTCGGATCTAAACAAGGCTTGTCGGAAAGATAGTTTTCCGTTGCCTCGGATCGATCAGCTGGTGGACAACATGGCGGGACACGAATTACTCTATTTCTTGGACGCATACTCTGGGTACAACCAGATCGCAATGCATCCCTCAGACAAGCAGAAGACTACTTTTGTCACGGACAAGAGACTCTACTATTACTGGGTTATGTCATTTGGCCTGAAAAATGTTGGGGCCACGTATTAAAGACTGGTAAATTAAATATTCTCCAAACAGATCAGACGCACTATGGAAGTGTACGTCGATGACATGCTGGTGAAAAGTATTAAGGTGTCCGACACCTGACGGATCTCGGAGAAACGTTCGCCGTCCTCCGAGAATACAGATGAAGCTGAATCCCGCAAAATGCGCTTTTGGAGTCGGCTCAGGAAAATTCCTCGGGTTTCAGGTCAGCCAGAGAGGCATTGAAGTGAATCCCGACAAAATTAAAGCACTCCTCGAGATGAATTCGCCTTGGACTATCAAAGAGATACAACGCCTCACTGGACGTGTGGCCGCACTCGGACGATTTATCTCCAGAGCTACAGATAAATGCATCCCCTTCTTCCAACAGTTGAAGGGTCATAAAAAGGCAGAATTGACGTCAGAATACGAACAAGCCTTCCAGCAATTGAAGCAATATCTAGGCTCACCCCTTGTTGTCCAAGCCCGAAGAAGGTGAGCCCTTGTTCCTGTACCTTGCAGTCTCGGCCTCGACCGTTAGCTCGACCCTGATCAGAGAGGTCGGAGGCAGGCAACACCCCGTATACTACTTGATCAAGGTTATGGTACCTGCAGAGACAAGATATCCGCCCATGGAGAAGCTAGCGCTCAGCCTCGTCGTTTCAACTCGGAGGTTACGTCCGTACTTCCAAGCTCATTCGGTCATTGTGTTGACCGACTGCCCTCTCAAACAAGTTCTCCAAAGGCCCAAAGTTTCACGTTGGCTAACCAAGTGGGCCATCGAACTCAGAGAGTTTGACATTCAGTTTCGTCCGAATACAGCAGTTAAGGGCCAAGCTGTAGCTGACTTCATTGTCGAATTCACCACTTCGAGTAGAGGAGAGGTCAGCGCCGAAAGTGAGACTATTCCATCCAATCCTCCGCCCAGCCCAGGGACCGTATCAAAAACCGAATGGATCCTCTATGCAGACGAATCATCCAATGCTAAGCGAGCCGGAGCTGAAATCGTCATGATCGCACCTGATTCCACGTCCATCCAATATGCGATCCGACTCGGCTTCAAAGCCTCAAACAATGAGGTGGAGTATGAGGCTTTATTAGTTGGACTCAGATTGACAGCGAGTCTAGGCGTCCAGACTCACTAGGTCCGATGTCGCTCTCGGTTGGTAAAAATCATATCTCCGTCGAGTACGAAGCTAAGGAGACGAGGATGATCGCTTATCTAGATGAAGCGAGAAAGTTAATTGGAAGATTCTGGAACTGTACGATACACCAAATCCCCAAAGCAGAAAATTCGTGGGCCGACGCCTTGGCGAAACTGGCCTCGGCCTCAGAAGGGAGAATCTCGCGGATCGTTCCTGTCAAATTCATAAAACATCCGAGCATCGACCAGGGAGAGAAGAAAACGATTAATCCAGTGCAAGCTACTTTAAGCTGGATGGACCCGGTTTTCAACACCTCACATCTGGCAAGATCCCTCGGATAAACTGGAAGCCAGGTGCTTGAGAGTCCGAGCGGCGTTGTAACACCCCGAAAATTGAGGGTCGAGTAGTAACTCAACTCTCGAGTTCCAGAACATCACTTATGCAACATAGATAATGATGATTAAATGTTGTCTGTGTTAGTACAATAAACATGAGTGAGATTCTACCAAAACAGTAATTCATACTCCAGATCCATGTATAAAACGTAAGTGGAAGACTGAAAGGTGTATATAGATATATATAAAACAAAACATTCTCGATCTCCAGAGTATGAACACTAACTGAGTCACCGAAAATATACATGTTGGTTCTGAATCAAAATGTCAAAAGTAGTACAACTGAAATTATCAACCCTGTAGCCCCGTAGCACTGGACAGCCTATGCGAAGCCTCCAGCGAACTGCATGTAGGAGAACTCCTCCTGATCGTCAAATAAGTCGGGCTCAGTCTCCTGTGCTCCAGTGATACCTGCATCTGATACAGGTCTGGGGGTGTTTTAAAATACCGTCCCGTAACGTGGGAATGAGTGGCCAACTCAGTGGAACAATAAAGCATAGGTTAACATGTTATCAACTCAGTCAAGCAGTAATGATAAAGCAGTAAAATCAAACATTCCTAACTACTATTATTAATGCAAGTATGAATGTAGTCATGATGGATGCCCTCACTGACATACTCCCTCGTGCGACACCCTCTTCGTTCGCGGTATGCTTTCATCCCTCAGTGCTCCACATCTTCCAGGCACATGCAATGCATGATGAACATGATTACCGAGTTGTTATTAGTCCATTTCAAACAGTGGGATTGGGAAACTAAGGTACCTCCCTTGTATCATTCCAAACATGATCCATTCTAGGGTCGTTAGTCCTAGACAATCTCATACAATGGTGTGTTTTTAAGTCGCTGCAAGGGCTGTCAGGACTGTTACACGGAATCGTTGCACCACTCCCCCATCACCTTATCAATACAGGCCTAGTTTATACTCTGTTACTACGGGAAGGCTCATCGCCTCACCGCAGATTCAGAGTATGCTCGAGGTCACTCCACTAACGTCCTACCAACTGGCAGTCTATTTTCGAAGCCTGACCAGTCCAGTTATTGAGAATGGGACCCAGATGCAACCCGACTGAGGACCACCGCCAGGCTACGCCAGTGTAGGCCGACAGCTCGAATATAGTGTCCCATACCACCATAATCGGCTCATGAGTCTGGTTGCTCAATGGTCACTACGGGGAGGCACGTGGCCCCAGCGTAAGCCGACAGCTCGACCACGGTTCTCATACCACCATACCCGGCTCATGAGTCTTAGCGGATCGAGGTACCATGGTTGACGGGATTCCACTGGTAAGTTTGGTACCCTAGGTTCAAGCAGTAGTGACCAAACATGGTGAACATACATTAGACACATCGGGTTACTTGGCGAGCCTGACTTGCTCGAGCGCACAATCAACTGAACGACATGAAGTGCATAAGCACTTCGTGTGGCCTACCACTATCGCCAACTGAAGTACGACTCAGGTTCGTCAAACACATCCTACGTGGCGACATGAATCCTCAACCACGATCTTCAGTCTGGTACCGATTGTCTGGACTATAGACATAGTCTCAAACTCAATCAATCCTTACTCATAGCATGTGGTGTAAAGTATAATAAACAAAGTAACTCAAGCATGTTAACAAGCATGTCATAAAGCATGTTATAAAACATGTTACAAAGCATGTTATAAAGCATATTATAAAGCACTATATAAATAGGAATACAAACACATATATTTCATAAGTAAGTGGTTAAAGTAAACAACCACATGGAGAAAAATCATACATGTCTCTAAGGTAGTTGAGAACCCCATCTCAACACCTACCTAAGGCACTACCATCCAAGCACTTACTCTCACAAGCATTTTCACAAACACTTAGAATACACTATTTCAACATACATGGTATATGTTAGTAAAGCATGTATTAGGGCTATCCTTTCACCAAGCGAGTATTTTATCCATGTATAATATATTCATACAGCAAATAATCATGACAAATACATCTCCAAAATTTATACGTATACGGTATTTTCTAGAATACACAATTTCAACATACATAGAGTATATAAGCAAAACATGTATTAGGGCGAGTCCTTTCGCCAAACAAGTAATTTATCCACATATAATATATTTATACAATAAATAATCATGTCATACACATTTCCAAAATTGTATGTATACGGTACTTTCTACAAATACCTAGAGTATCCATATTTTTCATCCTTAATCGAAACGAAAAACAAGACAGCACTTTGTACATGTGCAATTACATGCAGATCATGAATCTATCATTATCTGACATGGAAAGCGTCGAAAACCGTAACCTATACACCTAAAGTCCTCACCTTTTGTCGTAGAATCGTAACGAATACAATAGGTTGCTAAGCTTCCGTCTACGGCAGTTTGGTAACTATAGATCGAAATAGGTTAGCTATTTCATAACCTACAACCCTTACAACTCCAAACAGATTAGGGTTAGGGTTTCTTACTTAGAAATGATGTCGGAATCGCCGGGAAAGTGATGAGAACGGAGCGGTGGAGCTTGTGGAGCGGCAGGGAAGAGTGGCAGGGAGATTCTCCCACTACTCTCCCACTTTCTCTCTCTTTTCTCTCTTCTCTCTCTAGGGTTTCTCTCAAATTCGTATGACTGCAATGAGAGAGGGTTTAAGGTCCTTATATAGCCTAAAAATTCACCGAAAGAGACTCCAAGTCAAAGTATACTTGGGTTATAACTAAAGCGGACATGTTTCTGCTCAACGGAAGACTTCTAGCGGGCCTCCTTGAGCCAAGGTCGGACTTAAGCTCACGAACTATGGATCTATGTTCTATTAAGTTTTCATTTCGGTCGGGATTCCAGATCACGCATGGCGGACCAGTTTCAGTTCAACGGTCAGCGGATCTCGATCGAAGATTCCGAGTACATGTAAATGTGTATGAAATTTCTCCTGATCCGAGGGTGTAATTTGGTCTGATTCTGACGGTCTGGTTGCTTAAAACTGATCCGTAAGCAACACGTGCCAGATTACTATTCAAGATATTTTATTTTGAATTAATTTCACATTTCTCACACTCTTCACTCCGAGCTCAAGCGAATAACGCTGGGACACTATCCGGATTTGATTTCCGAGATGGTTGTCAAGCCCAGCAAGGCGGTCCTAATTCCTTAACCTCATGTTATTCGGACTTCCGACGTGCGGTCCAGATCTGATACGGAGTTTCGAAATGCTCCCGAGAGCAGCCGGGTAATGAGATTGATCCTAGATTTTAGGGTAATCTAGCGTCAATGATTCTACAAGTTTTGGGTCTTACAGATCGTATTTAAAGTGATTGGTGCTAATTTCACAGGTACTCTAGTTTAACACTGGCTAATTTTCGCCTAATTTCTAAAGGATTTAGTCCTGGGTGATTTCGGTCTGAGGTGGTACTTAGTCCTTTGTAGCAATGTATATAATGTGATCCAAGTTATACTACTTAACTAGTTTAAGATAGTGTCTAGGGTGAAAGTACTTAGAAAATTTAAAGAACAAGGTGGTGAAGGGTGGGATTTATGAAGGAAATGGGTTCAAAAGCGATTCTAGACTGTGGGATTCAGTTCTGACAAGTTAATAAGGTGTGAAGAGCGACCCATTGCCTAAGGACGTTTAATCCCAGGTTGGAAAAAATTCGGGCTGTTACAGGCGTGGTACGTCGTCCTCGACGGTATCCTATATAAAAAAGGGCATTCTCAGCCCTACTTCAGGTGCCTTCGACCCGATGAGGCAGAATATGTTATTTGGGAGATTCACGAAGGAATCTGTAGAAACCATTCCGGCAGCCGAACCCTTGTCCTGAAGATACTCCAACAAGGATATTTTTGGCCGACTATCAAGGAAAATTCAAAGAATTATGTTCAAAAATGTGACAAATGCCAACGCTATGCGACTGTGCTAAGACAACCTGCGGAAGAAATGACTCCCATGAGCGGTCCGTGTCATTCACTTAGTGGGAAATCGACATCATCAGCCCTCTACCTACAGGAAAGGGACAAGTCAAGTTTGCCATTGTCGCAGTCAACTACTTCACCAAGTGGGTTGAGGCCGAGCCCGTAGCAAAGATCACAGAACAGAAGGTGATTGACTTCGTCTGGAAGAACATCATCTGTCAGTTCGGGATTCCACGCTACATCGTGTCAGACAATGGCCGACAGTTGGACAATAACAAGTTTCGAAGCATGTGTTAAGGACTCGGCATCACAAATGCATATTCTTCTCTTCGGTACCCCCAGTCCAATGGACAGGTGGAGGCGGTCAATAAAGTTATCAATCACCATCTTAAAATAAAGTTGGAGAAAGCGAAAGCAGTTGGGCCGAGGAGCTCCCATTCGTCCTCTGGGCCTATAGGACCACAACTCAGTCTTCAACTGGGGAAACTCCGTTCTCGCTCTCTTATGGCTCAGAGGCAATGATACCAGTTGAAATTGGCCTTCCTACTACTCAGGTTAAGAATTACCAAGAAAACCAGAACTCCGAGCAGACTGCAGCTAACTTAGATTTGTTTGAAGAAGTCAGAGATATCTCGAGGCTCCGAGTCGCAATCCGGCATCAACGAGTTGCGTGATTCTACAATTCGAAAGTCAAGACCAGCCGGTTCCGCCCAGGGGACTTAGTCCTTCGTCGGGTATTCCATAACACCACTGAGCCAGGGGTGGGGGCACTCGGGCCTAACTGAGAAGGGCCTTATCGTGTTGTCTGATCGACCAACCGGGCTCCTACCACTTAGAAGACCTCGAGGGCGGTCAGCTCCCCCACCCCTGGAAAGCCGAGCACCTGAAAGTTTACTATCCGTGACGAAATAGCCTTTAAGGCTCTCAATAAATGTACGCTTCCGAGCGACAAACATTTAAGACTCCTAATAATTCTTATCTACATGAACAAATTATCTACTAAGGAAAAGCTGTCTCTCATATGCAGAGGCGGGCTAAACGAATTGATCCCTTGAAGAAGGGGTTAAAGCGTTATCCCACGAAAACTCGATAGGGCATCCCTTCTCAGTCAGGGGAAAAGCCAAAAGATGACCCGACTCCCCAGCATAAGAGTCGGCTCATTGCCCGACTAACGGATGAAGTGGAGGTTTCTCGTCAATCGTGGGACGAGCCGACCCCAGTGGGTTTGGACAACAAGGATCAGGCCATAAATGCTTTAAAATTCTACGAGACGGCATTGGAGTGGGCTGACCCATCAAAGGTCTGCTCGGCCATGCCATAAAATAAATTGACCTGTCAACGAATCAGTTCAGCAATCAACAATCAACAGTCAACTTCCGAAAATTAACTACAGATTAACATATAAAAGAAAAATCGTCATTCATGCGCCCTCTCCAGAGCATAAAAAATTATCATTCATGTACCTTCTTTAGAAGGTCAAAAAGTAAAATTCATCATGTCATTCACAAGAAAAATATTAAAAACTACGCAGTCGGAGGAGCCTGGGAGTCGGGGGCTTGGTCCGGGCAGACATCTTCAGCGGGCTTCTCTCCAACGTCGTTGGACAACAAGGGTCAAGGTTTAAGTCCAGATACAAATCTTGGACCGCCTCTATACAAGCATCGAAGCCACAGTTGTAAAACTTAGTGGCTTCGGCGTCCATTTCCTTTGACGCTTTGAAGGCGTATACTGCAGCGGCCACCGCCACGGCTAGGGAGGCCTCATCTTCTGCCCGTTGAGCTTCCATTGCTTGGGAGGCGGCCCTGTTCAGTTTATCTGCTGTCGCGGCCTTAGTCTGCTCCAAGACTTCACCCAATCGAGTGTTCTCCTTAGCCAGCGAGTCCGCGTGAGCCCTGGCATGGGTCAGCTTTGAAGTCATCTACGATCTCCTGCCCGTTGCTCTCTGGCTTCAAGATTAGTCATGACCCCCTGCAGTCGTTGCTCTCTGACTTCAAGATCAGTCATGACCCCCTGCAACCGAAGCTCCCTAGCCTTCCCATCCTCAAGCTCTCGCCCTACTCAAGTCAGAGAAAAGTGGCTTCACCCGCAAGATCCCCACTTCGGTCTTGAGGGCCTCCACCTCAGTCTCTCTCTTTTCCAACTCCCGCGCTCTCTCCTAAGCCGATAGGAGCTTCGGGACAGACTGGACAAAAATAAGAGAATAAGCATTCGGAAGCAGTAAGTGCAAAAAAGTAAGAAAAGTTGACAAAAATACCATGTAAAATACGAAAGTCATGTCATTCAAGAAGGAGCTATCCGATTTGCTGAGAAGGCGGGCTATATCTTCCTCCGAGGCATGTTTGGCAGCCTAAGGCATCAGGCAAGATAAGTAGTAGCCCGGTTCGAACCTCTCACGCTCGTCCCCACTTGGGCAAAGTCTGCTGCTTTCGCGAACCCAGTCATGCTGTCAGCCTCGGCCTGAGCCTCGGCCCTGAAATCATCTCCAGCCTCGGGAGGGGTGATCATGGCGTCAGCCACCGAATGGCCTCCTCCTGCTCGGATGATGAAGGGATAGCTATGCAGGGGGCTGCAGGATGAACCTCCTCGATGGGGGAACGACGGTGAGTGGAAGAGAAGAAGTTATGGTTGCGGAGGAGTTACGATTGCCAAAGTCAAACAATCGTTGTCGGGACCTGGGTCTCGGTGAGTACCACAGCTGGAGCTGCGACGATGGAAATTGGAGCTGCTGTCGGAACTGCAAAAACAGAAACTGGACTAGAGGGGCCCTCCCCGCGTGGAGTGGCATGCCTCCTCCGAACGGTAGTATTCGTCCGGGACTCGGCCCTCAACATTTCTTTTGCTGTCGGGGCGGCTTTCCTCCTCCGAGAACTAGATGCCTCGGCCATGCCTGCACAAAAACTAACAAATCAGCAACCAAGTGAACAAGTTTGACCCCTCCAAGGGAAACAGAAGAAGAACCTACTGAAAGATGTCGGGAGAGGTTGGGACTTGCACAGCCCGGACCAGTGAAGGTTGGCGGTAGTGATCAAGTCTGACAAGGAGTGAAGCTCCCCCGATCGCGCCTTAGCCTTGACGACTTGATTTTCCTGGTTCGAAGTGAGGAGAGGCAAACCCCTTGGGAAATCTACAAGGATAAAAAGAATTTCAGTCTGACTGGAGTAAAAAAAAAAAAAGAAAAAGAAAAAAAGGGTTAAGGGGAAGAAAATGCTTGAAGTCCGACCTGATTTTGAAAATCGGGTGGGGACCCGAGTTTTCAGAGTCCCAAGCTCCGCTGCTGGCGCCTCTCATTCGCCCGCAGCCCAGAACCACTTGTTCTTCCAATCTTTGTTGGAAGACGGAAGATTCATCATTAATCCCGACCCTTGCTGCCTCGGGTCGCGAAGTAGTACCATGGTTCTTGGCTGTCGTGCTTGACCAAGTACAAGTTTATCAACTCCTCTGGGGTCAGCTCCACATTCCTAACTTGAAGCCAGATGATATATGAAGAAATTAACACCCTCCAAGCGTTAGGGGTGAATTGCCGTGCACAGTCCGAGGTAGGCTGTTATGGCTCGGACGAAGGGATGTAAAGGAAGTCAAAGCTCACATTGCAGTGCACAGAGAAAAATGTCAACTTCTCCCTCAGCAGGCGCGCCAGCGGTGTCAAGGGGATCTGGGGCCCTTATCTAAATGGAGTCTGGGATCTGAAACTCCGAGCGGATCCATTCCATTTGAGACTCCAATAGTACGGATCCTTCTTGCATCTCGGTGACCTTGGTGGTTGCGGTTTGGGTGGCTCGAGCGGTTTTCTTTTTGCCAGTCTGATGAGTCCGAGCCCCTGTCCCCTTCTATTTTCGGGGCAGAGGGAATAAGGGTATAGCTTCAAGGGGCCTTTAGAGGCCCCTCTCCCGCCATCAGAACTCCTCGACTCAAAGTCATCATCATAATCCCGAACGGTTTCTAGATCGGACGATATCTTGCAGAGCAGAGAGAAACGCTAGAAGGAGAAAGAACTCACCGGACGGTTACCGGGAATCGCCTTCACCGTAAAAGCTCCTGATCGGTCGGAATCGTCTCGCCGGAAGCTTTAAATCGGTCGGAATCGCTTTCGTTGAAAATCAACTCCTCAGGGAACATGAACTCAAAATGCAGAAGTAAGAAGCGCTTCCGAAAATGCAGAGAATTATATAGCCCGAGGAGAATCTTTGCATTAATGATAAGCATAATGGCCGTCGCCGAACCGTCGCGAGCCGACCTTGCGAGCACACATGGCTGCAGGTTACTAGCTCAACCTCTGCCCGGCCGCGTGCGTCTGACATTGGACAACGAACTGCAGGCGGCACAAGCGGCGTTCGAGCAGAGGAAGCGTCACTCAAATGTCTCCCAAGCATACGTGGCGGTTAGCTATAAGCTGAACGACAATTTGAAATCCCAACCGTCGCCACACATCCGCTGAATGTTAGCCCGTGGGCGGGAACCCTGAGGGCGCGACGCTTCAAAATTCCAAAATCATGACAATATCGATATGCGTGAAAGGTTCAACAGATGAGGCAGTTGATCTTCCGTGTGGTTACTCTCCGAGTCCGTAGCCGACCTCGAAGAGTAGGGGGCTTCTGTTATGGGAAGATCCGAGCCCCTTATAGTTCCGAGGACCAACATCTTCTTAGTCTGATCAAACGTAAAAACATTCGAAATGATGAACACTGTTGAAGAGAGCAACATCCGAACATCTGAGCCAAGGGAACGACATCCGAGCCGAGGACTCGTCCTCGTCCTCATCTTCATTTGAAGAAGGACATCCGAGTCGAAGGCTCGTCCTCGTCCTCATCGTCCTTCGAAGGACCTCCGAGCCAAGGGCTCATCCTTATTCTCATATTTCTCTAAAGAGGTGATGTCTCGGGTCGAGGCCAGAGCGAGATGCCGGTACGTTACGCGCCAAATTAGGAAACTACCTTAAGGAGACACAACCGACTGTCTCGCCTGCATATACACGATACGTTACATGATCTCCGGATTACGGGCTGTATCTCCACGATCATATAATCCCGGTGATTGAGTGAATCGTGCAGAGATTAATGGATCCAGATCATCCGACAGCCAAGTATAAATACAATGAGACCATTGCTACATGTACGCAGTATCACACACCCTCTCTCTACTATCAACTTAGACCCAGATTCCCTTGACTTGACTTAGGCATCGGAGGGTCCCCGGGTTTAGCCAGGGTCTCCTTCGCTCACTCTCTGTGTAGGTTCAGGGTTCCTTGGAGGTTTGCCTTGTCGAGTGGAGGGTGGTCCATATTTTGACATCAACAGGTCTGATTCTAAAATCTGTCGGATCTAATCAGATTTCAACGGTGGCCGTTTTGGAAAATAATAGAAATCTACAAAAAGGTCAGAGAAAAAAAAAAAAAAAAACTTAGATTTTATGATTCCTGTGTGTGTATGATATTCTCTTTTCAGCCCAGCTCTCTGTTGATGACTGACTATAGGAATTTCCCTTCTGCACATGAAATTAATGAAGCTGATTCGTGTGGGCCCATCGTTGGTATATCCAAGCTATTTATTTCATGTTCCTTGTCATTGCTCGGCCTCTAAGTTTTTAGGAAACAGATTGGCTACTTCCCGTGCTATCGCCCGGTGGCTGGTGGTCAGTGCTCTGTGGGCCCCACCATGATGTATATGTTTCATCCATTTTGGTCATTCATTTTTACAGATCATTTTAGGGCTTGATACCAAAAATAAGAGGGATATAAATTTCAGGTGGACCACACCACAGGAAAACAATAGTGATTGGATATCCACCATTAAATCCTCCTAAGGCCCAATGTACTGTTTATTTGACATCCAATCTGTTGATTAGATCATACAGATCTAGATGAAGAGAAAAACCGTAGATCAGCTTAATCCAAAACTTTTATGGCCTCTAAAAAGTTTTTAATGGTCTATGTTCGTTCCATACGGTTTCCTGTCATGTGGTTTAGTTGAGATTGGAATACACCTCATTTTTTCTCATACCATAAAATGATCTAGGAAAATGGATGAATAGAGTAGATGAAAACATACATCATAGTGGGGCCCACAGAGCACCGACCATCAGCCGTTGGCTGGTGGCAGGGAAGTAGCCAATCCGTTTCCAAGTTTTTAACTGAACCGGACGCGGATTTCCATCGAAAGGCTCTGCATGAACTTCCTGCACTAAAAACCTAGGTGGGGCCCACCGTGATGTTTGTGAGAAATTTACTCCGTCTACCCATTTTGTGAGATCATTTTAGGAATTTGAGACAAAAATGAGCATGATCTGATACTCAAGTAGGCCAGAAATGTGAGGATTGGACTTCCACGGGTGAAATATTCATGGGACGCAAATGTTTTGAATAAGGCTAATATTTATGTTCTCAGTTCATCACAGTAGGAATGACGTTATCAACGGTAACGGTATGGATGGCATGTAAACATCACTGCACACATCAGGAGGTTTCAATGGTAGGAATTTCCTTACCCACCTTTTCCTTTAGTGCGGCCCACTCAAATCTTTAATCCTGCTCACTTTTGATCTGAAGTCTTAAAATGATCTCACAAAACGTATGAACGGGATGGATTTCTCACAAACATCACGTTTGACCCACCTAGGTTTTCAGCACGCAGGAAGTTCCCGCCGGAAATCCGCGTCCGCATTTGAATGGTAAGTCCGGTTCAGTAGACGCGGTGCTAATGGCTTTCGTAGTAAGTTCCTGCCGGAGGAATCTGGATGGGGCCACTGCAATGTTTGTTAGAAAGCCACTCCGTCCATCCGTTTTTAGAGCTCATTTTAGGACATGCGGCAAAAAAAATAAGGTGTATTCAAAACTCGAATGGGCCACACGAGAGGAAACAGTGGAGATTTAGTGACCACCGTTGAAACATTTATATGGCCACAAAGGTTTTGTATCAGTATAATTTTGGTGTTTTCACTTCGTCACAGTGAAAATGACCTTGTAAACGGTTTGGATGGAATAAAACATTACAGTGGAGTCTAGGAATATTTCAACGGTAGGCATTCCTTTCCCTACTGTTTCATCTGGTATGGCCTACTTGAGTCTTGGATCCTCCTCATTTTTGGTCGTACATCCTAAAATGAGCTATAAAAGTGGATGGACGGATTAGATTTCTCATAAATATCACGGTGGACCCCACCTTGCATCCCAGCGCATGAACTTCCTGCAAAAGTCTTTGCAGGAAATCGGCGTCCTTCGAATACAATCCGTTTACCTAAGGCCCAAATCATGGGTGGGCATGAGAGAGCTGCTCATCAGGTGAATCACACGAGTAAATCCGATGGCTCAAAATCAGCTTCGCTTGCTCATCAAGTGGAGCGGTGGGCCACACGTGTACCAATCTTATGACGATCGATCTTTTCACTCATTTTTAAGCATTCAGACTACTCCATGAGGATTGACCGAGCCGCTCGGATCTTTCACACGTGTTCTTAGTTCCACGTGAGAGCCAAGTGCACCTTCGAAGTGGCTTCTCCACGAGAGAAGGAACGACTTTTTGGAAGCAGCCCTTCTTAATACGTAAGTCCATTTTCTTTCCTTTATTTCAATTCAAACCCTCTCTCTCTCTCTCTCTCTCTCTCTCTCGCCATTCCCAGAGGCCGCCATTCCCAGAGGCCAGAGCCGAAGAAAAGAGTTCAAAAGCATCAAAGGAAGCAGAGAGAGAGAGAGAGGAGAGAGAGAGAGAGAGAGAGAGAGAGAGAGAGAGAGAGAGAGAGAGAGGGTGCAACCTATGGCTCGGCAAGCAAGCAGACTGGTGGGCTCCATAGTTTCAAAACTCTGCCCACAACCCCACCTTTCTTCTCATTCTCGCCATTTCGCAGCGGCGACCGCTCCTCCTCCCGCCGTCTTCGTTGACAAGAACACGAGAGTCATCTGCCAAGGAATCACCGGCAAGAACGGCACCTTCCACACCGAGCAAGGCATCGAATATGGCACGAAAATGGTAAAGAAAACGTTAAACTTCTCCTCATCGATCTTCTTCTTCTTTTTCCCCCCTTTTGATATTTAATTGATGGGGTTTTATTCTATTCACGGATCTATTAAATGGGTCTTTTTTTGTTAGCTCGATTTTTTTTCTTAATGGTAAATGCACTTGAATGATGTGGTTCTTGAGTACTTTGATCTCCCTTTCTCGATCCATTCTCATGTTTTCCCCTTTTCTAGATGGGTTTATTCATGGATCTGGATGTGGGTTCTTTGTAAATTTTCACTACGACCATGGGATCGATGACCTTGGCGGAAAAGAGTGTGGAAATGGATTTTCACCCCTTTTCCTGGTTTACTATTTTAATTGATGGAATTAGGGTCTTTTTGCAAAAGTTGGCATTTTTGGTCTGTTTGATCTGTTGCAGATTGTTCATTTGGGTGTGTCACTGTCTGGAGAATTACCAAATCCTGGTTGTCTATTCCTTTTCTGGGGTTGTGATATTTTGAATGATTTGATATGTTGTAGTATAATTTTTTGTTAAATAAAAATTTTGTTCTTACACGTGTTACTTGGTTTTTTCTTCTTCATGATTTGATGCTCATTTGCTCATATAGTTCTGAAATTTTAATATTAGGAGGAGATCCAGTCCACCTGGGAGGACAGAAATTTCGTCCTTCCAGTTTTATACAATATACATGGCATATGCGTATGATGATCTCCGGGACAAGTGTTGGTCGGAAAGGATGTCTATAATAGAGTTAGGCTTGATGTAATTAGTTGGGCATCTTGCCTTTTGGACTTTGGCTAAGATGATTAGCTTTTGCTATCTAGGCTGTAGTTATTTGTAATTCTTTGAGCTTCGGCTCCTTTTTGAATAAGATTTCGTACCTTTCAAGAAAAAAGTTTATTGGCTCCTTTTTGAATAAAATTTCTTACCTTTCAAGAAAAAATTGTATGATGATCAGATTCGCCTCTTCCTCATAGGGTTCCATAAAAGGAAGGCATATAAATATAACAATGATCGGAGAATCCTAAGCACGTAGAAGATGTCATTCAGAAACCACTTAACAAGTTTAATGATTTCTGTACACCATTCATGGTTGTCCAGAATGAATTTTATGGTTTGGATCATCATACGCCTGCCACGTGCATGCCTCCTAGTAGGATCCGGTGTCCTCCAAAGTGATGCAAGTAGATCGCAATGCCCATATACCCCACTTGATTGCGTGTGGGTCCCACATGGTCACACAATGCACGCAACATGGGGTCCACGTGGAGCATGTGTTTATTTGATTTTTAGTTTCATGCCTTAAAATAAATCTAAAAAGTCTAGACTGCCCTCATTTAAGGGCTGATTAGACTAATGATTGAATTAGGGGTATTTTAATCATTGCTAGGTTATAAATAAATCTCTTATTCCCCATGTAACTTTTTTTAGAGCTTGTAATTGGGTACTGAGGGAAGTTGAGAAGTTTATTCTCTTTGCATTAATTGCAATGACAACATGTGTTGCCTCTTGAATCTTTGCGCTTGCTGCTTATGTGGGTGGATCCGCCTACTAGGGTATTAAAAAAGGGTAATGGTGGGAACCGTTACGTATTACACGGCCTTATTGGCCGTTACAGAAAAATGGCCGTAACAGCCATTATGGCCTGTATTGTAATGGCAATGGCGGTGGCTGTCACAGCCACCACTACCGTTATCAAGCACCTTGCCTCCCACACTCTTGATTTTGATGTTTCAATCTGGCAAGCAGACCTCTATTTTGGCACTTGGTTCTGTTCTTTGGATTTAAATGCATTTGGGGATATATGTCTTTTTAGTTCTAACATCTACATGCAATCGTGTAAGCTATATGGGTGTGCTGTGCCTCGGATTTAACAGAATTATTATGGAAGTTTTAGGGTATGTTCAAGGTTACCTTTTTCGAGTCGAACATAACACATTATGCAAGTTACACGGTATAGAAGCACCAACCAATTTGTTGGTCATGTAAAGTAGTTATCACTTTTTACACTTCAAAAGTGGAGTATAGCCCACGTGGTCTTCAAAGATAATGTGGATCAGTCTACATGTCATAGGAAAGGAATGATATTTGAATATCCATAAGTTGGAGAAACTATTCTTTAATTGTGGGCTGTCACAGGTGAATCCAAGCCATAGAATAGAATAGACATTTGTTTGTTTTTTTTTTTGTTTTTAACTTTCTATAGGAACAAAATGATTTTGGACAAGCATTCTAATGTTGTGGAGAGATCATTTCTTTGTATTGGGAACTTATTCATCGTAATTTCATGTATTTCCTATTATGATTTAATGAATTCTTTTTCACCATCATCATAGCCTTATCCTAGTTATTTGGGTTGGGTCTACGAATCCTATTTCACCAATGGATATTCCTATCTAAGGCTCTATTCTTGGTAAGTTAAGAAACATTTAGATCTCTTCATGTCTTTAGCCTGAGTTTGCAGGGAGGTTCGCCAGTATTCGGGCCTTGCGGAGTGAGAGGAACAACCATTCGTTCGAGATCAGCATGGTTCAATAATGGAAGTATTTAGGAAAGCTAGTTTTGATGCGATGGGGGTGGGCTTCTTGTATTGATTCTTTGGCTGGTTGTAAGTTATTCTTTTAGCCTGTTTTTCGGCTCCTTTTAATAAAATTTTCATCACCTTTAGAAAAAGGAGCAATTCACATGTCATTGTTGGGTGGTGACGTGGCAAATAATGACCAACATATGCGAAATGGTCAAGGGATGGTTCAAGAGGTTTGGCCCGTCTGATTACCAGCCCATAAATCTGCCCGTGTTTTCTATAGGCTGTCCAACCCTTTGAAATAGTCTCTACTAAATATACAAAATTCCGATTAACAATATATATGATCCATGGTTACTTGGATCATGTGTCGCATTGGTATGTGATAGGAAATGGGTATGCAAGACGCTATTTCCTATAATGAGTGATAAGCTAGGGGTAGGATCATGTGCATCACTCCAATACATACAATGTGTACACAATATAAATTTTTTTATTATTATTATTATTTTGAGAGAGAACAAACATTAGGTGCTGGCAAATTACAGACTAAAAAGGGACAAGGAAAAAAATAATCCTTGAGCTTCTCTAAGCTTGAAGCCCAATCAACAGCAAAACCCAATGCCCTAAAAAACATTCGCTCCACACTATTGCTAGAATTTCTGAAACACCTACCATTCCTTCTCACATAGACCAAAGAACCGCCAAATGATTGAGTCTCCAAATAGCCCTATCTTGCTTCATGTGAGCCACACATGCCAAGCCAAGAGGAGGCCTCCAACTGACTTCGGCATAGCCCAAATCACATTCTAGCTTTTAAAGAAACCGCACCAAACCTGATGCATGAACGGGCAGTGAACGAAGAGGTGATTGACAGATTCAACATTTGCCATACGCATAAGGCAAATGTTGGGATCACCATAGTCTGCTTCTAAAGATTATCAATGGTTAGAACCCATCCCCTCCCTTATTAGCCACCCAAAAGTCGTCATCCTCTGGGAGCTCCATAGAACCACAGATATCGCAAATACTCTTATACGCCATTCCTACATTGCTTAAAGAGCTCATGATAGAAAAGTTTAATGGAAAAACACCTTGTCGCCTCCTTCCACCAAATCATCATATTTTGATCCCCACTGGTTGGATTACATAACTTGATGTGATCAGGCAACTGCACGAACTCGATATCTTTTCCTCAGTCAAGAAGATTTGGCATTGGAAGACCACACCACGGTATCCCAACAGATGGAGAAACATCACACCACTGAAATTTTACGTGTCATAGACAGATGATATGTTCTCAGAAATAAGAATTGCAACGACGCTTCACCTACCTATATGTCCTCCCCAAAGTGGATCCTTTCCCCATTCCTAAGAGCAAAACTAATCCCTTCGAAGAATTATGGAATCCCTATCCAAATTACCGAGACTATGCATAGAAGAGTCCTTGGTACACTACCCCTAAAACATACATATTGTTAGCAATAGTGTCCCTCCACATGGCATTCTCATCCGTCTTGAATCTCCATAACCACTTTACTAATAATGCATTATTCATCAAACCTAAGTCTCTAATTCTTGCTCATCCCTAGTCATAAGGTTTGCAGACCTCTTCCCAACTTAACAAATGGAATTTTTTCTTCTTATCCGAACCTTGCCATAAAAAGTCTCCTCTCAATCTTTCCAACCTATCTAACACTGCCTTCGAGCATCTGATAGGGACATAAAATATAATGAGAGATTTAACAAAGTTGCTTTAATGAGAGTTATTCGGCCTCCTAGTGAAAGGTATCGACTCTTCCATCTAGCTAAGTTTCTTTCGAGCCTTTCCATAACAACATCCCATAGGTGTTTAGCCGGCTTCCCTATGCAAAGAGGTAAGCCTAGATAGGTAGAGGGGAAAGAACCCGCCCTACACTAAAAAATGTTGGCCGAGTGCTCGGTTTCTTCTCTAGCCAATCAAACCCCTTAACATCACACTCTTTCCAACATTTACCTTCAACCTAGAAATGACTTCAAAGCAAATAATCACCAATCTCATCTTTTCCACCATGAATTCCTCCGCATTATAGAAGAGAAGTGTATCGTCTACGAACTGAAGATGAGAAATCGGAAGACTCACCCTACCAATGGAAAAGTCCCAATTGATATGATCGTAAGCTTTCTCAATGTCCAATTTACACACAACACCCTTCTTACCGTCTCCATATTTGGGATCGATACACTTATGAGCTATGAGGGCACCATCCAAAATGTGTTGAACTTCAATAAAAGCTTTTTGAAATTTAGATATCGCTCTAGATAGAGGCCCAAAATCTGAATGCCAACACTTAAGCTAGAATCTTATACGAGCTTTCGATATGACTAATGAGCCTATAGTCTTTCAAGCTCTACACTCCCTTCACCTTTGGAATTATCGCTATAAATGATTCACCAATGTCCTTGGATATTTTGCCTCACTAGAAGAACTCCTTCATGAAGCACATCACGTCTTCTTTAAGTACCACTCAGAAAAACAGGAAGAACACCAAAGGGAAGCAATTTGGTCTGGGAGCTTTACCCCTCCCTAACAAGTCCACCTTTTGGAATCCATCTTCTGAGAATGGCTTTTCAAGTAATTCCGCTTCTTCCCGGGAAAGCCTAATAAAGGACAGGTTCTCTAATTTAGGTCTCCTCCATCCTTCATTGGAGAGCAGCTTTTTGTAGAATTGGACCACCACATTACACACAGTCTTTTCTTCAAATCTCTCACCCCCACCAATGATGTTAATAATCTTGTTGCATCTAGCCTGGGCACTTGTTACGTTGTGGAAAGAGCTAGTGTTTTTATCACCTTCCTTGAGCCATGTGGCCCATGACCGTTGTCTCCACTTGTTCTCCTCTTTCTTTAGGCACTAGAGTAATCTTGCCCTGACTTTTGGCAATTCAGTTTTCTTCTTCCATTAATTCTCGCTCTTCTGCCAATAAGCCAAGCTCTTAATTCTCACTCTTCCGCCAATAAGCCAAGCTCTTGAATCCTACCAAGGATATTTTCATATTCCAATTCCCTTTTCCTGAGCACCTCCCTTTTCCAAACTAAGATTTTAGCTTTCAACCGCTTTAATGTTTTTACTTCAAACCTATGAATCTCCCTACCTCAAAAGACCTCCACATTCTTTTATCAAATCTCCAAAACCTTCAACCTCTAGCCACAATAATTCGAATTTGAACGGCGCTGGACTTCAATTTTCCTCATCAACCTCAATTAATATGAAACAATGATTCAAAACAGGTTTTGGGAGCCCACATTGAGTAACCAAAGGAAATTTATCCAACCATTGCTGGAATTAGGAATCCGCCGATCCTAGTCACCACCGCCTTCACTCGATCGTTAGACCACGTATATTTCTCACCCCCCATTAGGTGGTCAACCATCTCATGTAACTCTACCCATTCTGAAAAGGCTTTCATGCTCCTCGTAATTCTCCCACCTAAAGATTTTTGTAAGAGAACCTGCTAACGTAAAAGTCACCTTCCACAAACCAAGGATATCCACTCCAGCTTCTAGCCATACTTAACCCAAAAAGCCTCCCTTCTAGCCAATGCATTCGAACCGTAAACCATAGCAAACATCCATTGGAAAACAGTGAATAAATATTTTAGCAACATTGTTATAGAAAATCTCCTCCCCCTCAACTAGAAACTCGCATCCCAGGCTACCGGAATACCACTGGCAAAGCCCACAACATCAATCGAAACCCGGTATTTGACATTAGGCTTCCACATAGAATCCAACAATTTTTTGTCAATTCCTTAAGATTTGGTTTCATGAAAAGAGATAATTTGGACCTTAGCTCTATGGCAAACGTCCCGGATTTGAACCCTCTTCTCCCTACATCCCAAACCCCTAACATTCCAACTTAAAATCCTCATTTGGACACTGATATCACCCTACGACCCTTCCTCAAATCCCTAGTCAAATCTCTATTATTATAATTAATGTCGAAATTAAGACTTAATTGTTCCCTGTTCCTTTTAGGAGATCTCTGAAGTCTTTTAAGAGGCATAAATTTGTGCAGTTTCCTTCATTGAGCCTCCATGAAGCGAATGAGGTTGACATAATCTTGTCTCTAACCCCAAAATGTCTCCTATTTGCCTCCCCACATGCATCAAGGCGTCCCTAATCCATCGCTTGCCTTTAACCACTACAATGTGACCTTCTTCCTCTTGTATAGCTTAATGACCCAGAAGATGCGTCCCCAACTTGTCACTGTTAGCATCAACCACCTGCAATGAGATGACTTCCACCACCTCCCTTTGGCCCACCTCACCACCAGTTAACTAGGAAAAGGCCACAAGCTAGCATGCATTTACTTTCACCTCATTGATAGTCTCCCTTAGAAGGAATTCCATCACCTGAGCATTTCCTTCCTTTGGAACTATTTCTGAGTTGTTGACAACAACCGAAGCTTGTGACATCTCCCCATAGTCCCCCCTAGCATTTCTTACCTTCCCTGCACTTGTCCAAGCTAGAGCTTTTTCTGTCGCCTCCAATGAACCACTGAGAGAACCCAATTCCAGAAATAACATCTCCTCTCTCGAAAAAGACTTAAAACAGCTTGCACACAAGCAACGATTGTAAGTGTTAAGTGCATGTGTTCCAAGGGGGTTAAACTCACTCGCTCGCTCAAAACATGTCATGTGCGAACATATATCATTCGTTTTGAAAAAAAATCAAGGCTCTTGGACACATGTCGCTTTCCGCGGAAATATGACTATCCAAACCTTCACAAAGCACCCAAATTGTAGCTTCAAGCGTCCGAACTACAGGTTCAAGGCTTCGAGCCTCTTCTCTTACACCATCGTTTGCACTGATGAGACAATGAGCCAGAACATGTGTCGCATCCTCCTCTCCCTACGTGGCAGCCAAGGCGACGTTCACTGACTGCCTACCACGCGTTGCTACCTCCGACGCTTCTCTGCTGCCTGATGTTCGATGCAGTTGAGATGAGTGCACACGTCCTCCCTTTCTTCCAGAGCACTGCAGAAGCACCAAACACGAGGTACTCAAATTGAACCGGGAGTCAACACTCATGACTAACCGCTTCCATCTCCCTGTATGCCAGCCAGCTTCTGAGTCTTCCTTTTCTTTCCCCTAGGCTCCTCATCCACATGCAATCCTAGATTCACTTCCTCTACCGCGACTATGATGTTCTCTAGTAATGGTCTTTTCTTCCTGATGCACATTCTCATCTAGCGAACCCCCGCCCTCGACTCTATTTTCATGTCCACCTCCACAACCTGTCCCAAGCACGAGCCGACGATCGTGAAGGCTTCCATGAACCATCGTTCTATTGACAAACCCCAAATCTTGACCCATATATCCTCATACCCAAACTTTGATCGGTCTCTCCATCTGTAGAGACTTTCTACTGGATCATCTTTGAACATCACCACTACTGTAAGGACTTGGTCTATCTCCACTCATGGGACAAGGAGATCTAGACTTCATTGTTGGAGAGGGGTTTGAGGGAGCATTGGCACTCCACCCCCCACTGTTGACAAGCCAAGCCCGTACCTCCTCTACCAAAGTCCCTTCTTTCTTTCTCGCAATGAAGCTCCATTGGAGCACCCACGATGCATTCTCCACCACCAAAGGGTGGACCCTTACGACCAGAACTCCACCTCCCTCCTCCCTCCACAACCATCTAACTCCCCTGCACCCACCTATAACTCACCTTTTTGCTCCTCATTTACCCTATTTACCCCCACACCCTCTTTCCCCATCCCGTTCCATACTACCTTGCTCATCCCACCCTCCTCTACACCCCTCTGATTATCCATCTCATCTCTATACAAGAAGCTCACCCTCGTTACCCCTTTCCTTGCCCCGGCTATGGTTGCCTTTTTATCTATAGATTTCCCAAGCCAGCCTTGGTCGTCCTGTTTCTCTATCTTCTTTGCTATTTGATGATTGACAAACATTGGTCCATGTCTTGCTCTCTAGATAGAGAGCTTCAATCTTTCAACTCTTCTTCCATTCGATGTTTTTGCCACTGTCTACGCCTCCCCTACCTGCTCCAAGCGAACAAACGTGAACTCTCTCGATTTTCTGGAATCCCTCCTCAGAATCACTACTTTACTTTCTCAAGCCTCCCAAATACCCTGTTGAAGTTCGTTTCAGCCCATTCCTTCAGGAAGTTCTCCATGTAGAGGGTGGGAAGTTCGGGTAAGGGTTCTAGTTGCACCAAATCCATCTTTCCGACTATCTTGCCCTTCTGCCCTACCTGCTCATCCTCATTTCTGCCATTCCCTGACGCCTCCACAATATAGTTTTATTTATGAACTCACATTGCAATTTATATATGATGTGATGAATGTTATTGATATAGACCCCCTCATAGTGAGTGTTATATTACTAAATAAATAAAAGTATCAATCTCTACATTGTAAATATAAATATTTCATTAAATCACTAGTAAGACAAAATACTCATTCGGGTCTCTAAAAATAGTAATCTGGATCGCAGCCCATAATCTGGAATGCTCGATCAGGAATGTAAAACATGGGGGGTTTTGTGTTTTAGGTAACATTGAGGTGATCACACCAGCAATCTAAGATCCCACGAGAGTATATTAGCAAAAATAAACAAAGGAAATGCAGATAATGACTAAATACCATTAATGAGGTGAGAAGGATAAGATATATATGATAAACGAGCTTGGAGCATAAAGAGGAGTACAAGTCTCAATTGAAGCAAGAAACCCTTCAAAGGGGTTTCGTTTCAAAAGAGAGTCAGAAGCTCCCTAGCAGCTATGCTGCCTCACGTCCCCAGCTTTATTTGGTATTTGAGAATACAACCCTAATGAAGGGTTCAATTACTTAAACCCTTGTATAAAATAACTAATAAAATACTCTTTGACATAGGGGATAGGATGGAAACAAAGAAAAAAAAAGGCTTTCTCACAAAGCCGATTGTGGTCTGGTAATCAGTCCAAAGGGCCCCCTTTCTGGAATTTGCAATCAAGTCACCAACATCAAGGTGTCTGGTACAATCCAATGGTCTGATTGATCCATTCTCTTCATGTGTGTGCAACTCCCTGCAGTAGAAGACATCCAAGGACTGCCGACGAGGATATGGACTCATATTGCATCAGGTGGGTAAATGACATGTACCAAATGTGGGTAGCTAGCGGTGGGATTTAGGCTTTGTGTTTAATGAAATAGAGCCCTCACCTCTATATGTCTCTTACCCAAGTGGCCAGAGAAGCAAATTGTGTAGCTCTGTGCTGCTAAAGTGGAATCTAGATGCTTTGCCCTATGTTTTGTTTTTGATCTGTTGCTTGTTTATTTCCTAAACATTTTGCTTTTAATATGATATTTTTTTGCTTTTATATGAACGAGGTTGGCTTAATTCATTTGGAGATTTTCTTTCTTTCCTTTCTTATTTGTTTAAAATAGGTTGGTGGGGTGACGCCGAAGAAAGGTGGAACAGAACATTTAGGACTTCCTGTTTTCAACACAGTTGCAGAAGCAAAGGCTGAAACAAAGGCAAATGCATCGGTTATATATGTTCCCCCACCATTTGCTGCAGCTGCTATTTTGGAGGCAATGGAAGCTGAATTAGACCTAGTTGTGTGCATCACTGAGGGAATCCCTCAGCGTGACATGGTAAACTGACTTAATTTTTGTAAGTTTTTTTTTTTCTTCATCCTGAAAATGCTTATCTTTTGCTTATTATCACAGTGAGAATGTTAGTTTGCTAAGAAAATCAACTTTTCACTCTCGTGTTTAGATCACTCTTCTTATTTCATCATTGTTGTAGCCCTACCCAACCCAAGCCATTTTCACTGTGGTATAAGGTCTGCCATGTTATTTATGTTGTTTAATGTCCACCTTTTTCACATCATTCCTTGATTCAATTTTGAAGAAATCTGCAAAAAAAAATTGGATGTCCTTTCAAGTGCTATAACATCCAAGAGTTGTGTAGAATTGCAGAATTTGATAAGAAAAAAACTGCGATCCTTCAATTACGTAGAATTGTTGAGCCATAACATACAAGAATGCTTGGTCTGAGCAAGGTTGTGCCATGTGAGATGGTTGACTGGTATTTGTGGGCATTTTGTAGCTACATTGAGTACTTTTGAGTCAACCTATGATTGACCATTAATCATCATCATCATTGTGTTGCCGCAGCTATCTTGTGTCAGATTTTTGAGTCCTGTTTCACCTATCCTTGGTAAGTGAACAAGCCCTGAATCCCCTCTCACCACCCCAAAAGTAGGATTCTATTGTGATTTTGTGTGTAACTTGCAAGTTGCAACCCACCGTAGCCAAACATCTTTAGAACTATGAGGCCATGTCACAATCATCTTGCACTCTCTTTTCAGCCTTGTCACTTGTTATGTGGAACCCCAGATCTGACCTGCATCATTTTTTATGAATAAGGTATGTTATGAAGAGCATGATAAACTTTTTCCCTATAATTAAGGCACACCAGTTCAAAGTTTAGGTACAAATTACAAGACAAAAGTAATAGTGTTTAGCCAGAAATGTGAATTATCCTTCAAAATTGTATCCATGCATTTGATACAAGCACAAATATGAGGGGCTCTGAGATTGGGTTTTGTAATTGGGTTAGCTCATTTCTTAAGGAATTGACTCCTTACCTTGTTTCTAGGGTTGGTTGGGTGGGGCCGCGTCCCTTCTATTATAGCTTTTTAGTTTTTCTTTTTTAGTTTTTTTGGTTCCTGTTATGCTCTGGTTTCTTTTTTGGCATTTGCCTTTAGTAATATAGCATCATTTTTCCAAAAAAAAAAAAAAGGTAACCGGTTCGATTGTTGATTATGCACTTTTTAAATATGATGTACATTTCTTCTGTGGTTTTTTCATAGATAAAAGAGGCCGCATGGTTTTTCCTGCATGTTAGACTCAGTTTTTGGACTTGCTGTTGCGACTTGTCGAAATAGAGTTCTTCTTCCCAATTGCAGTGTGATTTACACAGCTTGGTTTGATATGGTGATACAGTTGACTAGTTCATGGAACCAGTTTGCTTTCTTCCCCAATTGCAGTGTGGTTTACATAGCTTGATTTTCTGGTTTAATATGGTGATACAGTTGAGTAGTTCATGGAACTAGTTTGCCTTCTTCCCCCAGTTGCAGTGTAGTTTACGTGGCTTGATTTTCTGGTTTAATATGGTGATACAGTTGGACTAGTTCATGGAACCAGTTTGCTATATTATCACTTGAAAAAAATAATAATTATATAATTCATTCCACAAGAATTTTTTATTTTTTATTTTTACTTGAAGCATAACTATATTTAGCTTTGCTGCTGAACAAGTAGCTTTTAAAGAATGATATTTCAGAAGTCAGAACAGTTTGAGTCTAACTTAAGCATAGACCTGTAAGAACTAAGAACGATGTATTCAACGATGAACCACATAATTGAAAGTAGGAAAAGGAGAGTATGATAGATCTACAGACTTTAAAAAAGAACCAGTGGAAAAAGAAACAAGAAGGAAAGAAAACAGAGTGGTTGTGAATGAAACTGAAAAGCATATCACCTTAGTGAGATGGTAATCCAAGAGATATGCATGCAAATTGATGCTGATTTTTGAATCTTGCTTTCTAGTTGCCAAAGGAGGGGTTGAGATCCCCTCTTTGTATTGGGGCTTAGTATGCACAAACACATGCATATGCTGCTTCCTTAGTAGTAGCAGATGAGTGTATATTTTGCTAATTTACATGCCATGTTCTGCTTTTTAACTGTGCATTCTGTTGGATGTCCTTTCCCGCGGGTAGCCTTTAATTCATCCTTCCAAATTTCAGGTTCGTGTGAAGGCCGCTCTTAACAGGCAAACCAAAACACGACTGATTGGGCCAAACTGCCCTGGTATTATCAAACCTGGAGAATGCAAAATCGGAATTATGCCTGGATATATTCACAAGCCTGGGCGTGTAGGAATTGTTTCTCGGTCTGGCACCTTGACTTATGAAGCGGTATGATTTAATTTGAGTTGAAGCCTTTGATTTTTTGGGAACTTATTTGGGGAATGTGATTGGATTTTTTCTTTTCTTTTCTTTTCTTCTTTTTTCTTTCATACAAGGCAGGTTTTCCAAACAACTGCTGTCGGCCTTGGACAATCTACCTGTGTGGGTATTGGTGGGGACCCTTTTAATGGTACAAACTTTGTTGATTGCGTGACCAAGTTCCTTGAGGATCCTCAGACTGAAGGTACATTCGCTTCAGAGCTCTTCAACACTTCTTAAAGAGTTTATTCATTTAGCCATGGCTTTACCGTGACGCAACTGCTGTTGTTATCACTTAAGAACAACCTTGTCTCCACATCTTTGTTTGGGGGTTAGAGCTTATTGTAACAATTTTCATGAAGCACAGATCTGTCTGCGCTGGATGCTCTAAGTCCAATTCAAATCCAATGTAGCATTTAAATGAGTGCCCAAACACGTGTTGGATGATCATCCTAGCTGTGCTAAGCCTATAGTTTGTGCAACAGCTCTATTCCATCCTCTCAACTAAGGGCCTGTTTGGATAGTGTAAAGTAGGAGAAAGCAAAGCCAAGCAAACACGTGACATAAGTGGGAGGTAAACTGACATCAGCACTAGGGTAATCAAACTCATGCTTTTCCTTTGCATTCGAAACTGTTCGGATTGCAATCCCACGTAGGGAAACCTTTTTTCCCTCCAAAATTGTCATTTAAAACATCACATCAGAGGGAAACTAAATGTTTCCCTAGTTTAAAACATCACATCAGAGGGAAACTCTTTTCCATCTATTTGACTTCTTGAAAAAAGAGGTTTTACTCCCTCATTGAGGAGGAAAATGCAAAGGCAAACCATTTCCTGCAGCAGCATCCTCCGCTTCCCAGGCAAGTGTAAATGTCTTGTCAACATAGACTAAATGCGTCCCTTAATTTGCACTCTATCCAAACAGGCCCTAAGTCTTCGTTAGAAAAAAGAAACAAATATATACCCAAAGAACAAGAATGACCATTTGTATCCTTGTATGCCCTTTTGGTATGGGGTTTGCAGTTGATGATTGTATACCCTGATTAAAAGACACTGATTGCATTTATAGGTTCCTGATTTTGATTTAAATCATTCACAAACATACCATATGAACTAAGGGTTAGATGTATCTGATGGTGCTAGTGCTATTTACATTTCAGGTATTATTCTTATCGGAGAGATTGGTGGGACCGCAGAAGAGGATGCTGCAGCCTTAATCAAGGTATTGAAGATCGGGATAGATTCAATTAAGTATAAGGCCAATCACTTCAATGATATGGATTTTTCACGATAATGAATGTTTGACAAATAAAAAATAATAGATATACATTTACCCGAGCTTTATTTTTAGTGCTTCTGCATCAAATGTTCATGATTAAGCAAGCATTAGTCCCCAAAAGGTTCCATAGTGCATCATTCCATGTTTTGCAGAGTGGTAAGCAAAATCCATGGATGGAAGTTTCTTTTTTTTTTTTTTTTTTTTCCGTGTTAGATGAAAATATACAAGTTGAGTTGTTTAAGAGAAAAGACAATCAGAGACATGATTAGACAAATTAGTGCTTATTTGAATGGGCATGCGTTTTTACATCTTTGTAAAGAATTGTTGTTTAGCTTTGATGGTATTATTAGAGTTATGCTGAGCTGACATGCACATTCACACACGGGCACATGTGACAACCTGGCATATGTGGGGCATCTCAGCTGTTCATCACTGTAGATGATTTGACCCACAAATAAGGACAATTAACTCATCAGGTGGGCCAAAAGAGTATTTTAAATGTGGTATGTTGGGGACTTCTTTGAGGTCATCCATTTTTCATACTTGTAACCTACATGATTAGTTGGCTGGCTCATTCTGAATCAGGCCTTTATGAGGTGGGTTACACCTGATTCATGCTTGGATGCCCCACACAGGTGCCTGGTTGCTTTGGTGAATGTGCATATTGGCTTACCAAAGTCACATTTGTTATTCTGAAACATTGTTTGAGCTTGCGCAGCATTTCTGCAATGATTTTTCTTCTTTGGGGATCTCATCATGATTTTAGTGTTCTCTAGTGTCTGCCCTCATATTGTTACTAGCCAACTTATTTTCTGCTACGTTCATCTATTGATATATTTACAGTAAGAGACTGATTGGTATTTCTATTGCCAATCAAACAGGAAAGTGGAACTCAGAAGCCTATTGTTGCATTTATTGCTGGTCTTACTGCACCGCCCGGTCGCCGCATGGGTCATGCTGGAGGTATGTCCCACACAATTCAGCAAGAATTGTCTGACAACTCCATTACATTGGTTCATTTCATTTTACCTATGCATACAATTGTTGTGTTTGAACGTTCTATTAGTAGGAAATTTAAAAAAAAAAAAGAAAAAAAAAAGAAAGAAAGAAAAAAAAAAAAGAAAGAAAGAAAACAAAATGAAAGAAAAGATAAAGAAATAAGGGAAAAAAAAAAAAAAAAAAACGTGCGTGCAGTTGCACACACATAAAATGAAAGAGGTTTCCTAGTATTCATAGTGAGGAAGTCCAACATTGAAGTAAAGATTGCAATTTGGGGCCTAAACCCTCGCACAGATGATAAAGAAATGACAAGTTGGTTACTTCCACTTAGTTAAGCTAATTATTGCAATTCCATTTGATGATGCATTGAAGCATGCTATATGAGTCCACCAACCAACCTATTACGGCTTATTTGGATACCACCAAATAAGTTACTTTTTAACTTATGTTAAGTTATTTAGTTACTTTTAATTTAAGTTAGTTTGGTAAACATGATTGGAAAAGTAACTTGCGTGCTTAAAGCTACTTATCCTTTTTCAGCCTTTTAACTTCCAACTACTCTACTTCTCTCTCACCCACTCCTCTCTCTCTCTCTCTCTCTCTCTCTCTCTCCTACACACACACACGATCCATTTCAAAGGAGACCCCACATGATGGACTGTCCACATCAAAGGTGGGGCCCACACAATGGGCAGTTCACATCAAAGGTGGGCCCAACATGATGGATCACCCATACTAAATGGATGGCCTTCATTGAGGTGGCCCCACATGAGTGATGGGCAACCCACATTGAAGGTGGGGATGGACAATCCACATCAAAGGTGGGCTCCACATGATGGGCAATTAATAATGGTGGGCCTCGAATGATGGATGGCCCATATCAGAGGTGGGGCCCACATGATGGACAGCCCACATCAAAGGTGGGCTCCACATATTGGGCGGTGGGACCCACAAGATGGACATAACATTGATAGCGGACCCCCTATGATGGATGACCAACATCAAAAGGTCGGCCCGTAATGATGAATGACCCACATCCAAGGTGGGCCCCTCATGATGGACAACCCACATCAAAGGTGGGGCCCATGCAATGAACGGTCCACATCAAATGTTCCCCACATGATGGATGGCGGAACCGTGGATGTGAGGGGGAGCAAACAGATTTGACGGATAAATACTTAAGATGTTGGAAACCAAACATGCCTTTCTACCTGTTAGCTGATAAGCATGTTGTTTACCATACATACTTATTTGCTGAGTAGAAACCAAGATACTTATGGCATAAGTAGCTTATCTAAAGTAACTTACGATCCAAACACCCCCTTAATGACTTATGCAGTGTGTGTTTGAATATCCCTCAAAATGCTGGATGGGAAGGATGTTTTCCACCAATATTAATAGCTAGTACGTTCTAAGTATGATGTGAAATGTGACTGGTATTGATTTGTTGTTGGAAAGGTGGGAAGACCATATCCTGCCTGATGTTCTTCTCATTTCCCAAACCTGCAAAATGCACAACAGAAGATAAACCATCCTCACACCAAAACTGTATTACGAGTAACTGTTGTATTTTTCCACTGACCTTGTGACTGACACAATTCCTTCTTTTAAGTAATGAGGGCAATTTTGTCTTTTCAAAGGTTTAAATCTGATTGATATCATTGGTAATTCACAAGGTGTTGACTGTAGTGTGAGCCATGAGCATCCATGTGTGCTTTGGTGAAGCTTGTGTACATGCATGCACCTCTGCTAAATATTGGTGTACTTTTTTGAGTTCTTTCACATCCCTTGTTGCGATGACGAGTTTAGGTTAAAGAGAAAGATACAGGTTTTTCAGATCTTCCATGGGTGCACTAAATAGATAATTCCCGCTTTCTCCACATTCATAGAAGGGATTGCTTGATGAGATCCTGTTTTTTGGATATTGAAAAGGATATCATGCTCATACCTTGCCCTATTCTATGGTGCAGCGATTGTGTCTGGCGGGAAAGGTACTGCTCAGGACAAAATTAAGACCCTCAGAGAAGCTGGTGTGACAGTCTCTGAATCACCTGCCAAGATTGGTGCTGCAATGCTGGATGTTTTCAAGGAACGTGGCCTTATGAGCTAAGAAGGCTGTTACCATTTTTTCCTATTTATGCATTTTTCCTTCTTTCTTTCTCTCTTCCAGAATTGTTGGATGGCGGCCTTTTCTTTCTTTCTTTTTTTTTCTCCAAATGAGTGTTTGGATACTTTGGATGTACCCCTCACAAAAGCCAGGAAGTTTTTTTTTCCTTAACTGTGACCCATTTGATATTGAATAAATTATCAACACCAGCTGCGGTTTAGAGACAATCAGAGCAACTGATTTCCTCCCTCATCTTTGTATTGTTGAACTTGAATCAGGTCTGAACTTACCTGGAAATATTTGAATGAACATAATAGGAAATAAGATCAAAATTGGTATGATTACAGTCGGCAATACATTATATTTTCTCACATTAAATCAAGATGCTGGATGAGTGTTAACAGTATGTTTGGACCTCCGGAAGAAGAAAGGATATACTACCAATGAAAAGTATATTTGGAACTTCTTTGGGCCACTTCCAACAGTGAGAAGTGCATTCTGCTTCCCTTCTTGCACTTGTTCCTCCCTAGCCTCCTGATGGCTGCCAGCTACTACGGCCATGGAGACAGGCTCGGGAGAGGGAGGCCGATTGCTATTCCCTGCATCAACCGTAACTGAAAGAGACCTGCCATCCCTAGACTTGTCCCCTGCTTCTGAGAAGCACGGGGACAAATCCACTTCTAGGAGAGGTCCCCTCTGGGGATCTACCATGGAAGCAATAGGGCCCAGTGAGTCAGGGGATCTGAAGGGGGAGAACTCTGATGAGGAGCCTGAATGGCTTGATTAATCATGAAATATCATGATATTTTGTGCAACCAAATGCACCTTAAGCTGATGTTGGGTCCTAAAACTATGATAGGCCATCCAGTTTTAGTAATTGGGACACATTATGTTTATATTCGGTTGAAGGAATATCCATATGATGGACCGCTGTGTATGGCCCATGCCCAAAAATATACCAATGGTAAAATTCATTAGTGGAAAGAAAATAAAAGATTTAAGAAAAAAAATATATACATGAATAGTCTACAATCTTAGCAAATAGGCCCATTATCTCACATTAAACAAATTGGTGTGATGTTTTTACAGTGAAATATAAATAAATAGATGAACCAATACACACAGGCACCCGCCCACCCACATGCGCTCACCCACTCTCTATAAAGGGTTGCAGGTGCAAACACTCAGGAAGTGGGATAAGCGTGAGTGTGTGGTATCTTCCTAGAAGGGGCAACATACCTTCATCTGAAACTAAATGGGCACGTATTGCACCAGATATCACCCATGAACGATTATGGCCATCTGCCTCTTGACTGTATCAGCCCAAAACAGAGGCCTTGACTGTATTAGCCTGAAAAAGGGGCAATACGACTATATTGTATTGGCAGTTGACAATACATTACTATACGTCAACTGATTTGCAAACCTCGGAGAATAGGTGACCAAAAACAAAATTAGAAGATTTGAAGTCAGCACCTGTCCTAAAAACGAGAAGCCCCTATCGATGGCTTGATTCTGTAACACATAATAAATTGCGACAAAGCCATTGGGTTGTAAGTGCACACGGCAAATGTTAAATCAAAACCGTTCATGGTGCACCTAAAATCACCCTTTGGTTGGTGTACAGCAAACTCAACAGCCACACCACACCAGCAGGCTACCCTTGCACAAGTAATACAAAATTATCCTTTGGCTAGTTCAATCAGCCAGGTCACTCTTGGATGGGTAGTCCCTTTGGCTAGTTCAATCAGCAGGTCACTCTTGGATGAGAACTACCTGATTCTGAGTTGATACAGAACAACCTGTAGATTTGATGGCAAAATGCATTTAGTTGAAAATTTTGGGCACACTAACATATCCACGAGGTGGTCAAAATTTGTGGATGCATTTACCAATTACTTGAGTTGGCAGTCTGCACCATTAATTAAATACATCATTGCCAATAAAACAGCTATTATACATCAAGGAAGAATATTCTATTATCGAATTTTGGACAGGAGATTACTACACAGTTGCCTCATCTGTGGGACACCTGAACCTCAATCCAACTTCCTTATTGGAAATCTGTCTTATACAAGACGAAATGATTGAGATTGGTCAGTTAACGATAAGAAGCTGAGCATTTGATCATTTCCATAGAAGGAAAATGGAAGAACGGAAAAAGCCAAACTTGAAGAAAATAGTATCAACGGTACCTAAGAGCTTGAATGACAAAAGCAACCTCTCGCACCCAATTGGTAACCAGGAGACTTGGTGTTGTTAAGTTCTAGAACTCTGCAAGTACACCATTTAATGTCCAACACAGATATAGAGTAGCATAGTTATCAATGTATATAGACAATTCATTGTTTGATCAAACCAATAGCTGAGACCAACACCAGGTCGTCCCAGAAGAAACTCAATATCGGTACTTAGTTGAGTAATCCTTTGGTGCGATGACCAGACCTCGGCCTTTCCTTGCTCCCCTGTAGACAGTCTCGATGATGTCAATAAACTCCTGCTTGTCCTTGAGAGCCCAGTTGATCTTGTTGTTGTTTCCGGTGCCCAAGTCAATCATTATGTGCTTGTTGCGGAAGAAGAACATGACAGTCGACGGGTCGTACAGCTCGTACATGGTGTTGAAGTCAGGCACCTCGGTGATATCTACCAGGTAAATGACAGCAAAGTTCTTTATAGTCTCTGCAACTGAAGCCAGCACCTCATCCATCTACATACAGCCCAAAAGTGAAATCAATTCCATCACAATCACAAAAAGAGTTATTCATTTGTTTTGCTAACACATTCAGGTACAAAAGCATTGTAAAAGACGCACATTATCTGCTTTGCATTGTCAATGTATGCCCTCCACATTATGAAAAAAATACATTATTTGCTTTGCATTGTCAATGTATGCCTTCACATTATGAAATTCATTTTTTTTCCTACAGGTGACGATATTAAGTGAGGCCAAAGCAAAAGGAACTACAAATCCGACCAAGAAAGAGTGCAGAGGCGTGTGTGTGTGTGGAGGGGGAGACCTACCAACTAAAACCCTTGAGGCTAAGGCTCACCCCATTACGTTCAATTTAGCCCTGCTAAAAACCTCCAAAGCCCGCCCACTACAACTACAACAATGATTGTTCCTCTCCCCCCAAGTAAACCAAATGCCAACCAACAAAGTCTCCAGACTGCCCTCTCTACCTTTCTCACTCCTCCCCTGTGCCAAGACAAAAGGCAAATCAATTGAACCCGCCAGCACCCACGTCACACCAAACAAGCAGTTGTCTCAAACTTCCCTAACGAAAGAGCAATGGACAACCGATTCCTCATTTTTCAAACACATATACACATTCGGGAGCAGCATCATCATCCTCTTTCGAAGGTTGTCAATAGCGAGCACCTTGTCATCCTCATTCTCTTTCAAATGTTATCAATAGTCAGCACCTTGTTCTGACACACGAACAAAGCAAGAGCTGCAACCTTATTGCACCATATTGCCACATAAAAATGGCGTGCCACAACAGCGCTCCCGTCGAAGAGCTGGTGATTGTTCTATACAAGGAACTAACAGAACAAGCCAGACTTTTCTTGGTTCCACATCATAGCATCACTTTCTCCCACCTCCCACCAAGGGAATAATGTTGCACAACCACTCCGATAGCCTGACAAAATCTTCCAACTCGTCGTTTGTCAAACTCCTACGACAAGGAGGAGCTCAAATCAACTCATCTCCCGAAAAGGAGGGACATTGCACAATCAGGATATTTGCATCAAACGCGATTCTATCTAGCCTTGGAAAGTCTTCATACAACACTTTCTTGCCCAGCCAAACATCCTCCCAAAAAGGGATCATCTTACCATCACCCAAAGAAAAACCCACCCCCTTAAAAACTTTAATGTCAACCCAACTATAGACTTCTTTAGAGAAGAGGCCCTGAATAGAGATAAGCCCTTGCCACCATCCCCCTCCTGAACCCCATACTTCCACGCTATAACCTCTCCCTATAAATTGCCATCCTTAGACCTCCAAAGCCATTTTCCTAGCAAAGTGGAGTTCATTGCCTCCAATTTCCTAAGACCAAACCGCCTTCATCAAATGGTTTGCAGACCTCGTCCTACTTTATCAAATGAAACTTATGCTTCTCTTCAGCTCCCTACCATAAGAAATCCCTCATAAGTTTCTCAAATGGGACAAACTTTGGACATATGAAAATAGACGTAAAACAAATCGGACGATTAGACATTGTTGCCTCTATTAGTGTCAACCTTCCTCCCAAGGAAAGATGTCTGTCAAGGTATTCCTTAACGGTAAGGGTGACCATAATGGTCATTGCCATTACCGTTATATGATTGGGCCGCTACAACCATAATGGCTTTTTTTACTTCGAAAAAACCTATTTCGGCCCCTGTTACATGTCATGTTATGGCCCCTTAACGAGTAATGGTTACAAATGTTACCGTTACCAATACCATTTTGTCACCATTTTGGAATGCCTTGATGCTTACTCTTCCATATTAACAAATTTCTTTCAAAACTCTCCATGACTTTGTCCCATAAATGCTTTTGGTTGGTTTCCCTATTCAAAGTGAGAGGCTAAGATAGGAAGAAGTGAGCCAACATGACAGCCAAATACTTCTACAAAATTAACCACTTCCTCCTTACAAAGAGGAATGCCCAACAACTCACTCTTAAGGATATTCACCTTTAATCACGAAACAGCTTCAAAGCATCTAATGATCTTCCTTAAATTATCCACTTTAGCCTCATCCGCATCACAAAATAAAATAGTATTGTCTGGATGTTAAAGATGAGTGACTTGGAAATCTATCTTATCCACAATAAAACCGTCGATGTAACCCCACAGCTACCCTCTTATCTAGCATCTTGCCTAAAGGAATAAGTGGAAAGACCTAGAAATTAGGTGACTAAACACAAACTTAAATCCAGCTTCTCTATTTTTGCTCGCAACCCAGCCAACCCAACACGTAATCTAGAAAGTAGAAACTTTCAATCAACATGATTGTACACCTTTTTTATATTGAGCTTGCAGACAACGACCTTTTCCCTCCCCTGTATCGTGAATAAATGCATTCATGAGCTGTTCATGCGCTATCTACAACTACCTCTCAGCCACATGCTCCTTGAAATTTAGAGATCGCACTACCCAAAACCACACGAAATTTGAAAGGCCACAATTTTAGCTAATATTTTACAAGAATCCTCAGAAGACTAATCAGACTAAATTCCCCCAAACATTCTACTCCACCCTTTTTTGGTTTGATAGCAATAAAAGTTAGACCCAACTCTGTAGCAGGGTTCTCGTCGCCATGAAATTCATTCGTGAAGCCCACCAAGTTGCCTTTTACTACCTCACAAATACTTTTAAAAGAAAGCTAAGGGGAACCCATTCAGACCAAAGGTCTTGTCACTGCCTGGATACTCTTACCTTTTCCTTGAAATTAAATCAAAATGCAAAATTTCTAGTCACGACCTTACTCACCCTTTCCCAGTAAGCTCTTTGAAAAACTTAACAATGGCGCCACACATTTTTTATTTGTCCTCTACCCTCTCTCAATCATTACGAAACACTTTTGATCTTTGTTAGCTCTAGCCCGGGCACTAGCCATTGCATGAAAAAATTTGTATTTTTGTCCCATTCTTTGAGCCAAGTCACCCTAGACCAATGCTTCCATATGGTTTTCTCTTCCCTCAAAAGAGTATTATATGCCGCCAAATAAGTCTCTGGCAAAGCTTTTCCTTTCGAAAGGGCCATACCTTTTTCCTTTATATCAAGGGCTTGAATATTTTTGCATTAGAGAGTCCGTCTTAGCTTCCCGGTTCCAAAGAACCTCTTTCTTACATGTGTTAATCATACCTTTAGGGCCTATTTGTTTCGCCAGTTACCACTGTAATTGAAAATAAGTGTCATCATTACAACTATACCATCGCCAAACCAAACATGGGAATCGTCAGTCAATTTTAGATGTATTCAGGAGACAGGTAAAGGAATTTGTAATCATTGTACTTTTTCTTGGCACTATTGTAAAAATCTTTATTCCAAAAGTGACATCAATGTATTTTCATAATGATTTGACATTTAAGTAATCTAAAAATGCCATCATTTCAATTTTGCCACCTATAAACCAAACACGAGAATAGAGAGTTAAAAACAAATGTTGTCAGAGACAAGTATTTTGTGATCATTGCACATTTCCTTTACATTACATTATTGTGGTAACTGGTGACAAAAACATGCCCTCAAGTAATTTGAAGTTTTTGGAAAAACAAAAAACTCACAAAACCCTCAACTGCGAAGGATGAACACTGCTCTTCCATAGCTTTGAAAATCCATCAATTTCAGGCCATGATAATTGAGACCTAAACAGCCACGGACCCTATCATCCTCATCCATTGCCAAAGCAACCGGGCAACGGTCTGAAATCAGCCTCGGAAGTCCTCTTTGATGCACGAGAGGATGCTTCTCTGCCCAAACTATGGGCAAAAAAAATAAAAAAAATCCAACTTTGATTTAACCACTCTAGATTGCCCATTTAACCTTCACACACACCCCTCAGTAGATCCACCATCTCATTTGGAAGGATCCAATTTGAAAATTCATTCATATTTTTAGAAATCCGATCCTTACATACAAAAATGCCCCAGCTCCCTGTATGCTTAGTGCTACTTAGTGACCTCAAATTAGGCAAAGTTAACTAAGTTACCTGGGCGGAACAAACTGAGGCCAAACTCCATCCCTTTTCATAGAATCTGAAAGCTTCCCATTCTTCCAATTAATGGTTGGGTCCAAGTTTATGAACATCACTTAAGGTCTGGCTGACAGCACACATGTCACCTGTTCAGGACCACAACAATAACATTCGGGTGGGCCTTATATGCAGGAATTTGGTACAATTGCAGCCCAAGCTTCAGTAATGCAAATAATTGACCTGCCGCAATGGATCCTGCATGTATCTTCAACATTGAAAGATACCAATCCTTTGACAGAGTGGCCTAGAAAGAGAGAGAGAGAGAGAGAGAGAGAGAGAGAGAGAGAGAGAGAGAGAGAGAGAGAGAGAGAGAGAGCACCAATGGCTCTCATCTGAAAAAACCCGTATATCAAAGGGATGGAATCTATAAACCAGAGAGATTTCCGGGGAATCCCCAATCACATTAAGATTATCATAAAAGAAATAAACAAGACAGCATATCATGAGATTTTAACATTTAGACAAAAAGGGAAAAAAAACAAATGGAGAAATACACAGCAAGACCCAAACCTGGTTAGCCTCTGTGGGTATGGGTACCATAGGACCCGATCCATTGACAACGCTAGCTTTTTTAATCCAACCCCTGTGGGTTGGTGAAGCACAACATGTGTATGCTCTTTGGAAACCCAGGGAGTTCTAGCATTGGCAATATAGTTAGAGGCAATCAACCCAAAAATCAAGATTTCTTTTTGGGTCCTCGCAGGACCAGGGCCTTCTAATCAGATGCCATATCTAACTATTGCTAGGCTACTCCCAGATCCTTACACTGGCTTATGGTTCAAGGGGACTCAAAATGTGTATTATCATGGTCAGCTGGATCCAATCAGTTTCTTTGGTAGCGTTACTTTTTGTGTAATGACATTAAGGAGCTGAACCTTCTTTATATATCTTTTAGTTTAGTTCCCATGTATGCTAATTCCAATGTAGATACATTAGCTAAAGATGCAGTGAGATAGTACTTGCATGTTGGCAACACTAACACATTAGTTCTTTTATTTTTACCTTCAATAAATTGTCATTATTTAAAATTTTTTATTTAAAAAAAAAAACAAACAACACCGATGCCATTCTACCTACAATCTGACAAAAATATTTAATTTTTCCACCTTGATTGCATCGATCCAATAACCCGTAGGCAACCACCAACAATGTAACACCAAAATTCACTGAAAAATCTACAAAACAGTAACAATTAACAGATGAAATATGCTTCCTTCCTTTCTATACAAATTCACATCAGTTAAAGGTCGATTTCACTGGAGAACGAGACTCGTCCAAGAAAACCCTAGCAATTTCAAACAGATAAAAACTAGAATTCATCGAAGATCAGCAAATCATGGGAGACATAAAAGAACAGATGAAAATCATCAAAACTGCAGTAAGAATCTATGAAACAGAACTCAAGGATTCTTAATCCTCTAAGGACAGAACAGATGAAGATCATCAAAACTGCGGTAAGAATCTATGGAACAGAACTCGGGGATTCTTGATAGTCTAGGGTGTGCTGAGATCCAAATTGAATGAAAAAACCATTGCCGTGGAGGAATTCAAAGAGGAAAGAAAGAAAAAGGATGGCATACCTGCATGCACGTTTCGTCCCAGTCGTGGCCGAAGCGTATGACTACCAGCCGTTCTTCTTCGGCCAGGATCGCCTGATCGACGGCCCAACCCGAATGCAGGTGGGGCAGAAGGTATGACATCTCTGCTCCTTTCTCTTTCTGTCGTCTTTTCTCGCAATCAAACCCTAGAAAACAGAGCTCTGGTAGCGTGGAAAGAAAAAAGGAAGCATCCGGAGAGGAATTTATAGCCACGCGGATTTCCTGCGAAAGGAAGTCACTGCGCTGGGAACTCAGGTGGGGCCCACCGTGATGTTTGTTAGGAATCCACTCCGTCCATCCGTTTTGTGAGCTAATTTTAGGCGACTATACCAAACTTGAACAGGATCCAAGACTCAAGTGGGTCGTACTAAAGGAAAAGGTAGGGAAATTCCTACCGTTGAAACTTCTGGGTTGGACAGTGATGTTTACGTGCCATCCACACCGTTAATAACGTCATCCCTACTGTGATGAACTGAAAACAAAAATATTAGCATGATTCAAAACTTCGTGGCCCCACGAATATTTCAACTGTGGACATTCAATTATCACATTTTCCATCCACTTGAGCATTATATACGGTTCAGTTTTGGCCACATGTTCTAAAATGAACTCGCAAAACGGATGGACGGTGAGTATTTCTCATAAACATCCCAGTAGGCCCCACCTGCGTTTCCTTCAAAAGGCTTTAGTAGGAAATCCGCGTAGCGCCGAATCGGAGAACGGATTGGCTACTCCCCTGCCGGCTGCCACCAGCCCTGTGGCTGTGGTCGGTGCTCCGTGGGACCCACCATGATGTATGTGTTTCATTCATTCCATTCATCCATTTTTAAAGATAATTTTAAGGCTTGATAGTAAAAACGAGAGGAATATAAATCTCAGGTGGACCATACCACAGGAAAACAATAGTGATTGGATATCCACCATTAAAATCCTCCTGAGGCCCACTGTACTGTTCATTTGACATCCAATCTGTTGATTAGGTCATACAGATCAGCTTGATGTTGAACTTTTATGGCCCCAAAAGGTTTTTAATGGTCAACGCTCATTCAACACTATTTCCTGTATTGTGGTCCATTTTAGATTGGGATATATCTCATTTTTGGTATCAAACCATAAGATGATCTGGAAAAATATATGGACGGATTGGATGAAAAACATATATCATGGTGGGGCCCACAGAACACCGACCATCAGCCATTGGCTGGTGGCAGGGGGGCGTAGCCAATCCGTTTCCGCGTAATCGTATGTTAGATTCGTACCGTTTAACAGTTTTAAATGGTGGTGACTCATTCTCCTTGCATCTGACACTGATGTACGAATATCCAGACCATCCAAATTGTAGGTCAAGTTGTGGATGGACTACTTGTCAAAAATTATAATTGTCAAAGAATCATAACCATCCAATCAGTGGATATTATATGGATGGTTAAAAGTAAAATAGTGAGCGGTTCAAATTCAAAGGAAAAATCGCATGGCTGCTATTCTATTCTCTGTGCAATTTTTGGGTTATGCTCCATCGAGAGGTCGATTAGCGATTTTGACCGTCTGGATTTTCGTTTAACTATGACAGGTGTACGCATGAAGAGTCCAAGCCTAATAGTGTTGCGGTGGGGCGCGGATTGCCCGACTCGAACAGAAGCGGATTGGCTGGTATACCTCACACCAGCTATTCGGCTGGCTGGTGTATTGACGTTAATAAGATCTGTGAGTCTGACGACGAGGCATGTGTTATATCCAAACTGTCTATGCATTTGGCGAGCTCATCTTAATGCTTCGGACTAAATATAAGACAGACGTAACTATCAAGAAAACCATGCTGCAAAAAGCAGTGGGGGATTGGACGTATACCATTGAAACCCTTTTTCAGGTCACAAAAGTTTTGGACCAATATAAAATTTGTGTTTCCCCCTCATCCAGGTATTTGTTACCTTATCAATAGATTGGATGAAAAAAAAATGTTACGGTGGGCCCTACGAATTGTTTAACAGTGAAAATCATTATCTCCACTGCTATGATCTGGTCCAGCTGATCTTTGTATATAACTCAGTTTTTGGATAATGCTCTAAAATGATCTCTAAAAATAGATAAACAGTATAAATATAATAAATACATCACTGTGGGGTCATGTAACTATTATCTCGAGCTTGAGGAGCGCAGCAGCTATGTAGCTGGTGTGTGGTACAGCAGCCAATCCGCTTCAGACTCGAATGCGGATTTCGGACACAGATTTCATGGGAGAGGATTGGATAATGAGATACCAATCAGCTGTTTTCTTCCCATAAATGCTCTTCCAACCGAGATCCGTTAGCGGATGTCTCTTTTTGTTTAGGCCGTCAAAGCACTCGGCCACGCACAGGTAATTGTGCACTGAGAATTCCTGTTTGCTGCACTGGGAACCAGGTGGGGCCACTGTGATGTTTGTGAGAAATCTTACCCGTTCATCCGTTTTTTAAGTTCAATTCAGGACATGAAGCCAAAAATGAACTGTTTCCAAAGCTTAAGTGGGCCAAAAACGTGATAATTTAACATCCATAGTTGAAATATTTGTGGGCCACGGAAGTTTTGAGTCATGCTAATATTTGTGATTTCAGCTCATCCCAGTAGGATTGAAGTTATTAACAGTATGGATGGCTTGTAAACATCACTGTCGAACCCAAGTAGATTTTAATGGTAGGAATTTCCCTAACCACATTTTCTTTTAGTACGGCCCACTTGAGCTTTGAATACGGTTCAATTTTTGGCATCATGTCCTAAAATGAACTCAAAACACAGATGAAAGGGAAGGATTTCTCACAAACATCATAGTGGGCCTCACCTGTTCCCAGTGCAGGAACTTCGCTGCCAAAGCCTTCCCCAGGAAAGGTACGTGGGGTTTGGAAATGTTTACCTGAATGTGGCCAAGGGAAGCGGATTGCGTACTGAGTAAACTCCGTGAGGTCCACCATGATTTATGTATTTTATCCCGTCTGTCCATCCATTTTATAAGATAATTTTTGGGCCTTAGCTCAAAACCTAAGCATATGAAAGGCTAAAATCCACCACACCAAAGGAAACAACGTGAATTGAATTTATACCATTGAAAAATTCTTAGGGGCAACAGAAGTTTTGGATCAAGATTATATTTGTTTTTACCTTCATCCATGTTTTTTGATCCTTTGAACAGTTTGGATGAAAAATAAACATCACTGTAGAGCCTGTAAAGGTTTCAACGGTGGAAATCATTATTTCCACTGTTTCGTGCGATATGGTTCACTTGAGATTTTTATAAGCTTCGATTTTGGGTTCAATGCCTAAAATTAGATGGAAAAACAAATAGATGGAAGGTGTGGATAAATTACATAAATTCACAGTGAGCCCAACTGAATTTTCTCACGCATGACAATCCGATTTCGTGGCCGAGTGGGTGCACAGTGGAAACGGAGAAAGATCCGTTAACGGATCTAACAGAGTAGCATTTATACCAATGGAACATACCATTGGTATCTAACCAATGGCGTTTTGCCGCATCACTTCAGTAGCCTTTTGGCTACCGAAGCATTTAGTATCCAATCCGCTCCCGGATTTCATTGGACGCGAATTAGCTACCTGAGAAGTGAAACTCGCCACTGTTATGTGGCCCCACCATGATGTATGTTTTGTATCTATTATGGGAAAATCCAACTCAACGAATTAAGTCTGCTGCCTACCTTGGAGCTTAGAAAGGAAACCTCGGAGCCTCGGAGGATTACGACTGGCGAACAAGTGGGGTTAGGTTCACCTCGATCCGAGCCGAAGCCTACCTCAGCTCCTAGCCGTCTTATTCAGTAACTTTACGAAAGTCATGCTTACATGCTAGTTGAGTTCTGAGGCCTGAGGTCGGAAGTATCTCAGTCCTGGATTCGAGGTCGAGGTTGCACGTATACATTCCGGATACCAAACGAAGAAACTGTCATATGTGAACATGACCGGATATCTCGCCCGCAAATACACATGATACGCTACACGATCCCCGGATTACGGATAATATTCCCACGATCATAGAATCCCATTAATTGAGTAAATCATGCCAAGATTAATGGACCCAGGCCGTCCGATAGGTAGGTATAAATACAAAGGGATTCAATTGCTACAGGTACGCAAGATCTCACATCCTCTCTCTACTTTCAACTTAAACCCTGATTCTCTTGACCTGACTTAGGCATCGGAGGGTCCCCCGGCTCAGCCAGGGTCTCCTTTGACTCACCTTTTGTGCAGGTCCAAGGCTCGTCGAAAGCTCCCTGCACGAAGTGGAGGGTGGTCCAGATTTTGACCTCAACATTTTTGGCGCCGTCTGTGGGAATCTGAGACGAAAAGTCAGGTTCCTATTCTTAAACATAATGGCAGAGAGGAAAGAAGAAAGTGGTAACTACGGAACCAGAGCAGACTCATTCCTCCTCACTACTTCACACCAAATCGGCTCCAGGGCCTTCCCAGCATTCTCGCAATCGGGCAAGCAAGTATCGAGCTATGCAAAGCGAGATACAAGCTTTGCACGACGAGATTAACCAAAGAAGCAGCAGCCGTCATCAGTTCTTGCGGTCGTTCAAGCAATGATGGAAGAGACCGAGCCTCCCTTCACCTCGGTGATCATGAACGTGGTGATGCCGCAGAGGTTCCGGATACCGCCCGCCATCTAATACTCTGGGTCTGGGGACCTATTTGAGCACGTGGAGGCGTATCGTTCGTGGATGCAAATCCAGACGGCGACAGACGCGATGATGTGTAGGAGGTTTTCGATCACGCCTACAGGATCCACTTGGAGTTAGTACCGTCAACTCAAACCCAGTTCCATTGGGTCCTTCGCAGAACTCAACCGATTATTCCTTACCCAATTCATAAGCGGTAAGAAGAGTCGAAAGCCGAACACTCATCTGTTCACCATCAAGCAAGAGTCTAAGGAGTCATTGAAGGACTACATTCCTACTGCCAAATAACACCGCGGTAGAGTCAGCTGAAATCCGCACCATCTTCGGTGGCTCATCCGATGGAGGAGATTCGAACAGGGCTCGAAAAGTCCATTCTCATAAATCTGACCTGGAACACTATATCCATATGACTGAGCAGCTGAGTAAAGAACTCCGGGTCAGCCCGTGCAGTATACCTTCTCGGAAGATGATGCTCGCGAAATTCAACATCCGCATGATGACGCTTTAGTAGTCACTATGACCATAGCCAGCCATAAGGTGTACCGCATCCTGGTCGACACCGGAAGCTCGGCAGATGTGATCTACTCCGAGGCTTTTGAAAGAATGGGGATTCCAAGGTCGCGTCTCAGACCTGTGAAGACCCCCTACACGGCTTTGCCGGAGAAAGAGTGATCTCCGAGGGAGTCATCTCCCTCCCTGTGACTGCGGGAGAAGGACAACATCAAGTCACCCTCATGGTGGACTTCCTTGTTGTCAATGTGTCGTCGGTGCACAATGTCATTCTAAGCAGACCTTCTCTCAACGCGATGAGGGTAGTTGTCTCTACCTATCATCTGATGATGAAATTTCCCACCGAAGGCGGAATAGGCTACCTTCGAGGTGATCAGCGTGAGGCCCGGAGATGTTATGCAATAATAGTGAAGAAAGAGTCTATGAAGCAAATGCTCATTATCAATTTTGTAGATCCTAAAGGATCCGCAGAGGACTCATATGTGGAAGACTTGGAGAAAGTACCACTCGACGAGGCAGATCCGAGCAGAACTGTTTAGTTCAGAACATCGTTGAGTCTTGAGCAGCGGTTAGGGATGCTGACCTTCCTGCGACAACACAAAGATGTCTTCGCATGGTCGCACGAGGACATGCCCAGGATCTCTTCGGCTATAATGGTCCATATGCTGAATGTGGACCCGGATCACAGACCCGTGAAATAGAAGCGAAGACCGTTTGACGCCGAGTGGTATGAAGCCATAGTCGACGAGGTTTTCGTATTGCTCGGCGCTAGTTTCATAGAGGAAGTACACTATCCCGATTGGATCACAAACATGGTCCTCGTTAAGAAAGCCAATGGGAAATGGAGGGTCTGTGTGGACTACTCAGATCTGAACAAGGCCTGTCCGAAGAATAGCTTCCCATTGCCTTGGATCGATCAGCTGGTGGACAACACAGCGGGGCATGAATTACTCTTCTTCTTGTACGCTTACTCCCGTTACAACCTGAAATGGCCAAGCTATATGTCCTAGAGGGGGGGTGAATAGGACTATGCCAAATTAAAATTAAAACAGCGGAATAAACAATAAAGAGATAGCCTTACAAAAATATATCAATTCACAATGCTGAAATAAACTCAACCTCAATTAATAAGTATTGAGAGGTTGATACGAATTCAGTTCTAAGGACAAACTTACACCATAAAAACCAAAGGTTTATGGTAGGACAACCTTATTTCTATAACGTCCTTTGTATCAAGAACTCAAATAAAAATAAATAGCAAGGAATTGAAGTAGATTGCTGAAATTTAAATCTAACTTATTACAACATTCCTCACACTTGCTTGAAATGTAAATATTTACAACATTCACAACCACACATACATTCCACAGCTTTGAATGATAAAAGGTAAAAGATTAAGCAAACATTCAATCCACAAGACAAAGAATTATAGTGGTTCGCCTGTGTGTTCACTAACTGTTAAACAACAGCCACACAGAATGCTACTCCACTCCTAATATCCTCACGCAGGGGATATTAGCGTTCACTATCAAAATAGGCTTCACAGGTTCACCTGAAACCTTCACAATTGTGTCTTTTTAACTTGGGCTTACACAATCCAAAAACTCCTCTTTCTGAGTTTTCTGGCTCTCCTTAGATAACCATACAAATGGAATTTTTCTGGTGAATCCCAAACAAAAACTAAAAGAATGGAAATTTTACAGAATTGTAAAATACCTGAATTTCTCCTCTTGTAGCAGCCTGGAAGAACCAATCGGAGTAGTAGTTCGAATATGGAAGTTCAATGTCCAATACTCACTTTAAAATGGTCCTAAGTTCTAATTGATTTTAAGTTTAATCAATTTAGGGCTAACTGTATTTGATTTTGATTCCGAGAACAAGGAGTTAAGAATTTCTCCTTTTTCTAATCAGATTGGAATGCAAATCAAAATTAAATAACAATAAAATAACAAAAGGAAATAAAATTATGCACAATATAGCTTAAAAATAAACACAAACTTATCTCAGAGTGGAGCCTTGAATTCACTTAATTTTTCAATGAAAAACTCTGAAATTCGTGTGCTATTTATAGCTGCAGAAATTCGTCTTCGACTGGTTCTAGGGTCACCACAACTGGTCGAAGAATAAACTGATTTTTGAATTTTTGAGCGCGATCGGATAAAATTGTTGTACGACCAGTCGTAGGCAGTCCACGACTGGTCGAAGGCAGTCCACGACCGGTCAAGACCCCTCTACGACTGGTCGTGCGACACTTGATTTAGTCGCTGGAGTTTGAGTCGTAGCTTTACGACTGGTCGAAGGTCGAGTCGAGACCATCCCATGACCGGTCGAGCAGACTCCAAGATTGGTCGTAGCCGAACTAGAAAATCTGATAAATTGCAACAATTTTAGGACTGGTCCTGGAACTTCTTAGATTGGTCGAACCAGTGCTAGGACTGGTCGAACAAGGTCTAGGACCAGTCTTATAATAGACGAAATTCATGTATTAATATTAAAATGAATTATGTAGCCAAAGTGACCTACCCTAAGGTCAATCTAAGGTTTATCATACCTGAGACATAAAGTATGATCATTGAAAACTTTATTTGCTTAGACTTTGATCATTATGAAGCTTGAGTTCTTCTTGATGCAGCTTGACTACTTCACAAGTTGTGAAATCAATGTCATTTTGAGTTGTACTTGAGTCCTAAATTATGCTTGAGTCTTGAGTTTAAATACACGTGAACTTGAGCTTGAGTTCTTACATGTGAACTTGAGCTTAAGTCTTGAGCTTGAACTCTTCTTTTATATCTTTTATATTGTAGCTTGAACTAACTTGAGGAATTCATCTTCTTGACATGGTGCCTCGAACAAATTTATCAAGATATAAACACAAGACACATACAGAGGTTTTGACACACAAAATTTGACAACCAAAGAGGAATCAAACCATAACATTTACACAACCAGATCGCAATGCGTCCCCTAGATAGGCAGAAGACTACCGTTGTCACTGACAAGGGGCTCTATTGTTACTGGATCATGCCGTTTGGCTTGAAGAACGCTGGGGCCACATATCAGAGGCTGGTGAATCAGATGTTCGCTAAGTAGATCGGGCACAATATGGAAGTCTACGTCAACGACATGCTCGTTAAGAGTATCAAAACATCCGATCACTTGGCAGATCTTGGAGAAACCTTCAATATTCTCCGAGAGTACCAGATGAAGTTGAATCCCGCGAAGTGCGCTTTCGGAGTCGACTTTGGTAAATTCCTCGGTTTTTAAGTCAGTCAGAGGGGCATCGAGGCAAACCCTGACAAGATCAGGGCACTCCTCGACATGAGCTCGCCTCGGACCATTAAGGAGATATAACGCCTCACCGGACAAGTAGCAGCGCTCGGACGATTCATATCCAGAGCTATGGACAAGTGTCTCCCCTTCTTTCAGCAGTTGAAGGGTCATAAGAAGTCAGAATGGACGTCGGAATGCGAACAAACTTTTTAACAGCTGAAACAGTATTTAGGTTCGCTGCCCTTGCTGTCTAAGCCCGAGGAAGGTGACCCCCTATTCTTGTATCTTGCGGTCTCAGCCTCTGTTATCAGCTCGGCCTTGATTAGAGAAGTAGGGGGTAAGTAACATCCTGTATACTATGTGAGCAAAGCCATGGTGCCGGCCGAAATGAGATATCCAACCCTGGAGAAGTTCGAGCTCGGTCTCGGTGTCTCGGCTCGGAGGTTGCGTCCATACTTTCAGGCTCATTCCATTATCATCTTAACTAACTCCCCTCCTCAAGCAAATCCTCCAAAGGCCCAAAGTGTCAGGACGACTACCCAAATGGGCAATCAAACTCGGAGAATTCGATATCCAGATCCGACCAAGGAAGCGATCAAGGGCCAAGCTGTGGCTAACTTCATTGTACAATTCACCGACTCAGACGGTGACGAGTTGAGCTCCGAGGTGGGGACGACCCCTTCGCATGTTCCTTCAAGTGATCAGGGGATGAATCGAGAAATAGTGTCAGAGCCAGGATGGATTCTTTATGTGGATGGGTCATCCAATGCCAAGAGCGTCGGAGTAGAATTGTCCTGGTCGCGCCCGATTCTACACCCATTCAGTATGCGATCAGACTAGGTTTCAAGGCCTCTAATAATGAGGCGGAATATGAGGCTCTGCTGGCTGGACTCAGGCTGGCGGCCAGTCTGGGAGTCCAGTCTCTCCAAGTACGATGTGATTCTCAGTTGGTAGTAAATCATATCTCTACCGAATACAAGGCTAAGGAGACTAAGATGGTGACTTACTTGACTAAAGCAAGAAAACTGATAGAAAGGTTCTGGAGCTGCACTATCAGCTAGATTCCCAAGACGAAAATTTCCTGGGCCGACGCCCTAACAAAACTAGCCTCAGCCATGGAAGGGAGGATCCCGCGAGTCATTCTCGTGGAATTCATACAACATCCGAGCATTAAACAAATAGAGAAGAAAACGGTTAATCCAGTCGACGATGCTCTGAGATAGATGAGTCTCATTTATAACTACCTCACATCCGGTGAGGTTCCTCGGATAGGTTGGAAGCCAGGCGCCTAAGAGTCAAAGCGGCACGTTATGTGATCCTGTACAAGAAAGGACACTCGCAGCCCTATCTTAGGAGTCTTCGACCCGTGGAGGCAGATTATGTGATTGGAAGATTCACAAAGGCATCTGTGGAAACCATTCTGGTGGTCGAGCCCTGGCTCTGAAAATACTCCGCCAAGGATATTTTTGGCCGACCGTCAGGGAGGATTCAAAGAACTATGTTAAAAAATGCGACAAATGTCAATGATACACAGCTGTGCCGAGACAACCTACAGAAGATATAACTCTCATGAGCGGTCCATGGCCGTTCGCCCAGTGGGGGATCGACATCATCGGACCTCTACCCACAGGAAAAGGTCAAGTCAAGTTCGCCATTGTCGCAGTAGACTACTTCACCAAGTGGGTCGAGGGCGAACCCGTTGTAAAGATCACAGAACAGAAGGTGATCGATTTTGTCTGAAAAAACATCATTTGCCGGTTCGGAATCCCACGCACCATCGTGTCTGATAATGACAGACAGTTTGATAACGACAGGTTCCGAGGCATGTGTCGGGGCTCGGCATCACGAACGCGTATTCTTCACCTCGACACCCGCAATCCAATAGATAGGTGGAAGCAGTCAATAAGGTCATCAAACACCATCTTTAAACAAAACCAGAGAAATCGAAGGGTAACTGGGCCGAGGAGCTTCCATTCATCCTATGGGCTTACAAGACTACGACTCAGTCGTCCACTGAGGAGACCCCATTCTCGCTTTCCTACGGTTTGGAAGCAATGGTACCGGTCGAAATTGGATTTCCTACAGCTCGGGTCAGAAATTATCAGGAGAATGAAAATGCCGAATAGATCACAGCTAACCTGGATCTACTTGAAAAGGCCAGAGACATCTTTAAACTCCTGGTCGTTGCCCGACATCAATAGGTGGCACGGTTCTACAATTCCAAAGTAAAAATCAGCCGGTTCTGTTCAGGGGACCTAGTCCTTCGCCGGGTCTTCCAAAATACTACGGAGTCGGGGGCCGGCACACTCGGGCCTAATTGGGAAGGGTCGTACCGTGTGATCCGATCGACCAAACCTGGTTCCTACCACTTAGAAGACCTCCAGAGCTGTCAGCTCCCCCACCCCTGGAATGCCGAGCACCTAAAAGTCTACTACCCTTGATGTAATGGCCTTTAAGGCCCCCAATAAATGTACGCCTTCGAGCGACTAGCCTTTAAGGCTCCTAATAAAATTCACATTTCTTCGTATCTATATGAGCAGATTATTTATTACAAGTTGCCTCTCATAAGTATGGGCCGACTTAACGAGCTGATCCCTTAAAAAATGGGTTAGAACGTTATCCCACGAAAGTTCTACAGGGTATCCCCTCATGTTCAGGGGAAAAGCCCATGGATGACCCGACTCCCCGACAAAGGAGTCGGCTCATCGTCCAACTGTCGGGTTCACTAGGAGTCGCTCGCCAATCGTGCGAGGAACCGATCCCCTAGGGGCTCGGTTCAAATAATGGTAACACCACAGTTCTACGAAATGACATTGAAATGAGCTGATCCATCCAGGAGTCGGCTCGACAATGCCCTGAAATGAACCAACCTGTCAATAAATCGGTTTGGCAATCAACAATCAACACATGTGAACAAGTCATACACCCACAATCGCCATTAATGCAAAAGGGAAGTCTAGTTACAAAAAAAAATGTAAAATTGTTAGTCCCTCCGAGCAGAGGGACCAGCTACAGAATTGGGGGGCTGAGTATCTTGGGCGATCTCCATAGGAGGGGTGTTATCGGGCACATATGCAATTCAATCAATCGAGCCTTCAATAGGATCGAAGGCTCCCTCGATAGGATTGAACATGCATTCGATATAATTGAAACAGTCAAGGTTATATTAATTTTCTTGCTAGACTGCCTTTTGCCTTCTTTAATCGTATAAAGTAGACGCTTCAAAAGAATCGAGTCCTATCGACGGCCTGACAACAGTATCGATGTCTTATCAAGGACTGTTGATTTGGGTTGTTCGATTATCGGTAGCTTTGCACCTTTAAAGCCTAACTAGCCATGATCAAATAAAGGCTCCTAAGGCTATGAGATAATCAAACAAAGGTTTATCCATAGAATGGATCATATAGAGTTTAAGGTTGTTTTGGACCTAAAAGGATCTAAGGTTAGGGTCACTAAAGCACCTTAATTTACCCGTTTCTTTTCTCCTTGATGCTCAAAGTATACATGTGTCTTTGGTCTTCAGCTTCCAATGGCTCAACCGATTCATTGACACACTAACACAGGTGATTGACAAAAAAAGTAAATTTACAATAACCTCAACTCTTGCTGAACTTGTTGACAATCTTAACCCGTAATGGATGATAACCTTGGCCCTTGCAAGTATCGCATTTATAATGGATGACAACCTTGACCCTTAATGGATGATAACCTTGACCCTTGCACATATTGTTATTTACAATGCATGATAACCTAGACCCTTAATACATGGCAACTTGGACACTAAACACATCACAACCTAAACCTTAACACATGATAACCTCAACCGAAGATTTAAGGTTTTACCTTCAATAATGATTAAAATTTTAGTTCATTAGGATGATAAAGACATTGGAGAATGGAATGAAGATGATCACCTTGTCTGAAAATATAATGTACAATCGTAATGGCGGAAGTAGTCGACGACGAAGCTTTAAAGAATATGAGTTTTCAGACGAACACTGGAGAATACCGGATAATCGAACGCTGGAGAATGCTAGATGATAGAACGCCAAAGAGAAACACCGAAGAGACGCTAGAGAGAAACACCCAAGGGAGAGTGACGGTGGGTCCCACGACCATAACATTTCCAAGAAAGAAGAAGGGCCCTCTGCAACAACTGAAAAGACAAGGTTGACCCTATCTAATAGAGTTCGTACACCGTTTGTGGGGCCCACTATCGCCTGTGTGAAATCCACTCCATCAATTATCCTCAGAATTTTATGAAAGGTCATGGTTGGAAAAATGACCAACATCTGCTGGTCATAAGGACCACATCACAAGAATTTAGTTGTTTGTGAACGGACACTATTATATGTTATCGATTTTTGTGGGCTACAAATAAATCGTAACATGAGGTTACCATCTTTTCATATAAATGGAGGGCCACAAAGAAAAATTATTTATATATAAAAAAAACTTGTCAGTGCCATCAAAGGTTTCTTTATATATATATATATATAATATATATATATATATATATATATATATATATATATATATATATATATTATATATATATATATATATATATATTATGTCTCACTTTTTGGGGCATTTAGCAATACCACAAGACTACTTTGGTCAAAATTCCTTGTCTAAATATCAGATTTGTTATTTTACTGCATGTCCAAAAATAAAATTTATCCAACAGTTTAATTTCTAGAATAAGTGGCCACAAGTTAGAGGATAAGTTTGTCCAAGCAATCTAATTTTCAGATTGTGACGCGGCCAAAGCAAAATCATTTAAAGCCAAAGGCCAAAGCAAAATCATTAGAAACCAACAAAGCAACATTCATTTCCACAATTTAATTCATTTAATTTGAGCTGATAAATGTCACATGTGCAATGCTAAATGCCTGAGAATCATATTGTCATACACTGCATGAGGCAACAAATAACTCCTATAATGCCATCAGGATTGTTGCTTTGCATGATAGAAAATGACTAGGTGGGTCCGAAAAAAATCGGCATATGGAAAATGATCTCATTATAAAATACATGATGGAGTGATGTGCAAATCAAGTTTGCCATATATGGGACCGAGCACAGATGGTTTGTCTAAAAAATCACTTATACCAGAAAGTATAGCCTTTTCCGTCTAATTTATAGGCCATTAAAGTGACAGTGATCAAACATATCATGTATTTTACATTTACTACATATAACACAAGCAGCTGTGGACAATTTAAGCTACTAGTCATCAGAGTAGTGAACTCTGAAATTTAGGCCTAAAGTGATTTGTTGTAATAATTCACCCATCAATGCAATATTACCCTTTGTATTTCATCTCTTCCAAACAATAGAAATAGGTTATAATTACCTATTTACTGCCATTTACATAGGTAAATAGGAAAACAAACATGCCCTTAGCATGTCTTGTTAGAGGTATGAAAAATCATCCCATGGAACTGAACCTTTCCAAGCCAATATTCTGTAGGTCCAATACGACGTATGTGTTATTAACAAAATTTGCATGCTCAGTAATCCACTACTTAAGTGTTCCCTGCCCTTAAAAGATTACTCATACAAAATAGGTCAAACATGCGTCTTATGCGTCATGCAATCCAAGCGGTCTATTACATGCAGATGTGGGTGAATAAAAATACTAACAATGGATGTTTAGGACCATCCAATTGTTATGTTTCTCCACAATTATGAAAGAAAAGCTGAGTGGGCATAATGGACAGTTAAAACACATGAAGTAAATTCAACTGGCTACATGGATCATTTCTCTTTATTTAAGAGAGTTATACACAAACGGTACACTAAAAACATGTGTTAACTAAAGTTAACCTAACAAAATGGTGGAACCCATCGTCGTTGAGTCACAATCCCAAAATCAGACTGGTTAACCTCTAATACGTGGACACTTTATTATTAAAAGAGCCATTGGATATTTTTATTTTCAACCGTCCAGTCCATGGTGTCCACCTCCATTTTGATGGTTAGATTATCAAATAAGCCTTATTTTTAGTCCATCATATATCCAACTCCAAACCACAATTTTGGCAATTAAATTTGAATTACCTGCGTATCATCCATCACCGTTCAGCCAGAGTATCAAACTTTTCTCATAAATGAGGAGTTATTTGATACTCCTGCTGTGCATGAAGCTCGATACAGAGGCTTAGAAATGGTACAACCGGCGCATAGACACTCTCGTTGTATCAGAGTATAAAAATCAGACTATTTTACCAATTCTAACTTTCTGGTTGCTCTAAAAATTTCAATTCTAACCGTCCAGTGAATGTCAAGAAATCTATTAGTCTGGTAACCAAATAAGAGCAATTTACGGTTCATAATACATCAGTCAAGGTACTGATAAATTGAACAGTTTAATTTGAATTATTTGTATTCCACGTAAGCAACTTTTGAGTAATTTGTAATTGTCTGTGTATCATCCATCACACTGTGCCAGAGTATCAAAGCTTTCCTCTTATTTAAATGCATTATACACATGAATTGGAGACGGAACACTCTCGAACCGAACATTTCACCCCCGCATTTTTTAGAGCTCTGGTCCTCTGATTCTCCATCTATGGCAAAATCCACCCCTTCTTACCAGAAATACGCCATCAAACAAAGAAATCCCGACCCCAAAACCTCCGCTCTTCTCGTCATCGACATGCAGAACCACTTCTCCTCCATCGCAGCGCCGATCCTTCCCGCCCTCAAGAACACCATCCATCTCTGCCGGACCACCGAAATCCCTGTGCTCTTCACCCGCCACGCCCACCGATCCCCCGCGGACTACGGCATGCTGGCTGAGTGGTGGAACAACGATCTCATCCTCGACGGGACCACCGAATCGGAGCTCATGCAGGAGCTCGGGCGGCGGAGCACCGAAACAGTGGTGCAGAAGAGCACGTACAGCGGATTCCAGGGGACGGATCTGGAGGTGATCTTGAAGGAAAGAGGGATTGAGGAGGTGATAATCACGGGCGTTATGACAAATCTCTGCTGCGAGACTACGGCGAGGGATGCTTTCGTGAGGGGTTTTAGGGTTTTCTTCTCGACGGATGCGACAGCGACTGCGACGAAGGAGCTGCACGAGGCGAGCTTGATGAACTTGGCTTATGGATTCGCTTATTTGGTGGATTGCGAGAGCCTGAGAAAGGGTTTTGGGTTGGAGGAGGAGGAGACGTAGCGCTCTCGCACGCGTTTTGAGTCCACGGGAAATCGGTTCGTTGCGCACCGGACTGGAATGGTGGTGGGGTCCACCTGACGAGCGGCTTGGATCTCGCGCGTGGGCTTGTTGGTTTTTTTTTTTTTTTTTGGTTTTCTTGTTTTCTTTTGTTTATAAATAATCTTGCGTCTTTTTTTTTTTTCCTATGGTATTGATTGTGGAGAAATGATTTTTATGGTGCATTTGAATACATGGACAATCCAGATCTGAATCATACTGAGTGGTCGGTTCTAACCGTCTGATCAGTATTCCTGATAAATGGATTGCCGTGATTTTCTAGAAAATGGGTCCGGTTGTCCATTTGCCGTTCATTTGCTTGGATTGATTTCGGTCCTAACGAATCACTTGCATGATGAATGGTGCGTTGTGGCATTTGCATGATTTCCGGCCTGTTCGATTTTTTCAAATGTAAATGCCTTCGGAATTAGTAAATTTACTCTGCCTGTTTGAATATGCACTTTCCTTTTGAAACCGAGTAATAAGGACTAAATTTTTAGGCCCACACCATGATATATAATATGATATGGCTGCGCCATCCATCAGTTTTAGCACTACATTTTGAGGCAAGGGCCAAAAAAAATGAGCTTCATCATCATCCAACCTCAATGGCCCACACTTTGGCCAAGTTTGATTTTTCAAATTTAGTGTAAATGCCCTGTAAATAACTAATTATTACAATTTCACCTGTTTGGAAACACGAATGAATTTCTGCTTCCAAAAAACAGTCCAAAAAGATGGGTATTAATTTTGTGGGCCCCACCATCATGTATATGACATATCCATGTTGTCCATCCGTTTTAACAGAACATTTTGAGTCATGAGCTGAAAAATAAGGCAAATCCAACATTCAAGTGGCCCACACCAACGTAAACAGTGGCTCCAAGAAAATTTTAACAGTGAGCGTTCGATTCCATTTTTACCGTGGTGTGGTCTACTTGAAGTTTGAATCTTCCTCATTTTTTGCCTCATACCCTAAATTCAGTTGACATGATGGATGGACGGTGTGGATAATCCACATATATCACGGCGGGCCCCACATATATTTGACAACATCCTCAATTCTCACGTTGAAAAATTAGGAGTCAAAATCAAATATAGAAAAGAATGGGGGTAATGATGTAGCGCGGGTCCGGACAGTTTCATGGCCGAGATGGATCAGAAAAGAGCCAGTCGACGACAGAAGTGATCCGAACCGTCAAACCTTAGATCAGGTGTATCTCACAATCCAGAATAAATTATCGGGTGTAAAATATATGATTGAGGTAGCATGAGCTACTTTAGCCAACCACCCCGCTACGATGGGTTGCACAGCCGGATTTGCGAAATACCTCTGGATCGACGGTCGTTTCTCTGTTTTAATTTTCATTTTACTAATAATAATAATAGTTTTAGTTGATTATAACTCTTCATCCGTCGGGCTTTAGGAGTTGCGTCCAACGTGAAAAGAGCTTAGAATAATTAGGAGAACGGTTTGGTGAAGCCAAATAGGACACTTGCTATTTTTGGCCGAAAACCTTGCGCACTAGTAGACATCACGACCATCTATAAATAGTAAGTTTACTATTTATAGTGAGTCATGAATGCTAGGAGTTTTAGTTGTAATTTGCTTCTGATTTCTCTCCCATTGCTTAGTATCCCTATTTAAAGGGTTGTGAACTCGTTTATTTAGATTATTAAATCAATTTCAAATTATTAGAATTTATTTCTATTTTCTGCTTTCTTTCCTCGTGGATTCGAGAAGTCTCTGTGAGGAGTCCAGAGAAGCTCCATGGATTTGGAGTAGTTATCCTCTTGAGGAAGACGGTGATCGACCTCATGACATTCGTTCCTGTGTCAGGTAATTACCAAGGGAAATAATTATTACTCATTTTCATGTTGAAACCTGTTTGAATTTATAGCTCAGATCGTTTTGCATTATATTAATGAATAAAATAATACTTCCAAAGCATTTGATTCCGAATTCAAATCCAGCGTCTACACCGCTTTTGAATACATCGCCGAGCCAGTGTACTTATTAGAGACGTCAGTAATGTCAGGGACAAGCAGTGCAACGCCTTCATCGCATTGTACTGGACAATATACTTTCAGTTTCGAATAGTTCGGTGGTTCATATCTAGATTTACACCTTCATTGTCATTTCCTTCTCATTTTCACAGACTAGTTCAACTAGGGGCACTAGTGATAGTTATGTACACGTGAAAAATATTATAAAATTATTTTGGACATTGCATCGCGCCATTATACGTCTTATCCAAACATCGACTAATCCATCACCTTTATATACTATTTCGAATATACTCTAAGGGCCTGTTTGGTTTTCTGGCTCTAAGTATAATTACGTTGTAAATGAGTAATTATTATTTACCAAGGTAATACCTTCATATACCTTCATCTTTCCCAATGCTGACTTGACTGGTTACTTTTTAAGCAATTAATCGAGGAATTTGTAAAATAATATGGGGCCCACCATAATGTGTGTTGCTTATCCACACCGCCCATTCTGCCAATTGAATTTAAGTCATGAGCGCAAAAATTAGGCAAATCCAAAGGTCAAGTGGACCACACCACATGAAATTATGAGAATTAAATGTCTACCATTAAAAACTTGTTGAGGCCCTTAGAAATTTTAGATCAGGCTTATATTTATATTTTTCATTTATCCATGTCTATGTGACCCTATGAACGGGTTAGATGGTGAATAAACCTCAACGTGGGCCTAGTAAAAGAATCAACTTTCACGGTGACAAATTAAGTCCATTGTTTCCTTCATGTGGGCCAATTGAACATTAGATCTTCCTAATTTTTTCGGATAAAGCCTCAAAATATTCTAATAAAACAATGGACGACAGGATATATCATATACATTATGGTGGGGCCCACAAATTTAAGTCAACATTTTTAGACTGGTTTCTCAAGTGAGATTACTCACTCGTTTCCAAACAGGAGAACGAATGTAAGAATTACTTTTTACAGTGATTTACCGCAATTTACCTGTATTATGGAAAACCAAACAGGCCCTAATGCAAATAGTCTGCTTTTCTTTTGGAAAATGAAAGAATACATACTCTTCTATGTCGTATACCTCTACCGTACAAAAATACAATATATAACATACTATATGTAAATCCAAACAGATTAGAAAATCAAACATGCCCTAAAGGAAACAGTGGCACCAATATGTTTTTAATGGTAGATGTTCGATTCTCTAAATCTTGTAGTGGGGTCCGCTTGAGCTTTGTATCAGCCTTATTTTTTTGGTCAAGCCCTAAATTCAGGTGCGGTGTGGATAAGATACCGACATCACGGTGGGCCCCACGTATATTTGGCGGTATCCTCCTCGTTTTTAGAGCTCAAAAGGTAAGTGTAAAATCAAACATAGTAAAAAAGTAAGTGATCATATCAAGCATCGTTAAGTGGCAGATTGAGTGAAAGATACCTCGTTTCAACACTGAGGTCTTGGTATCGATTCCCTAGTGGGGGTGGCTAACAGTGAAGTGTGAACTGACAACGGGTGTACTAACAAGCTAACCTAAAAAAAAAAAAAAAAAAAAAAAAAAAACAATGCGGTAATTACCCGGTGAAATAATTATTATCCATTTGCGGGGTAAAATCAAACACGCCCACGGGGGCAGAATTGCAACCGTTCCGGATTCGGTGGGAGAAGTTTTTAGGTCAAGTACCACTGTTTCCGTAGTGTGGTCTGTCTAAGATTTGGAACAGCTTCATTTTTTGGGGCTCCCACCCACCTGGGTGGATCTGGGTCACACCTAATACGCTCAGTGGGATGCGGCTTGGTGCCTGTGTATTGCTGATGTATGTGTATTATATCTAAAATCTCAAATGGACAAAACCACAAGAAATAAGGGTGATTGAACGCCCACCACTAAACACTTCCTGGGTTCAACTTCTTGGGGTCCACCTGAATATATATTTATATATATTTAAGGTAATGACCTGCATGAGAGGAATACACAAATATTAGCTCCTTGATTAGAACAGGCCAACAAATATCAGCTTCATTCAAAAGCCCATCAAAAGTTTGTAAAGTTTGTAACATTGAATTATGTAGATTTGGATTTGCTGCATTTTTAGGTTCATACCTTAAAATATTTTGGTGAGGATTTAAGAGACATGTCTAAGTGGGCTCCGCAATGAGGGGGTAAGGTTGAGGGGTAAAGGAGTGAGTAGGGTCGAAATGGCCAAAGGAATGCACACATATCCATAGCTCAAGTGGTAGATTGATTGAAGATACCAATGCTAAGGTCTTGGTATCGATTGTCAATTGAAGTAGAAACGATGTTATCTTCACTCATACTACCACCTGAACTGTGGAACATTTATTATATTTATTTAATATAAAGTTATTTGAGTTATTTGAAAGTACAATCACTTATCCTTTCAATAGAATAAATTGTTTTGATGGGGCTTATAAGATGATTCCAAAATCACAAAGCCCTCTTTACTTTTGGAAAAATGATCATATTTCAACAAACAATTGTTGTGACCCATTCCACATTCATCTGAGCTACATCTCAACTGAGGCATCTGAGGTACATCTCCAAGCAATTTCCCTATTTAGTTCAGTTCATTTTGAGTTAATATATGCCAAATGTACCATTTTTAAGTGCCTGCGTATCAAGTACCATAAGTTGAGTATCCGGTGGTCCGATGCTTTTTTATTTTCATAAAGACCCTCTTTATTTCAATAAGGAGTGATGAGGTTTGATGCATGAATATGTGAATGGAATGGAACTTCCCTCTATACATAATGATATTTTTCCTGTATAGAAGACTGTAGAGCATCCATCCAATGGATTCTTCTCCAAAACTGTCACATGATTGTTGCCTCTTGTCTCTTGGGAGAAGGTAAAATCTCTGACAGATTTGTTCACTAGAGATAAGGTTTTGCATCTCGTCAATCCAAATCGATACAATTAACGTTCTTCCAATACCGTGAGAGTAATTGAATAGTATTATTTCTAATTGTACAGACCTTGCTAATCCAACTATCTTTACCATCTGGACCTGCTAAATGGACCGGATTAATTTTCAAGTGAGAAAATCTAAACGTTGGGACCCACCTGATGGATGTCTTGAACATTATACCTACCAGCTATGTCGGCACATTTGGTAGCACGTACATGATCTACCTTTAAAAAAATTAAAAAGTTTCCAACTTAGAATCCAAAAAAATAATTAAAAAAGAAAAGAAGTTTTCTTTTTTAATTTTGATAACAGGCATTCTAATTACAGCTAATTTCAACTAAAATAGAATAACTATATTGAAAAAAATAAAATAAAAACAAGTATATATAAATTTTAAAACATAAATAAATTATAAAACCTAAGTGCCTGTTTGTCTGCCACTATATAATGAGTTCATTTCATTTTAATGAATCAATTATGCATTAAAGATCACAATTTCTATAAAATGTTGTTTATATTTTTTAATTCATACCAAAAAAATGATCTCTAATGCATAATTATGATTAAATAATATGAGATGAACTCATTTTCATGCGGCAACCCAAACAGACCCCTAAGTCAAATCATCAAAATGGAGACTTTGGCAGCTGCTTATTGGCTAAGAAATGATTAATAAGCTGGCGTGCACGCTTTGGAACGAATGTCGGAACTTGGTGGCCCGCTCCCCTCAAGGTGACAAATGTCAATCCGTCGTAAACTATTGTAAATCCGCCAACCTAGAAAATCACCCAAAAAATGAAAGAAAGCAAGGAAAATTTTTATTTGAATATAAAAATTAAATAAAAATAAGTAAATTAAGATCATTACCTCCTGATGGTTGTACCATGCATTCCAATCCTCAGTGATGTTCAATCCAAGTTTGTTCAATGTGTATCTCGTTGCGGTTACCGGAATTCTTCCGTCGGTATCTCCACTGAATAAATAAATAAATAAATAAAAACACAAAATTTCATATAAGATTAAAAAAGAAGATGAGGATCTAACATGTAGGATTTTTTATTTATTTTGAGGCCACCCAATTGGAATTTCTTCTTACCTTATTACATTGAAAATTTTTAAGTGGGTCCACATATGATCAACAAAGGCCATTCAAATAAGGGCCTGGAAATAAAAATGGTCTTATTATCCATTTTAGCAGGAACTTGAATGGTTGTGATCATCTGATCAGGATGACCTTGAGAACTTGAACAAACCATATTGGACCTGTTCTTTCCCATGGCCCACATGATCGTAGTTGTGTCAGTTGGCCCACCTTAGTGGTAAGATGAATTTTTTCAATGGAACTTGCTCTGAAGAAAGGCTTCACCTGAAAACCCAAACCCGAATGCCGCCAGCTATGAGTTTTCTGATAACTGGAAGGACTGACGCAGGTGCATCGTTCCAATTTTCGATGGCATCGCTGTAATAAGATAAAAATTCAAGAATAAGTTAGCAATTCAATAGTGTAAATGCTAATATTTATTATTTTTTTACTTTTTTATTTTTGGGTTAGCTTGTTAGTGCACACCCATGTTAGTACACACACTCCATGTTAGCCACCCCCGCTAGGGATGATACCAAGACCTCAAGTGTTGAAATGAGGTATCTCCACTCAGTCTGCCAGTTGAGCTATGGATCTGGGTGTAGTATAAATGCTAATATGCACACAAGGACGCAAGCCCGCCAAGGCCCAAGCCCGGATGCCTTGCTTTTTTTTTTTTAAAATGGAAGATCCAGTCCGTTCATTAGGTGTGGCCCATCATGATTGATATATGACAAAAATTCCCTTTCAATTTAAAGGGTCTCGGCCAGGATGAATGGCTGTTAGGCACAGTTGAGAAACAAGCTTAAATTTAAGGCCAGGTGGGTATATCAGTCGAAGCCCGTCGTGAAGCGTGTCAAGCCCATCTGATGATCATAGCCATCCAATGGAAATGTACGGCTACAATTGTTAGACCACATTTGACATGATGAAATTGACATGGTATGTACCATCTGATGAAGGAGATTATGGGGCCCCTACCATATGGTCAGTTGAGATCATCAGATTATGGGCCCCACATGTACTTTTCGTTTGGTCGAACAGACATTGTGCCTGACATTGTATTTTTCCTTCAACTGATCAAATCCACCACCCTAAAAGTCAGACAAACTGACACGAGCGAGTTAACCCTATTGACTCACTGAGTTAAGTGAGTCGAATCACTAAATTAGTATATTTCGAACTCAGCTTACCTGCAAAGAGTCCAAGCATAAGGGATTTTCGTTACATTAGCATGTAAAGCTTCTTGCACGTCGCGCCGATTAAAGTATGCTTCGATATGATAATCAATGAATGGATCATAGCCTGTAGGCTTCCTACGCCAGCCATCCTACAAAAAAGATAAAAACACCTTTGCTCTCGGTTTATGATTTTCTGAAGAGATGGGCTAAAAATTCCATCTCAACGAGTGATTGGCAATTACTCACAGACTTCACAACTACTTTCGGTGCAATGCCTTCAATCTTCCGCAACTGTCTCGACGTGAGCGTGTTAGGGTCCACGCAGATGGGAGAATACAAGCTATACATGTCGATGATGTCGTAAATAGAATAGTATGAGTTGACAGCTTCTGTGCGTTCGGGTGGTTGCTTGTAGCTTTTACTACACCAAAATTCCTCTTAGGAACGGCTTTGAACCGTGGCTAAATAAGGCGTCGCAAAACATTAGGAACGGTTTCAAACAGTTCCTGAAATAGGGCGTCGCAAAAAATTAGGGACGGTTGAAAACCGTCTCATAATTTCAATTTCCAGCACAATTTTTAATTTTTGAGAACTGTATTTTTTCCCGCCAGTAATGGAATCACTCTTGGAAATACGATAGAAGAAAACTAACTAACAAAAGAAAGCTAACAAACTCCCAAAAAGAACTACGGTATTATTTCGTAACGCATCAACAAAAAGAATTGCAAGGCTATTCAACAACTTTTCAAACTTGAAATGAGTCCGAGTTTTTTATTAGAAAAGAATACTCACAGTAGCAGCACGTTTTTCACTGAAATATTTGCATGAAACTAGTGATAAGAAGTTGAAAACCTCATGTGGTGCCATTTCAACGGTGGTTGGAGACCAGATCATAGGTTAGCATGTGTTATCTGCACATGACATGAAGGCATTCTTGTTTGCGGAAACTCTCGAGCATGAAATCATCAGTGGCAGCTTGCCTCTGCCCTGCCACATTTGTGGTAGTGGTATCTAAAGATTTGGGTCCTGCACTGTTATCCAGTACAACTCAGGATGCTCTGCAAAAAATAACATTACAAGCAAGTTTAAAAGGGCATGAAACAGACATCTCAGCAAACACGTCTAACCCAACTTTGCACTTTTGCTTTTGCAAATAAATGACAAGTTCATTTGTTTCAAGAGAATGAAAAACTAAAGAAAAATTTCATTGTTAAAGAAATAATTTGAACATTTCAAGAAGCAAAGGAAGTAGGTTTACATCACTGACAACCAAGCTAGCTTCAAATATGTTTTCAGAGAGAAGATATGAATGAAAAGAAAAGAAAGGATGGAAGAAGTAAAATTGACATATGTTTTTCTTTTCTTTTTGAAGGGTATATGATTGATATCAATTTCATGAACCAGAACATTTGTAGGATGATGCTATGGGGTTTTTTTTTTTTTTTTTTTCTAAAAATGCCCCATGGAGTTTTGTTTTCTTTTGGAATTCTGTCCCTGCTGCCCCCTCTAGTGAGTTTTTTATTTTCTAAAAATGCCCCATGGAGCTTGTTATTGGAATTTCAATCATTTAGTATCCATGAAATTTGTAGATTAATTATAATATTTTGGAGAATCCTAACCCTACTTGGTGGCTGATAAATAGATAGTTGAGAAAGGAAATAGGAACACTCCATGTCTAACGAAAGAGGGTTGATGCATATGATTTTATATTTGTGAGATTTTCAGGTATGGCATATTAGGGAGGTCATTAAAGGTAATTACGGTAAAGCAAAAATCCTTTAGATGTAAACAGCCCTTCCCTTTATTCATTTCTCACTGATTTATTTTACCAAATAATGCTTGGATGTATAGACGTTACATAGATTACCAATTACATGGAGGTGCTTCTTGATAGATGAAAATGCAAAGGGAAGCAATGTAACTCATGCAAAAAAGCATTCATTGCCTGTGAATATGTGATCATTGAGGTCTATTTGGTAAAATCCAATTTTTTGCCATCAACATTCAAAAAAAAAAAAAAAGGAGAATAAATAAAAGTGTGCATGGAATCATCAACTAATACAAAGCGACAATTTCTTGGGTACATGTATTTCTACAATGTTCCTAAAAGCATTAAATCAAATCAAAGCAGAGACACGTGACAGGTTTTTCATTGAAATAAAATCAGCACAAAAAATAAAATAGCATCAATAGTCTAGAGAATTTATCAAGATATGGACAATTTTCACTCAGTTCACAATCAGAAAATTCACTCAAAACAGTTTTGCAAGAGCATGAAACCATAATGAGGGAGCATCGATATGAACTGAAAAGACTAGATTCTCTATTGATGAAAATAACAGATTGATGGGTATATTACATGAATATAGCATTGTCGTATGATCCATGGTTAAAAGTGGAGAAGCTTACCTGGAAAACAATTCCAAATGACCCATGCCCTACAACACGCTCGGCCATGTAGCTTATTGTCTGCCATCAAAATGAACAAGGTTTATCAGACAAACCATGTGCAATTAATAAAAACATCAAACACATGATAATAACACTATCAGATACTAAAGGTAATAAATGGAAACATACGTAATGACATTTATCACTCATCAAGCACCAAAAAAAGACGTGGTAATCTATATTTCCACATACTAATGCTAGTGAACATGAAAATTCCTAAAATAATAATGTAACAACTCAGAGAAATAAAAGCAAATCCTCTTTGCACTACACACTTTCCAATTCTTCAACTCTTCATTCAACTTAAAAAGATTTAACTCCTAATGATTACCTGCTTTGGTTGGCCATTTCTACCCCTAATAGTTGTCATGATTATATGACCTGTCTCTGTGCCATTTCCAACGACCACAGCAGTTTCCATTTCCTAGAAAAAAATTCACATTTCGTAGAGAAGGCTAATATGCTATCAAGCAAGCAGAGATAAGATTATATTAAAACCTACCTTGTCATCCCTTATCTTCATATCATTCATTTCTTCAGGCAACCTATCCATGCTGATAGCATTTCCACTTGTGTTTCTCAATCCAGTCACAGGCACAGCTGATGCCATTTGCTGCAAATGGGGAACCAAACAGATCTAGTTCCAGTACGTTGCAGAATCACCTTTTTTTTTTTCTCAATAACACCCAATCCTTCACCTGCTTTAAAACATGCAGAGGACCATTTCAGTAAACAAAATAAGCTGAAAAAAAAAACAGTGAATTCTTCAGCCTAATCCCTCCCCAAGATTTAAAATATATATACAAGGAAAGAATCTGAGTCTTGCAACAGAAGTCCAATGCATGGACCACTGCAAACTGGCCAATGACCATAACCCTGCCAGCCAACGCAATGTAGTGTTTTGAGGAACCCTGACCAACATTTGTAGGGCTTGTTTGGCTAATGAATTGGAATCCAAATCGTAACTACACCGGAATCAAAGTTATTTGGAATCTTCATTTGTGCTTGGCTGCCTGTAACTGAAATCCCGTGGAATCCAAAAATTGTATCCAGCGGCCTAGATTTTGGCTAAAGGGGAATTCTGTAATCTATTTACAGGATAATTAATTGGATAAAGTAAATCATCTTTACTACCCCAAAATGACATTCATGTGTGACATGTTAGATAATCAATGCAATAAGCCCATTGAAAGATATACTTCAGCTAAAAATGAGGTGATTCCGAGCCTCAGGTGGCCCACTGATTTTATAGCTGTAGCAAAACCCCGTAACAGGTGGGGCCCACGGTTTAGTAATCCAAACCACTGATCTGTCGCAACCCACTACAGATGGAAAACTGCATGGAAATATCCCTGCAAGATGCTCTGCTATTGGGACCTTTTTTCAGTTGAACAAGGATCTGTCACAACCCACTACATAACAGTTTATGTAGTTGGCTAAAATTGAAACGGAATAATCGTCCTATCAAGGAGATTTTTGTGGCATTGTCCATCCACAGTCGGGCACGACATATCAGTGGTCAAACCATGGCCCATGAATCCCAACTTATCAGAATTGAGAATCCATGGAATCAATTGGGTCCCACTTCCAAAATTCGACCACCAAATCAAGCAACCACACATGCCAATACAGAGCAAGGGTATAAAACACAAACTCTTCAACATGTAGGACCCATGTTTGGATGTTTTTACCTATCAGTCAGGCTGTTTAACTTCAAAAATTGGTTAGGTTAAGATCTTTTGAAAAATGACCTCGAAAAAATAGAAACACGATGGTTATTGAACAAGATCTAAATGACAGTGTAACCTAGAGAAATTCCTCAAAATAGACGGAATTAAATATCAACAAGACCTCAACATACTGAAAGCAACCAAATGTGCAAAACATGACTAAACATTGATAGGATGGAAACATAACCATATGAAATCTTGTTCATTTCACACAGTAAAACGGGTGTCATGAAGCCTGTCTAAAACATTGAGAATCATAAATAATCCATGATAGGCATTCATGACACAACATGCGTTGGGATTTTTTTCCTATTGCAAGACGGTTTCAACCCTTAAACAAAAAATGTTACCACATTTAATAGGAAATTGGAAAACCAAAGAGAATCTTAGTGAATTCGTCATCTTCTCAAAATAAAATAGACAAGTTCCCACAAAATCTGGCTTACAAATACATTGACAAGAAGACATGGCAAAGGTCACATTTTGCAGTGTTATGGTCAAGAACTTACCAAAGGTATCCCATCTAGTTGCATTTGATATTACGGTTTTGGAGAAAAACTTCCTTCCATCTGAAAGCCTCACTCTCACCTGCAAGATTCAAGCAGTTATAAGACAGCATTAGCAATAGTGAGGGAAAAATTAATCTGGTAATATTATGGTTAGAAAGCCAAGAATTGTGAGCATTATCTGAAGGTGGTAGCACTTACAGCCTTTCCATGCTCGAGTATAATATTAGTCACATTAGCTTTATAGAGTATTTTACTGCCCTTATCTACTAAGCCTTTCGCTAATGCCTTCGCAATTCCACCAACACCACCAACTGGGTAGTTTATCCCTCCAAAATGCCTGTCGCATAAAACCTGGCCGCAATAAGACATGAAAAAATAATGCAGCAGTGAATGCCAGAAGGGCTCAGAGCTATTGAAACCACCAAGAACAATATCAATGGGAAGAAGCTTACCATGCTTGCATTGATCACTGGTGTCTGCAAAGCATTAACTGTGCTCACTATGAAACAGTGCGGAGACTTAAATGGATTAGTTTTCATCCTCAATGATTCCAAACCTTAAGACATAATCTCATTTAAAGGAAAGCTTTCAAGATGGAGGAATTACATGATCCTTGACCCAAGGATATTCATTGTGCACTCTAGTTTCAGCTTATAGATGGGCTCATCACACTCGGTAATGCAGACAATTGCTCATTTGGGCCCCAACAGTGGATGGACCATGCTCCAAACATCTTCTCAATCTGTGGCCTTCAAATAGAAGGTTGATGAGTGAAATAGAGCAGTGGGCCACATTCAATTGAGAGGACACGGGACTGGTGGCCAGGATTATTCCATTCTGGGAGATTTTTGGGGCATGGTCCATTCATTGTCAAGTCTAACAGACTGATGGCCGGGGAGGCTGGAGCTTTGTGCCATGAGCTCCACTTGGACTAACTGAAAACCTAAGTACACTGCATATCCTTGGCTACAAGATCATACAATCGTCTTCAACTTTTTTAAAGTCAACTTACAAACATTCACACCTCTGCATCTATGAAGGCTAGCAATTGGGGATCTCGAATGTACTTTCATGCTATGTCTCCTGCATTCTGAGGCAAATAATATTCTGCCGGCACCCAACAATTACAAATATAATTCTGCTTTGATCCTCAGCATAGAGATCATGTTGTTTAACTACATGTTAATATAAAGAATGCCATTGAATAAAGACTGATTACCAAGAGTCAAGCATTCCAAGGGCTTCTTAAAGAACTGTCCAAAAAGGTAAATTAGCTCCTCAAGTGACTTCAGCTCCAATGAATTCAGTGCATTGAATATCCATACATGCAAGGCCTTACTGACTCTTACTTGACTGATACTGACACTGGATGAGCACTTGAGAACCTACATAAAAATAAATAAGTCAAAATTATTTAGAAATTATGATTTGATGAAATGATGCCTCTGTTGGTGGATGAAACTGCCTAGTAGGAAGGAAATCTTCATCCTTCCCTATGGTGTGGCCCACTTGAACTTTGACGTGGCCTAATTTTCAGGATAGGTTCTATAGCTAACATGAGTATTGATTCTAAACAAACAATACAGAGTATGCTGTACAAGCTTTAAAACCTGTATGGTGTGCTGTACAAAATTAAGGAATGGTATGCTGTACAAACTTGAATGGTATGCTGTAAAAGCTTTAAAACCTGAAATGTATGTGTACAAGCTTTAAATTCCAAACATTTCTGTGGGTGGTCAACAAATAGAAGGGCTGCAATCAAGGAATCTTAAGCTCTTTCGTGGGCCCTAAAGGCAGCCATCAGCAGTTTGGATAATTGAACAATGCCCCCACATGTAGAACTCCTTAAAACCTGAATGGTATGCTGTACAAGCTTTAACAAACACTTCAAAAACCAGAACATGGCATAACACAACATGCCAAACAGCCAAAGATATCCAACACCACACATTCTTCAAAAATCAAAACATGGACATGAACACAAACAAGCCAAAGATGTAAACACACATGCACACACACATTCTTCAAAAATCAAAACGTGGGAATCAACACAAACAAGCTAAAGATTATGAGAACATATACATTTTTCAGAAGTAAAAAACATGGGTATCAACACAAACAAGCCAAAGATTTAAAAAAAAAAAAAAAACTGACATTCTTCAAACATCAAAACATGGGCATCAACCCAAACAAGCCAAAGATCACATTAGCAACATTTCCACAAATCAAAATTGAGAAAGAAAAAAAAAAAATTCTATTCACAACTCGATTATAATCTATAGAAACCAAACAAAGCCCACAACAGTTACAATAATGCAAGATAATAAGAACACGATATTCAAACTCCAAGTGATCCGAGATTGAAGAATTTACACGTCAGAGATCCAAGAAAATCAAGTGATTGGGTTTAAACGGGTCTGAAAATTGTCCAGAATGCAAGATCACAGGGTTTCCACCATTCGTTCTGCTCGAAACTTTATATCTGGCCTGAGAATCATAAATTAATCGTACACGTTGAATTTCAGCCCTTAAATCTTGGTGGTAGTGGCCCAACGGAGAGATCAGAGGGCGCTAGTCATTAAAAAGCATCTTAGTAATCCATAAGCAATCAAGGGTCAAACTTAGGCGTTAGATAAAGCGTGAAAAATAACAAGTACTAGTAAAATTTCATCTCATTACACGGTGTAGTCAGGAGTTACGGACGGTGGAAGTTTGGACAACATAAGGGTAGAATCGTAAATAAGTGATACCATGTGCATGACATTGTTGCACCAGAACTTCAATTGAAGTTTCAACGGTGAATGTTTTCGGTGCTTGATTGGGTAGTATGGCCCACCTAATTACTGTAATCATTTCATTTTTGACCTCATGCCTTAAATTACGGTAACAAGTCGGATGGACGGAGCAGATCTTCAGAATAAACATGTACATGGGCCCACATGATACCACAGCCAATTATTACATGGCTTCAGGAATGTGTAACGGTTATTGGGAAACGTCTACTTATCACATGGATTGTGGCCCACCTAAAACTCAGATCTGCCCCATCTTTTGGGCCATGGGCTAAAATGACCGTATGAAAGCGGTGAAGGGCATGGATTCCCCGAGAGACCATCACAAGTGGACCCCACCTAAAACAACTAATAAACCAAAGTTGGCAAACTTTACGTAAACTTTTCGCACAGCGACCAAACCGAGGAGTGGATTTTCTCAAGCAACGATGTTGTGGACCCCACCGATTATGCAATCCATCCACGACTGATGCTCTTTCTGTTTCACTACGCAGGAAACAAAAGCTGCGTAAGCTCAACCGACCATGCAATCCAGCATCACCGACTCCACTCGACCGACTTCCTTTGCTTATAAAAAGGAGAGAGGAGAGGACGTGTAGATGATCCTTGGCGGCAGCCGTTGAGGCGTGGTGTCACTGGTGTGGAGCACGAGTAAGAGGCAGAGAGAGAGTAGCTGGCCATCTCTCTAATCATCAATAGCTTCTCTTTCTTTCATGGTTTTTCTTCCTTTGATTTACTTTTAGCTTGATCATGTCTATGACAAGCTAAACCTCTTATATAGGGCTAAGAGGTGAAGCTTATAGTGTGATGGGTTTGGTTCTGTCTTTGATTCATGCTTTACTGAACTGACTTTCATTATAGTTTTTGAGGAGGAATATTCATAGTTTTTAATGGTTTATTGTGACTTAAATTACAATGGATCTGCGATGGCTTCGGGTATGTTCTTTGCATTATAGGGATTGTGAGCATGGGAGCCCTGTTGTTCGCCACCGTCTCATGGGCATGGTTGGATGACAGAACCCTTCCTAATGTTCATAAATTCCTTGGATTGGATGTAGATTGGTTAAAGTTCTGTTGTTTGCTTTGTCTCATGGGCATGGTTTTGTGATGGAATCAATTCTAATTCTCGTACCTCTCATCTCTTGAAAACTGGATCAAAGGATGTTCAGATTAGTTTTTAAGGAAATATCTTCCAATTGGATGAAGATAAGACTGATTCTAGTTGTGTTCGTGAATCAAGCATAGATCTCCCTGATCTCTACAAGTGGATCATTGGCACCCTAGTTTTCCACCTTTGAATTTTAAAGTTTTAGTTTAAGATTTCACCATTATTCCCTTAAAATTTCCTGATTTAGATTACATTTTTGCCTAGTTCTAGTTCGAGTTACTTTCAGATTACGTACAAGGTTCAATCCCTGTGGATTCGACCCTGGTCTTACCGAGATTATTACTACATTACAACCCTATACTTGGGGTGTGAACAAGTTTTTAGCGCCGTTGCCGGGGATTGACAGTTACGTTTTTCTGAGATTAACTCGTTTTAAAATTAGGTTAAAATTAGGGTTTTTCTAGTTCTTAATTTTAGGATAGTTTTTTCTATTTGATTTGTAGAAACTAACCTAACTTTTTTTGTTTTGTAGGACTCTGACATAGACTTTCTAAATTGGTAATCTCTTTCTAGTTTTTCTATTTTTCTATTTCTAGATCAGGATTTATTTTTCTATTTTTAGAAAATTTCAAATTCTAGGTTTTCTTTTAATTTTAGAAACTAACTTACTTTCTAATTTTAGGAACTTTCTAACTTTAGAATTTCTATTTTTAGAAACTAATTTCTTTTGTTTTCTTTTGCAGAATCTTAACATATGAATTTCTAATTTAGTAACTTCTTTTTAACTTCTCCTCTATCTAGATTTTTTTATAGCTATAGGATTTTTCTTATTTTATTTTATTTTATTTTATTTTAGGATTAAATTTAGAGTTAGAGTTTCACCATAGAAGAGTGGGTACGTCAATTTGCTGAGATGGATAAAAGATATTAGGGATGAATGTATAATGATTATGATGGAATTCAACTTGTATCTCAAGATTTTTCTCAAACCATCATCAAGAACTGACTGGAATATTATGCTCCATCGGTTAAGAAGTCCTTACGCAATCATAATTACGGGAGTGATGACTATTATCACCCATCAGATAAGAAGAAAACAATGCGTGATTATATTATAGGTGATAATATGTATCAACAACCATCATATTCTCCCACCTATGATCCGTATGACTATAATCAGTGGAAACATCAAAATTGGAAAGATGAACCAACATGTTATAATGATTATTCTCTTGCATCCCCTACCTTTGAAATCCAACCAGAATCGATCCAAGAGGAGTCACTTCGAAGTGACACAAACTCTTCTGTGGATATGAGAAAACTATTAGAAGATTGTTCGAGCCTCAGAAAAATGATAGAAGCGCTTGCATTACGCATCGATAAGAATTAGAGGCTCATTCGTATCAGCCACAATTCATTCTAGAAATACAATGTGAGGAAAGTGATCCTAACTCACTTTTAAAGAACTCTGGAATTTGGAATGAAGAGTTGAATTATATTAATGAGCACATGGTTCAATTTTCCGAAGAGTCGATCTCGATGACGGTTCAAAAGAATGATAAAAAGACGTGGGTGTCTTTCAAATATAATGATGATGACACACTTCACTCACATGACACCCTTAGTTTTAATGATGAGGGAGAGGTTAGTTTATTAGACCCTCAACCCAATTTAGGAGTAGAATGTGAGAGAAGTAATCCCATCCCAAGTATGTACTATGATGAGTATTGGGATGACGATTATGAATGTGCAACCCAAATTCCTCTGGAATCAATCTCAAGTTTGGTCCAGGTCAATGATCAAAATGTACAGTAAGTGGTTGACCATAATGATTTACTCCACTCATCTGACATGACTGATTTAGACCACTCTCCTGAATTGAATGATGATATGATTCGGGAGATGGACAAGTCGCTTGATATGATTCTAGGAATTAAAACCAGGTAGTTAAGACCACCATCTGAGTTGTCAACCCTTGAAAATATAATGCCTTTACGGGTGGTACCGATGAATAGAGTTTTCACATCAATGCGTCGCTATTTGATCCTCAATTTGTCTATGCAGGGCAAGAGCAAGAGGGCATACCTCCATCTACTTTTAAAGGCGATGGAGACCTTGAGCATTTCATTACAGATGTCAATGTGGAAAATAAATCACTCTCAGCCGAATTTCTGAACTCTTTGGACAATTGCTTGACACACTTTCCAGATTTAAATGATCCTATTGTTGAGGGTCAAATATTGTATATCAGACCCCATTTATTACCTGGATCTATGAGCATGACTCTGTTTAACGGCTTGGTTTAACTGTGTATGTGATGCAAGGTGAAATTACGAACATAGACTGAAGAAGGGTACTAAAAATGTGATTTGATGCTCTGAAGACACCAAGGCAAGGGACAGACTCCAGAGAACTCATATTGAAGAATTTATACCGGGGATCCGAGGAAATCAAGCCGTTTGCATTAAACGGCCCGAAAACCAGCCAGAGTGCAAGATCACAGGGTTCCCGCCATCCGATTGGCTCGAAACTTCATACGTGACCTGGGGACCATAAATTAACCGTACATATCAAATTTCAGTCCTCGGATCACTATGGAAGTGCCCCAATAGACAGATTAGCCCCTTGATTCATTAAAAGGGGCCTGCTTGAGATATGGATATTCTTCAATTTTGGTCTCAACCATTTAATATACAAGAGGAAAGGAATGAGTGGAGTGGATTGATCACACGCATCACAGTGGGCCCCACGTGCGACGTGCGTATACACAGCACGTTTGCACGCGAGCCGCACCGGACCAGGACTCCCGTTCAAAGTCGGCCGACCCGACTTTTTCCGCACCAGCGTCCACCGGTCTCTCTGAGTGGGGCCCACTACTCATTCAAACCACCGATCTGAGCCGTCCACTCGCCCCACGGGGTAGCCACGACTATATCCATGGTGTTTTTTTGCCACCATGCAAGAGATCGTGTGAACGTCTCAGCCGAATGGAAGATTAACGGTGAAATGGACAGAACGGTGGACCACACCTAATCCAAGTCGAACAATCCATTTCCCAAGGGTTTTTTACGAGTATTCTAATGGAAGGACTAGATCCCTGCGATTACGACGATCACGGCCTCAACGACAAAAACGAAACGGCCCACGTAGCTCTGTTTCGCACTGGGCGTCGGAAGAAGTGTTGTGGGCCACCATCGGACATCAGAGGTCCAATCCAGACCGTCCAATAGGAGACCAAGGGTCCTCTTATCCAAGCCTAGGTGATAAAATTAATAAAACAATGGAGATCCGTTGTTAACCTTCTAAAAAGAAGATGAGCGGTAGAAGATAGAAGAAGCATAAATCTCATGGGCCATGCCGAATTCAAGCCTAATCAGTCTATTTCATAACAAAAATCCGACATGAATTCAATGGACGGATCGGATTTCTTGTCTGACGTCAATCCTAGGCCCACCAATCATCACAGATGCGTAACGCTTTGCTTCTGATTCCACGGCGAAAACAGGGAGTCCGGTTCAGTTGCAAATTAGCTGCGAAAGAGAAGCTTGTGCTCGACTCCAGCCACCACTTCCAGAATTCTATAAAGGAGAGAGAGGGAGAGAGAGAAGGGGGGATCGAAGGAGCAGGAAGCTTGGAGCTTGGGCTGGTCGTGGAGCAGGAAGAAAGAGAGGTGTTTTAGAGTTATTTATTTATTTATTATTTATTTATGATGTTTAGCCAAATCATGTTTATTGGCTAAAACCCTTAACTAGGGCTAAGGGGTGAAGCTTGTAGCATGATGGGCTGATTCAATGGCTTGGATTCATACTTATGAACTGATTTAATCCTAGTTTGATTTTAAGAAATTATTTAGTTATTAATGGTTTATTGTGACTGAATTACAGTAGATCTGTGATGGCTTTAATATTTTCTTTCCTTATGTTTATGATGTCAGGAAGCCCTGTTGTTCACCATCGCCTCCTGGGCATGGTCGGATGACGGTACCCTTCCTAACCTTCATGCATTGTTGATCGGTTGGTAATTAGTTCAATTCTGTTGTTTACTTTGTCTCCTGGGCATGGTTTGGTGATAGAATCCATTCTAATTCATATACCGTTCATCTCCTTGAAAACTATATCATGTAAGGCATAAGATCTCCCTGATCTCTACAAGTGGATCCTCTGAATCCCTAGTTTCCTACCTCTGAATTCCTTAAATTTTATATTACTGTTTTCACCATTATTCCTTTAAATTACACTTGTTTTAGATTTCATCTCATTTTAGTTCTAGTTCTGGTTACTTTCAAAGAACGTACAGGTATCAGTCCCTTGGGATTCGACCTCGGTCTTGCACTTGGGGAGTGAACAAGTTTTTGGCGCCGTTGCCGGGGATTGACAGCTACGTTTCCTGAAGTTAACCCGTTTTAGAATTAGTTTGAGATTAGGGTTTTTCTAATTTCTAGAATTTTAGTTTTAGAATTTTTTTTAATTCCAGGTTTTCCCTTAAATTTTAGAAATTTTCTATTGTTAATAACTTTCTAATTTTTTTAGGTTTTGTTATTTCCTTTTTAGAAACTAACCCAATTTCTTGTTTTGTAGGAATCTGAGATAGGTTTCTAATCTGGTAAATTCTTTCTTATTTCTACTTTCTAAATTTTTAAATTTCTGTTACTAACTTACTTTCTAGTTTAGAACTTTCCTAAATTGTTTTAGAATTTTATACTCTCTTAGGAATTTCTCTTTTCTAAAATAGAAACTATTTTAGGGCTATTTCCCTTCTTAGGAATTTTATAATCTTAGGCTTGTTATTCTTAAAGACTAACTTGTTTTGTTTTATTTTGCAGGTTTTAATTTAGGGACTCCAATTTGGTAACTTCCTTCCAACCCTCTCTTCCTTTTTAGATTTTTATTTCCCTTCTTAGGATTAGGTTTAGAATTTGTTTGAGGGTTGCGAGTGTTTCATGCCCAAGTGGGCTCGTGACAACACTCGACGTCTCTTGACTAAAGGAGGATTAGTTGAAGGGTTAACTGTCCATCGCAGGACTAGACACAGCTCGAATTCCCCTGAGTTAATTGAGGATATGGCTGGAAATCAACCTCGTCTACCCCAGCCTAGGGTAGAAGATGTCCAGGATGAGAATGAGGTGCATCAAGTACCCCGCCTCGTACCTTACGAGATTACTTACAACCGGCGGGGGTGAGTACGCCCTCATGCATGGTTTTTCAGGAGAATGCAGGACATATGGATATCAAGCCAGGGGTGATCCAACTCCTTCCTAAATTTCATGGGCTTGAGTCAGAGAATCCATATCTACATTGAAAGAGTTCGATGAGATCATGACTACCCTATACTTTCCTAACGTGTCTGATGACATGGTCAAGTTAAAACTCTTTCCCTTTTCTTTGAAAGAGAAAGCCAAGACGTGGTTACATTCACTACGTCCTCAATTTATTGGCAGATGAAATGACATGACAAGGGAGTTCATTAAAAAGTTTTTTCCATATCATAAGACGAACACCCTTAGGAAGTCGATCATGAACTTCGCCCAAAGGGAAGATGAAACATTCTTCCAATGTTGGGAGCGGTTCAAAGATCTTGTCAGTTCATGCCTACAACATGGTTTTGAAACGTGGCGCATCACGAACTTTTTCTACGATGGACTGACATCTCCCATGCGCCAATTAGTTGAGACAATGTGTAATGGGGAGTTTATGAATAAAGGTGTCGATGAGGTGTGAGACTACTTTGATAAACTTGCTGAGAACACACAAACATGGGACATCTCCCCTAGACCGAGTACTACGCCTAAGCTGACTCATTCCAAAGAAAAAGGTGGAATGTACCTCCTGAAAGAGGATGATGATATTAACACCAAGGTAGCCAATCTCACTCGAAAACTCGAGGCCATGGAATTAAGGAAGGATAAGGCCAAGGAAATTGTTTGTAGTATTTGTGGTTGCAACATTCACACTACTGAGAATTGCCCAACTATATCTGCCTTTCAAGAGGTATTGAATGAGCAATCCAATGCTGTAAGCAATTACCAAAGACCTTTCAGTGGGCCCACTTCTAACACATACAATCCTGGCTGGAGAAATCATCTAAACTTCAGTTGGAGGAATGGATAAACCGCTACACCTCAAGGTTTCCTAAATCAAAATCCAACTCAAGAGAAACCTCAAGAGGATTCGGTTCTGAAACATTTTCAAAAGCAAGAACTTTTCAATCAGGGTATGCTACAAGCCTTTCAAGACCTTACAAAAGTAATACAAGGACTTAAGGCTGAAAATGCGATTGGGAATAAGGGAAGCTTCCTAGCTCAACCTCTTCCCAATCCTAAACCGCAATATGAAGTTAGCGACCCTAGCTCTTTAAATCAGATGGAGCAAGATAAATCCATAGATCATTGACAAAACCATTCCGGTTAGGGCTGAAAAGCCTAAGGACCCGGAAGTGGATAAAGAAGATGGATCTAGCCATGCCCCACCAGAGTTAGAACCGAAACCTCAAGGGAAGCCGGTTGCTCCATTTCCCCAACGGTTGGTTGCACCAAAACCTCTCTCTAACTCTCAGGATATTCTAGAGGTGTTAAAACAAGTGAAGGTCAACATTCCTCTACTTGATGCCGTGAAACAAATACCTTCCTATGCCAAATTCTTGAAAGACTTATGTACGACCAAAAGACGGCAAAATATTCAAAAGAAAATCTTTCTGACTGAGAAAGTGAGTGCCATCCTAAAGCAAGATGTGCCGCAAAAATTCAAAGACCCCGGTAGCCCAACTATATCATGTGTAATTGGGGACTATCGAATTGATCATGCACTTCTTGACTTAGGAGCGAGCGTTAATCTTATTCCCTACTCGGTATACAAACAGTTAGGTTTAGGTGAATTAAAACCCACCTTAACCACACTACAACTTGCTGATCGCTCTGTTCGTGTACCAAGAGGAATAATTGAGGATGTGTTGGTCCAGGTTGATCGATTTTACTACCCATTAGATTTCATCATCCTGGATACCGAACCCATCAACAATACAAGCACTCAGATTCCCGTCATTCTTGGTCGCCCATTCCTTGCCACTTCAAACGCAATTATCAATTGCAGGAATGGTGTCATGAGTATGTCTTTCGGGAATATGACATTAGAAATGAAATCTTTTTCAACACTGGCAGACGGGTGGAGGAAGATGACGATATCCACGATATTAACATGATCGATACTTCGTGGAAGATAGGACACCCCTTACCTTATCCTCTGATTCTCTAGAGACGTGCCTGGCCCACTCCCATGAGTTTGATGATGACATAATTAGGGAGACGTGTGCCATGCTTGATGCGGTACCGGTACTTGAAGTTAACCGGTGGAGGCCACAATTTGAAGAATTACCCCAAACTGATGAAGTGTCTCTACCGTCTAACCTCAAGCCGCCAAAGCTTGACCTAAAACCTTTGCCCTCTGATTTAAAATATGCATACTTAGGTCAAGATGAGACATATCCGGTGGTGATTTCTACCCACCTTGAGAAAGAACAAGAGAGTATGCTCATATCTACTCTCCTGGAGCATAAGGGAGCCCTTGGATGGACAATTGCGTACCTCAAGGGAATCGACCCCTCAATTTGTACTCACCGCATATATCTTGAGGATAATGCGAAGACCGCTCAACAACCACAACGTAGACTAAATCCAAACATGAAGGAAGTGGTTAAGGCCGAGGTTCTTAAACTATTGGATGTGGGTATCATATACCCTATATCTGATAGTCAATGGGTGAGTCCAACTCAGGTGGTTCCTAAGAAGTCCGGGATCACCATCGTAGCCAATGCCAATAATGAACTCGTGCCGACTAGAGTCACTACTGGTTGGAGGATGTGCATTGACTACAAGAAATTAAATACCGTCACGAGGAAAGACCACTTTCCTTTGCCCTTCATTGATCAGATCTAGGAAAGGTTAGCTGATCATTCCTATTACTGTTTCCTTGACGGGTATTCGGGCTACAACTAGATAGAAATCGCCCCTGAAGATCAAGAAAAGACTACGTTTACATGTCCCTACGACACCTTTGCTTACCGAAGGATGCCGTTTGGATTATGTAATGCTCATGCCACCTTCCAGCGATGTATGATGAGCATATTTTCTGACATGTTGGGACAATATTTAGAGGTCTTCATGGACGATTTCTCTGTCTTCGGCTCATCTTTCAGCGAGTGCTTGAAAAGTCTTAAATGTGTGCTGAAAAGATGTGAAGAAAAGAACTTGGTACTTAATTGGGAGAAGTGTCACTTCATGGTTCAGAAGGGAATTGTCCTTGGACACATTATTTCATCCAAAGGAATCGAGGTGGATAAGGCAAAGATCGATCTTATCTCTAACCTACCTCCACCCAAGAACATAAAGGACGTACGATCCTTCTTATGACATGCCGGGTTTTACAGAAGATTCATAAAGGACTTTAGTCTCATCTCTCATCCTCTATGTAATCTACTTCAAAAGGATGCACCATACGAATGGACTGAACCATGTTAGGAAGCTTTCACTAAGCTTAAGGACATATTGACTAGTGCACCCATCATACAGCCACCTGACTGGAGCATTCCTTTTGAACTTATGTGTGACACGTCCAATTATGCTCTTGGGGCAGTTCTAGGCCAGAGAAAAGATAAGAAACCCTACGTTATTCATTACGCAAGTAAGACTCTAAATCCTGCCCAAGTAAACTACTCGAATACGGAAAAGGAACTCTTAGCCGTAGTGTTCGCCTTGGACAAATTAGGTCCTACTTGATCGGATCCAAGATCATTATTTACACTGATCACGCAACGCTTAAGTATCTTCTGTCTAAGAATGATGCTAAGCCCCGCCTGATACGATGGATCCTCCTACTCCAGGAATTTAACCTAGAGATAAAAGATAAAAAGGAAGTAGAGAACGTAGTGGCTGACCATCTTTCTCACCTTAATCCCTCTGATTCCCTTGAGACGATGCAGATTAATGACATGTTCCCTGACGAACAGTTGTTCAGAGTCTCTCATTCACCTTGGTTCGCTGATATCGCTAATTATCTTGCCACAGGTTCCATATCGACACATTGGACTGCCCAAGATAAGAAGAAATTTTTCACCGAGGTGCGCAACTTCTTCTGGGATGATCCATACTTGTTTAAATATTGCCCAGACCAAATCTTGAGGAGATGTGTGCCAGACGATGAGCATCAGAGTGTCATCTCCTTCTGTCACTCACAGGCCTGTGGTGGTCACTTTTCTGCAAAGAAGACCACGACCAAAATTCTACAGTGTGGCTTCTATTGGCCCACTATGTTCAGGGACACTCATGAGTTTTACAAATCTTATGAGCGTTGTCAGAAATTGGGAGCATTGTCCCGTCGAAATATGATGCCCTTGAATCCCATTCTTATCATAAAAGCATTTAATTGCTGGGGCATCGATTTCATGGGGCCATTCCCCCCAATCTTTTGAGAATTATATATTTTGCTTGCCGTAGACTATGTCACTAAATGGGTCGAAGCGATTCCGTGTCGAACTAATGACCATCGCACGGTCATTAAATTCCTGAAAGAAAACGTCCTTTCCCGATTCGGAACGCCTCGAGCCATCATTAGTGAGGGGGCTCACACTTTTGTAATAGGCCATTCGAGAGTTTAATGAAGAAATATGGTATCTCTCATAAGGTGAGCACCAGCCACCACCAACCATACAGTGAGACGTGAGTTCTATTTAGAGGAGATCAGCACTTAGAGAAAACGGTTAACCCTGATCGTAAAGACTGGTTAATCCGATTGACTGATGCCTTATGGGCTTATCGTACTGCTTTTAAAACTCCTATTGGAATGTCTCTCTTTAGACTCGTCTATGGGAAGGCTTGCCACTTGCCTGTAGAGTTGGAACATAGAGTCTACTGGGCGATCAAAAATCTAAATTTCAATCTAAACAACGCTGGCTCACTACGCAAACTTCAATTAAATGAACTTGAAGAAATCCGGAACGACGTATACGAGAACTCGAGAATTTACAAGGACAGAATGAAGGCGTTTTATGACCAACATATTCTACGAAAATCATTCACGCCAGGCCAGAAAGTCCTTTTGTATAACTCTCGATTACATCTCTTTCCAGGTAAGCTTCGATCTTGTTGGACCGGCCCTTTTACTGTTATCACTGCATATCCTCATGGGGTCGTTGAGATAAGAGACCCCGACAATGGCAAGGAGTTTAAAGTAAATGGACATCGCTTAAAGCCATTTGTCGAGAAATTTGATTCAGTGGACATGTCCATGCCTCTGACTGATTCTGTTTACCAAGAATGATCTCCTAGTCTGATGGAGGTATAGGTAGGTTTCCTATTTGCATAGGACTAGGGTAGTTGCTTTGGTCTGGCTGAAGACGTTAAACTTAGCGCTCCTAGGAGGCAACCCAACTTTTCAATTCATTTCATTTTCCTTGTTAGATAGTTCAATGTTTGTGGGTAACATTACTGCAAACCTTCACGAGACTACAACTCGTCCACTAGGGGCAACCTAGGGGTTTAAAGGCTTGTTGCATACGCTAAATGCAATCGAAAGCACCTGCGAAAGTAGTATAGGTAGGAGTTTATTTTTGTTATTTGTGTTTTACTTTCGATTGGTTTCACTCTTGTGATGACCCGCTCTCATATTGAAAGCTCTATGGAAAAGTCTCTCTCGACTCGTTATCCAGGTACTATCTTCCCATCACTTCTCATTTACTTTCGTTGTCCCATGTGCATTGCATGCTTACATCTTTTACATTGAGGACAATGTAGATTTTAGGTTGGGGTGGGAGATTAGGTTTCCTAATCAGTGTTTTCTTGGTCTTGAGCAAAAAAAAATTGTGAAAATTTTTAATTTTTCTGGAATTTCTTATGAAGTCGATGTGATTTTGATGGCCATCTTGGATTTAGAATTATAAGATAAGTGATGTTGGCAATTTATGACTCTTGGAGTCCGTATTTGTTAGATTTCACAGTTAAGTTCGAACTGTTAATCCTTGATTAGAGGTTTTAAACATTGATTGAGTCATGATTTCACAAAACACATTTCGCTTGCACATTAAGGTTCAACTCGATATTAAAGGACTAACTTGGTGACCACTAAGCTTGAAAGGAGCTAACCTGAAAAATTGAAAGGATTGGACGAATAATCTTTACCATAGGTTTGCTCCCTATAGGTAGGGATTCGATTCCCCATGGACGATTTATATGTGCAAAGGGTTAGGTGTACAGTCTTCACCATAAGTTTGCTCCCTATAGGTGAGGATGTGATTACCATTCTTGGCGTTACTTCTAATGAAAAAATCAAAAGACTGGAAGAATGAAAAAAATAATCTGTGAGGCAAATTTGGTTTAAGTTTTGATTATCATGAATTATCTTATTGCTTACCAATGTTATCCTGAAATAAAGAAGTGAATTTTAATGATGATAAGCCGGATTGCACAATACACTCATGAGACTCAATGTTTAGAATTTTTTCTGATTAATGGATTAATATTTTGAATTTGATTATGAAGTTTATCATGAACTTGATTCCAGGAGAAAGTAATGCCCAACATTCATGAATCTTAAAGTTCTAGTATATGGATTGTTTCTTTTTTAAAAATCGCTCGAGTTCATAAAAATTGTCATTCTCAACTTATTTTTCGCATACTTTGCTTGGGACTAGCAAAATGCTGGTTGGGGGTTGTGTTGAGGGTCAAATATTGTATATCAGACCCCATTTATTACCTGGATCTATGAGCATGACTCTGTTTAACGGCTTGGTTTAACTGTGTATGTGATGCAAGGTGGAATTACGAACATAGACTGAAGAAGGGTACTAAAAACGTGGATTTGATGCTCTGAAGACACCAAGGCAAGGGACGGACTCCAGAGAACTCATATTGAAGAATTTATACACTGGGGATCCGAGGAAATCAAGCCGTTTGCATTAAACGGGCCCGAAAACCAGCCAGAGTGCAAGATCACAGGGTTCCCGCCATCCGATTGGCTCGAAACTTCATACGTGACCTGGGGACCATAAATTAACCGTACATATCAAATTTCAGTCCTCGGATCACTATGAAAGTGGCCCAATAGACAGATCAGCCCCTTAATTCATTAAAAGGGGCCCGCTTGAGATATGGATATTCTTCAATTTGGTCTCAACCATTTAATATACAAGAGGAAAGGAATGAGTGGAGTGGATTGATCACACGCATCACAGTGGGCCCCACGTGCGACGTGCGTGTACACAACACGTTTGCACGCGAGCCGCACCGGACCAGGACTCCCGTTCAAAGTCGGCCGACCCGACTTTTTCCGCACCAGCGTCCACCGGTCTCTCTGAGTGGGGCCCACTACTCATTCAAATCACCGATCTGAACCGTCCACTCACCCCATGGGGTAGCCACGGCTATATCCATGGTGTTTTTTTGCCACCATGCAAGAGATCGTGTGAACGTCTCAGCCGAACGGAAGATTAACGGTGAAATGGACAGAACGGTGGACCACACCTAATCCAAGTCGAACAATCCATTTCCCAAGGGTTTTTTACGAGTATTCTAATGGAAGGACTGGATCCCTGCGATTACGACGATCACGGCCTCAACGACAAAAACGAAACGGCCCACGTAGCTCTGTTTCGCACTGGGCATTGGAAGAAGTGTTGTGGGCCACCATCGGACATCAGAGGTCCAATCCAGACCGTCCAATAGGAGACCAAGGGTCCTCTTATCCAAGCCTAGGTGATAAAATTGTAAGAAACAATGGAGATCCGTTGTTAACCTTCTAAAAAGAAGACGAGCGGTAGAAGCATAAATCTCTGGGCCATGCCGAATTCAAGCCTAATCACTCCATTTCATAACAAAAATCCGACGTGAATTCAATGGACGGATCGGATTTCTCGTCTGACGTCAATCCTAGGCCCACCAATCATCACAGATGCGTAAGGCTTTGCTTCTGATTCCACGGCGGAAACAGGGAGTCTGGCTCAGTTGCAAATTAGCTGCGAAAGAGAAGCTTGTGCTCGACTCTAGCCACCACTTCCAGAATTCTATAAAGGAGAGAGAGGGAGAGAGAGAAGGGGGATCGAAGGAGCAGGAAGCTTGGAGCTTGGGCTGGTCGTGGAGCAGGAAGAAACAGAGGTGTTTTAGAGTTTTTTATTTATTTATGATGTTTAGCCAAATCATGTTTATTGGCTAAACCCCTTAGCTAGGGCTAAGGGGTGAAGCTTGTAGCGTGATGGGCTGATTCAATGGCTTGGATTCATACTTATGAACTGATTTAATCCTAGTTTGATTTTAAGAAATTATTTTAGTTATTAATGGTTTATTGTGACTGAAATTACAGTAAATCTGTGATTGCTTTAATATTTTCTTTCTTTCTTTTATGTTTATGATGTCAGGAAGCCCTGTTGTTCACCATCGCCTCCTGGGCATGGTCGGATGACGGTACCCTTCCTAACCTTCATGCATTGTTGATCGGTTGGTAATTAGTTCAATTCTGTTGTTTACTTTGTCTCCTGGGCATGGTTTGGTGATAGAATCCATTCTAATTCATATACCGTTCATCTCCTTGAAAACTATATAATGTAAGGCATAAGATTTCCCTGATCTCTACAAGTGGATCCTCTGAATCCCTAGTTTCCTACCTCTGAATTCCTTAAATTTTACATTATTGTTTTCACCATTATTCCTTCAAATTACACTTGTTTTAGATCTCATCTCATTCTATTTCTAGTTCTGGTTACTTTCAAAGAACGTATAGGTATCAGTCCCTTGGGATTTGACCTCGGTCTTACCGAGTTTATTACTACATCACAACCCTACATTTGGGGAGTGAACACCTATGATTAAAGAAATAGTGGATGCCTCGTAAGAGAATATCTCGGTAGTTGTTACTAACCGAGAGAACCCTTACTCCGAAGCCCCTTCTTCTCTAGATCCTAACTGTTTACCATTAAGGGAGGAGCTGAAAATTGAACCGAAGTCTGAAACTTCGAAATGTATCGAGACTACATCACTTTCTGAGAAGTTTTCTGAGTTTTATTTACTTGTAGTCTCTGATTTACCATGGGATACTAACTTTGAAACTTTTTCTGGCGAATCAACGACAAATTTTGATGAGGTCCATAAATTTCTCTAGACATTCATACTCCAGGGTATCCAAGCCTATTGCAAAAGGGGCTTTTGGATGATCCTGTTGAGAAACCTACTAAGAAATTTATCTAGATATTAGCCGGAAGAGGAACTTTGCGGCATGACTGAGCAGTTTTTCCCCTGCTTTCATAGGACTAGGGTAGTTTGCTTTATGCCGTTCTAGGATAGTCGGCTTTATGCCGTTAGGTTAGTTTGCTTTTTAAGTTGTTTTAGGATAGGTTGCTTTTGTTGGTTTCATTTTTGTGCTGACCCGCTCTCACACTGATATCTCTTTAGGAAAAAGCCGCTTAACTCTGTCATCAGGTACTATCTTTCCATCACTTCTCCTTTAATTTCGTTGTCTCACATGCATTACATGCTTATATCTTTTACATTGAGGACAATGTAGATTTTAGGTTGGGGATGAGAGATTAGGTTACCTAATTAGTACTTTCTTGGTCTTGAGCAAAAATTGTGGATTTTTTTTTAAAAAAATTCTTGTGAATTCGAAGTGATTTTGATGGCCATATTTGATTTAGAATTATAAGATACGTATTGTTGGTAATTTATGACTCTTGGATTAAACCATTTGTTAGATTTCACAGTTAAGTTCGAATCATTAATCCACGATTAGAAGTTTTAAACATTGAGTCATGATTACACATGTCACACCTGGCTTACACGTTAAAGCTTCAGTTTGATATTGAATTGTTAACCTGGAAGTCACTAGACATGGAAGGAGCCAACTTGGGGAATTTGTCCATCATGTTCAAAGAAAAAAGATAGTACCTAGCTAAAAAACAGTTGTCTTCGGAAAGGGTTGGGCGAATGGTCTTCACCATGGGTTTGCTCCCTATAGGTGAGGGTTCGATTCCCCTCCTTGGCTTTACCTTTAAAAGGTTGACATAGCGTGAATGTCATCAATGGAAAAATCAATAGCTGAAATAATGAAAAGTTGAATTGTAAGGCAGGTTTTGGTTTAGGTTATGGTTATCCTGAATGCTCTTGTGATTATCAAAGTTATCATGAAAATAAGAGAATTAAGCCCCTGATTTTGATAAGTTTAAGTTTTACTATACCCCATGGAACTCAATGTTTAGAATTGTTCTAATCGATGGATTAATACTTTGAACTTGATTATGAAGCTTACCGTACGCTTGAGTCCAGGAGAAAGTAATGCCCAACATTTATGAATCTCAGAATTCTATTGACTGGATTGTTGTTCAAAAATCACTCGAGTTTATAAAATTATCCTGTAAGTTCTCAACTTATTTTTTGCATACTTTGCTCGGGACTAGCAAACTGCTGGTTGGGGATTGTATTGAGGGTCAAATATTGCATATTATACTCCAGTTATTACCTGATTTTACGTACATGATACTGTTTAACGGCCTATTTTAATCGTGTTTGTATTGCAAGTTGTCTTTAGGAGCCTGGACTGAAAAAGGGTACTAAAAGTATAGATTTAACGCTAAAAAATCATCAAGGCAAGGGACGGACCTCAGGAGACTGAGATCGAAGAATTTACATGCCAGAGATCTGAGAAAATCAAGTAATTGGGTTTAAACGGGTCTGAAAATCGTCGAGAATGTAAGATCACAGGGTTTCCACCATCTGTTCGGCTCGAAACTTTATATTTGGCCTGATGACCATAAATTAACCGTACACATTGAATTTCAGCCCTTAGATCTTGGTGGAAGTGGCCCAACGGAGAGATCAGTGGGCGCTAGCCATTAAAGAGCATCTTGGTAATCCATAAGCGATCAAGACTAAAACTTAGGCGTTAGAAAGAACGTGAAAAATAACAAGTATTGGTGAAATTTTATCTCATTTGCACGGTGCAGTCAAGAGTTACGGACGACGGAAGTTTAGACAACATAAAAGGTATAATCGTAAATAAGTGATACCATGTGCATGACACTGTTGCACGAGAACTTCAATTGAAGTTTCAACGGTGAATGTTCTCGGTGCTTGATCGGGTAGTATGACCCACCTGATTATTGGAATCATTTCATTTTTTTACCTCATGTCCTAAATTACGCTAACAAGTCGGATAGACGGAGCAGATCTTCAGAATAAACATGTACGTGAGCCCACATGATACCACAACCAATTACGTAACAAAACTTCAAGAATGTGTAATGGTTGTTGGAAAACTTTTACTTATCACATGGATTGTGGCCCACCTAGAACTCAGATCTGCCCCATCTTTTGGGCCATGGCCTAAAATGACCCTATGAAAGTGGTGAAGGGCATGGATTCCCCAAGAGACCATCAAAAGTAGACCCCACCTAAACCAATTAATAAACCAAAGTCGGCAAACTTTACGTAAACTTTCCGCACAACGACCAAACCGAGGAGTGGATTTTCCCAAGCAACGATGATTGTGGACCCCACCGATTAATTAATCCATCCGCGACCGATGCTCTTTTTGTTTCACTACGCAGGAAACAGAGCTGCGTAAGCTCAACCGACCATGCAATCTAGCAGCACCGACTCCACTCGACCGACTTTGCCTATAAAAAGGAGAGAGAGAGAGAGAGAGAGAGAGAGAGATAGAGAGAGAGAGAGAGAGGAGAGAGAGAGAGAGGACGTGTAGATGATCCTTGGGGGCAGCCGTGGAGGCGTGGTGTGGAGCACGAGTAAGAGCCAGAGAGAGAGTAGCTGACCATCTCTCTAATCATCAAGAGCTTCTCTTTCTTTCATGGTTTTTCTTCCTTTGATTTACTTTTAGCTTGATCATGTCTATGACAAGCTAAACCTCTTAGATAGGGCTAAGAGTTGAAGCTTGTAGTGTGATGGGTTTGGTTCTATGTCTTTGATTCATGCTTTACTGAACTGACTTTGATTATAGTTTTATTATGAGGAATATTCGTAGTTTTTAATGGTTTATTGTAACTTAAATTACAATGGATTCGCGATGGCTTCGGGTATGTTCTTTGCATTATAGGGATTGTGAACATGGGAGCCCTGTTGTTCGTCATCGTCTCATGGGCATGGTTGGATGACGAAACCCTTCCTAATGTTCATAAATTCCTTAGATTGGATGTGGATTGGTTAAAGTTCTGTTGTTTGCTTTGTCTCATGGGCATGGTTTTGTGATGGAATCAATTCTAATTCTCATACCTCTCATCTCTTAAAAGCTGGATCAAAGGATGTTCAGATTGGTTTTTAAGGAAATATCTTTCAACTGGATGAAGATAGGACTCTGATTCTAGTTGCGTTCGTGAATCAAGCATAGATCTCCTTGATCTCTATAAGTGGATCCTTGACACCCTAGTTTCCCACCTTTGAATTTTAAAGTTTTAGTTTAAGATTTCACCATTATTCCCTTAAAATTTCCTGATTTAGATTACATCTTTGCCTAGTTCTAGTTTGAGTTACTTTCAGATTACGTACAAGGTTCAGTCCCTGTGGATTCGACCTCGGTCTTACCGAGATTATTACTACATCACAACCCTATACTTGGGGTGTGAACAACTATATCCTGCCTGATGTTTCTTCTCATTTCCCAAACCTGCAAAATGCACAACAAAAGATAACCATCCTCACACCAAAACTATATTACGAATAACTGTTGTGTTTTTCCACTGACCTCGTGACTGACACAATTCGTTCTTTTAAGTAATGAGGGCAATTTTGTCTTTTCAAAGGTTTAAATCTGATTGATATCATTGGTAATTCACGAGGTGTTGACTGTAGTGTGAACCATGAGCGTCCATGTGTGCTTTGGTGATGCTTGTGTACATGCATGCACCTTTGCTAAATATTGGTGTATTTTTTTGAGTTCTTTCACATCCCTTGTTGCGATGACGAGTTTAGGTTAAAGAGAAAGATAAAGGTTTTTCAGATCTTCCATGGGTGCACTAAATAGATAATTCCCGCTTTCTCCACATTCATAGAAGGGATTGCTTGATGAGATCCTGTTGTTTTGATATTGAAAAGGATTTCATGCTCATACCTTGCCCTATTCTATGGTGCAACGATTGTGTCTGGAGGAAAGGTGCTGCTCAGGACAAAATTAAGACCCTCAGAGAAGCTAGTGTGACAGTCTCTGAATCACCTGCCAAGATTGGTGCTGTAATGCTGGATGTTTTCAAGGAACATGGCCTTGTGAGCTAAGAAGGTTGTTACCATATTTTCCTATTTATGCAATTTTCCTTCTTTCTTTATCTCTTCCAGAATTGTTGGATGGCGGCCTTTTCTTTCTTTTTTTTTTTTCTCCAAATGAGTGTTTGGATACTTTGGATGTACCCCTCACAAAATCCAGGAAGTTTTTTTTTTTCTTAACTGTGACCCATTCGATATTGAATAAATTATCAACACCAGCTGCGGTTTAGAGACAATCAGAGCAACTGATTTCCTCCCTCGCTCATCTTTGTTTTGTTGAACTTGAATCAGGTCTAAACTTACCTGGAAAGATTTGAATCTGGTAAAACTTATAGTACAAACACCAAAACGTCATTTAGGAATGGTTTTAAACCGTTCCTAAAAGAGGCGTTGCAAAAAATCTGGAACGGTTCAATATCGTATCAAGTACCGTTTCAAATTTATTCCTTCTCCAAATGCCATAGCAAACGATGAACCTCATCTTCAATATCTCGGAAAGAAAGACCAATCACCTTCCCTACTTCCATGATTCTAATTCCATTAGAAGCAACTCTGTAGATCATTTACAATTCATCCGACTCTACCACTGTTCATTTTTTTTTTAATTTATTTGATTTGGATCTTGAATACCGTTTTCTTTATACCTTTCCAAAACAAAAAAAAAAATCTCTCTTTTTGATTGGATCCAGTTGTTCTCTTCGATTGATTGTATAGTATTTCAAAACACACCACCTAAAACCTCCCTTCACCTTTCTTCCTCTGCAAGGAATTCCTCCAAGAATTCTGAACCTAATCTTTTCAAAAAAGCGCGTACTGTACTTTTATGTTTACGAGCGAAAGTTCTAGCACAGTGTAAAACAGACTCTTAGGAACAGGTTTAAACCGTTCCCAAGGTTGCAAACGTCAATTTCATCATTTATAGGAATGAAATTTTTCTTAATGTTGCCAAGGTCAGATTTTTAAAATGGTATTTTTCATAATTTCTGAATGGCCAATAAAAGCTGTACATTTGTTTTTATATTTTAAAACCAAAGAATATTATATACAATTTAAAATTAATATTGAACAAAATCAAACGGCATAAAGAGTAGCTGCCTTTCAAGTTAGTTCAATTACAAACATCCACCGACCGTGAAAACTTGAAATCGTTCTTCAGTATTGATCCAAGCATGAAAATTACTGCTCCAGACTTGTCGAACTAAACACATTAGACGCCACATTGTTGAAACTAATGAGCCAGATGTGAAGTTGGAATCTGATGAACCGCTGATGTGGCAGCACATATTGCAGAAAGTTAGAAGTTGACAAGATATGCATAAGGAAGCATGATGAAGTAAAATAAAATTGATGGGCCACACTAGAGACATACGGCTAGCTGAGAGACTTTCTCAGATTTGTATCAACATGCCAGTCTGGCTCTAATTGCCGAATGAAAGACATACGCCCGTTTTCAGTGCTGCAAAAGAGAACCTGCAGAGCATTTTTTGGGACTTCTGAAAAATGTGGGAAATCCAAAGAGATAGCTGCTATCCAGCCTGCATTTAATTGTAAAAGATTTCACAACAAATGTAGTTACCAAGTTGAATACTGAAATTGTGAAAATTATCTACTAGCATTTATGGCAGGAGTGAAATATAATGCAGCTTGTGCACAGCATACTAATTTCCTTATGGATCAGTGCACTCAAAAAACCAGTAAACGGGTTGTGCTTGAGTCAATCCAGTAAGTTTTCCAACTTTGTACTAAAACATCAAAAGATACACAGGTTCTCCAATTCTGATCCAGAAGACGGCAATTTATGTGCAGAATGTTCCTGATGAAAGTAAGAATTTGAGCTCAGTAAAAGAAAACTTGGACACCACAATCAATTGTCATTTGCCAGCACAACAAAAGTAACTAGAAATAGTGACACTGACCAGAGAAGAGGAGCGAAATATTGGATGAGGATCCTTATTTTCTCCAGTGACAAAGGGATATTGCTAATATTGGATGAGGATCCTTATATTCTCCAGTGACAAAGGGATGCTGCATCCAGGTTACAAAATTAATAGGCAAAAAACTCTAAATTATTATGTGATTCGGCTATTCAACAATAAAAAAGGAAAGCTGCAACTCGACTGAATTTGAGATTGGATAATTAGTCACTGCTTATCACTCTAAAGCTCTACAAGGAAGATTTTTTTTTTTTTTTTTTTTTTTTTTTTTTTTTTTTTTTTTTTTTTTTTTTTTTTTTTTTTTTTTTTTTTTTTTTAAGCTTGCAATCTCACCTGTAGTAATTCGGAAGCAGATGGCCTCAAGCTTGGTTCACTGCCAAAATGTGTTGTTAGTTTTTCAGTCTTAGAGATCATGACTGTTGGTGTTATCAGATTATTTTAATCCTTGCCAAATTCGGATCTCTAAGGCTCTTAACACATAATTGCAAACTGATGAAAATGAGATGGTCTCATTTTGGTGTCTACCAACAGGCCTTACTGGATCGATTTTGTATTTAAAAAATAAATAGTCAGATGTGTGGGTTGTTAATGATAGCGAAGTAAATGATTTTTCCATCAAAAGCAATGAATACACTCAAACAACAGCACTCTATCCAAAACACGGCAGAAAAAAATGAAAACGAAAAGAAAAAAAAAGTGTGTATTTACTCTTGTAAACATTTCAAAAGGAAATCCTTAGCCTCCAACGAGAGATGCTCAGGGATGGGTGGATGTGACTTTGTTGTCCTAATATAGAACAAAGCAGCAACCTGAAAAACATTGAAATTTAATCTGAAAAATCCAAATGCCATGAAGAGTCGATGAAGGAAATGAAATCAAACAAATGAAAACAAGCTTCTTTTTTTTAAAAAATAAAAAATAAAAAATTTAAGTGTACCTCTTAGTACTCTGCTGGCTCCAAGGAGGTTTTCCTTTAGCCATCTTGATAACAGTACATCCAACACTCCATATGTCAGCAGAGCGAGGAGAGATAGCTAGCAGACAGTACATCCAACACTCCATATGTCAGCAGAGCTACGAGAGAGAGCCAGCAGAGATATAAACAACTGGAGGTAGATATAATGTCATACACCATTACTGAATTGAAACAGGTATCTAAAGGATCCGTGAGCATGAAGTGGGTCATGTTTAAGAGGTTCTTCTTGAAATAAACAAGGACAAAAAAGTATACTACATTAATACCCCAGGAGGTATCAACAGGCTTTCATTTGTTTTTCCCTACATGCATGTGCTGTGAGATGATTGAATTAATTGATGATTACTCATTTGTCATGTTTGGTCTGTAGTATGTTTTAAGGGACAACAGTATTAAGAATGCAAGCAGCAAGGAGAAGCCAACTTACCTTTTAGTGCCAAGGCGAGATGAGCAGCAAGTTTCAGAAAGGGCTTAAGCTCACTATGTCCTTCTCCCTCCTCCTTTACCTGGGCTTGGGACCGGCAATGTAGAAGTTGCATTGGCGGAGTTAAAAAAGGGCAAAAAATTATATTTATAAATATTGATGTGATGACCAAATGGAGCCTAAGACTTATAACACTAAAAGGTACGATAGGAACTCTTACACTACAAATATGATGACCAAGTGAACACATTTATACCAATTTATATCAGCAGCCTGCAAAAACCCAAAATATATATGCCACTAAGTATGCTCAATAGATGAAGGATGATGGAGAAGAAAAGGCCAAGAACAATTTAATTACAATTGAAAAAGAAAAATGAAAAAACAAAACACCTCACCCAAAAATGTAATATATTCAGCAGGAGCAACACCTTGGCTAGAAGGTTCTGGCGACTACATCCAGAAAACAGATCTTTGTTGAGAGAGAGAGAGAGAGAGAGAGAGAGAGAGAGAGAGAGAGAGAGAGAATGATGAGAAGAAATACACAATGAGAGAAGAGAAAACTGATGGGAAAGAAATTACACTTCACTGTCATGAAAGAGAGAGGGAGAGTTAGAGTTCATCCCTGGGATTCAATCCCATCACTCAACGTGCCTTACCACCACTTCCGTACCGCTCTACCGGCGCTTACCGCTACAATCCCTTTCTTAGGTAAGAAATTCAACCCCTAATCTATTATAGGGTTTCAAATAGTTGAAATGATGAAATGGCTAACCTAATTCGTGCTATATGTTGCCATCCTGCCAGTGAAAAAGACTACGTGTTTAAAATGAATCCGTTACGCGTTTACCGGCATAAGGTACAGATTATAAACGTATAGGTTATGGTTTTCAAGGCTTTCAATGTCGGTTAATGATTTATTCTTGACGTGGATGCTATTTCACATGCAAAATGCGATGTCTGTTTTGCATTTCAGTTATATACGAACTATGTGGCATTTAGCGTATTCTTTGTATTTGTAGAAAATACCGTATACGTATAAAATTTGAAAGGGTATTTTCCATGATTAACTGCCGTCTATGTATGCTAGATGTATGTATAATAACTCTTGGGCGAAAAGATTAGCCCTAATACATGTTATATCAACATACGTTGTGTATGTTATTATGTGTAGCTTAAGTGTTTGTGAAAATGACTGAATGAGTATAGAATTTGCATTCGTGTTCGCCATGACTAATTGTCGTGGATATATGATTGTCGTATAAGCGACAACCCTTTGACGAAAGGATTTGCCCTTATATGTATGATGGAGGGTGTAGTCTAAGTGTTTGTTGAAATGACTGAATGAATATGAAATCATGATTTGTCCCTACCGTGGCTATGGGATGCAAGTACATGATGATTATGTATGTGAAAACTTCTTGTCGGAAGGATTTGTCCAAGTACATGTTAAAAATCGACATATGTCATGTAGGTTGATAGGTGTAGTATAAGTGTTTGATAAAATGTTTGTATGAGTAAGTATTTGGTGAATTGTACTGTATATGGGTGTTGAGATAGGATTCTTAACTACCTTAGGGATGTGTATGATTTCCTCCATACAAGTTGTTTAGTTTCTTCGCTTTACTTGTGAAAGGCATGTGTATGGATTCTTGTTTATGTTGCATCTTATAACATGCTTGATAATATGATTAGACTACTTGGTTACCTTTGTTCTGACTACTCCACATGCTTTTTGGTTAAGGTTGAATGTGTATGGGGCTATGTTATGGTCCAGGCAATCGGTAACAGGCTTTGAGTTCGTGGCTGAGATTCATTCGCCACGTAGGACGTGTTTGACGAACCCGAGCCGTACTAGAGTTATCGGCAGTGGTTAGGCCACACGGAGTGTTTACGCACTTCACGTCGATTAACTCGATGTGCGCTCGTGCTAGTCGAGCTCGTCAAGTAACCCGATTGACCCGATGTATGTTCACCATGTTTGGACGTTACTGCTTAAACCTAAGGTACCAAACTCACCAGTGAAAATTCCGTTTAACCTTGGTACCTCAATCCACTAAGACTCATGAGCCAGACATGGTAGTATGAGACACCGTGGTCGAGCTGTCGGCTTACGATGAGACGACGAGCCTCCCCGTAGTGACCAGTGAGCAACCCAAACTCGTGAGCCAAATACGGTTGTATGAGACACTATATTCGAGTTGTCGGCCTCCATTGGTGCAGCCTGGCTGTGGTCCCCAGTCGTGTTGGCGACGAGCCTTCGAAAATAGACTGCCAGTTGGTAGGGTAGGTGCATTGGTGGAGTGACCTCAAGTACAAAATAAGCCTACCTCGGCACAGCCTGGCTGTGGTCCCCAGTCGGGTTGGCGACGAGCCTTCGAAAATAGACTGTCAGTTGGTAGGGTGTTAGTGGTAGTGACCTGAACTTGCCTATTGTATGTGATTAACTAGGATTGACGACCCTAGATGGATCATTGTTTGGGAATTGATATAAGGGAGGTACCTTAGTTTCCCAATCCTGCTATATGAAAAGGACTAATAAAAACTTGGTAATCAAGCTCATAATATCATACTACATGTGCCCCGGGTTGAAGAGCACAGAGGGAAGAAAGCATGCCGCGACCGTAAGATGGTGTCACACGAGGGAGTGAAGGCAAGTGCATGCATCATTATTCATATCATTCTTGCATTAATAAGAGTATTCAGGGATGTTTAATTTTACTGCTTTATCATTACTGCTTGACTAAATTGATAACATGTTAACCTTTGCTGTATAGTTCCACTGAGTTGATCACTCACTCCCACATTACGGGACGGTGTTTTAAACACCAACCAGACTCTGTCTTGATCGCAGATGACGACACGACTCCTGAGGCGGAGCCTGACTTTGAGGACGACAAAGAGGCATTCTCCTACATGCAGTTTTCAGGTGGGTCTATGTAGTCCATATTCTGATCGACGGAGTTACAGGAATGTTGATCAGACGTCATTACACTTGTTTTTTGTACTTTTGGAGCACCCATGTATATTCTTTTTATTCATTTTTGGAGTATACATGTATATATAACCTGGTAACATGTTCATACTCTGAAGACTTATAATAGTTTATATGTTTTATATATATCTATCACAGTCTTCCGCTTGCCTAATTTAATCATCTTTGGAGTATAATATGTTGTTTTTGGTGTAATCTCACTCATGTTTAATGCACTAATACGGACAACATTTAATCATCATCATCTATGTTGCATAAGTGATGCGTTGGAACTCGAGAGTGGAGCTTATGCTCGACCCCCGATTTTCAGGGCGTTATAAGTTGGTATCAGAGCCCGATTTGGATTAAACTGGACCTGGGTTATGGTCACACAACGTACGCTGACGCATTTTGACCTAGGTGGGTGCGATACGAACGTAGAAACAAGTGTAGGTTTCCCGGTTTCGCCAATTGGTGAAATTCACCGAAAACGATCGCTGAGATCGGGTTTATATACATTCGTGATCACTTGAGGTGATCCCGGGTCACTCCTAGACTGTCTGTTGATGAGTTTAGATGACAAGTTACCCATTCCAACTTCAAATAACCTGAAAAACATGAATGTACAGTAGTTTGGACCTGAAACGACTCGGAACGGAGTCGATGGCCAAATGATGCAATCCGGGGGGACCCACGGTGGACCCGGGGTATCATTGGCACCCCGGGAGGGGGGTGGCCACCGCCCTACCCGGTGGTACTGCGCCTACCGCGGTCCCCTTTGCCCGGGCCGGTCGGGCCGACGCTTGTCAGCATCGGGCCAACCCCTAGGCACGTGTGGGGCCCACGAAATTTTGTGGGGACCCCTATTTCTTATCTGTTTTACCCCCTCCCTTTAAAGCATCCTTCCAAGCTCTTCTTTCTTCAAAGAAAAAAAAACTCACTCAAATCCCTCCCTCTAATCACTTCTTTCTTCCATTTTCGTGCACCACCTTCACCCGTCATTCAAAATTTCCCCCCTCCACAGCTGTTGCTCCCTCCTTTCACATTTATTTGAGCTCTTAAAGCCCCCCCCCCCCCCCCCCCCCCCCCCCCCCCCCCCATTTGAGTCTCTAATTCGTGTAAACCCACTAACCCATCCCATCTCTTCATTTTCCTCTTTAACCCTTATCATTTGAGCCTTGACACACCCTTTGGAGGCTCAAATCCATGGAGACCTAAAGACCCAACCATTTTCTCCCTTTTCTTCACTTTTCCATGGCTCTATTCGAGCTTATTGCGGCCATATTTTCGATTTCCACCTTTCTCTCTCTCATGGGAAAGAGAAAGGGTGTCGTGGATGAAGCCGGGCCTAGTCGCCCTACTCGTTCAAGGAAAAAAAAGAAAGGCGCCACCGGAAGCATGAGCGTTGAATGTGAGATACGGACTAAGCGGGACTTCAATCCCCAGGCTCCTCTCCCAAGGGCTACTACTGGCGGATTTGTCCCATGGAAGATATGCAGGCCGTAAGGTCCTTTTTGAAGCACACGTGGATGAGAGGCTCTTTGGGGAGTATCTGTTATTGGAACGCCTGGGTGAGGCCGGTTGGGCCCTGTGTTTGAAGGAAAATATCGTGCAAATGTGGGCACTGTCCGAGCATTCTATGCATATATTCAAGAGCTTATGCTGGAGCCCTTGCAGTTCAAGATTCCCGTGGGAAGAGGTCGGGAGGCCACAATTGACGCTGGCTTGATAGCTCGACTCATGGGAATACCGCTTGGCTAAGTCCACCCGAGTGAGAAGAATCTGAAGAGTGCACGTGAAAGGGATCGCCGTACGCATTTCCTTTGTGGTCGACTGGTTCAATGACAGCCAAACAACAGCCTCCTGGCATCAAACATGACGGATGATTTCTGCCTACTCCACTATATCTGCACGTTTAACGTCTACCCCAAGTGGAGCAATCGCAGTGAGTGTACGTGCATGATGGTAGATTTCTTGTATCAAGTGGGACAGGGGGAGAAGTTGTGCATGCCTACGTTTGTGTTGCAACAAATAGTTCTTACCGCACGCTCCAATAGAAGGACTGATTCACTCCCCTTTGGCGGACTCATATGCAAGATTGTACGCGAGTTCGGTTACGGACTTGGCGTTGAACTCCTAGTGCCGCAACATTTCATCAATGAAACTACTCTCAATCAGATGAAAATTGGGCCACGACAATGACAAGCCCGACTTGAGGAGAGTGAGGAAGAAGGTGGAGCTGAAATAGAAGAGGAAGAGAGCGAGGAAGAAGAGGAGGCTAGGACACGGAGGAGAGCTCCCCTCCTACGACACCGAAGCAGGACGCTGATCGGGTTGGTAGGGATGCCTGTTTGGCTCGACTTGAGGAGGGTCAGGCTGTCCTACGCGGGATATGATCGATCTTCGAACCCTCGTGAAACACAAGTTTAAGAAAGTGACTCGCACTTTGAAGTCTATCCTGTGCTGCTTGCAGGATAGGGGTGTCCCTCCTCCGTCGCCAGACTCGGATGCCTAGTCATCCATGTCATCGCCCTGTGGCTTGTTTTGTGGCTGTGATAGAATCTTTGTGTTTTCATGTTCATAGGCCTAGTAGTGTAGTAGTTGGTAGCATGTTTTAAATGTTTGAAGTCTTGGTTGTATTAGCTCACATGCATCTTCTGTCATGATTCATGTTAACACTGTGTTTTATGTATTATGACAATTTTGGTAAATGAAATGCATGAAGTTGCTTTAATCTGTGTATGAATGCTGCGTAAAAGTGTTTGTGAGTATGCTGAATCTGACCTGGGTTGCACCCTATGTTGAATATAGGGAATGCCACCTAAGGCTGCACAGGTTGCGGCGCGTCTCACTTTTGGCGATCCAATTGACGGGGTATCTTCCCTGAGTAATTACCAGATGGACCCTAGCTTGGGCTTGACCCACACTGCCATGCCGGATTCTCAGCCGGCCACTGGCCCTGCCACTGGGCCACACATATGACACCGCTTGTGGTGCCACCTGTTATACCATCGGTTCCTAAGCAAAACCGTGCGTCAACGTCGACGCCACCCATGCCTCAGCCAGCTCCCCCTACTGATAGGCTGGAGCAGATGATGTTGTTGATGCAGTAGTAGCAGACACAACAGCAGCAACAGCAGGCACAACAGCAACAGTTTTCACCACCATACCAGGTGCCCTTGCCCAGAAGATGAGTGTTGTTCCGCCTACGTCACCTATGCACCCTGCTGGGAACATAAATACCAGCGGACTTTTTGAGCACTTTCAGTGTTTCCGTCCTCCTACTTTTGTCGGTACTCACACAACCCGAGGAGGTTGAGTACTAGATAGATCTTATCTCTAAGATGTTGAAGCCGCTGCACTACACTGAGGTAGAACAAGTTGAGCTAGCCACTATATGTTCGAGAAGAAGGCTAGTTTATGGTGGGGCAAAGTCCTACAAACGGTTCCCATAGAACGCGTGTGGACTTGAGGTGCATTTGAGACATACTTGCACGAGAAATATTCTCCCTCACGTACCGCCATGAGAAGGCGGGAGAGTTCCTTCACCTCCGACAGGGGGCATGACAGTGGCAGAGTACGAGAACAGGTTCACGAAGCTAGCCAAATACGCTCTTTTGATACTAACTGATGAACCGATGAAAACGCGGCGTTTTTCAGATGGGTTGCGGCTTGATATCCGCACTCAGACGTGTTGCGCTAGTATTTCCAATTACGCCGAGCTAGTCAACGCGTTTCTGCGAACTGAACCAGATGGAGACAGAGTTTCTCAAACATGTATACCAATGGGCCCGAGGCCTCAGCCCGAATCACAGGACCGACCAGTCCTAGGTAAGAGGCCACATGTAGACTTGCCTCCCAGGCCCAAGGCTCTACCGACCCAGTAAAGGCGAGTGAAACGTTGGTGTACATATTGCGATAAAGGCAGACACACTGACCCCTTCTGTTTCACCAAGATGAAAGACAATGGTGTCACGCCACCTCAGAAGATCGACCATCGGACAACACGTGATATAACGACTCCACCTCTACGATCTGCATCACTAGCGCAGCCATTTTACCGACCACCTGTACCTCAGAATAGGCCACCTCAAAGACCTATGACAGCGCAACCAAACCATCCTCAACAAGCCTATGTGCATGCACTTACAGTTGAAGCGCCTGAGTCAACAACTGCAGCGCCTTTGACCTTTGAGGTCACTGCTCACATTCAAGGTACACCTGTATTCCTATTGGCAGACACTGGGTCTATTAAACCAATTCGTATGAAAGAATAGGCCTAACAATGGATTACTATTCTCATTATAAAAAAATAATAATAATATGGTAACTAGAGGGGACAAATATGTTGTAAATAATAGAAAGGTCGAAACGAAAAATTTTTACAACTTCAAGTTGCTAATAGGTTGGTCATATCTTTTAGGATTTCTTATATTCATACTAGGAATTATCCTGTGATTAAATTTGATTATACGTAAAGATATATATATATATATATATATATATATATATATATATATATATATATATATTTGTTGTTTTGTACAATTAAATTGAACCCTCGAGTAGGATTGAGTTTCATAGTTTAATACTCCGTAAGATCATGTTAGAAGCGGACCACAGTAAGGTTATAAGTTTCTTGTTTCCCTTATAAATTCAAGGTTTATACCGCATTGAGGAGATGTCCCTTTTCTTTCCCTTCCCGCGGCCTTATGTTGCTAGCATTCCAAACTACTGCAATATTTTAGGACTCTCGACTCTTCCCTACCTCCCGAAGTTAATGAAACCAAAGTGCAAATCTGCTCATAACCCCCTAGCCGTATGATTGAAATGGTGACCTACAACTATAATATTAGGAGATTGAAAACCCTTCTAGTATAATCTTTTGACTATGAGCACCAGGAAAGAACTAATTATCCACCAAGTTAAACATAGGTTAAACAGGAACTCTCGTTGAACAAGATCCAAAGGACAACCTTATAGACATGAGGCTTGAACCTCCTAGCGAATTATAATACTCCTTAAATACTTAGGATGATTCGATTTCAGAATTTCAGAACCATATCCGTACGAGGCATTCGCGGCTTAACTCAATTCTCAATCTTGAGTGATTACTGAAGGACTCACTGCTTGACCGAGCAGAAGACCAGGATCCATCAAGATTAGGAAGGGATACAATGTGTTGTCTGCCCTGGTCAAGCGGGCAATCGTCGTATCGGGTTCGAGCCTACCACAACTGACTTTCCGTATTAACCCAATTATAAATGGTAGAACATACCACCCTTAGGTAACCTTTAACATCAGACACTTAGCACGATAATAATGACTTGGACATTTATCTTTAAACCTCAAAGGTAGAAACTTTTAAAGGGGGTAGACCGATATGAGCTAGGCTAGTGTAGCTGTATATACCCTAACACGTATATAAACCTGAAATCAACAGAATTAACCTAAAAACCTTTACTTATTACCCTTAGACAATTTTGGGGATAAAATTTTTCTTTAAGGGGGGTAGATTGTAACGTCCCGGAAAAATTCGTACACAGACCCGAGTACCACCTCAGGCAGAAATCACTAAGGACGAAATCCTTTAGAAATTAGACGAAATTAACTAAGTGTTAAAGTAGATTAGCTGTGAAATTCGCTTGAACCACTTTAAATATGAATTGTAAGACCCAAAACTTGCAGAATCATCGACGCTACATTACCCTGAAATCTAGGATCAATCTCATTACCTAGTTGCTCTCGGGAGCACCACGAAACTCCGTATCAGACCTGGACCGCACGTCGAAAGTCCAATTACTACGAAATTATATAATTAAGACCGTCTTACTGGGCTTGACAACCACCTCGAAAATCAAGTCCATATAGTGTCCCAAAGCTATTCGCTTGAGCCCGGAGTGAAGTGTGTGAGAAACGTGGATATTTTAGAAATAAAAATTTAAATTTAAGTAATCTGAGACTTGTCGCTTGCGAGCCAAATATAAGAATTTAGACCGTCAGAATCTGACCCAAATCACCCTTGGATCAGGAGAAATTTCTCATACATGGCAGTGTACTTGTGGCCCTGATCAAGTTTCGGTGACCGGTGAACGGAAACTGGTCCGCCGCGGTAGATCTATAAATCCGATCGAACTGAAAACTTAACTCGACCTATATCCATGGTCAGAGAGCTTAAGTCCGACTTTAGGTTCAAGGAGGGCTCCGGAAGTGCTCCGTTGAGCTGAAACAGACGCTCTTTGTACATAACCTAAGTATACCTGACCCTGGGGTCATTCCCATCAGTTTTAGGCCTATACAAGGGCTTGAAACCCTTACTCTCTCAACCCATACGAATTTGGGAAACCCTACGAGAGAGAAGAGAGAAGAGAGAGGGAGAGTTGGAATTCATCCCTGGGATTCAATCTCATCACTCCATGTGCCTTACCACCACTTCCGTACCGCTCTACCGGCGCTACCAATCCCGTTCTTAGGTAAGAAATTCAACCCCTAATCTGTTCTAGGGTTTCAAATAGTTGAAATGATGAAATGGCTAACCTAATTCATGCTATAGGTTGTCATCCTGCCGGTGACAAAGACTACGTGTTTAAAACAAATCCGTTACGCGTTTACCGGCGTAAGGTGCGGACTATAGACGTATAGGTAATGGTTTTCAAGGCTTTCAATGTCAGTTAATGATTTATTCTTGACGTGGATGCTATTTCACATGCAAAATGCGATGTCTGTTTTGCGTTTCAGTTATACATGAACTATGTGGCATTTAACATATTTTTTGTATTTGTAGAAAGTACCGTATATGTATGAAATTTGAAAGGGTGTTTGCCATGATTAACTGCCGTCTATGTATGTTAGATGTATGTATAATAACTCATGGGTGAAAGGATTAGCCCTAATACATGTTATATCAATATACGTTGTGTATGTTATTATGTGTAGCTTAAGTGTTTGTGAAAATGACTGAATGAGTATAGAATTTGCATTCGTGCTCGCCATCACTAATTGTCATGTATATATGATTGTCGTATAGGCGACAACCCTTTGACGAAAGGATTTGCCCTTATATGTATGATAACTAATATATAATATATGGAGGGGTGTAGTCTAAGTGTTTGTTGAAATGACTGAATGAATATGAAATCATGATTTGTGCCTACCGTGGCTATGGGATGCAAGTACATGATGATTGTGTATGTGACAACTCCTTGCTGGAAGGATTTGTCCAAGTACATGTTAAAAATCGACATATGTCATGTAGGTTGATAGGTGTAGTATAAGTGTTTGATAAAATGTTTGTATGAGTAAGTATTTGGTGAATTGTACTGTATATGGGTGTTGAGATAGGATTCTCAACTACCTTAGGGATGTGTATGATTTCCTCCATACAAGTTGTTTAGTTTCTTCGCTTTACTTGTGAAAGGCATGTATATGAATTCTTATTTATGTTGCATCTTATAACATGCTTGATAATATGATTGGACTACTTGGTTACCTCTGTTCTGACTACTCCACATGCTTTTTGGTTAAGGTTGAATGTGTATGGGGCTATGTTATGGTCCAGGCAATCGGTAACAGGCTTTGAGTTCGTGACTGAGATTCATTCGCCACATAGGACGTGTTTGACGAACCCGATCCGTACTAGAGTTGTCGGCAGTGGTTAAGCCACACGGAGTGTTTACGCACTTCATGTCGATCAACTCGATGTGCGCTCGTGCTAGTCGAGCTCGTCAAGTAACCTGATTAACCCAATGTATGTTCACCATGTTTGGACGCTACTGCTTGAACCTAAGGTACCAAACTCATCAGTGAAAATCCCGTTTAACCTTGGTACCTCAATCCGCTAAGACTCATGAGCTGGACATGGTGGTATGAGACACTGTGGTTGAGATGTCGGCCTACGATGGGGCGACGAGCCTCCCCATAGTGACCAGTAAGCAACCCAAACTCGTGAGCCAAATACGGTGGTATGAGACACTGTATTTGAGCTGTCGGCCTCCATTGGTGCAGCCTGGTTGTGGTCCCAGTCGGGTTGGCAACGAGCTTTCGAAAATAGACTGTCAGTTGGTAGGGCGTTGGTGGAGTGACCTCAAGTATAAAATAAGCCTACCCCGGCATAGCCTGGCTGTGGTCCCCATTCGGGTTGGCGACGAGCCTTCGAAAATAGACTACCAGTTGGTAGGGTGTTGGTGGTAGTGACCTGAACTTGCCTATCGTATGTGATTAACTAGGATTGACGACCCTAGATGGATCATTGTTTGGGAATTAATATAAGGGAGGTACCTTAGTTTCCCAATCTTGCTGTATGAAAAGGACTAATAAAAACTTGGTAATCACGCTCATAACATCGCACTACATGTGCCCCGGGTTGAAGAGCACAGAGGGAAGAAAGCATGTCGCGACTGTAAGATGGTGTCGCATGAGGGAGTGTAGGCGATGACATTCATCATTATTCATATCATTCTTGCATCAATAAGAGTATTCAGGGATGTTTAATTTTACTGTTTTATCATTACTGCTTGACTGAATTGATAACATATTAACCTTTGCTGTATAGTTCCACTGAGTTGATGACTCACTCCCATATTACGGGACGGTGTTTTAAACACCAACCAGACTCTGTCTTAATTGCAGATGACGACGCGACTCCTGAGGCGGAGCTTGACTTCGAGGACGACGAGGAGGCATTCTCCTACATGCAGTTTTCAGGCGGGTCTATGTAGTCCATGTTCTGATCAACGGGGTTACAGGGATGTTGATCAGACGCCATTACACTTGTTATTTTGTACTTTTGGAGCACCCATGTATATTCTTTTTGTTCATTTTTGGAGTATACATGTATATATAACCTGGTAACATGTTCATACTCTGGAGACTTATAATAGTTTATATGTTTTATAAATCTATCACAGTCTTCCGCTTGCCTAATTTAATCATCTTTGGAGTATGATATGCTGTTTTGGTGTAATCCCACTCATGTTTAATGCACTAATACGGACAACATTTAATCATCATCATCTATGTTGCATAAGTGATGCGTTGGAACTCGGGAGTGGAGCTTATGCTCGACCCCCGATTTTCAGGGCGTTACAATGACGGTGAAGTTAAGTGAATTGACCGCGAAGTGCGTGGAAATGGGAGTTAAGTGAAGTGAATTGACCGTGAAGTGCGTCGAATTGACAGTGAATCAACACGGAATCGCCGGGAATGGCTGTGAAATGCATGGAAATGATGGTGAAGTGAAGTGAAATGACCACGAAGTGCATGGAAATGGCCGTGAAGTAAAGCAAGTTGACCGAGAAGTGCGTCGAATTGACCGTGAATGAACACGGAATCGCCGGGAATGACCGTGAAATGCATAGAAATGACGGTGAAGTTAAGTGAATTGACCGCGAAGTGTGTGGAAATGGTCGTGAAGTGAAGTGAATTGACCGTGAAATGCGTTGAATTGACCGTGAATCAACACGGAATCGCCGGGAATGACCGTGAATGCATGGAAATGACGATGAAGTGAAGTGAAATGACCACGAAGTGCATGGAAATGGCTGTGAAGTGAAGTGAATTGACCGTGAAGTGCGTCGAATTGACCGTGAATGAACACGGAATCACCGGGAATGACCGTGAAATGCATGGAAATTATGGTGAAGTGAAGTGAATTGACCACGAAGTGCGTGAAAATGGCCTTGAAGTGAAGTGAATTGACAGTGAAGTGCGTCGAATTCACCGTGAATCAACACGGAATCGCCGGGAATGACCGTGAAATGCATGGAAATGACGGTGAAGTGAAGTGAAATGACCACGAAGTGCATGGAAATGGCCGTGAGGTGAAGTGAATTGACCGTTAAGTGCGTCGAATTGACCGTGAATGAACACAGAATCGCCGAGAATGACGGTGAAATGCATGGAAATGATGGTGAAGTTAAGTGAATTGACCGCAAAGTGTGTGAAATTGCCGTGAAGTGAAGTGAATTGACCGTGAAGTGCGTCAAATTGACCGTGAATCAACACAGAATTGCTGGGAATGACCGTGAAATGCATGGAAATGGGCGTGAAGTGAAGTGAATTGACCGCGAAGTGCGTGAAAATGGCCGTGAAGTGAAGTGAATTGGCCGTGAAGTGCGTCGAATTGACCGTGAATCAACACGGAATTGTCAGGAATGACCGTGAAATGCATGGAAATGGGCGTGAAGTGAAGTGAATTGACCGCGAAGTGCGTGAAAATGGCCATGAAGTGAATTGAATTGACCGTGAATCAACATGGAATCGCTGGGAATGACCGGCAAATGCATGGAAATGACGGTGAAGTTAAGTGAATTGACTGCGAAGTGCATGGAAATGGCCGTGAAGTGAAGTGAATTGACCTTGAAGTGCGTCGAATTGACCGTGAATCAACACGGAATCGCCAGGAAAGACCGTGAAATGCATGGAAATGACGGTGAAGTGAAGGGAATTGACCGCGAAGTGCATGGAAATGGCCGTGAAGTGAAGTGAATTGACCGTGAAGTGCATCGAATTGACCGTGAATCAACACGGAATCACCGGGAATGACCGTGAAATGCATAGAAATGATGAAGTGAAGTAAATTGACCGCGAAGTGCATGGAAATGGCCATGAAGTGAAGTGAATTGACCATGAAGTGCGTCGAATTGACCGTGAATGAACATGGAATCACCGAAAATGGCCGTGAAATGCATGGTAATGATGGTGAAGTGAAGTGAATTGACCGTGAAGTGCGTGGAAATGTCCGTGAAGTGAAGTGAATTGACCGTGAAGTGAATGAAATGGATTTTCGACCATCGACCTGATGGAATCTTGAAAATTAACCAGGTTTGTTGGCTAAAGTAGCTTCTCCTACCCCAAAATCATATAGGGTACGTCAAGTAACTAATTTTGGCTTAGAAGATATTGTTGTTAAATGAATAAAGAAAGAAATGAAAAAAAGAGAGAAAAAATTTTATATGCTTATATATACATATTTATATAAATATGTATTAGAGAAAATTGTAAGTAGAATGAAGTTCTCCATGTAAAAAATAAAAATAAAAATAAAAAATTCATAGATTGGCACAGACTACAGTTACAGCTACGGTTATAATCCGTAGCTAAAAGTAAAGTACCTTCTTTGATTTATCGAAAATTGTAGAATTTTTTAGGCAAACTCGCTGGACAATTCCGGACCTTTTTCGATTAATCGAAAGACCTTCAATATATCGAAGTACATATCGAAAGACCTTCGATACATATAAAAGGACATATCGAAATGGTTGGGGCAAGGTCTATGGCTACGGTTATTATCCGTAGCCATAGAAAACCCCGTAGCTATAAGTTCCTGATGTTTTTATTTATTTATTTATTATTATTATTTTTATTTTATTTTTTGTTGTTGTAATCCCCACTGCTTTTTGTGGGTCCTATTACGAGGTATGTGTTATATCCAAACCGTCCATCTTTTTGACGAACTCTTATTAAGGCTTGAGACGAAAAATAAGACAGATCTAGCTATCAAGTGGACCACACTGTTAAAGGCTGTGGAAGATTGAATGTCTACCATTGAAACCCTTTTAGGGGTCACAGAAGTTTTGGATCATTATGAAACTTGTTTTTCCTCTTCATCCTGGTCTTTGTGACCTTATGAATAGATTGGATGAAAAATAAATGTTATGGTGGGCCCTACAAAATTTTTAACGGTGAAAATCAATTTTCCCGCTGCTCTTTATGGTGTGGTCCAGTTGATCTTTGGATATGATTTTTTTTTTTTTTGATAATGCTCCCAAATGATCTCAAAATATGGATGAACGTTGTGGATATAATAAATACGTAACTGTGGGGCCCATGTAACTTTGATATCTTTTGAACCGTTTGTACACCTCGGAGTTCGAGGAACGTCCTCCGCGCTCGTCTTCGAGCACAGTCGATCCACTTGAAGGAAAAAAACAGGGGCATTTTCGACCTTTGGGAAGGCGTCTATATAGCTGGGGCGTATTCTTGGAATGTAAAATGAGGTGGGCTTCGTCTCGTCGAAATGAGCCATAAATGGGTCGTACAGTCGGAATTTTCTCGTGGGAAATAGGAAAGGAAGCAATCTGGAGAGGAATTTATAGCGACGCCGATTTCCTGCTAAAGCGTTTTGCAGAACTTAGGTGGGGCCCACCGTTATTTTGTCAGGAATCCACTCCGTCCATCCATTTTGTGAGCTAATTTTAGGCGATTAGACCAAACTGGAAAAGAATCCAAGATTCACGTGGGTCGTACTAAAGGAAAAAGGTAGTTAGGGAAATTCCTACCGTTGAAACTTCCCTGATTCGACAATGATGTTTACATGCCTCCATACCGTTAATAACGTCATTCTTACTGGGATGAACTGTATTAGCATGATTCAAAACTTCTCTGGCCTCACGAATATTTGAACTGTGGACATTCAACTATCACGTTTTCCACCCACTTGATCATTATATACTGTTCATTTTTGGCCACATGTCCTAAAATGAACTCACAAAACGGATGGATATCGAGGATTTCTCACAAACATCCCAGTGGGCTGCACCTGCGTTCCCAGCGCAGGAACTCCCTGCAAAGGGCTTTTGCAGGAAATCTGCGTCCCGAACGGAAGCGGATTTGCTGGTATACCTCACACCAGCTATATAGATGGTGCATTGACGTAAATAAGTTCGGTGGGTCTGATCACAAGGCATGTATTATATCCAAACTGTCCTTGCATTTGGTGAGTTCGTCTTAATGCTTTAGACTAAAAATAAGACAGAATTAACTATCAAGAGAACCACACTCCTAAAAGAAATGGGAGATTAAACGTATACCATTGAAACCCTTTTTGAGGTCACAGTGGTTTTGAATCAATATGAAATTTGTTTTTCCTCTTCATCCAAGTATTTGTGACCTTATGAATAGATTGGATGGAAAATAAACATTATGGTGAGGCCTACGAATCATTTAACAATGAAAATCATTATCTCCGCTGCTATTTGTGGTGTGATCCAGCTGATCTTTGTATATGATTCAATTTTGGGATAATGTTCTAGAATGATCTCTGAAAATAGATGAACGGTGTAGATATAATACATACATCACTGTGGGGCCATGTAACTATGATCTCTTTTAAACCCTTCGTTGGTCTTCCACTAGACGTTAGCGTTGGTCTTCCACTACACGTACCTACAGCAGATGCGCTTCAGACTCGAACGCATATTTCGATGGACGCTAATTATCTACTTGATGTGTAAACTCGCTATTGATGCGACGTCACCGAGTTATGTGGCCCCACCATGATATATGTTTTGTATCAATACCATTCATCTATTTGGAGAGATCATACTAAAGCAAGATGCAAAGAATGAGTCAAATCCAAATCTAGAGTGGATTCCACCGCAGAAAACAGTGGAGAGAGTGACGCCCACCATTAAAAACTTATAAGAGCAACAAAAGTTTTCAATGGAGCGGATATTTGTGTTTTCCCTTCTTTCATGTGTGTGTTAACACATGAACAAGTTGGATCTCAAATAAACATCATGGTGGACCGTAGGAAGGTTTTAATGGTGGGCATCACTCTCCCCTCTGTTTTCTGTGGTGGGGTTCTGTAACACCCCGCACTTCTGGTATGCAGGTGTTACCATTTAAACACCGTATCAATGAGATTTCAAAATTTATTGACAAATAACTGTACTTCAGCGAATGCTGGATGGGGCTTACAATCATCATTGAAGCCGTCCATCAGAGACTCTAGGAGCTAAGTTGGACCCTACATCAGTCATGAGGGTAAGCTTAACTAACCACCTCAAGTCAGAATAGTTTCCAAATCATCTAGTCAAAGAGTAACGAGGCAATGCACTGGTGATTGACCTTTGACGGCTAGACCCGAGCTCCACTTGAAAAAGGTAGAAATCTCCCGCCAGCGTACGTTTTTAATCGGTGGGACGTCCGATCCCACGGTGGCCCACCTCGGCCACTATTCGGCCGATCCAAACCATCCATCGGACGTGCGGGCCCCGGACGACCAAACCCTAGTGGTCTGTCCGGACCCATGCAGTGATGTATGGTTTCAGGATCAATGACGATCAGAGCCACGTGATTGGCTAGGACCAAGGATGGTGGGCCAACCTATTGCTGATCGTGCGATCCTAGCCGTCTGATCGCTCATTTGAAAACGCGCTCTCCTGTTGCCAAAAAATGGCTGAGCAGCAGCATGCACCAAGAAAAGGCAAAGGGAAGAGTGCTGGCACGATCTGGACCCCTCCCTGGGCCACATGGATCGAATCCAGCCACTCCCTCTAGGGTGACACGAGCTGGAAGCATGAGACATCTCGTCTCATGAGATAGTTGCGAGAAATGGATCATCTCGTGAGAAAATCCAAAACGCACGTGAATGGCCCAAAAAGTGGACCCCACGGTGATAAAAATCTCCATCTGGACCGTTTAAATGGACCAGATCTTGGTGAAATACCATGGATGAAGGTTGGCCATTAACGGCCTTCTCATCTTCCCCGTTGGAGCGTTCGACCCACGATAACGAGATGGGTGAAAAGGTCGAGCTATATGTCCTAGAGGGGGGTGAATAAGACTATGCCAAATAAAAATTAATAAGTAAAATATAGACACCAGATAGCCAAAAAGAATGCAAATAACAAAAGGAAATAACAACCTCAAAAATCAAGTATTGAGAGGTTGATACAAACTTGGTTCTAAGGACAACCTAACACCAAAAACTAATGGTTTATGGCAGGACAATCTTAATAGAACGTGGATGAGTATCAAAAACTCAAACTCAAGAGGATATGAAAGAAATAGAAACTAATCTATTACAACATTCAGCACACAATGCTAAAATATGAAGATTACAATATTCACATCCACAAATACATCCCACAATCTTAAACCATAAAAGATAAAGAAATAAATCACACATCCACCAAACACAGAGAATTATAGTGGTTCGCTTGTGTGTACACCAACTGTTAATAAACAACCACACAACTACTCCACTCCTAATATCTACTCCCTCGGGATATTAGCGTTCACTAATCAAAATAGGTTTTTCAAGGTTCACTTAAAACCTTCACAATTGTGTCTTTAGATGGGCTTACACAATTCAAAAACCCCTCACTCTGGGATTTTCTAGATCACCTCAGACAAAACCAAAATAGAGATTTTCTTGAACAATCTCACAAACCAGAAATAAATTGAATTACAGAAAAAGCAAAAACTTATCTATATGACGATTCAGAAGCAATCCGGTAGAACCAACTTGATGATGACGTAGATGTTCAACGTTCGGTCTCACAAGTGTATAGGGTTCCAAGTCTAGATGATTTTTAATTAAATCAGCAAGGGCTTTGTATTGATTTTGATCTCAAGGAAGGGTAAATCAAATATCCCTTTTCAAAATGAGAATGGAATAGAGAATGAAAATAAAAAACAAGAGCTACTTTAAAGAATCTTAATATGCACAAAATATCTTAGAATATACTCAAAATTATCTTAGAGTGATTGCTTAAGAATGATAAGAATTGAATAGAAAACTCTGAAATTCGAGCACTATTTATAGGTGAAAAATCGATCTGTAGAATGGATAAATAAAGCCTGACTAGTCATGATCAAATAAAGGCTCCTAAGGCTATGAGATACTCAAACAAAGGTTTATCCATTGTAGAATGGATCATATAGAGTGTAAGGCTGTTTTGGACCTAAAAGGGTCTAAGATTAGGGTCACTAAAGCACTTTAATTTACCCGTTTCTTTACTCCTTGATGCTCAAAGTATACATGTGTCTTTGGTCTTCAACTTCCAATGGCTCAACTAACTCACTGACACACTGGCACACGTGATTGACAAAAAAGTGCATTTACAATAACCTCAACTCTTGCTGAACTTGTTGACAATCTCAACCCATAATGGATGATAACCTCGACCCTTGCAAGTATCGCATTTATAATGGATGACAACCTCTACCCTTAATGGATGATAACCTCGACTCTTGCACATATTGTTATTTACAGTGCATGATAACCTAGACCCTTAATACATGCCAACTTGGACACTAAACACATCATAACCTAGATCTTAACACATGATAACCTCAGCCTAAGATTTAAGGTTTTACCTTCAATAACGATTAAAATTTTAGTTCATTAGGATGATAAAGACATTGGAGAATGGAACGAAGATGATCACCTCGTTTGAAAATATAATGTACAATCGTGATAGTGGAAGTAGTTGATGATGAAGCTTTAAAGAATATGAGTTTTCGGATGAACGCCGGAGAATACCGGATAAGCGAACGCTAGAGAATGCTAGATAATAGAACGCCAAAGAGAAACACTGGAGAGATGCTAGAGAGAAACGCCCATGGGAGAGTGACAGTGGGTCCCACGACCATAACATTTCCAAGAAAGAAGAAGGGCCCTCTGCAACATCCGAAAAGGCAAGGTTAGCCCTATCTAATAGAGTTCGTACACCGTTTGTGGGGCCCACTATCACCTGTGTGGAATCCACTCCATCAATTATCCTCGAAATTTTATGAAAGGCCATGGCTGGAAAATTGACCAATATCTGCTGGTCATAAGGACCACATCACAAGAAATTAGTTATTTATGAACGGACAATGTTATAGGTTATCGATTTTTGTAGGCTACACATAAATTGTATCAACGTGAAGTTACCATCTTTCCATATAAATGGAGGGCCACAAAGAAAATGAACGGATTGGATTTATCTTCTAGTGGGCCTGATAATAATTCACATACTTTAGAATGAGTGCTACGTAGCTTCTCCCCCACACAAAAGTCATACTAGTAGTGGATCCAAAGTAGGGGCAATTTTGTCCCAATTTTTTTTTTTAAAAAAAAAAACTTGTCCGGGCCATCAAAGGTTTTTTTTTTTTTTTTTTTCCTTAAGTCTCACTTTTTGGGGCATTTAGCAATACCACAAGACTACTTTGGTCAAAATTCCTTGTCTAAACATCAGATTTGTTATTTTACAGGATGTCCAAAAATAAAATTTATCCAACGGTTTCATTTCTAGAATAAGAGGCCACAAGTTATAGGATAAGTTTGTCCAAGCAATCTAATTTTCAGATTGTGACGCGGCAAAAGCAAAATCATTTAAAGCCAAAGGCCAAAGCAAAATCATTAGAAACCAACAAAGCAACATTCATTTCCACAATTTAATTCATTAATTTGAGCTGATAAATGTCACAGAGGCAATGCTAATGCCTGAGAATCATTTTGTCATACACTGCATGAGGCAACAAATAACTCCTATAATTCCATCAGGATTGTTGCTTTGTATGATAGAAAATGACTAGGTGGGCCCAGAAAAAAATAGCATATGGAAAATGATCTCATTATAATATACATGATGGAGTGATGTGCAAATCAAGTTTGCCATATATGGGACCGAACACAGATGGTTTGTCTAAAAAATCACTAATATTAGAAAGTATAGTCCTTTTCATCTAATTTATAGGCCAGTAAAGTGACAGTAGAAAATAAAAATGGTCAATGATCAAACATATCATGTATTTTATATTTACTACATATAACACAAGTAGTTGTGGACAATTTAAGCTACTAGTCATCAGAGTAGTGAACTCTGAAATTAGGCCTAAAGTGATTTGTTGTAATAATTCACCCATCAATGCAATATTACCCTTTGTATTTCATCTCTTCCAAACAATAGAAATAGGTATAATTACCTATTTACTGCCATTTACATAGGTAAATAGGAAAACAAACATGCCCTTAGCATGTCTGTTAGAGGTATGAAAAATCATCCCATGGAACTGAACCTTTCCAAGCCAATATTCTGTAGGTCCAATACGACGTATGTGTTATTAACAAATTTGCATGCTCAGTAATCCACTACTTAAGTGTTCCCTGCCCTTAAAAGATTACTCATACAAAATAGGTCAAACATGCGTCTTATGCGTCATGCAATCCAAGCGGTCTATTACATGCAGATGTGGGTGAATAAAAATACTAACAATGGATGTTTAGGACCATCCAATTGTTATGTTTCTCCACAATTATGAAAGAAAAGCTGAGTGGGCATAATGGACAGTTAAAACACATGAAGTAAATTCAACTGGCTACATGGATCATTTCTCTTTATTTAAGAGAGTTATACACAAACGGTACACTAAAAACATGTGTTAACTAAAGTTACCTAACAAAATGGTGGAACCCATCGTCGTTGAGTCACAATCCCAAAATCAGACTGGTTAACCTCTAATACGTGGACACTTTATTATTAAAAGAGCCATTGGATTTTTTATTTTCAACCGTCCAGTCCATGGTGTCCACCTCCATTTTGATGGTTAGATTATCAAATAAGCCTTATTTTTAGTCCATCATATATCCAACTCCAAACCACAATTTTGGCAATTAAATTTGAATTACCTGCGTATCATCCATCACCGTTCAGCCAGAGTATCAAACTTTTCTCATAAATGAGGAGTTATTTGATACTCCTGCTGTGCATGAAGCTCGATACAGAGGCTTAGAAATGGTACAACCGGCGCATAGACACTCTCGTTGTATCAGAGTATAAAAATCAGACTATTTTACCAATTCTAACTTCTGGTTGCTCTAAAAAATTTCAATTCTAACCGTCCAGTGAATGTCAAGAAATCTATTAGTCTGGTAACCAAATAAGAGCAATTTACGGTTCATAATACATCAGTCAAGGTACTGATAAATTGAACAGTTTAATTTGAATTATTTGTATTCCACGTAAGCAACTTTTGAGTAATTTGTAATTGTCTGTGTATCATCCATCACACTGTGCCAGAGTATCAAAGCTTTCCTCTTATTTAAATGCATTATACACATGAATTGGAGACGGAACACTCTGGAACCGAACATTTCACCCCCGCATTTTTTAGAGCTCTGGTCCTCTGATTCTCCATCTATGGCAAAATCCACCCCTTCTTACCAGAAATACGCCATCAAACGAAGAAATCCCGACCCCAAAACCTCCGCTCTTCTCGTCATCGACATGCAGAACCACTTCTCCTCCATCGCAGCGCCGATCCTTCCCGCCCTCAAGAACACCATCCATCTCTGCCGGACCACCGAAATCCCTGTGCTCTTCACCCGCCACGCCCACCGATCCCCCGCGGACTACGGCATGCTGGCTGAGTGGTGGAACAACGATCTCTCTCCTCGACGGGACCACCGAATCGGAGCTCATGCAGGAGCTCGGGCGGCGGAGCACCGAAACAGTGGTGCAGAAGAGCACGTACAGCGGATTCCAGGGGACGGATCTGGAGGTGATCTTGAAGGAAAGAGGGATTGAGGAGGTGATAATCACGGGCGTTATGACAAATCTCTGCTGCGAGACTACGGCGAGGGATGCTTTCGTGAGGGGTTTTAGGGTTTTCTTCTCGACGGATGCGACGGCGACTGCGACGAAGGAGCTGCACGAGGCGAGCTTGATGAACTTGGCTTATGGATTCGCTTATTTGGTGGATTGCGAGAGCCTGAGAAAGGGTTTTGGGTTGGAGGAGGAGGAGACGTAGCGCTCTCGCACGCGTTTTGAGTCCACGGGAAATCGGTTCGTTGCGCACCGGACTGGAATGGTGGTGGGGTCCACCTGACGAGCGGCTTGGATCTCGCGCGTGGGGTGCTTGTTTTTTTTTTTTTTTTTGGTTTTCTTGTTTTCTTTTGTTTATAAATAATCTTGCGTCTTTTTTTTTTTTCCTATGGTATTGATTGTGGAGAAATGATTTTATGGTGCATTGAATACATGGACAATCCAGATCTGAATCATACTGAGTGGTCGGTTCTAACCGTCTGATCAGTATTCCTGATAAATGGATTGCCGTGATTTTCTAGAAAATGGGTCCGGTTGTCCATTTGCCGTTCATTTGCTTGGATTGATTTCGGTCCTAACGAATCACTTGCATGATGAATGGTGCGTTGTGGCATTTGCATGATTTCCGGCCTGTTCGATTTTTCAAATGTAAATGCCTTCGGAATTAGTAAATATTACTCTGCCTGTTTGAATATGCACTTTCCTTTTTGAAACCGAGTAATAAAGGACTAAATTTTTAGGCCCCACCATGATATATAATATGATATGGCTGCGCCATCCATCAGTTTTAGCACTACATTTTGAGGCAAGGGCCAAAAAAAATGAGCTTCATCCAACACTCAAGTGGCCCACACTTTGGCCAAGTTTGATTTTTCAAATTTAGTGTAAATGCCCTGTAAATAACTAATTATTACAATTTCACCTGTTTGGAAACACGAATGAATTTCTGCTTCCAAAAAACAGTCCAAAAAGATGGGTATTAATTTTGTGGACCCCACCATCCTGTATATGACATATCCATGTCGTCCATCCATTTTAACAGAACATTTTGAGTCATGAGCTGAAAAATAAGGCAAATTCAACATTCAAGTGGCCCACACCAAAGTAAACAGTGGCTCCAAGAAAATTTTAATAGTGAGCGTTCGATTCCATTTTTACTGTGGTGTGGTCTACTTGAAGTTTGAATCTTCCTCATTTTTGCCTCATAACCTAAATTCAGTTGGCATGACGGATGGACGGTGTGGATAATCCACATATATCATGGTGGACCCACATACATTTGACAGCATCCTCAATTCTCACGTTGAAAAATTAGGAGTCAAATCAAACATAGAAAAGAATGGGGTAATGATGTAGCGCGAGTCCCGAACAGTTTCATGGCCAAGATAGATCAGAAAAGGGCCGTTCGACGAGAAAAGTGATCTGAACCGTTGGACCTTAGATCAGGTGTATCTCACAATCCAGAATAAATTATCGGGTGTAAAATATATGATTGAGGTAGCATGAGCTACTTTAGCCAACCACCCCGCTACGATGGGTTGCACAGCCGGATTTGCGAAATACCTCTGGATCGACGGTCGTTTCTCTGTTTTAATTTTCATTTTACTAATAATAATAATAGTTTTAGTTGATTATAACTCTTCATCCGTCGGGCTTTAGGAGTTGCGTCCAACGTGAAAAGAGCTTAGAATAATTAGGAGAACGGTTTGGTGAAGCCAAATAGGACACTTGCTATTTTTGGCCGAAAACCTTGCGCACTAGTAGACATCACGACCATCTATAAATAGTAAGTTTACTATTTATAGTGAGTCATGAATGCTAGGAGTTTTAGTTGTAATTTGCTTCTGATTTCTCTCCCATTGCTTAGTATCCCTATTTAAAGGGTTGTGAACTCGTTTATTTAGATTATTAAATCAATTTCAAATTTATTAGAATTTATTTCTATTTTCTGCTTTCTTTCCTCGTGGATTCGAGAAGTCTCTGTGAGGAGTCCAGAGAAGCTCCATGGATTTGGAGTAGTTATCCTCTTGAGGAAGACGGTGATCGACCTCATGACATTCGTTCCTGTGTCAGGTAATTACCAAGGGAAATAATTATTACTCATTTTCACGTTGAAACCTGTTTGAATTTACAGCTCAGATCGTTTTGCATGGTATTAATGAATAAAATAATACTTTCAAAGTGTTTGATTCCGAATTCAAATCCGGCGTCTACACCGTTTTCGAATACATCGCTGAGCTAGTGTACTTATTAGAGACGTCAGTAATGTCAGGGACGAGCAGTGCAACGCCTTCATCGCACTATAATGGACAATATACTTTCAGTTTCAAATAGTTCGGTGGTTCATATCCAGATTTACACTTTCATTGTCGTTTCCTTCTCATTTTCACAGACTAGTTCAACTAGGGGCACTAGTGACAGTTATGTACACGTGAAAAATATTACGAAATCATTTTGGACTTTGCATTGCGCCATTATACGTCTTATCCAAACATCGACTAATTCATCACCTTTATATACTCTTTCGAATATACTCTAAGGGCCTGTTTGGTTTTCTGGCTCTAAGTATAATTACGTTGTAAATGAGTAATTATTATTTACCAAGGTAATACCTTCATATACCTTCATCTTTCCCAATGCTGACTTGACTGGTTACTTTTTAAGCAATTAAATCGAGGAATTTGTAAAATAAATATGGGGCCCACCATAATGTGTGTTGCTTATCCACACCGCCCATTCTGCCAATTGAATTTAAGTCATGAGCGCAAAAATTAGGCAAATCCAAAGGTCAAGTGGACCACACCACATGAAATTATGAGAATTAAATGTCTACCATTAAAAACTTGTTGAGGCCCTTAGAAATTTTAGATCAGGCTTATATTTATATTTTTCATTTATCCATGTCTATGTGACCCTATGAACGGGTTAGATGGTGAATAAACCTCAACGTGGGCCTAGTAAAAGAATCAACTTTCAACGGTGGACAAATTAAGTCCATTGTTTCCTTTCATGTGGGCCAATTGAACATTAGATCTTCCTAATTTTTTCGGATAAAGCCTCAAAATATTCTAATAAAACAGATGGACGACAGGATATATCATATACATTATGGTGGGGCCCACAAATTTAAGTCAACATTTTTAGACTGGTTTCTCAAGTGAGATTACTCACTCGTTTCCAAACAGGAGAACGAATGTAAGAATTACTTTTTACAGTGATTTACCGCAATTTACCTGTATTATGGAAAACCAAACAGGCCCTAATGCAAATAGTCTGCTTTTCTTTTGGAAAATGAAAGAATACATACTCTTCTATGTCGTATACCTCTACCGTACAAAAATACAATATATAACAATACTATATGTAAATCCAAACAGATTAGAAAATCAAACATGCCCTAAAGGAAACAGTGGCACCAATATGTTTTTAATGGTAGATGTTCGATTCTCTAAATCTTGTAGTGTGGTCCGCTTGAGCTTTGTATCAGCCTTATTTTTTTGGTCAAGCCCTAAATTCAGGTGGCGGTGTGGATAAGATACCGACATCACGGTGGGCCCCACGTATATTTGGCGGTATCCTCGGTTTTAGAGCTCAAAAGGTAAGTGTAAAATCAAACATAGTAAAAAAGTAAGTGATCATATCAAGCATCGTAAGTGGCAGATTGAGTGAAAGATACCTCGTTTCAACACTGAGGTCTTGGTATCGATTCCCTTGGGGGTGGCTAACAGTGAAGTGTGAACTGACAACGGGTGTACTAACAAGCTAACCTAAAAAAAAAAAAAAAAAAAAAAAAAAAACAATGCGGTAATTACCCGGTGAAATAATTATTATCCATTTGCGGGGTAAAATCAAACACGCCCACGGGGGCAGAATTGCAACCGTTCCGGATTCGGTGGGAGAAGTTTTTAGGTCAAGTACCACTGTTTCCGTAGTGTGGTCTGTCTAAGATTTGGAACAGCTTCATTTTTTGGGGCTCCCACCCACCTGGGTGGATCTGGGTCACACCTAATACGCTCAGTGGGATGCGGCTTGGTGCCTGTGTATTGCTGATGTATGTGTATTATATCTAAAATCTCAAATGGACACAAAACCACAAGAAATAAGGGTGATTGAACGCCCACCACTAAACACTTCCTGGGTTCAACTTCTTGGGGTCCACCTGAATATATATTTAAGGTAATGACCTGCATGAGAGGAATACACAAATATTAGCTCCTTGATTAGAACAGGCCTACACAAATATCAGCTTCATTCAAAAGCCCATCCAAAGTTTGTAAAGTTTGTAACAGTGAATTATGTAGATTTGGATTTGCTGCATTTTTAGGTTCATACCTTAAAATATTTTGGTGAGGATTTAAGAGACATGTCTAAGTGGGCTCTGCAATTAGGGGGTAAGGTTGAGGGGTAAAGGACTGAGTAGGGTCGAATGGCCAAAGGAATGCATACTGATCCATAGCTCAAGTGGTAGACTGATTGAAGATACCAATGCCAAGGTCTTGGTATTGATTGTCAATTGAGGTAGAAACGATGTTATCTTCACTCATACTACCACCTGAACTGTGGAACATTTGATTTATTGATTTATTATATTTATTGAATATAAAGTTATTTGAGTTATTTGAAAGTACATTCACTTATCTTTTCAATAGAATAAAATTGTTTTGATGGGGCTTATAAGATGATTCCAAAATCACAAAGCCCTCTTTACTTTTGGAAAAATGATCATATTTCAACAAACAATTGTTGTGACCCATTCCACATTCATCTGAGCTACATCTCAATTGAGGCATCTGAGGTACATCTCCAAGCAATTTCACTATTTAGTTAGGTTCAATTTGAGTTAATATATGCCAAATGTAGCATTTCTAAGTGCCTGCGTATCAAGTGCCATGAGCTGAGTATCCGGGGGTCCCATGCTTTTTTATTTTCATAAAGAGCCTCTTTATTTTAATAAAGAGTGATGACGTTTGATGCATGAATATGTGAATGGAATAAAACTTCCCTCTATATTAAATGATATTTTTCCTGTATGGAAGACTATAGAGCATCCATCCAATGGATTCTTATACAAATCTGTCACATCTTCCAGATTGTTGTCTCTTGGGAGAAGGTAAAATCTCTGTGTCTCAACTGAATGGTCAGATTTGTCCACTAGAGATAAGGTTTTGCATCTCGTCCATCCAAATCGATACAATTAACGTTCTTCCAATACCGTGAGAGTAATTGAATAGTATTATTTCTAATTGTACCGACCTTGTTAATCCCAGTATCTCTACAATATGGACCTGCTAAATGGACCGGATTAATTTTCAAGAGAGAAAATCTAAATGTTGGGACCCACCTGATGGATGTCTTGAACATGATATACCTGCCAGCCATGTTGGCACATATGGTAGCATGTATATGATCTACCTTTAAAAAAATTAAAAAGTTTACAACTTAGAATCCAAAAAAATACTTAAAAAAAAAATCAAGTTTTCTTTTTTAATTTTGATAATAGGCATCTAATTACAGTTAATTTCAACTAAAAATAGAATAACTATATTGAAAAAAAAAACATAAAAACAAGTAAATATAAATTTTAAAACATAAATAAATTATAAAACGTAAGTGCCTGTTTGGCTGCCACTATATAATGAGTTCATTTCATTTTAATGAATCAATTATGTATTAAAGATCACAATTTCTATAAAATGTTGTTTATATTTTTTAATTCATACCGAAAAAAATGATCTCTAATACATAATTATGATTAAATAATATGAGATGAACTCATTTTCATGTGGCAACCCAAACGGGCCCCTATATCAAAGAATCAAAATGGAGACTTTGGCAGCTGCTTATTGGCTAAGAAATGATTAATAAGCTGGCGTGCGCGCTTTGGAACGAATGTCGGAACTTGGTGGCCCGCTCCCCTCAAGGTGACAAATGTCAATCCGTCGTAAACTATTGTAAATCCGCAAACCTAGAAAATCACCCAAAAAATGAAAGAAAGCACGGAAAATTTTTATTTATACAAAATAAAAATAAGTAAATTAAGATCATTACCTCCTGATGGTTGTACCATGCATTCCAATCCTCAGTGATGTTCAATCCAAGTTTGTTCAACGTGTATCTCGTTGCAGTTACCGGAATTCTTCCGTCGGTATCTCCACTGAATAAATAAATAAATAAATAAAAACACAAAATTTCATATAAGATTAAAAAAGAAGATGAGAATCTAACATGTAGAATTTTTTTATTTATTTTGAGGCCCAAAACTGAAGTCCGAGATGACCCAATTGGAATTTCTTCTTACCTTATTACATTGAAAATTTTTAAGTGGGTCCACATATGATCAACAAAGGCCATTCAAATAAGGGCCTGGAAATAAAAATGGTCTTATTATCCATTTTAGCAGGAACTTGAATGGTTGTGATCATCTGATCAGGATGACCTTGAGAACTTGAACAAACCATATTGGACCTGTTCTTTCCCATGGCCCACATGATCGTAGTTGTGTCAGTTGGCCCACCTTAGTGGTAAGATGAATTTTTTCAATGGAACTTGCTCTGAAGAAAGGCTTCACCTGAAAACCCAAACCCGAATGCCGCCAGCTATGAGTTTTCTGATAACTGGAAGGACTGACGCAGGTGCATCGTTCCAATTTTCGATGGCATCGCTGTAATAAGATAAAATTTCAAGAATAAGTTAGCAATTCAATAGCGTAAATGCTAATATTTATTATTTTTTACTTTTTTATTTTTGGGTTAGCTTGTTAGTGCACACCCATGTCAGTACACACACTCCATGTTAGCCACCCCCGCTAGGGATGGATACCAAGACCTCAAGTGTTGAAATGAGGTATCTCCACTCAGTCTGCCAGTTGAGCTATGGATCTGGGTGTAGTATAAATGCTAATATGCACACAAAGACACAAGCCCGCCAAGGCCCAAGCCTGGATGCCTTGTTTTTTTTTTTAATGGAAGATCCAGTTCGTTCATTAGGTGTGGCCCATCTTGATTGATATATGACAAAAATGCCTTTCAATTTAAAGGGTCTCGGCCAGGATGAATGGCTGTTAGGCACAGTTGACAAACAAGCTTAAATTTAAGGCCTGGTGGGTATATCAGTCGAAGCCCGTCGTGAAGCGAGTCAAGCCCATCTGATGATCATAGCCATCCAATGGAAATGTACGGCTACAATTGTTAGACCACATTTGACATGATGAAATTGACATGGTATGTACCATCTGATGAGGGAGATTATGGGGCCCCTACCATATGGTCAGTTGAGATCATCAGATGATGGGCCCCACATGTACTTTTCGTTTGGTCGAACAGACATTGTGCCTGACATTGTATTTTTCCTTCAACTGATCAAATCCACCACCCTAAAAGTCAGACAAACTGACACGAGCGAGTTAACCCTATTGACTCACTGAGTTAAGTGAGTCGAATCACTAAATTGGTATATTTCGAACTCAGCTAATTACCTGCAAAGAGTCCAAGCATAAGGGATTTTCGTTACATTAGCATGTAAAGCTTCTTGCACGTCGCGCCGATTGAAGTATGCTTCGACATGATAATCAACGCATGGATCATAGCCTGCCGGCTTCCTATGCCAGCCATCCTACAAAAAAGATAAAAACACCATTGTTCTCAGTTTATGATTTTCTGAAGACATGGGCTAAAAATTCCATCTCAACAAGTTATTGGCAATTACTTACAGACTTCGCAACTACTTTCGGTGCAATGCCTTCAATCTTCCGCAACCGTCTCGACGTGGGCGTGTTGGGGTCCACGCAGATGGGAGAATACAAGCTGTACATGTCGATGATGTCGTAAACTGAAAAGTATGTGTTGACGGCTTCCGTGCATTCGGGCGGTTGCTCGTCGGAGCTCTTACTGAAGTTACAATATTTCTTAATGGTGTGGTACGTTTCATCGGAGAGGACGGCATGATCCCAAGCATAGTCGATCATCCCATCCTGGTCCGTCTCGTCGTCCATCAGTGCGTTCCCAATCTACAGGTTAGATTTATTTAAATCTGAGTTAGAAATCCTTGAAGGTTTTTAATTTCCTAATGCCAAGTGATACAGTATATAACAGTGTTACGTAAATAATCAAAACCAATGGTGTTTTCCATACATCACACGGTCTGAATTGTGGGCATTTGTGATCTAGATTGCTATTTTTTATCAGCTCTTATTATTAGGTTCTCATACTTACAATTTAGAGATTTATATATTTTTAATTTAGTTATTATATATTGCCCTAAAAATAAGGCCGATCAAATCATTAGGCACACAAATTTGGAAGTTTTCGGATTGATGTCCAATGTTTTCTATGGTTTAGCTTGCAATGCGTCATCGTCACATCATTTAACTTTTCATCTCAATTAATTTGAATAAGCTATTCATTTAGGAAGTTATGGCATATTTGACATCTATTGCCAATACTATTATTATTTTTAAATTATTGCTTAGCCTACTAACACCACACTGTTAGCCACACCCCACTTGGGAATCGATAACAAGACTAGTGTTGAAACAAGGTTATCTTCACTCACTCTACCATTTGAGCTATGGATATCGGTGTGTTATTTTGCCAACCTAATGTGGCACTTCTTTATCTAGAATTGGAATCGGCAATAAAGCACAAAACTCCCACTAGAGCAATGTAGTAGACTAGGTTGATTACAATCAAACACTATCTAATAATTCTATTCAATTTTCTTTTAAAAAAAAAAAAAAAAAACTTGTTAGTACACCCCGCTGTCAGTTCACACTTCACTGTTAGCCACCCCCATATAGGGAATCGATACCAAGACCTCAGTGTTGAAACGAGGTATCTTTCACTCAATCTTCCACTTGAGCTATGGATCAAGGTGTTAATAATTCTATTCAATTGATTGCAAGGCTTTGGCTTGATTGCACTAAAACTGTTTGGCCAACCTAATGCTTTGTAGACCTATTTTTTGGGGCAACCCATCATCAACGTGGGACTCACTTGATACGCACGTTAAAGTCATTGTATGTGAATAATGTCCACTTTTATAATGGTGCCAATAATCTTTAAATGCAGGTGAAAAAGAGTTATAGAGAGAGCTTTCTCTATAATGTTTTAGAGGATCAAGCTCTCACATATAAAAGTACATTGCATACCATGATTCTATGTCCTTGACCCATTCCATGTTTTAATACAGTCAAATCTAGCATGCTCATTTCATGTTTAGAATCTGACTGTGAATATCTTTGCCGGAAAGAGTCCGTTTCAAGAACTTGAAGAGATTTAGAAGATGTATAAAAGGGTGTATTAGACCATGGTGATCTTAGAAGCATGTATTGCATTATTCCCGCTCTAAAAAAAGAGTAAAAAAATGTTTAAAGAAAAAAAAAACTACAAGCAAATAAAACTTACAATAAAGCCCTTAAAGTTTATATATTTCTCTTTGGAAGCCTTCTTATTCTCATCAAAGATGCGCTCCGAGAGCTGCGGAACATAATGCCCTAAATTGAAAAAAAGAAAAAAGAACAGAAGCATTTTTAAAAATAAAAATCAAATACTACAAGATTTATTTAAATTAAAATAATAAATATTAAAATATCAAAGAATTTTAAACCTGCATAGCTTTCTCCAGCAATGTAAAAGTCATGGGATTTGTATTGAGGGAACCTTCGGAACCAGTTGACAAGGAACGCATATGCATCCTTAGCTAAAAAAGGCAAAGCAAAAATAGGTAATAATACAATAAATGAAGAAAAATGCTAAAAGAATTTTTTTTTTAAAATGATACGAAGTATACCTGTGCTGGCATCTCCAAGTTCATTTAAATCAGAGCTTGTATTAGAATAGGAAAATCCCACTCCAATGGGTGATTCCACAAATAGCAAATTGGCCTCTGAATAATGCAAAAAAAAAAAAAGAAAAAAAAAAAAGAACAAAAAAAGAGAGAGAGATTGAAATTCATCAGTGATACATATTAGATTAGAAAGATGATGTTTTGTTTCTACCAAGGTCAGGCATTGCAATTGGTCAGGTTGGACCATGGTTCAACTGGTCCAACCTGCTTCTAAGGTGGGTTAGGGCTAAGCAAAGAATTAATTGATGCTCTAGCAAAGTGATAGGGTTGATACTCGGGCTTTTTGACATTGTATATGTGGCATATATACATTAGCTCAGTCGAACAGCTCAAATCATGGGAATCACATTAGATAGGTTTGATATACACAATGGCCCACAAAAGATCCCAGCTATGCCCTACTTATCGAAAACTATGGGCCTAGGCCTAGATAGTCAGCTAATGAGCTGGTTTGGACCCATCAAGATGATTTAGTTAAACTTCTATAAAGGCCCAAGTGAAAATTTTCCTATAAGAATTTACTAATGATTTTTTCTTTTTTTCTTTTTTTGGTGGTGTGGGTGGAGAAGGTGGGGCAGAGGAAATGGAGCTATCATGACCATTAAATATTTTTTCAAGATTAGCAGTTAAGCGGTCCACCTGCTCTTTAAAGAAAAATTAAATGATCCAAAAATATATGTAGTGCCTCATTTGTCTTCCATTAGAAGATTTAGAAGGGAAGGTTAAAAAATGTTTAAGAAAATCCTCTGCTCCAAGATCCGAATAAACTATGGAAGCGGGCCCCACGCTTGCACAAAGGAATGATAAGGTGGGCCACAGGTACTGGGCCCTAGGGTCTGTTATTTTATGCCCATGTAAAGGTTTCAAAGGAGTACTAGTCCATGTGATGATCTTAGCCTTCCTAAAAATATACCATTTTATTATTGTTATGACCATAGATTGAATATCCAGTACTTTTTTTTTTGTGTGTGTGTGTGAACTGATAATACTTTATTCATGGTGGGGCCTACCACTTGGGATGGTTCAGCTCATATACATACAAATTCACATTAGTAGGGGTGGACCTTAATGAAATATCACCTATTATATTATTTAGAATATATCTTGTACCAAAAATGAAAACTCTTCCTTAGAAAATGAAAAATGAATTAGAGAAATCTTGCCTTTGTTCCAAGAGTACTGATTGAATTTGAGCTCCGGTACTCCCTTTTGTACCAAGAAAGGCCCTAGCTCCTCTGCCTCTCCATACCCGATGGAAGAACAACCGGGTCCTGCATTTAAATATAGAAAAGTAAGAAAATCAAACTCAAGTGGGTGATGATTGCTTGCATGGCAAGAACCATATTGTATATTTTCAACTACACAAAATCACTTGGGGCAGTGGAGGATAAGGGGAAAAAAAAATCTGAATTTTTCATGGTCGAAAATGCATTGTATATAGCTCATGTCATGTATATGAACCATTACTAAGTTGGGCCTGCCGTGTGGAAGATCAGGTGTGGGCCCGACATTCATGATGTAAAGAGCCGTTGATGCAAGAGTCCATATTAAATGATTAACGGATAATTAATAAGGTGCTATGGCATGGAGAAAGAAAGCATGAGAATACTAACGGATTAATTATATATGGAAAGCATTAAAGATAAGAGAATATCAGAAATCCACAGCCAATATAGAAGGATGAAAAAGCGCCTTCCTCATGAAGGACAAACAATGCTTTAAGAACAATGCATGAAATCATTGACATTACATATGCATGCATTCAACTAGTGTAAACATGGATAACATTTGAGTGAATTCAATTGTCCTAATCATCTGGAGAATCAGATTGGACAATTCAAAACCTCCTATTAATAGATGATATCTGTTGAATTTGGACCCTTTTTGGCCATCAACAAGAGTGTTAGTTTCATCTTTTGGTTATAAAAGATCTGCAAGGGGTCCATGGTGTGGACAGTTTTGGTTGGGGCACATGATTGCCACTTTATCAATGAGTTGGATGGAAAATAAACATTACAATGGCCCTAGGAAGGTTTCAACAATGGGTGCAATTATCACTATTATTTCCTGTGGTGTAGTACACTTGAGCTTCGGATCTGCTTCATTTTTGCTCTCATGCCCTAAATTGAGCTAGCAAGACAGTGGTGTTGGGTGCTATGGGCCTACGATGATGAGCTGGGGACTCGAACTGCATAGTCATTGTGAGCCATACCGTGATGTATATTTTTATCAATGGATTGGATGACAAATAAACATTAAAGAGGGCCCTAGGAAGGTTTCAACAATGCTATTTTCTGTGATGGGGTCTATTTGAGCTTTGGATCTGGTTCATTTTTTTGCTCATGCTTTAAATTGAGCTAGAAAAATGGTGGTGTTGGGTGCTATGGAGCCCACCATGACCACCATGATGAGTTGGGAGCTCAAATTTGTATAGTCATTGTGGGCCATACAGTGATATATGTTTTCATCCGCACTGTCCATCTATTTTGCCCATTCATTTTAAGGCATGATTTTTAAAATGTGGAAGAAAGATTTCTTCTTAGGGAAGCTGACATTTGGGTCTCTACTCATGGCTCGATTTTTACACATAGAGGTCATGGGTTCAAGTACTCGTTGTGGTGTGTTCGGGTGTGTGGGTTTGTGAGGGTGCTTGTGTAAAAATTAAAAAATAAAAAATAAATTTTTTTTTGTGGTTTCCTTCAAGAGGTATGTATAACCTAATCAAGAGCTTGAATGGCAAATAAACATTTTCGATGGTGGGCCTGATATGGCAAAATGGATGGATGCCGTCGATAAAACACATATATCATGGTGAGGTCCATAGAGTTTTTCAGCGCTGACTTGTAATGACGTAGGTGCTGCGTGCTACGAGTCCCTAGCTGGGTGGTGTTTCCCCACCCACTCAGCTTCCTAATTGAAAAAAAGCAAGTGATAAGATTCCTTCTTCCGGAGGAATTTCACCTTAGTCTAGGAGAGTGTGTTATATCATGCGCATGCATACACAAATTGTACACGTGGCATGCATGCACTTTTATCCAAACCCTCCAAATCACAGGCCAATCCATGATCGGCGTGCAACTAAAAAAAAACTTCAATTGCGTGATCCAAGCCGTCTAATTTAATAGAAATTTTATTTTAAATACAATCCAATGGCAAAATTTTAACAAACCCTATTTGACCGTATCAGCCAAAAAGTCCACTTAATCTATAAATATGAAAAATAAAAAGAATAAATAAGTAATTTGTTGTTAGCATAGTGATAGGTGATCTTGCATTTCTTCTATGAAAAGATTAGCCGCTTAATTAAGCTGGATTTAAGGTGGCCCAGCACATTTTGGTTGCCGGTTCCAATCCAAACAATTCCAACAACCGTCTGACTGAGTCCTGATATTAAAACCCTGCTTCTGTCTCATTATCTTTCTGTGGTCACCATTCATACACTTCTATGTGACACTGATGGGTGTAGGCAGAAAATATCTACCTATATGATTGGTAATTTTATTTTTTATTTTTTATTTTTTATTTTTTATTATTATATTTTTTTTTAGCTTGTTAGCACACCCCACTGTCAGATTACACTTCACTATTAGCCACCCCGACTAGGATGATACCAAGACTTCATTGTTGAAACAAAGTGTCTTTCACTCAGTCTATCAATCATATCTACCTATATGATTTGTATTTTTATTTTTTATTTTTTATTATTATATTTTTTTTTTAGCTTGTTAACACACCCCACTGGCAGATCACACTTCACTATTAGCCACCCCGACTAAGGATCGATACCAAGACCTCATTGTTGAAACAAGGTGTCTTTCACTCAGTCTACCAATCATATCTACTTATATGATTGGTACTGAGGGAAGAATATCTTCAAGTTAATAACATGTAACCATGTGCCGTTTCATTTTTTCGCATCATAACCAGCGGGATTTAGAAGGGCTAACGATCTCATGTAAAGGATATTCATGTTATTAACAAAATTTGCATGCTCGGTAATCCACTACTTAAGTGTTCCCTGCCCTGAGATTACTCATAGAAAATTGGTCAAACATGCATCTTATGCGTCATGCAATCCAAACCGTCTATTACATGCAAATGTGGGTAAATAAAATTACTAACAATGGATGTTTAGGACCATCCAATTGCTATGTTTCTCGACAATTATAAAAGAAAAGCTGAGTGGGCATAATGGACAGTTAAAACACATGAAGTAAATTCAACTGGCTACATGGATCATATCTCTTTATTTAAGAGTTTTATATAAAAACGGCACACTAAAGAGGGATTAAGGAGGTGATAATCACGGGCGTTATGGCGAATCTCTGATGCGAGACTACGGCGAGGGATACTTTCGTGAGGGGTTTTACGGTTTTCTTCTCGACGGATACGACGACGACTTGGACGAAGGAGCTGCACGAGGCGAGCTTGATGAACTTGGCTTGTGGATTCGCTTATTTGGTGGATTGCGAGAGCCTGAGAAAGGGTTTTGGGTTGGTGGAGGAGGAGACGTAGCACTTTCGCACGCGTTTTGAGTCGACAGGAAATCGGTTCGTTGTGCACCGGACTAGAATGGTGGTGGGGTCCACCTGACGAGCGGCTTGGATCTCACAGGTGGGCATGTTGGTTTTTTTTTTTTTTTTCTTCTTGTTTTCTTTTGTTTATAAATAATCTTGTGTCTTTTTTTCTTTCTATGGTATTGATTGTGGAGAAATGATTTTCCTCTATGTTATTATGGGAATCTTTCTGTGATCACCATTCATACACTTGTACGAAGTGACACTGATGTCTGTAGGCAGAAAATATCTGCATATATGATTGGTATTGCGTGAAGGGAAGAATATCTTCAGGTTTATATATATTAAAATCAAATAATTTCTAAAATGTAGCGTAGAGTGCTATATGGTGATATTTCATAAATAATTAGTCTAATTTGGTGCAAAATATTATGAAATTCATGTTATTTGGTGTTATGTGTGTGTGTGTGTATATATATATATATATATATATATATATATATATATATATATATATATATATATATATATATATATATATATATGTGGTACTATAAGATTGACCACCATGACGTATGTCGGACATCAATACCATGCATTGGATGGGTCTCCTCTAGGTTAAGGGATAATCCAAAAATCAGCCGGAACTTAGGCGGACCATACAATCTAAAACCATATGAAGACATTACTAAATCTAGAAAAAAAAAAAAAGAAAGAAAAAAAGCTGTATGTATGTATTGTTGTCCATGTATTAAGACAATTCGAATCTATCAATAAGTGGTCCTTCTTTATTATGATCTAACCAGTGTGGGCCCCACTTATATGACTCAAATTGGAAACTTTAGTTGGAGTGTGCTATTTTCCATGGTGCGGCGTACCTCATTATTGGATCACCTAACTTTTAGATTATGGGTGGGCCTCAAAATGCTTATTTAGAAAGAAATTGGAGTTTCACCAAACAATATTTTGGCCTTTAAGCCTTTAGCCTAGAGACAAATAATACCCTTCCATAGTGTCAAAAATTATATTTCAGTAGGCTTATCACAACCATAGTGTCAAAAATTATATATCTTACTAATTAGGGATATTAAAGTTGATTTAGTAATTAAATTCAAACCCTTATGAATATACCCTGCATAGGTATTTTTGAATTAAAGTTGATTCATACTCCAGGTGCCAAACACACTGGGAGGATTGCCACTCCAGGGGTTCTGAATCCAGGGGGTTTCAGATCCACGCTCCCAAACCCTGCCCGAGGTAGGACGCAATCGGGGTCCGATTTGTCAGTCCATAAAACAGTGATTTTCTACCGTATTTAGAAAACAGTGACCTTCTATAAACAGTGATTTTCTACCATATTTAGAAAACGCTTTATGAAGGTGGCGTAAGTCAAAACTTCTGCTATATTTAGGAAAACCCTTTATGAGGGTGGAACTTACTATATTTAGAAAACGCTTGATGAGGGTGGTGTGGGTCAAAACTTCAAAGAGGTAAAAGATTAAAAGGAAATAGTAATGAAGGAGGATCTTGTAGTCACCCAAGAAAAGAATTTTTATTCTATTTTATTTAGAAAATTTCAATATAGAATATAGAATAGAGAAAAAAATATGGTCAATCCACAAGGGTTTTAACATAGAAAACCAAAGATGAGAAATACGTCAACCATATAATAAGAGCGTGAAGCAGTGTTTATCGTAGTACCGCAACTGTACGGTATATATGGCAGTGTGACGCACCAATCGGATCCGTCCATCTAGTCGTACCAATTATAGATAGCCTTTTTGTCAAAATTCACACACATTAAGTAATCCTATATATCACTTTAATTCACTTCCCCCACTGAATGTGGACCGTTGAGTATTTTGTTCACTGATGTCCCTCGGAAAGGATCTGAATGGACGGTCAGATTGATACGTAGCCTCGTGAGAACGAATTGGTATTTTCGTAACTCCAGATTTATAACATATGGCTGGTGTATGATGATCTAAACCATACATCATGTGGACTCTACCGTCAAATAAATAAACTCTCTTAATAGAAATCTTCATCGTATGATAAATGGGCCTTTTCTTAGGATCCGTTGCTGGTCTGTCTTTTAGTGTCGATTTGTACTGATTTTTGGAAAATGGCTCCATCACTATAGGAAGCACGAAATGGACGGTTCCGATCTGATTCTTGTATAAGACGAAATCAGAATGACATGGACGCGCGGAATCTGCTCCTATCTTTGGTTATAAGAATATTGGAATAGTAAAAGTAGATTGGATCGTTCAACGTACATTAAATAAGTGGAGGTTCGCTAGTTCCACACGCGTGTGGAGCCCAGCATGTACACTGCGGATATGGACCTGTGCCAGATCGGAACCATCAGATGGGATTAGCTTTTTAGATCTTCTACCCTGAAAATAAAAACAACTGACATCTAATGTGGGCCCAGCATGCAAAAGAAATGGACGGTTATAAAAATGTTGATTTTATATTGCACATTGTGGCCTACCTGAGGTGTGAATGTCCTGATTTTTAGATCAGAAGATTTATACAGAGTGTCCACCTGGGGGAAAGATCTGACCTGGCGCACTTGTGCCCATATTGGCACGTGTGTCTGCGATGTATGGGAAGGGCTCCCACACGCGCGTGGAATTAGCAAACCTCAAGTGAGGGATTTCAACATTCCTTCACGTTGGGAGAAGTCGAAGACGAAATGCCTAAAAATGCCTAAAAAAATATCGCATTCGAGATTGCTACAGCACATGACAGCGGTGTTAGTTTACCACCAGAGGAGTTTTCTGATACTCTGGCTGTGTGTGACGCTTGATACGCTGGCACTTAAAAATGGTACAATCGACATTTATTAACCCAAACTAAACGGTCTAGTTTGAATTATTTGTATGCTGCGTAGGCAATTTCTGATTAATTTATATCTGCCTGCGTATCATCCATTACATTCTGACAGATCGTATGATAGTATATTTTGACTATGCCTATTTCCAACTGATGGTCATCGTCAATCACCACCTGATCGAACAATCCCGACCTTTAAAACGAAAACGGTAAGCAGTCCATATTCAATCGGCATATCAAACGGCTGAGATCATATTATGAATGTGATATTCCGGTATTTATGCTCCATGCACTATGCATGGTGTCCATTATTTAGACGGTCTGGCAAAGAAAGATTCGCCCGTGTGAGGTATTTGAACCGATCATCAGGTGGGAGCCATCATGATCATCCCATGTCGGGAAAATTAAAACGAACCGCTAATTAGGTGGTCTACACGTACGTAGAACGTAGGCCATTGGTCCTTTTTTTTCTTTCCATCTAACCGTCTATTTTCAAAGACGTGGCCTACGAGACCACCAGTAAAAGACCCACCTGACCAATGGCCCAGATATCATGCATATGTTCCATATTACAACGTACGTCATGAATAGTCGCTACGCGAGATAAATGGAGTTTAAAACACAGAGGAGATATAAGGGGAATGATCACATAAGTGTGAGCTTCGTATGGCCCACCCGTGACGTGGACTTGAAATCCAAACCGTCCATCTGGAACTCCTCCCAATGTTCACCGTACATATCAAGAATGCACCTTATCCAAAATCCAGGCGAGATAAACCAAAGATAGCAATATACACAACACGGTGGACCGCCATACCATCTGGAATCTATGGTGGGCGGCACCATATCCAATGTCCCTCATTGCTTCCTTTAGGGTGGCCCACCTGAGCTATGTATCAGGGTGTTTTTTTTTTTTTAATTATTTGAAAGATGTATCAGGTTGGATTTTGCAAACGGACAGAAAACAAACACCACGGTGGGCCCCACACACATCAGGACTAAAATCGTAGTAGAAAGGGAGGAAAAATACCTCCATTGAGCCAAAGAAGAAGAGGTTTATCTTGAGGTTTATGAGTCGCTTCAAAAAACCAATAGAACAATGCCTTTCCATGGCTCTCGTCCACCGTCACATACCCCGCATACTGTCGGAATTTCACCTGTGGCTGCCCCGGCAATTCAACGACTCGATCAGCTTCTTGCTGGGCCAGGACGACAGGGTCCAGATATTTTGGACCAGTTCGACCATAAGCCGAACCTAAGGCTAGAAGAGAGAGGAAAAGATACAAAAAGAGACGAGAAAAGGCCATAGATGAGCGAGAGGGTGCACGTTTGAAAGATCTCACTCCCTTGTATTATATATAGAAAATATAAGGGATATGTGAGAAATTGAAACGTCTTAAATACTGCTACTAATTAAGATGTAGGTAATCTCTTTTCCATGAATTCTTATAAGTTCATCCTTACCGTAGCTTACTGTACATTCGAGATCTGTGGGCCCCATGATGACTTATGTTAGATATCTTAACCGTGAATCTCGTAAGTCACCTCCTAGTAATGGTCTGTTCCAAAATTCAGCCGCACCTGAATCTCGAATGGGCAATACCCCCTGGAACATTGTAAAATCATCCTAAAAAAGCTAAAATCATTTTGTGGGCTGCACATGCGTTTTATAATGTCCTATGATTTTCTAACGCCTTATCCAGGAGATACACACAATGGATGGGTCCGATTTCTGAAAATACATCAAGGTGAGCCCCACAAAAAGTCGTAAGGTTATAATGGGTGGAAATTCACTATCCATTTTTTCCTATTGTGTGGCCCACATAATACATGGATCATTGTTATTTCTCAATTTAGGCATAAATGGAGGGGATCCATCTAATGGACGGGTTGGATTTCCTACACACATCATGATCGGCTCACATAGCTCAAACTTACTATAACTTATGGTCAAGAACATATTCGTCTTGAGCCCTCTTTTTATGGAATGAATCCGTCTCGATTAATCGCCAACAGGGGCATTGTACAGTGCATACACGGACGGTTCGGGAATTCGGTATATACATTTAATGGGGCCTACCCGTTTTGGCATGATCGGGCGCAGATTAGATACTGACAAGTTCAGTAGCCAAATTGCTACTGAAGTGACGTCACGAAGCTTTGTGGACCCCACCATGATGCGTGTGTTGTATCTATACCGTTCATCCATTTGGAGAGATCATTTTATGGCATGATAAAATAACGAGATAGATTTAAAGTTCAAGTGGACCCCACCATAGAAAACAGTGGGGATAGTGACATCCACCGTTCAAAACTTCTTACGGGCTACAGAAGTTTCCGATCAATCTTGTATTTTTTTTTTTTTTTTTTTCACTTCATCTATCTATATGTTGACTTATGAATAGGTTAGATCTAAAAAACACATCATGGTGGGCCCTATAAATATTTCAACGGTGGTGTGACTGATCCCACAGTTTTCTGTGTTCTTTTTCTCATGCCATAAAACGATCTCTACAAATGGTTGGACGGTATGGATACAACACATGCATCATGGTGGGGTCCACAGAGCTTGGTGACGTCACTTCAGTGGCAATTTGGCTATATCTAATCCGCTGGCGGCATGAACCCGTCTCGATTCATCGCTAATTGGGGGCATTGTACGGTCCATACGCGGACGGTTCGGGAGTTGTGTTTGTACATTTGGGGTTCATCACGATGGATGGACCATGACCATCAAGCAATTAAAACTTTGGCATTGATTAAAAAAAGCGAAAATCCACGTGGGGAAATCATATGGTCGGGTGTAGATTACATGCTTCAAGCTGATCCGAGGTGGGGCCCACCGGTTGGACGGTGTGGAATCTATGATTCCATACCACGTATAGCTTCCATATGGTAGTAGAGAGCACAGGAACGGTTCAGATCATTCTAGAGGATGCAATCTATGGGTAGAAACCTGCACCATACCATACGGATGTACTGTGGCACCGTACCGTATCAAGACCCTAAAAGGCTTTTTTGGTGATTTAAGCAGAGTAATATAGACAAAAATCTTCTGCGAAATTACAGGAATCGCTTCTAATTTTCTCTCTGGTCGAGGGAAGTTGAATGAATTTATCGCGATAGTTTTACAATTTCGTAAAGCATTTGAGGAAAGGATAAATATCAAAACTAAAACTCAAGATATCGGTAATTTATCGCGATAACTTGAGATCAAGCTAAATGACGTGAAATCTGAGAAAAATATCGGACTTCTGCAAATTACGAAAATCACCTTTTGCCAATTGAAGAATCATAAGATCCTCCTTTGGAAGTGTTGTCCATGGTTGGGGTAATCCAGACCGTTGAAATGATGGCCCCACGGTCGATGGACGTTGAGCGAAATTTTACTAGATGGGAAAATCGCAGGCCTTTGAGTGGTGACCTTCACATTGACGCTTGAGATGAGAAATATAACGGCAGTACGATTCCTCCTCAGGTCCGTTAGAAGAGCTTTGCTAAGGCCACTTGCGTGTACAGGGCGGCTCATGCTCATGTGCAAGCCACCACATGTGCCAGCGTGGCCTATAGGTACAATATCCAAGCCATCCATCATATGGGTCTGACTGCGAAGGCTCTATTTTAAAAACAATAAATCCAGTCCATTCATCAGGTGAGCCACAACACAATTACAATTAGACCAGTTTTAAAAAAGAATAAATCCAGTCCATTCAACTTATTATTATTTTTTTTTTCAGCCATACGTTTACTTCATAGACCGTGGCTTGTATGAAGACTGAACTGAATTCTTTATGAGCATCTATAAAATGGTATTTCTCTAATGAATATATTAGTATGAGCATCTACAAAGTGGTATTTCTCTAGTGAATATATCGGATCTTGTATTAACAAGCCACACCGGCATATGGAGATGTGTAGATAAGTCATGCTTATTATTCAGTGTAATACAGGATCCACGGTGGCTAATGGAGATGTGTACATAAGTTATGTTTTGTTTTCAGTGTCTGCATATTTTTTAATACCTAATGCATACGTTAGGCTAGCCTAATTTGCATAAATTTGAGATAGTCCAATCAATCCATTAACTTACTAATCACACACTTCTCTCTCTCCATTAATCAAACAAGTCTATGTTAAACAAATTCATTCTATCTTATTTTTTCTCTCCCCATTTTACCCCTCAATCTTTTTCTATTTTATTCTTTCTCGAAAAAGTTTTACCATAAAGCACCCCAAACTCTTATTTCCACAATTTTACTAGCAAGAGAGACTAAAAGAAGAGAAGAAAGAGAAAATAGCTTAGAGAAAAATAAAGAAAAACTTAGAGGAAAATTAGAGATGAAAGAAAATAAATTAAAGAGAGACTTGAAAGAGATAAGAGAGAAAAGAGAGAGTAATCGAGGAAAATAATGTTTAAGAGAGAGATTTTAGATATAGCTTGAGGGGGAGTTTGAGAGTTAGGGAGTTTAGTAGTTGAGACAATTCAAGCCGTGCGGTTGATAATCTGGCCCAATCCAATCGTCCATCTGTCATTGTGAGTGAAAGGAATGATAATCTTTCTTATTTTTCTTGCTTTTTAAATTTTCATTGGCCTAAGGGTGGAACCCACCTTGTTATATGCATGATATGTAAGGGGAGCCCCATGGGCTTTGCTTTTTCTTTTCTTTTCTTTTGTGGTTTGTTGTAGGGCTCATAAGTGAGCTACACTGTGGGATAGGATGCCCCACACGCTATCACGACATTGACTATCTTATTCGCCCACCATGAATTGACCAACTTGATGGACGGACTATTAGAAAGGTAAGAGTTTCTTGTACACAACGGAGGATTGAAGAAAACGATAATGAAACGAACAGATCTTTCGAGTTCAAGGCTCGACTTGAATAGTCAATTTTTCAAGACAATTTGCTACCCTTTTTCTGGAATTTCCAGCAAGTGCAAACGAAGGAAATCTGCAAATTGTCTTCAGGATACAATGAACTCTCAATCCGATTTTCAACACGAAAATTTGCACATTTAAGTGTTGAACAAATCTCTAGTTTTGACACCGATATGCCTTAAGACGTTCAGAAAAAACTCAGCAAGAGATTAGATCGAGAATAATTGCACAGAAGATAATATTATCTTAAGGATTTTGAGTATTTACTTCTGGATTATAGTATCCAGGATTTATATCAATTGAAAGGTTATGGATTTCTTCCTGAAGAGGTGTTAAAGAGCCTCTTCAAGAAATCCATACACATTCACAGCAAATAATTGCCTTTTCATGAAAGGACATGACCCTTTGTCCTATGGCAGTTATTTCTGTACCCATTCAGACAGGCAGTTATCCAACAGGAAAAACTGTATCCACATAAGCGACACATGGCATACGTGTCACATGTACAATCATGTCACAATTATTCTCAATCAACTAAAAAATAATAATAATAATAAACATCAGGGTACCATGGCCCAAAAATATGAACCGAGTGCCAAAAAGACTAAGGCTCTCATAGCTCCTTGCGACGATGCGAAGTGCTAAGTGCACCTAATAAAGCGCCAAAAAGCACCCAAGCAGCCCTACAGCCCACGCCACGCGCGTGCGCGGACTGTTTGAACCCTGGTTGCATAAGCAAAAACCCCTTCTCTTACCGACTGGCTATACACACTATTTATGGAAAGTTTAAATAATTAATATATTTATTTACTTTCTAAAAATAACTTTTATTTTTGAAATTTATTTTTATTCTAAAAAACACAACACGGACTGGATCATCTAGGGTGGACTCATTTAACCTGAAATAAAAACAATATAGAAAACAAACAAAGAAGAAGAAAGAAGTAGACTTGGAACAAACATCATCCGGTAGATGCTGCTGCCTTTGACGTAGCCCTTATCAGAGTTAGTAGCATCCACCATTGGACCCTTCAAGGGACGCTGCTTGGAAACTAGCGTTGGGATGGGCCCACTCATGGGACCCACTATGATGTAGAAGTAAAATCCACACTGTCCATCTGTTTTGGGGGGCAAAAAAAAATTAGCCAGATCTATATCTCAAGTGGGCCACACTATAAAGAACAGTATTGAGTAGGGACATGAACGTCCACTATTGAAACTTTCCTAAGGTTACCATGTTGTTTATTTGTCATCCAACCTATGGCACAAGTCCACCGACCTTATTAAAGGGAAAGCACAGTATCAGCTTCACCTATGGCTTATATGGTCACAGCCGTATGCCGGTTTATAGCGGCGTGCATTACGCACATACACATGCACTTTCTAAACTTCATAGTAAGCTTACGTATAAGTGTTTATATGTAGGTTATGTATGTTGTTTATATCTAGGTTATGCTAAACCGTCGCAACATTGAGCTAGGTAGGAACATGTCTCATGTCTCTGAATTTTTAGACTTATGTTATTTTATGTATTTTCCTTCAGACACAGTGTTTAAACAAATATTATAGTGGAAATGTGATTATATATATATATATATATATATATAATATATATATATATTATATATATATATATATATATATTATATATATATATATTGTTACGTTATGGTTCATTACCAAGATAAAATTAAAAAAATTCTAAAAATTTTCATCATAGAATTCCAAGATCGGCACATGACAAGGTATCACATAATTTTGGGCATGACACACTTATGAACAAGTTGGATGGAAAATAAATATTCCGACACCCCAAGAATTTTTAATGGTGGGTATTCAATCATCACGGTTCCCTATAATGTGGTCCACGTAAGATTTGGACATACTTCATTTTTTGGTATCATGCCCAAAAATGAACTTTCAAAATGGATGGACAGAGTAGAGTGGATGTAAGAATGCAAATCGGATTGCGTACAGAGTTACCCAGTATGCTCTTTTCGTACTGAGTAAACTCTGTTGGGCTCACCTTGAGTGCATAACATTTATCCACACCGTTCATCTGTTTTTAAAGATCATTTTAGTCGTTGATCCCAAAATTGAAGTATATCCAAATCTCAAGTAGACAATACCACAGGAAATAGTAGAAGTATTGATTTCCTCCGTTGATATCTTTCTAAGGCCCCCTAGTGATGTTTATTTCTCATCCAAGATATTCATAAGATCACACAAACATGGATGAAGGGAAATCACAAATATCAGCCTGATCTAAAACTTTTGTGGCCCCTGATCTAAAACTTTTGTGGCCCCTAAGAACTTTTCAACGGTAGAATTTCCATTCACACTATTTCTGGTGGTTTGTTTTACTTGCGCTTTAGATATGCTTCATTTTTGGTATAACTCCCTAAAATTATCTGGTAAATAGGATGGACGTAGTGGATAAAATGTATGTATGACGGTGGGCCCTGAGTTACGCAGTAAGCAATCCGCTTCCCTAAGAATCATACATCAAGGGGGCCCCACAATGAGGGATCCACTTAAGCCGCGCCCTTCTAAATGACGGGTCATATAAACCGTTTAGATCATTGGAAGATGGCCTAGGTTAAAAAGCTTAAGTTGCGACCTTCTATTTTACAATACGTTGGGTTGTATTGGAGACCTCCTTGTTAGAATAACCTATTTTTGGTTTTTCGAGGGTTTTAGGAGAATGTCGAAAGGCAAAGAGTCGGATGATAATTAAAGTCTTTCACGTATTCAGCCATACTCTTCCATACCGGATGCAACTGATAAAGTCCCCATGTATTCTCTATCAGTACGTGTGTGTAGAGATGTGGTAGGAAACCTCTTTCCCCTCTGGACTCTATTCTCAATTATATTTTCTTGGAAGTTCTCATGGCCAACCGGTTGGACTACAAGTTAACATTCAAACATGTATATTATCCAATATCTCTTTTTTTTTTGGGTGACATCCAAACCGTCCAATAGATTGGCCCATCATGCTGATCATGTCAGGCAAAAAAACTAGGCACAATCCAATAATTTGATGGACCATAATTGTTTTTTTTTAATTTATCAGTGTCCAAACATTATTTTCTATGTTCAAATGATATCCATTACATCACTGTTGAAACACACGTGTGTAGGGACGAAGCGAATTGCCTGGTGGCTAAATGTTCAGGGATATCCATGGTGACCGGATGCACGCGGTTTGGGTACTACCCCGCCTGTCCCGGCCTACCATGATGTATAGATTTTATCCATACCGTCCATACATTTTTCATGTCATGTTAGTTTGTAAGCCTGAAAATTAAGCATATCCAAGGCTCAATTGAAACACACGATGGTGATTAAATGCCTACCGTTGAAAACTTCTGATATTTGTGTTTACCCTTCATCCATGTCTACATGACCTTATGAACAGTTTGGATGGTTTCAATAGTTAGACACTGCTTCCTATGGTGTGGTCCATTTGAACTTTAGAGCTACCTCATTTTTGGGCCCGGAACTTAACATGATAGGGGAAAATGGATGAATGGTGTGGATAGAAGCCATTCATCACGGTGACCCCTCATAGCCGTTACCCGTACCGAGCTCAGCTCAGCGGGGTAGTACCCAATCCGCACCCGAGGCCAACATGGCCTCATCTCTGGCTACAGTGGGACGCGGACCAGCAGGAAGTTCCTGCGCTGGAAACTAGGTGGAGCCCACTGTGATGTTTTTTAGAAATCTATTCCGTACATCCGTTTTGTTAGCTCATTTTAGGCCTTAAGACCAAAGGTGAGCAAGATTCAAGACTCAAATGGGCCGCGCTAAAAGGAAAATGTTGGTAGGGAAATATCTACCGTTGAAACCTCCCTAGGGTCGACAGTGATGTTTACATGCCATCCATACTGTTCATAACGTCATTCCTACTGGGATGAACTGAAAACACAAATATCATACTGATTCAAAACTTCTGTGGCCCCATGAATATTTCAACTGTGAATGTTTAATCCTCACGTTTTCGGCCCACATGAGTCTTGGATCCGGTTCATTTTTGTCTTCATGTAATAAAATGAGATCAAAAAACAGATGAACGGGTTAGATTTCTTACAAACATCACGATGGACCCCACCTAAGTTTCCAGCGCATGAACTTCATACAAAAGGCTTTCGCAGGAAATCCGCTAACCAATTAAATCCGTCCACGTTGGGTCCCGACGGATAGCCCATGACCATCGGGAACGGATTGGCTACTCCCCCTGACACCAGCCCCGTGGCTGATGGTCTGCGATCTGTGGGGCCCACCATGATGTATGTATTTCATCCATTCTGTTCATCCATTTTTAAAGATGATTTTACGGTTTTATCCCAAAAATGAGAGGGATATAAATCTCAGGTGGACCACACCACAGGAAAACAATAGTGATTGGATATCCATCATTTAAATCCTACTAAGGCCCACTGTACTGTTTATTTGACATCCAATCTGTTGATTAGGTCATAAAGACCCAGATGAAGGGAAAAAATAAATATCAGCTTGATCCAATACTTATATGGGCTCCAAAAAGTTTTTAATGGTTGACGTTCATTCAACACTGTTTCCTCTAATGCGGTCCACTTGAGATTGAGATATACATAGTTTTTTTTGTAATACCATAAAATGATCTAGAAAAATGGATGAACGGTACTGATGAAACACATACATCATGGTGGGGCCCACAGAGCACCGACCACCAGCCATTGGCTGGTGGCAGGGGGAGTAGCCAATCTGTTTCCCTGACCATCCTTTTCATATCCGTTCCTTTTCGGTGCCACGTCTCTGTCGCTCAGGCCAGTCAACTCCATGGCATTATGGTCAATTGCTTATGATTGGTGGGTATTTTGGCCTAACATTGATAATCCGGTCAAATGCTTGATTCTTCTTGATCGTTGAAAGAGGGACCGAAGATCCCGGAAATCCGAATATATTTTCAGAGAAACTCTGATACTCCGGCGGATTGTGATGGATGATATACGGGCACTTAGAAATTGGTACTTAGTATGCAACTAATCCAAATTGAATTGTCCAAGTAATGGGTCTGATGAACCAAAAATAATCTTATTTGATTATCTATTGGTGGACATTTATTGGACAATTAAAAATGAATGAAAATTCCGATTGTCCTATTTCAACAAACATGTGTACACGAATCAGATATTAGGATTAGGGTTTAGTGTCAATGGTTTATACAATTTGGTCGGTTTGATTTTATGAAATATATGACCAAGTACAATTTCTGAGTGCATGAGTATCAAGGGTCATAGTCTGCCAGAGTATGAATAGCTCCCCCTATTATTTTTGGGAAATAATAGGGCGAACGGACGAGTCCGTACGACGCTTTAGGATTTTCGCCGGGCGGAAAGTTAGTATTGGAAAAGCAACATTTTAGGGTTCGGCAGCTACTATTTTTACGAAAAAACCTTTGGACGGTTAGGGTAAGCAGTTGTAGAAAGGAAGGGTATTTTGGTCTTTTAGGTTCATCCGTACAACCCTAGGTCTAGTTTGCAAATTAGGGCCCATTTGGACGGGGGGGATTGAAAGAGAGTAGGTTGTAATGGGGTGGATTACACAGAAATCAATACTCTTAAATGTAAGTAAGTGGATTGTCTTCAATCCCATTGTATTGGATGATCCAGCGTGCAATGGATGGGTATGTTTGGCAGGGCCAGCGGATCCAGCATGTTGCCACCTAATTAGTGGGTAAGCACGCTGTCTTAGCCTTCATACATGTAAGAGGTGGGACCCACTTGATGGACGGCTCGGATCTTGCAATAATTGTACTACATGTGAAGTGTGCAACGAGTCCATGTATCGGATGGACAGGGGCCCAGCATGCTTGGGATATGATATGGTGGAGCCACGACACGACTTGCCTGTAACCCAGTGCTCTGTGGGGCCCACCATGATTTTTAGTTACATCTACTCCGTCCATCTGTTTCACCAGCTCATTTTAGGGCATGAGCCAAAAATAGAGGAAGATCTAAAACTCAAGTGGGCCATAACATGAGAAACAGAAGAGATGGAAACGCTGACGGTTGAAATCCCCCAAGGGCCCACCGTGATGATCGGATGCCATCCAAGTTGTTCATAAAGTGATTCCCACCCGGATGAAAGGAAAACACAAATATAACCTTGATGAAACCTTTTATGATCTCCACTAAGGTTTCAACGGCTGACGTTAAGTTCTCAACTGTGGCCTACTTCAATTCCGGATCTCCCTCATATCTGGGCTCTTATCCTAAAATAAGCTTATGAAAGGGATGGACATAGTAGATATAACACAAACATCATGGTGTGCGATAAAGCTGAGTGCCTGAGTATCAAGCGCTGACCTCTGCCAGAGTATCAAATAACTTTTCACGAGTAACCTCGCAAAGATGCTTCTAGACCACGGAGGCATTTGCTTGGTTTTGTAAAACGAGCAGGGTTAATTTAGACATTTCACACCTAACAGCCAGCTTTGCTCCGACTCCCAGCGGTAAATCCTCCGGACTGTTGTCCGCTTATCTCCTTACCCGGCCAAGCACGTCGTCGCCCGTACACCCTTGGATTAGACGAGCTAATCCCATGTATTATGACCTACTCCCTTTCAATCCCCCCGTCCAAACGGGCCCTTAAGGTTTCGTTGCAGCGAATAAACTTGTTGGCTGAAACCTGCGGTCTATACGCCTCAAGAACCCTATTTTTGGAGAATATTAGGCAAGTCCTCGGCCTCACCCAAGACGGTGCATCTCTTACCATGGGGCCCACCTTGATGTGTTTATTCAGAATCCACACACTCCATTCGTTTTTACAGATAATTTTAGAGCATGATCCCAAAAATGAAAAAGATCCAAATCTAAGGTTGACCATGGTCTAGGAAAAAATTGGTGATTGAACACTTTACCATTAAAAACTTCTTAGGTAACACCTTAATATTTTACGTGGTGTTTATTTTCCATCCAATCTGTTGATAAGGTCACATAAGCCTGGATGAAGAGAAAAAATAAATATCAGCTTGATCCAAAACATTTTTGGTCCATTAATAGTCAATCACCACCGTTTTCTATGTTGTGGTCTACCTGATAAGTATATCTTCTTCCGATTTTGGATAATCCCTAAAATGATCTGGAAAAACGGATGGACGGGGTGGATACAGAATAAACATGTCAAGGTGGGCCCCACGGTAAGGGCTGCACCGTCTTGGTTGAGGCCGGGGTCTCACCTAATTGCTCCCTAAAAAATAAGTTGAGTTACTTGATACTCTTGCAGAGTACTGTAGGTGCTACACAGGCACCAGCATTTGTACACTTGTCAATTATTTAACTAAATCAAAATTAAATCCACTAGGGATTAAGGTAGAAAAAATTAATTGAATGACTTTAATCTCTATTTTACAAAAATCTGTTTGTAGAATTAGAAATGTAATTACTTCTGGCGTTGACCATCTATTGCATGTAAATGAGTATACAGGTTAAGCCACCATTTAATAAAAATAAAAGACATCTTGTAAACCATCTGATGTGGGTCCAGTATCTGGACGGTTTGATTTTATCTATAAGCATGAAACTTATGCAATTTGTAAGTGCCTATGTATCATCCATCACACTCCGCCTGAGTATCAAAGTTTTCGTTAATAAGTTAAGGTAGCTATTGGTTTTCCTCTTAAGGAAAGAGGTAACAACGAGGTTTATGAAATTAAACCGTTTTGTCCTTCATGCAAAACACTCCCTCTTAAAAATCCTACTTTCTACCTCTCCTAGCTTAGAGGATCAAAATTGACGTATACTCCATAAAGAGCTTGAGATTTTTTCCAAGATCATGTCATTTCATGAAAATGCTAATAACAGCTCCCTTGTTATTAGTCGATTCAATGTAATCTTAATTAGAAAGATAGAAAACCTTTCAATAAGACTAGAAGTATTTTATTTGGAGACTTCTTTACTTTTTAAAAGTGGGCTCAAAGTCCTTAATGATATAACTCACTTTTCCAAGTGATGACAGACTAAACAGTCTTTGATCAAGGCATTTTATAACTTATTGGAAAGCTTATTGAATTACTTTTCAAACAAGTCATATATCACTTAAATCCAAGGTATAACGGGCAAAATTCGATTTGCTTAATCAAGGTGCATGATGCTGATCGTGCAAGCAATGTGAGTTACATTGTCAGGAATCATGGGCTCACTTACGAAAGGTCAAACAACCTCCAAATGAGATTATTTCAGTTTTAGTTGAAAGCTTGTTGAATTATCTTTTGAACAAGTTGAAGATTGCCCAAATCCGACTTATAACAAGAGTGTTCTGAGTGTATCCATATGATCACGTGATATTGAAAAAATTACAATCACAGTATCTATAAAGCCGTGGTCATGGTACGTACAAAGTCGTGATCGTATTTTGCACAAACATACAATTTCAATTTTTCCAACATCATGTAATTCCACGAAAACACTTATAATTCTCTCATTACAAGTCAGATTAATACAATTTTCGAATCGCTATAAAGATAATTCAATGAGCTTACAACTAAAATTAAAATAATCTTATTTCGATATAATTTGGCCTTTTAAAAGTAAGCATAAAAGTTCGTAAAGATGTAACTCACTTTTCAGTGACTTTCTAGTCAGATAATGATAAACCAAATAGTTTCCGATTAAGTCGTTTTGTAGCTTGTTAGAAGGCTTATCAAATTACCTTTTCAACAAGCTTAAGATTATCAGATCCGAGGTGTAACGAGGGGGATCTAGTTCATTTACCTAAGTCATGTGTTGTTAACATGCAAACAACGTTAGTTATGCCATTAGGGATTGTAAGCCCACTTTTAAAAGGTTAAATAGTCTCTAAATGAGATTATTCTAATTTTAATTAAAAATTGGTCAAATTATCTTCCCTATAAGCCTATATTGCCCAAATATACCTGTAACGAGAGAGTTATATTGAGACTCAAATATTGCATATTTAACTCTTTAATTACATTTGTTATCCTGCATTTAAGTATTGATTCGATTTAATTATATACGTTTTTGTTATGCGATTCGAACGACTATAATGAATATGTGCTTAAAAAGATGAATTTAGAGCTAAAAATAATATAATGAAGAATTGAAGATTTGGAAGTCATTAATGAAGAATTCACACGTCAAAGATATAAGGAAACCAAGTGAGGAATGAAGAAAATTAAATATTTGAAGTGAAGAAAATGGATCCTGAAAATTGGCCAAAAAAATCATATTCTTAAATGTCGAATCTAAAAAGACAAAGTCCTAAAATAATTTCAAAAATAGACTTCGATGATATTGAAGTTAGTTCGATGACATCGACAATTCAGAAATTTTGAGCTCAACTCGCAGATAGCTCTGGACAATTTCCGATGACACCAAAGATGTCATCGAAGCTGACATCGAAAATACGCAGTGTGTAAAATTGAGGCGGTCTGTAAACTTTTTCGAGGCGGTACGAAAGTTTGAGTTCTGAAACTATTTAAGGGGTCCCTAAGCTATTCCAAATCATATTATAGGATTTGGAAAGGGAGAGAAAGCCTAGGTGGAGCATTGACAACATTCTTCTACTTTGATTTCTTCACGGGTTCTAGTAGATCTTTGAATTTTTCTTTTATTTTTGAGTTAGCTATGATTAACTAATCTCTTAGCTAAGGCTAAGGGATGAAACTTGTAGTTATTTTTAATGTTTAGTTTACTTTGGTTCAAGTTTATGTTAAACTTTCATTAATTATTAGTTTGAATGATGGAATATTTTTAGTTTTCTATGATTTATTGTGACTGTAATTATAGTAAATGCTCGAGAAGCTTTTAATATCTTCTTACTTATTTTGCAATTATGTGATCTGTAAACATCATGATCCACCATCGTCTATGGGCATGCTAGATGCATAATTTCCTATGATCATTGCATTGGTACTTTATGAGGGAACTAAACTAATGAAAGTTCAAAAATTCGTTATGTTTTAACTGCTCCATCATTCGATTGAATAGGATGACTTCGATTCCAATCGAATTATCGTTGAATCAATTATATTAATATTGATATTGCTAAAAGTGGATTTCTAGTTCCTTAGTCTTTTATCTTTATTAATTAAAACATTTTTCTTCATCGCAGGATTAAAAATTTAGATAACCAAGTTAGATTTAGATTAGTTCTAAACCGTGTTCCCCATTCTCTATAGATTCAACCTCGGTCTCACCGAGTTATTACTACAGCATAGCCCTGCATTTGGAGTTGTGAATAAGTTTTTGGTACCGTTACCGGGGAGTGACGTTGAACACAATTATGTTTAAGTTTTCTAGATTTGATTTTTATTTTAGGTTATATTTTTCTTGTTTTCTAAATTTTTCTAGTCTTGAATTTTAAGGATTTTTAAATTTTTAGAATTTTGTTTTTAGGATTTATCTCCTTTTTTTTCTCTTTCTCTAACATTACTAACCATTGTTTATTGCTTTTGTTTTATTAGATCTTCACTTTAGTTTCTCTCTTCTGGTAACATCTTCCCTTACTCCACCTATTTACTTTCCATATTGTTATAAGATATTTATATATGAATTTATTTTAGAATTAGATTCAGAATTAGAGTTTTATCATATTCATGCAAGAGTAGACACGTGAATACTCTAATATACTTCTAGAAGACGAGAGATACGTTAAAAGGTTGTCAGATGATTATGTTAGAAAAAAAAAACCATCTCAAAAATTTAGTAAAACCATGATTGAGAACCAACTGGGATATGATATTTCAGTAGTTAAGAAGCCCATACTTGATCATATGAGGGAGAACAATTATGTTCCACCGATTAAGAAATCACTACGAGAATATAGGAGGGAGAATAGTTATCATCCACTAGTTAAGAAGACAATGTATGCTTATATTATGGGTGATAACACTTACCAACAATTATCAAATACTCCCACATATGACTATAATTTGTGGAAGCATTAGGTTTAAATTGGAGAAGTGTACCAACCATATATTTTAGTGACTATCCTCTTGAATCCCCTCCTTATGAGATCCAATTAAAAATAATCTAAGAGAATTCACTTCAAAAATACATGGATGCTCAAGAACAATTCAACCAACATGTCACGCAATCATTTGCAGACATTAGAAAATCATTAGAGTTGATTGAATCATCTATTAAAGAAAGTTAGTTGTGCCTTATTAATGAGAAAGAGACTAGTTTATCTCAGCCTTAACTTAATCTAGAAACACAATACGAGGAAAGTGATTCCAATTCACTTGTGGAGTATACTAAATTTGTGAATGAGGAGTTGGATTATGATCATGAGTATATGGTTCAACTTTCTCAATAGTCAGTTTCAATTACGGTCCAAGTTAATGATTGAGACGCACAAATACTTTTCAAACATAGTAATCCGGTCTACCTACATGACACGTTTGATTCCAATGTGGTGAATGAATCCATTTTAACTGAATGTCTCGACTCCGTAGAAGTATGCTTGGCACACTTTGTAGATTCAAATGATCCTATGATAAAAGACATAGTGGATGCCTTGTAAGATAGTACATCGGTAGTTGTTATTGACCTAGAGAATTATTATTCTGAAGCACCTCATTCTACAGATTTGGAATGCTTATCATTAAAGGAGAAGGAGATGAAAATTGAAACGAAATCTATAACTTTAGAATGTGTTGAAATTACACTGCCTAATGAGATTTTTTTCAGAATTTTACCTAAATCTCTAATTCACCGTGGTGTACTAACATTGAAAATTTTTCTGCCACAAGTGAGTATTATCCACTTTAGATACCTCAAGGGATTAAACGAAGATTTTTTGTTGATGTTCATAAATTTCTTTAAACATTCATGCTCTGGAGCATCCAAACTTACTGCAAAAATAACTTTTGGATAATCTTGTTGAGAAACCTATTGAGAAATTTAACGAGACATTGGCCATACGAGGAACCTAACTGTCAAGAATGATTAGTTTACTCTTGCTTTCTTAGGGTTAGGATTTATTTCTTTCTTAAGATTAGTTTGTTTTATTAAGTTTAGTATACTTGTTAAAATATCTTTACATAGGAAGATCGCACTAGCCTATTTATTATCGCCTTATGGGTACTCTTCATCTACTCTCCTTTATTTTCATTGCTTACAATTTTGCTCTTATTGCATATGTTATATATTGAAAACAATGTAGATTTTAGGTTGGGGATAGATTTTCTTTAAGAAATTCTTCAAACTTGAGCAAAATTTTTAGATTTTTAAGCTAAAATTCTTCAAAATTTTTGAAATTTCTGTGAATTTAAGTGATTTTAAAGATAATTCATAGATTAAAATAATAAGATATTTAGTTTTAAGGATTGTTCAAATTTCAATTTTAGTTACTTGATAAATTTCTAAAGTTAACTTGAAGTTATTAATTCTTAATTTGAAGTTTTTAAACAATGATTGAGTCATTATTTCACATATCATATCTAGCTTGCACATTAAAGTTTAAATTTGATATTGAATTGTTAACTTGATGATTATTAAGAATGATAGGAACCAAACCCGGAGAATTTGTCTATCATGTTCAATAAAAAGAATTGAAAAAAATAAAGAAAGAAAGAAGTAATACCCAGCTTTAAAAAAAGTTATTGTCGAAAAGGACTACTTATCAAAGTTCATTAAAATGACTGTTATAAAAAATTGAAAGAAGAAAAAGATGAAAATAGTGTGAAATCCGTTGATGAAAAAATCAAAAGTTAAAAGAGTAGAATGTTGAACTGTAAGACAGGTTTTGGTTATCTTGAACTCTTTTAATTATCAATGTTATCGTGAAAGTATAAAACTAACATTTTGGTTGTGATAAGTCTAAACTTCATTATCCACCAATGGAACTCAATGTTTGGAATTATTCTAATTATAGTATTAATATTTTGAACTTAATTATAACATTTACCAAGTGCTAGAGTTTAAGATATAGTATTTAATATTAATGTATTTTACATTTCTATAATTTAGATTTTTTTAGAACTGCTTGAGCTCAAAGAAATTATTCATTTGTTTTCGACACATCTTTCGCATGTTTTTCTCGGGACTTGCAAAATCTTAGTTGGAGTGTGTGTTGAAAATCAAATATTACATATTTAACCCTTCAATTACATTAGTTATTTTGGCATTTAAGTGTTAATTCAATTTAATTATATACGTTTTTGTTATGTGAGGTAATTGAGAAGACTATGATGAATATGCACTTAAAATGATGGATTTAAAACTCAGAAGAAGATAATGAAGAATTATATATTTGAAAGTCATTAATGAAGAATTCACATGCCAAAGATTCTAGGAAATCAAGCGAGTGATGAAGAAAATAAAAAATTTTAAGTGAAGAAAATAAATCCTGAAAATTGGCCAGAAAAATCATATTCTGAAATTACGAATCTAAAAAGACAAAGTCCTGAATTAATTTTAGAAATAGACTTCGATGACATTGACAATTCAGGAATTTCGGGCTCAACTCAATGGACAGTTCTAGACGATTTCCAATGATATTGAAATCAGTTTGAAGCTGACATCGAAAATGCGCAGAGTGCGTAAATTTGAGACAGTTTGTGAAATTTTTCGAGGCAATACGAAATTTGAGTCTCAAAACTATTTGAAGGAGTCCCTAAGCTATTCCAAATTATCTTTTGAAATTTAGAGAGGAAGAGAATGTGTAAGTGGAGCGCTGACAATGTTCCTCTACTTCGATTCCTTCACGGGTTCTAATAGATCTGTTAATTTTTCTTTTGTTTTTGACTTAGCTATGACTAGTTAATCTCTCAGCGAAGGCTAAGGAATGAAGTTTGTAGTTATTCTTAATATTTAGTTTACTTTGATTCAAGTTTTGGGCTTCTACATTAAAATGATATGAAAAAAAATGGATAGACAGTTTGGATAAGACCCATACATCACGGTGACCACTTAAAGCTCCTGCCCATTCCCATCTGGAGACAGACGGGGGTAGGACGCAATCCGCGTCCCTCAATGTGATGTGTGAGTGTCATCCAAACCATCCATCACATGTGTCCCCCATTTAGGCCCTGACCAAAATCCAGTTTGATCCTCTGGTCCTTTGGGTTGCACCAAAGATGATAATAGAAGACATTGGGGAAGGGACTACCACCATAGAAACTTCTGAATAGAATGTACAGTCCATCAAGTTATGTGTATCCAATCCAATCCAGCCATTAGATGATCCCTAGTAGGATGAAGGGTCTCACAAAAAAAATCATCCAATTAAAGAACTCATGTGGGCCACACCACGTCAATATATGGGTTTTGGGCATGATTATAAATTGCTCCCTATAGTTTGTCCCACTTGAGTTGTGGATCTGAATAATTCTATGGTAAAAATGGGCAGTTTAACAGGATACACAGTTAAGATTCCAAATAAGCATCATGGGTGGCCCCCATATAGCCCAAATGTATGGTAATAACTGTGCGATCTGAACATGCATGATCACTCATCGTAAGAACACTCCTGACACGGATTGCATGTGAATCCTACGACGGGAAGCTAGTTGTAGCCCACCATGATCTTTGAGAAATCCACTACGTTTATACATTTTTCCAGATCACCAAAAATGGGGTAGATCCAAAACTCAAGTGGCCCGCACGACAAGAAAAGGTGGGTAGGGAAATACATGTCATTGAAGCCTCCCTGGGTCCACTGTCATGTTCATATGCCATCCATACCGTTCATAAGGTCATTCCTACTTGGATGATATGAAAACACAAAAATATTAGCCTAATCCAAAGCATCTGTGGCCCCACAAACTTTTCAACAGTAGAAGTTTAATCCTCACTTTTTCCTATCGTGCGACCCACTTGAGTTTTTTTATCTACCTCATTTTTAACCCATGTCCTAACATAATCTAGCAAAACGGATGAACGAGGTGGATTTCTCACAAACATCACGGTGGGCCTCACCTACCTTCACAGACGGACTATCTTGCGAAAGGGCTTTCTCTCGCAATCCGCGTCCTACCTATACCATAGCATTGTAAAAACTCAGAAGACTCATATCCTCAAATCCTCTCTCTCTTTTATATAAATACCAGACTCTTTCAACGTACCCACATCACATACATACAAACACTTGCAGCTTCTCTTCTCCTATAATGGTTGCACCTACAAACCAATTTCTCTCCTTGATTCTATTCACATTCACTGCTATTTTTGTTCTAAATCTTCCATGTGCTGCTCAAGCCATGGATTGTAACTTTCAAGCCATATACAATTTCAGCGACTCGATCTCAGATACCGGAAACCTTATCCATGAAGACAATCTCGGTCCCTTTTCGCCCATCATTAAACTTCCGTATGGCGAGACGTACTTCCACCGATCCACCGGTCGATGCTCGAATGGGTTGCTCATGGTCGACGTACTTGGTATTGAAAAATCTCTTCCATTATTTTTTTAATGAGTTGGGTCCATTGTTTAATGGTCTAGATTGTTGATCTGATGGGCCCCACATTTTCTCATACTCATTCAGAATATTATTTATTATTTTTTTCTTTTTCTACAACAAGGTGGTTAGATCTTCCCTTTCTCAACCCATACCTTCAGAGGGACGCTACATTCAATCATGGAGTTAATTTTGCAGTAGCTGGAGCAACGGCTCTCCAGTCGTTCTTTTGGGTGAACCTTCTCGTCCTAATGCCTTATATAAACAGTTCTCTTGAAGTCTAACTCAACTGGTTTAAGGCCCACCTCAGCTCTATCTGCTTTTCGCAAATCGGTAAGGTCTACCACGATCCATGGTTTCACATTAAATTCATCTTAATTGTCATTATATGACCATGTTTCAGTTTGTGCAAGTGAGGCCCATGGCCCACTAATCCAAACCATTGGCTTGTTGGACCCGTCGCAGATCCGAGTCAGGTAGGATCGGGCCCAAGCCCGAGTATTAAGGACATAAATAGAATAAGTCCGTTATGATCATTGGATTGGGCATTAATAGTAAAAAAAAATTGTAAAATCTAGGCCCATGTCCTTCTCAATTGGGCTTCAAAATCTAACCCAGGATGGACGACCTCATAAATCTCTTTTATCTTTTAGAATTGTGGCCTATTGAACAACAGTCTATATTGAACGGCAAATATTCTTATATCGAATGGCTACCACACTTTATCAAGTGATCATGGTGTGACCCATCTTGTATCTGATCAATTAGTGTTCTAACACTTATTATTATTATTTTGGGTGGGCCAACAGAATGTGCACAGAAGCTGTAGAAAGCACTGTTTTTGGTGGGAGAGATTGGTGAGAACGACTACAACTATACTTTCCTACAAGGAAAATCCATTGAAGAGGTTACAACCTATGTGCCCAATGTGGTTCACACCATCAAGAATGTTGCTTGTGTAAGTTCTCTTTTTCTGTCTCGATATCAATGTTCAAACATGTAGAACATCCTAGCCGTGTATTGCATGGGACCCACCATCTAGATTAATTAGCCGAAAAAAGGTCTGCATCCTCATGCTATCATGGGCCCACCAAATAAATAAACAATCCCCATCATGCATTTGTGCCTAAAAAAACTCTGAAACCGACCTTTGAAGCCTGTATGAGAACAGATTAACTGTTGAATCGTTTCTAATTATAATTATGATAATTTTGTGGTGATGATCGATCCAGCAACTCATCGACGCCGGTGCCATTCATCTTGTCATCCCCGGGAATTTACCGATCGGCTGCATACCGATCTACCTCATAGCATTCCATAGCAACGATCCAACGTTGTACGATTAAAACAAGTGTTTAAGATACTTCAACAACTTCGCAATGTACCACAACCGTCAACTCCAGCGGGCCATCCAAAAGCTGAAAGAGGAATTCCCCCACATTCTGTTAATATACACTGATTACTACAATACGCTAATGGGGATCATTAACCATGCTTCAGCTAAAGGTAAGTGCAAGTCGCGTCCCACTTATGTAGCATGGTTAAGTGTAGGTCGCGTCCCACTCATGTAGAAAAACACATCTCATGCAGATAACATTAGCAACCTGGCCGCTTAGCAAATAGCAGTCTAGCTCTTATGATTCTGTTTGGATCAAAATCACTAAGGGTTTCTTTCCAATGTTGATGACCAGGATTCGAACCGGATAGTTTGATGAAAACGTGTTGCAGAATTGGTGGCGCTTACAACTTCAATCCCTCTAGTATGTGTGGTGCATAGGGTATTCAAGTGCACCCTAACCCCGAAAAATACATCCATTGGAATGACATTCATCTCACCCAAGAGGCTTATGGGCAAATGGCTTTATGGCTCATTTTCAGCATCGCCAAATAGTGGAAATGTTTCGTGTAGACATTTTTTTTTAGCTTTTCTTTTTTTGCAGATTTTTACCTAAAGATTAGAAACATAGGCTTTGTTATTTTTATTTTTATTTTTATTTTTTTCATATAAGAGTTAATTAATTCTTAATTTGAGATACATGTTCATTGTCAATCATTTCTCCTCTTCCTCAAAACTATTTAAGATCAATGAGATACTTTTCTTTTAAAAAGTTCTTGTGAGGTATCGTGGTGCGCACGTAACATGCTCTCGAGTCATCATTTATGCAGCTCTAAATGTTAGAATGTGAACCCAGATATAAGGTCGATCTAAACACTCATAATTGGAAAACCCACGATCGCGATATGTATAAAGCGATGCTCATGGTATGTACAAAGTCGTGATCATATTTTGCACAAACATACGATTTCAATTTTTCTAACATTATGTGATTATACGAAATCACTCGTAATTCCCTCGTTATAGGTCAGATCAATACAATTTTGAGATTGCTAGAAAGATAATTCAATGAGCTTACAACTAAAACTAAAATAATCTCATTTCGATATAATTTAACCCTCCAAAAGTAAGCTTAAAATTTCGTGAAGGTGTAACTAACTTTTCAGTGACTTTCCAATCAGATAATGATAAACCAAACAGTTTTCGATCAAGGCGTTTTATATCTTATTAGAAGGATTATCAAATTACCTTTTTAATAAGCTTAAGATTATCATATTCGAGGTGTACTGAGGAAGATCTAGTTCGTTTACCCAAGTCGTGTGTTGTTAATATGAAAGCAATGTTAGTTACGTCATTAGGAATTGTAAGCACACTTTTAAAAGGTCAAATGGTCTCTAAATGAGATTATTCTAGTTTTAATTGAAAACTCATCAAATTGTCTTCCCAACGAGCCTATATTGCCCCGATCTACCTGTAACGATAGAGTTATGAGTGTTTTCATGGAATCGTGTGATGCTGAAAAATCATGATTGCGGTTTACATAAAGCTGTTATCGTGGTTTTTCCAGCATCGCTTGATCTTATAAAAATGTCATAATCCCCTCGTTATTAGTCGGATTCGGGCAATCTTGGGCTTATTGGAAAGATAATTCGATGAGCTTTCAAATAAGATTTGAATAATCTTATTTAGAGATTATTTAACCCTTCAAAAGTAGACCTAAAATCTATTATAGTGTAACCAATATTGCTTGCACAGTTAGCATCGCATCGCTTCAGTAAACGGGTTTAGGGTTGTACATCGAGCCGAGTTGAGTCGAGGTGGGCCAAGCTCGGCTTGACTCGTCCATGCTATACTCGAGTTCGAGCTTGAGTTTGAGCTCGCCCTTGAGCTCAACATTGAAGCTTGGCTTGTTTGCCAAAGCTTTCGAGTCGAGTCGAATTTACCTCGGTAGGGTAAGGGAAGAGGGAATGGGGACGAGTAAGGTCGGGTATGGTTTTTTAGTAAAAAAATTTAAGTTTCAACTTCTTCTTTTTTTAACCTAAATATATATATTATATATATTTAATATTAATATAATATATATAATATATATTATTAAAATATATTACTCAAGCAGAGTCAAGCTCGAGCTCGAGTTTCAAGTCAAGTCGAGCTCAAGTCGAGTTAAGTTGAAATACACCATGGTCGAACTTGGCTTGAACTCAACTCGAGCTTTAGTAAACAAGCTTGACTCGCCTTGAGTCGGCCTTTCAAGCCGAGTCAATCCGAGCTGAGTCGAGCCGAGTCGAGCGAGCTTTTCGAGCTAGCTCGACTCGTGTACAACCCAAAACGGGTTGAATCTCCCTCGTTGTACCTCGGATTTGAGTGATCTTAAACTTATTAGAAAAATAATTCAATAAGCTTCCAAATAAGACATAAACTGTCTCGTTAAGGAATACATTGGTCAATGATTTTATAACTCAAAGTATATCTTCAACAACATCAACCACTTAGAGAGAGAAAGAATGAAAGTTTGCCAGAGAAAGTTACCAGGAAGCACAAAAGATTACCAAAATGCAGTGAGAAAGCACTTAAGACACTTAGAGAGAAGTGGTAACAGAAAAATTAGTAAGAGAATAGTCTTAAATGAAGGTTTAGAGTGGGAAAAAAAAAAGTCCAAGGGCTTTTTTATTTAAAAAATAATTTTTTTAAAAAAAGTATTAAGATATAGAAAAGTAATACTGTAAAAGGAGGTGTATTTTGAGTACAGAGAAAAAATCCAATATTAATTGTTAAGTGCATGCTTGTGTACAATAAAACTCATGTACAAGCCACACATGTGCCAACATTGCACATTGTTCTGAGATCCAATCCATTTGTTAGAACGACACCACTGTATTGATGCCATACATGTGGTGAATACACCAAACATTAAATGTATTCGGATTGGCTCTGTTAGGCGTACGCCATCTTATGTAATCGTGTTAATGGATTGAAGACCATGATTAATAGTATTTGCATCAATGTTTCATGTGTACAAGATTTATAATTTCTAGACTTGAGCGGTAATTAATGGTTAAGGCCAGTCCCTACATTGTAAGGTGCAACATAGGGCTCCATGTGTTGGAGATAATGCGGAAGCAAATCAGAATTCAATCAAACACGCAAAAGACAAATGCAATCAAAGCATGCACAAGTACACAAATTTTATATGAAAAATTCTCACGGAACCGGCACAAAGTAATAGCAAATCCACTATGAAATATGATTTACAAGAGATGGATGCAATTACATTGATGAAAACTCATTTGAATCTCTCCAAAATTCTAACTTTTCCTCTTCAGACCCCTTAATGATGCCTTAGAATACCATAATTCCGATTACACCGATATATATACCGTTACAATCGAAATAGGAAACAAATCACACATTTATGCAGAACCGCGCGCGCCGTCAATCTATGCATCGATCAATCGAGCCGGTATGTTCAATCAATCGAACATGCTCAAAGTGTCCAGAGAATTAATTGAGTTTTTCAAAATTTTGTTGATTGATCGACTCGACAACTCAATCGATCCAGACTGTTTAAAAATGTCCAGAAACCAATCTACACAAATCGAAGTCCACTTGATTAATCGACCAGGGTGTTTGATTGATTGAAACCCTGTTCCATATATAGATTGAAGACATCTCACAACACCATGCCCTTACCCTCCAGGTGGGTCACCTGGCCGTTGCCACTCCCAAGGAGATAGATCCAATATGCCCCCGAGAGAGAGAGAGAGAGAGAGAGAGAGAGAGAGAGAGTAAAAGTGGCCCCACCATGGAGATGACTGATCACAAAAGTCATGCCCATCCACTCATTAGACGAGCCACGCCTGCATTCTAACTCAGACTATATCGGCCATCCATTGATCTAAGCAGTGTGGCCTGCTCGGCGTGCTCTCATAATGGGACGCACTCCGGATCTGGACCGGACTTAGGGACGCACATGTATGGCACGACCAATTTTTAGCCTGAGCTTGGGCTCTGGTCATTTTAGCCCGGACCCACCCGCCTGCCCCAACTTCATCTATCTGTTCACCCCTGTACAACTCATCTAATTCACATGCCACCTCATATGCCAATGTGGCAAACAGTTGAAATATCCTAGCCATTCATCAGGTGGACCTCACCGTGTAGATGTTCTCGACCAGAAATAAAGGTAGTTCATTCAATAGGTGTTCCCTGATATTAGAAATAAGTTAGACGGGTTAGAAAACTTCCACTGTGGCTGCGGCCCACTTGACTAGTGGTCCAAATTGATTCTTGGGATCGAGAATCTAAATGGTGGTACCCTTCTGATGGATGGCTTCCATATTGCACCTGTGTCTCACACGCCTGCCTGCCTATGTGGTGGCGTATGCATTAGCGGACTCGTACACGCGTGTGGGCTTATCAAAGCCCATTTGATTAATGGATGGCCCTTTTGAAATAGAGATTTATCAAGTTTTGGATCTGCCTTATTTTTGTGCTGCTTGTGTCCCAAGTGCGTCCTAACATGAGGATGTCAAACGGGCATTGCGGTGGGCCCCACATTCCGCCATCAGGTACCGTTTGGTCAATGCACTCTTAAGCCTTTTAAGTGAAGCCAGCCACTCATCAGGTGGGTTGCACGTTTATGTAGAAAATGGACCGTTGATCAATGTTCAACTGTCTCACGTATATGGCCCACCTTATAAGTGCATGAGCCTGCCTGTTGGGTTGGAGCACATTCCTTCTCAGCCCACTTGTCTAATGCAAGCATATGACTGTAAGCAAGTATCATTCCTGGTGGCCCCACATGGGTGGTGCATTTCAGGGGTTCTCTGTTTTTGCACACAGCATAATAAGCGGTGTTCCGGACCGTCAACATGGGATGGTCACTGGAGAAAAATCTCTGATGAGAGGAGGATCATAAACTTCTACAAAACGGCCTAAAAATGGACACGAACGTCATTCCATGGGGAAAAGTTCATCAATTGGATGGACTGGGAATGGCCAATCATGCAATATATAGACGATCGTCCATCCACAACAAACCCAAGAGATGAATGTTTCATTCATGGACCGTTGGGCTAGGATTCAAACAATCCCAACTTGAGTGCAATCATCAGATAAAAGGAAATTGATATCCCCCTATAAAAATGGTGCATTCCCTATAATGACTGGGTAACACGAGGATGCAAGGAATTGGCCCATCAATGACATGGCCTATCAATTCAACTGTCCTGATTGTTGACATGTTTACCAATCTTTATGAGATGGTTGTCCAAAAAGGATCCCTCCATAAATTTAATAAATATTTATGAGAAGTTGCAAAAAATAAGAGGCGGGTGAACTATATCACAGTACGGATGGACTCACATGCCACATCAGCACAATCGCACCCCTCCATTTGACTCATCAGCAAAAAAAAAAAAAAAAAAAAAAAAAAAAAGAAAGAAAGAAAGATGCCAGCTATCACAGAATCCAATCATGTCACCATCCAAAACCAGAACTCTGCCAAGTCAGCATTGAATGGGCCACAACCTACACAACTAGCTCCACCTCCGCCGATCTTCCTCTTCGTCGACAGGAGTATACCACGCAGGCCGCCGCTTCGAATTGCTCAGTCTGTAGTTCAAGAAGACTTCTTCGTCGCACAGCGCCCTTGTTGCCACAAGGACGAGAGACTTCATGATTGGAACATCTTCCCCACTATCCCCAGACGCTCCGGATCTGAACCAAAAGCTGCCAATTCTCTTCATCCCCACCTTGTCTTCTCTCCCAAACAAAATATTCGGAACGTACGGTCTCATGTCCGCCTCGGCCAGCGGAAAATCATATGGGCAGACCATGACATTTGGTTCCGTCCCCTTCGCTGGGTGGTTAGCAAAGTGGGCGAGGGCAAGCGGGTTGCGCCGCTCCAACACCTCCCCACTACTCTCTCTGCGGGCACTTTCCAAAGGCTTACTAAGCAATCTCCACAGCCGGTCCGAACTTCGATCAACGCCTTCCGACAGGCTAGATTGAAATTCTGGCAGGGCAGAGCCATCCCATACTTCACGGGTTTCACTGCCAGCGCCCCAGGGCTGTGCATTGATGACAATCCCATCATATCTTGTAATTAGATATGGGTTGTTAGCATCAACCCGGGGGTATCCAGGGATATTGCGATAATAAGCAGGTGAGTATATTACACCAGGGTAGAAGGCTATCACAGCTCCGACTTGAGCAGCACCATCTACAAACAGACCTTGGCCTGCATCCTTGTGGGGAATTTGAGATGGTTTGACATCCAAGGTGTAGCCAGTGCAATCTTTCAAACTGTGGGATAGCTCCACGCGGGTCAATGGCCGTGTTTCCGGTACAACTGTGCTGAAAAATACCACAAGTAAGGTTCTAAGAGCAAATGACATTTTCCTTCCTAGTTCAAAATTTACATTGCACTAGCTAAAACTAGGGCTGCAACTTGGGTTTGGGTCATGTCGTAAAGGTCCTTGGGTCGGGTTCAGGTTGGAAAATGCCAACTCAATTTGAAATTGGGTTGTATTTGGGTTGAGAAAATTCAGGTCAGGTTATGTTGGGCACATGTATTTGGATCAGGTTGGGTCGCCTATAGAGGAATTAGGAATGGTTTCAGTTTGGGCACCTTGGGTTCGAACTTGAGTCAGTTGGGTTGCAGGATTGAGGTCAGGTCAGGTTTGGGTTGACCCTCAACCTGACCCAACCCGCCCGAGTTGCAGCACAACAGAAACTGAACCCTCGAATGTCTCAACAGCCCTGAATTCTTACAGATGAAATCTCTAGTACTAGAAACAATGTAGACATGCACAAAGCCCACATGTATGGGGTTCAGATTGTTCATTCTCTTGAGCCCTGCCATGGATGGGGCATAACATGAAAATCACATTCCTCGGACGATCCTGGTTGCTGATTGGAGTTCCACTGTGCACTGAAAATGGAAAGCTAGAGAGGGCATGATGGGTTCTCTATGATCAAATACTAGGATCATCCAGCTAGTTACAAATGGGGTATGCCCAGCCTGTGGTATGGCTAAATAGATGAATGGCCTTTTGGCAATGCATACATATCCATGGACATGTACACACGTATACACGTATATATGACTTTCAAATTAAGTCCAAACATAGTTGATGCTGCCAAAACAGAATACTGCCATATGCGAGATGAAGTTTCAGCAAATTCTTATTAATCCATCATCACAAATATAATTCATGGATCCAAACATCTTAATCATAAAAAAATTAGAGTAAAATAAAACATGTATCGGGATTGATCAAAGTCTTTCTGAATGTGCAATTATACCTACCTACTCAAACATAAGACATAAAACATAGTTGATGCTGCCAAAACAGAATACTGCCATATGCGAGATGAAGTTTCAGCAAATTCTTATTAATCCATCATCACAAATATAATTCATGGATCCAAACATCTTAATCATAAAAAAATTAGAGTAAAATAAAACATGTATCGGGATTGATCAAAGTCTTTCTGAATGTGCAATTATACCTACCTACTCAAACATAAGACATAAAACACATGCATTTTTGTATCTGCTTCTTCTTTTAAACTATTCATATATACAGTTGTCAAAATCCTACAATTTACGATTTGAGTCGAATCTTAGGCAAAATGATTTGAATCCTTCCTTGAATTCCTTTTTAGATGAACCCTATGATTCTACAATTTGAATCCTATGAGATTCAAATTATACTTGTTCTCTTCTTTTAAAACTTTACAAGGCTTTCATTTTATGTTTTCAAATTGGTGGGCGTTTTAGAATCATTTAAAACAGATCGATTATTTTTATTTTTATTCTTTATAAGAGAGGAGATTTGGGGATTTTGATATTAAAAAACCCAAACCAAAGAAAAATCAAAATATCTTTTTAAAATTATTTTTTTGAACGGTGATAAATTTATTGATTAAGGCCGCGGCCTAAAAGATGCAAAGATCCACAAATAAAAAGGAAAATTACAACTCAATCCAATTGTCCAGAAGCTGAGCAATGACCTTTGATGCAATCACCCATTCCATGATATGGGATTTTGTCATTTAAAACACCTCCACAGCATTCCTTTTCCGATTTATAAAACAATGATCATTCCTATCTAACCAAAGAAACCATATACCCGCTAGTAAACTTATACGCCAAACATATATCACAGCCTTTCCTTTACCCCCACCATGCCATGCCAGAAAGAATCGATCAATAGAACTTGAAAACACCCAAGCCACTCTGAACAATTTGAAGAAAGCATCCCAAAGCCTGTTTGCAAAAGAGAAATGAAGAAAGAGGTGATCCACCAACTCCGCATCTTGATAGCACATCAAACAAACATTCAGGAGGATCGTCTTTCTTCTTTGAAGGTTATCAACTGTTAGCACCTTCTTTTTCCCCACTAGCCAAGTGAACGCCACAACCTTTGAACACTATAACGCCAAACGAAGGATGTCGGGCTGAACACTTCATTGTTGCCATCCTCACTTATAGCCCTTGTAAAAAGACTTCACTGAAAATTTTCCTGATTTATCATATAACCATTTTATCGAATCCGCTTCTGATACTAACGGATACACTTTGGAAAGCAACTCAAGCAACCCAATTAACTCAACTATCTCTTCATCCTCTAAACTCCTTCTACACAGCGGAGCCCAAATGACTTACTCCTCTTGAATGGAAAAACATTTACCACACGCAAGTACACCTCTGAAGCAATCCCTGCTAACCGTGGAAACATTTCGCTCAACTTATTATCCCCCACCCATCAATCCTCCCAAAACCTAATAAGATTCCTATCCCCCCAAAAAAAACCAAGCACATCCCAAACTTTTCTCTTCACCGATGTCACACTTCTCCAAAGATAAGATGGCCTATACAATGAGGACAACCTTGTCCACCCTACCCCTTTCATCCACTCCATATTTCCTACCTGTTACTTGATGAGGACATTCGACCATTTAGAGTATACCAAAGGAGGAGATCGGCATAGCCTTCACTTTGGCTCGATGACTTGTAGATGGACCCAGGCGGGCTACATTGAAGACTTGAATACTCCACAAGCATGATCGTGCATCTTACACTAGGAAGATGCATGTGGGCTGCTTATTTGAGGAATTTTGACCATTAGATCACGAGGATGCGACGATCGGACCATTGGATCATGTGGACCCTTCGATCGGGCAGTTGGATTATTGTGATCCTTGATCAATTTGGTCGTTAGTATTAGGATTAGTTGATTTTATGTTTTTTTTATGGTTATTTATAGTTTAGGATGAGTTATTTTTAGTGTATTGCATCACGGGACATGTGAGGTATGTTTTTATTGAGGGGTATTTTTGTCAAAGCACATGTGTTGAGACTATATAAGGGGGAGACATCTAGCCCTAGCCCATAATGATGGAATGAAAAACAACTCTTTTGCTTGAAAAGTTCTTTCTCCCATATGATTTGAGATACTCTTGTGAAAAGAGACTACTTGGTGTGAAGCCTAGTTATCCTTTTCATCTCCATCTTATTCTCTTCTAAAGGTATTTTTTTATCATCTTCTTCTCAAATCATTCTTCTCTTCCACTTTTCTTCTACAAACCCTAAGCCCATTTACCATTTTCTTCGAAACTTAAACCCATTACCTAAATCCATCTTTTCCTATCCCTCTCCCTCGCTCCACCAAATCCAACCCATCACAACCAACTCCATACGTATGGATAGGGCCGTATGACCGTACGGTTAGTCCCTTCCCTCCGTTTTCTTCCCTTTCTTCAATCCATCTTCCTATCTTATAAACCCTAGCCTAAAACCCTAATCCTCAATTCCCTATGAAACCCTAAAATCCTTAATTCCCGAACCCTAACTATTCCATTTTCCCCAAAATTCCCAAACCCCTTGAAACCCTAAGCCTAGAATTGCGCAAATATGTCCACTGAATTAGAACCATACCTATGCTAACATGAGAGTTCCAATCTTTCATTGGGCCTTAGATTTTCATGCTTATGTGGTTTACGCTTGTGTGGGATTGTGATTTAACGTAAATCTAAATTTTATTATCTATTTGGTACTCTTTTAATCATGGTAAAATGGCATGTTATTATATTTGACTTACTTTGATTAATTTGTTAATAATTTCTCGCATCGACGTGGTTAGATCCAATGTTTGAAATGCCAGTATCATGCAATGTAATGCACCCTTGGGATACAGATACGTATCAGTTATCGCATGGGATATATCATTTGTATCACGTAATTTATCGCACTTTTTGGGAAACATGGGGAAACATTAGGACAATGGTTGAATTTTTTAATGAAATTTCAGGGATTATTTTTTTAAAAAAAAAAAAAAAAAACATTACTATACACTTTTAAATCATAACATCTCAAAACAAAGTGCACATAATATATTTCCTTTGTATAGGGTCCTAAGCTATGCGTTGTTTGTCTAAACAAAGGCAACTATATTAAAATATAATGCATAACATTTATAAATGTATGAAGACGTGTATGAAATCACATCCAATTCACTCAAAAGCAGATGATATAATAGAAAGTAATATTTAGAGTGATGGGCATCCAAAAGGTGGACCCACATGATCAACTTTAAAAGTGCAAATAGTTCGAATAGATAAATAATCACATACACAGCATATATGAACCTTCACATGCATCTCTTAACATCCTTTCCAGCCTATAAATTGAGTCAGTTCACTTATCAGGTGGGGCCTACTTGAAATCAATGGACAAATAATGGTATGATATAGTGCAACCTGTTTAATATGTGGTCCACTTGAATTTATATCTTCTCATTTTCGGGCTCATGGCCTAAAATGATCCAGAAAAATAAATGGGCGCGTGGATAAAACAAATACATCATGGTGTCCTCATAAAGCAATGTCCAGAAGCCACCTCGCTACTGGTGTGGGGCCCATCATAATTTATATATTTTGTCCACTCCTTCCATCCATTTTACTAGATAATTTTAGAGCTTGAGCCTAAAAATGAAGCATATCCAGAGCTCAAATGGACCACACCATAGGAAACAGTGTGAATTGAACGCCTACCGTTGAAAAATTATTGGAGCCTCAAAAGTTTTGGATCAAGCTTAGATTTGTGTTTTTCCTTCATCCATGTTTTTGTGATCTTATGAACATGTTGGATGACAAATAAACATCACCGTGGGGCCTAGCAAGGTTTCAACTTATTCCCACTATTTCCTATGGTATGGTCTACTTGAGCTTTGGATATGCTTCAATTTTCGGCTCAACCCATTAAATGAGCTGGAAAAATTGATGGACGGCATGGATAAACTAAATACATTCACCATGGGCCCAATAGAGTTTACTCAATACGATAAGAGCATACTGAGTAACTCAGTACGCAATCCGATTTCAACCAAGTGGGGGTAGTACCCAATCGCGCGTACGACCCAACACATATTTGGGTGGGACCCTGACTGCGGCCCCACCATGATGTATGTGTTGTATCCACACCATCCATCCATTCGGAGATATCATTTTAGATCACAAGCCAAAGAATGAGGCTAATCCAAAGTTTAAGTGGACCCACTGCAGAAAACAGTGGGGACAGTGATGGCTAACATTGAAACTTGAAACCATTTGTGGGGGGGCCACCATGATGTTTATTTGAGATCCAACATGTTTATAAGTTTAGGCAGACATGGACGAAAAGAAAGCACATATATCAGCTTGATTGAAAACTTCTGTGGCCGATAAGCCACAAAGAAGTTTTTAATGGTAGGCCTTTAATCCCCACTATATATATATATATATATATATATATATATATATATATATATATATATATATATATATATATATATAGGGTCCACTTGAGCTTTGGATTTGCCTCATTCTTTTTCTCATGATCTAAAATGATATCTCTAAATGGATGGACGAAATGCATATACAATACATACATCAAGGTGGGCCCCACTGAAAGGGCAGCACTGTCTTTCACGCAATCGGGTCGTACCGAATCCACTCTCTCTTAAGTTAAGGGGTGCAGATTAAGTGTTACCCGAATAATAGCTTAGTGGGTGTTCACCTTACTATAGGGCCCACCTTGATGATATGCAGTATATCTAATCCATCCATTCGTTTTTCCAGCCCATTTTAGGTCATGGTCCCAAACATTAAGCACATCCAAATCTCAGGTGGACCACACCACATAAAACAGTGATTATTGAACACTCATCATTAAAAAATTCCCAAGGCCCACCGGAGATTTGGATCTTCTTACGTTTTTGGATAACATCCTTAAATAATCAGAAAAAAAAAAAAAAAAAAAGGATGTGCAGCATGGATATAAAACGCACTCATCAAGATGGGCCCCACACGGTAAGGTTAACAACTAATCTACTCCCTAAGTTAAGAGATAGAGAGAGTGTTCGAAAGTCCTTCAACTCTCTTCTCCGTTAAAGACGGTCGAGAGAACAATGCAATCCATCCCAAAATCTTGTCGAAATCGCAATATTTCCAAAAATCTCTCCCGAAAATCTATCTTTTTGCAAATCCCAACCCAAATCCGCATCATCCTCATCGAAAATATGGTTTTCTTCAAAAATAATGATCTTCGAAGGAAAAAAGAAAGGTTTTAAGGATCTTACGTGATCCGGCGATGTCGACAGTGGCCCACCAAATCCAGAAGAAAGCGACTCCATCAGTAAGATCACAACCGTAAGAGAAATTTTTTCTCCAATATCGGTGATGTTGGCCGATATTTTGCTGTATCTTGCAATATATCACACGATACAAAAGAGTTCATCAATTTTTCTTTTTTCTTTTTTTTTTTCTAATTTCTGAGGGTTTTGTATCGCCGGACTGCGATACCAATAATATCGGTCGATAGTATCGATATTGAGAACACTTGTTAGATCACATGTCCTACATCATTACTTCTCTCCAAATGGCGCCCTCTTCCACTCCAAATCTCCAAACCCATTTTCCTAACAAATCCAAATTTGTGACCTCCAAACTTCTTAACCCGGCAACTTCTTGGTCCCAAGGCTTACAAACATCCTCCCATTTCATAAGATTTGTGCTTGTGTTCCACTACCTTCCACAAGAAATTCCGCTTAACTTTTTCCAATTTAAGTAATTCCGATTTTGGACACTTAAATAACAACAGATAATAGACTGGAAGATTAGACAATGTTGTCTTAATCAAAGTTATCCACCCACCTAAAGATAAATATCTACTCCTCCATTGAGACAACTTTCTCTCGAACCTCTCCACCACTTTGTCCCATAAGTGTTTCGCAGGTCTTCCAATAAATAGAGGAAGAATGAGATCCGTGGTAGGAAATGAACCCTCCCTACATCCGAATATACTTGCAAAGAACCCCACTTCCTCTTTCGATATTTCCACCCAAACTAGTTTTCTCTTACTAATATTCACTTTTAATCTTGATACAACTTCAAAACAAACCATAATCGATTGAAGATTGCTCACTTTTAGGACATCTGCTTCACATAATAATAATGTATCATCGGCAAACTGTAAGTTTGTAACTTGAAATTCCAAATTGTCCACCCTAAATCTTGTCACCAAATTGAATTTTTTTTTTTTTTTAAACACATGCACACACACCACCACATGCTCACACCATGGTGGGATTTCACCACCTATGGGTACTCGAACCCTCAACCAGGTGTTGAAACTCCTAAGAGTCTACCACCGGAGTAAGAGTAAGGACCCAAATTGAACTTAGCGCCCCTTGCTATCATTCTACTAAGGGACTCCATAACCACTATACACAGATATGGGGAAATAGGGTCCCCCTATCGTAATCCTCTGGATGTTGAGAATAAGACATTTACAGAACTATTGACCAAAACTGAGAATTTAAGAGAGTTATCACATTCCTAGATCCAAGATCGCTACTTGCAAACTACAACCTATCTTACCCAAGATATAATCAGGGAAATCCCACTCAACATGATCATAAGCTTGTTCAACATCCAGCTTACATGTAATTCCTTTCAATCCCTGCCTATTGTATGAATCAATGCTTTCATAAGCCACTAATTTAGAATCCACAAATTGTCTACCAACGAAAGACCCTTGTAACGGAGATATAACTTCCCCAATAATAGTGAAAAATCTGGATTTAGGGATCAACACAATGACTATGGCATCGCCCACCTTATCTTTACCTTCGACTCTATTCCCCTCCACCATTAATAACTTTTATGATAATTCTCGCAGGAGCAATCCCCATAGAATGAAAAATTTTCATATTTTCATCTACTTCAACGAAATGGGCCTGAGATCGTTGTCTCCATTTAATTTCATCCCCTCCTAATCTCGCATTGTAATTCATTCTTAAGACTTCCCGCCTTGTCGTTTCCTGTTCCGATAATTCTCCTATCTCTTCCTTTATATCGAGAAGCTGAATGTTGTGCAATAAACTTGATGTCTCCTCCTCTCTACCCCCCAACTCAGTTTTTCTCTATGCATTAATATTTCCTTTCAGCCTTTTCAACTTTTGGAACAAAGTAAAGCCTGTGCCTCCCTAGATTGAGAAGGAAGACCACCACTCAACCACTTTTTTTGAGAAACCCTCTTTCTCTAACCAAGATAGCTCAAATCTAAATAGATGGGGCCCCAATGCATTAATATTTCCTTTCAGCCTTTTCAACTTTTAGAACAAAGTAAAGCCTGTGCCTCCCTAGATAGAGACGGAAGACCTCCACTCAACCACTTTTTTCGAGAAACCCTCTTTCTCTAACCAAGATAGCTCAAATCTAAATAGATGAGGCCCCAATCCTTCTCTTCCAACTCTAGCATAATTGGGCAATGATACGAAATTGGTTTAGGCAGACTCCTTTGGTGCACTAATGGGAATTTCTCTGCCCATTCTAGGGAAATGAGAAACCGATCTAGCTTTGACTTGATTGCCTTTGCTTGCAACCATGTAAATTTGATTTTCCCCTCCGGTAAAATAATTAAAGGACCTTGTATGTTTTTCAAGGTAAATTTTCTTGAAAGACAAATAATAAAGGAAAAACAAGAGTTCTTTAACACTATGATGATAAATGGACTTTATACAAGTTCCCAATTGCCAATATCATGATATGTATTACTTTTCTTGGTGCAAATTGATGGGAAATGGATGATTGATGAGTTTTTAATTTTTCCCCCCTGATTCATTATGTTTTCAGATTTTTTTAATATTTTAAGAGAATCAGAAAAACACTTGATTTGATATGATTCAATCCCTATTACGATTTCCAATATGATAACGATTTTGACAACATCGCTTTTTAAATGAATCCTATGATTTTATGATTTTATTGTATAATACATTTTTAAAAAAATGTGCATGCACTCACAGGAGCATTTGAAGCAACTGAAAATCATAGGGTGCAAATCGTGAGAGATGTATATCAAACAATTGGACATCATACATTCAATACAATCGCTTCCACCATTCACTGCATAATCATCAATACCCAAGTGCATATGCACAGATGGTGCAGTGTTCTAAGGCCTAAACCTAAGTTCTAGGTAACAGGTCAAAGCCTTGTGCTCTTGAAAAGCCAAGTGGGTGTGGTTTAAAGAAATACCATGCTCTTTCTTTCTTTTCCTAAGGTAGTTTATGATTGATTTATGCTTTGGACACTTTATGAGTGGTTTCATTTGATTTTTCATTAGACTAGTGTTATTTTGGTCAAAAGTCATTAAATAAGGTCTATTTTGTAATTTTGAAAAGTTCTTGAGACCATATAAAGAGGGGAGGGGGGGACCTTAATTTTGGTTTTGTTTATGAAAAAAAAGAGAGAGAGAGAGAGAGAAGAGAACTCTCTTGTTTTCTCTCCAATCTTCATGTGATGTGAGGATATCTTCGACATGACCTGGAATGAAGATTTGTGCGAGGCCTATCTTCATCAACGAAAGTGCGAGGCTTCCTTCTATCCCCACATTCATATCTCTTCATCAACATTCAAGGTATTTCTTCAAGTTTTTTCTTTTCTTCTTCCCCCTTTCTCCAAAATCCATCAATAACCTTCCGATTCTCCTCCTTTACACCTTTCTCAACAAGCCGAACCTTAGAACCCAAAATCCAACCCTACCTAGCCCACACGTGTGGCCACACAGCCACACATGTGAACCCATAGGGATGGCCATACAGTCTCATCCCTTGTCCCTTTACCCTTCTACTTCCCTTACAACAAAACCCCTTCATTCCTACCTATAAACCCTAACCCTAAACCTAAAAATCCCGAATCTCCTAATTTCCCCAAATTCTCAAACCCTAGATCTTCAAATCCTTCAATTAAACCCAAATCCCTAAATTCCCTACATTCAAAATCCTAATTCCAATATCCAAATACCTGAATCCTTTAATCCATTTATTCAATTCCCCACTTTAACCTTAATTTCACCTCAAACTTTCCTAACCCTAGCTTCACCAACACCAAAATCTAGTAAACCCTAGGTAGTATTAGACCTTCCCATTTACAATAGGACTAACCTTATGCTGTTTGGATGTTTCTACATCCATTAGATCCTAGTTTCTCATGTTTAATGGTTTAGTAGGATGATGCTTGGCAACCTAGGCTTAAACTATGCATGATTTCCTTTTAGAATCTTGATATTTGTAATGATGGTAGCAAGATTTATAGTTTTCATTAATTAATTTAAATTTGTTGATTGATTTCTCACATTATTTGAGTTCATGCATTGGTCCTACATTAGCAAGAGTAGAAACCTAGATCATATTAGATGCATTAAGAGCTATGACCATAGGGTACTAGTCAAGGACAATAAGATTAATGAAAGGTGGAGAATCTATTTTGAACTTCTTAAATGACAATCACTCTTAGGAGCAAAGGGATAAAAGGAACCATAAACTCAAATAACAATGGAGTCCATGGATTCTTTCGTAGGATTAAGAAATACGAAGTAAAAGGACTTTGAGAAAGATGGAAACAGGAAAGGCTCTTAGGCTAGATGATATACCAGTGAAGGTTTGGAAATGTATGGAAAATATTGGGTTACTTTAATTGACAAAAGATGTCAAGGGATTCGTATTTCCCGTTGGTCTCTCTCTCTCTCTCTCTCCTCTCTCTCTCTCTCTCTCTCTCTCTCTCATGCGAGATGAATGGAGGGAATGTACCATGCTATTATAAGAATAAAGGAGACATACAGAGTTGCACTAACTATCATGGGGTTGAACTTATGAGCCACACTATGAAACTTTAGGAAAGAGTGACTGAGCAAAGTCGAAGAAATTCAGTTGGGTTTCATGCCAGGGCAATCTATCACTAAAGCTATTTTCCTGCTTAGTCAATTGATGGGGAAATATACGAAGAAGATAAAGGATCTTCACATGCTCTTTGAACTTACAAAAAGCTAATGGTCCCTGGAGAGTTAGTCTGATGGGTATTGGAAAAGAAAGGAGTTTGAATAGGATATATTGACATGATTAAGGATATGTATGACGAAACATAAACAAATGTGAGAACCACTAGTGGAGAGACAACCGAGTTCCCAATTATTGTAGGCATGCACATTGGGTCAGCATTGAGCACATACATTTTTCCATTGGTTATGAACGAGTTAACGAGGCATTTGGAGGAAAAGATTCCATGGCGCATGTTGTTTGTAGATGACAATTTTGATTGACAAGATGAGAGAGGGCGTATACACAAAGCTAAATTTATGGAGAGGTGGCTTTAGAATTTAAAGGATTTAAAATTACTTGGACTAAAATAGAGTATATGGAGTGCAATTTTCATAACAATAGGAGTGGGAATGAGGAATTAGTTAAGATTGCTTATAAAGAAGTTTCCCAAAATAACCATTTCCAATATCTTGGGTTGATAATTCATGAGAGGCAATAGATTGAAAAGGATGTTGCCCACATAATTCAAGCGGGGTGGAAGAAATGGAGATGTGCCTCTGGAGTTTTATGAGATAGTTGTGTATCATTCAAACTGAAAGGGAAACTTTATAGGATAGCTATAAGAACAAGCATGCTTCATGGGACAGGATATTGGGCAGTTAAGGAACAACATATTCATAGGATAAGTGTAGCTGAAATGAGAATGTTGAGATTGATGAGTGGCAAGACAAGGAAGGATATAATTAGAAATGAATGCATTTGAGGGAACTTAGGAGGAGCACCAATAGGTAATAAGATGAGAGAAAGTAGACTTGGATGCTTCGGTCATGTGCAATGGAGACCAAAAATTGCACCAATTAGAAGGAAGGAGTTGGTACAAGTTGAAGGCTCTAAAAAGGCAAAGGGAAGGCCCAAAAGGATGTGGGTGGAGGTAATAAGAAAAGACTTGATAACCTATGGCCTAACTTAAGTTATGGCCCTTGATAAAGTGGAATGGCGAAAAAGGATTCATGTAGCCAACCCCAATGAGTTGGGATAAGGCGATGATGATGATGATGATGATGATGATGATGATGACCATCTACTTTCAGGATAAGTGTTAACTAAACAGCAGATGAGAGTTTTCCAGGAAAGAACACAACGTCAACAACTATCCAAGAGGACCACGAAAACAATTTTTCAGAAATCTAACTATGTTAAGATAACCTTCTAAGGAAAGATATCCCTGATTCCAAGGAAGTGACCAGGCTAACTCTAAAATAGAAGTAAAATATATCGCATGCGCGCGCACAAGAATACTGAGAACACTCCCAAAGGGCCCAATCACTTTGATCTGAACAACAATCTGAATGCAAGATGTTCCCGTGAATTAGCCATAAAAAAATGCAATTTTGCTCCATGATTGATGCATGAATGATTTCCGACATGATCCAGGTCAGTTTACTAATTAACTGAGAACACAATTAGATGGAATAAGGCCTTGATGATGACAATTAGAGCTATGATGCAGATATTCTAGCATTAGTAAAAACAACATCCAGTATATTTAAGAAAGAGCATTCGTGAATACTCACCAGGTCGGTTGGTGTGTGGCCCAGTTCGGCCAACAGCAAGACCTAGGCCACTCCTTTGAGGGGTGTCCTGCGACTCTTGAGATGAAACAAGGGTATCTTGGGAATTCTTCAAATTGGGCAGAAGAATATCATCCATTGATTTGCAAAAGGTTTTTATTTGAGAATGAATGTTTTCTTGGACTTGTTTCTGCTGATCAGAAACAGATGCTTTGCTTGCCATGTCAATGATCTCATCGGCATCAGTTTCAACAGCATTCTTTCCCAATCGATAGTAGCTGAAAATTAAATAAACTGTTAGAGCAAATGCAAATAGCATAATACAAACTAATCAAAGTGGAGTTAAAGAGGCTGATATTTAAATTTGTGATGCCCAAACTTTTTGTTTACACTCCATACACACCCCACACAATCCCACGCACACAGCCCCGCACTCACGCTGTAGTGGGATTTCACTACCCATGGGAACTCGAAACCAAGACCTCGTGTTGAAACTCTTAAGAGTCTACCACCAAGGCAAGGACTCGAACCCCCAAACTAGGGAGAATAGTTTGCGATGCCCAAACTATTTTTTTCACCACCTGATTTTTTTTTATTTGTGATGCCCAAACTAAGGAGAATAGAACCTACACTTTGCATGATTACTATCATCACGTCACCCTCAGTGTTAGCATGCATAATACAAGTACTTTTCATGAAAATCAGGTACTGAATACTGATAAGAAACAACAGCTTGGTCAATAATATCAATGTCACATTAGAATCAGAGTATGTGTCAGCTGTAAGATGTGGCATGCATAGCAACGCATTAGGGTTGCCAATGGCCTGGGCCTATTCAAAGATTTGATTGTGCTAGGCTGAGGGCCAGGCCCAGTTACCGACCCTGACAATGCATGTGTAGATAAAAATATCAAATGTTTCAAGAGGGGTGGTAACCTACAACCTATTGCATGCAAATTTCAAATGAAACCAGCAAACTCGCCAATATGTCATGGTGTGAGACATTTGGACCATGCATAACATGCACCAACCATGAAGATCACCTGGAGCCAAAATCAGGCCTCAGCACTCTTTGGGCGAGCCACACTGACGATGGGCAATTTAATCAGAACTGTCAACAGTCTATACAAAGTGCATGAACGGGCACCTGATGAGTAAGCCGGCCCATTTTGCAGTAGACAATCTTCATGGTGGGCCCACTTTATGCACTTTTCCTAAACACATGACAAATATGCATGTGACATGGATTGCATGTGGTCACAGCAATGGGTTGTAGGTGATCGTCCCTCATGAAAATATTGAAATATAATAAAAGATCAAATGAGACCTCCAAAAAATTTTCTGTGCACCATATCTCAGGCAAGTTGGCAAAGGCCTGCCAGCAGGTGCAATGTGTTGGTATTTCAATACTCTTGGTTGGTAACTCTAAAAGGGGATGTGGACAACAGCATTATCACTACCTTATCAAATTAATTGCAAGCATCAATGGGAGACCCTTTACTCTTAGCCCCAGATCCAAGCTTGCGGAATGAACTAGTATGTGTGGCTTCTATCTCAAACTTAGCTCGTGCGCATCCCCACTTATCAGGTGGCACGTGCCCATCGCTGCCTATTTTCTTCGACCAGGACTCCTCTCTTTCCAAAAGTTCTTCTCAGGAGTGTGAAGTCTACTTCCGAAGGGGAAGCCTCTCTCATGGCTTCAGAAGCTGAATCAGGATCCTATTGGGAGTCATCAGTTTCCAGAAGTGACATTCTGTCATCCGATGACCATGTGGTGGAGAACCCCTCCCAGGCGAACTAGCTGATAGCCTTGGAGGCTCACTGCTTTGAGGAAGGAGATAAGGACATCTTGGAAGTTGCCCCTCTTCAAGTGATAGCGGTTTCAGATTAGGCCTTGCAGATCGCAGCAGGGAAGACCATTTTGCTTCAAAACAAACCGGAACCTAGTTGGGCAGGCTTGGCCGATGTGGTTAAAGAGAAGAGGTAGATCAGAGAGGCACTTGGCCATTTCGGGAGGTTGATTGGGCTATCATTCGGAGATCAGGCGGAAGATTATTATGATCTGTTCCAATTCATAAAAGAGCATGGTCGTCCCAGGGATTCTTCAAGATCTCCTAAGAAGTCCATCAGGCAATCCAGAAGCTGCAGGGAACTGGTAAGTCTTTCTTCAAACATCTCTCTATCCTCCAAGAGAGCAGGTGGGGATCATAGAGTAGGGAAGATGGCGTAGGTTAGTTCCTAAATGAAAATCCTATAATGGAACGTCAGGGGAGCAGGAAGCATCCACAAGTGGAAGTAAACAAAAAAGAAGCCAGATAAAGGATGAGTGCAGAAGATCCAAAGCTCAGCTGGTTACTTTCCAGGAAACGAAGGTGCAAAGCTTTAATCAGAAGTTGCTGGGAACACTTTGGGGAATTCAAAATGCATAGTGGGTGGCTATTGAAAGCTCAGGCAGATCTGGAGGGGTAGTAGTTGCATGGGACTTCCATTTGGTCAAAGATTGATTGGTGGGGAGGGTCCTTCTCCGTCTCTGTGCTGTTAAAAGATAACTCATCAGGCTTTCTTTGGATGCTCACATCTGTCAACAGGCTTAACCAGGACAACAGAAGAGTGGAATTCTGGAAAGAGCTTTCGGCTTGCCACAACAATTTCAGTGGGCCGTGGTGTATAGTCTAGGATTTTAACATCACTCAATTTTCCTTGGCAAAGTCAACCGAGGGCAGGGTGTTTGAGAGTATGGGAGCTTTTTTTAATTGGATAGATCACCATGAACTCTTAGACCTTCCTTTGGAAGGGAGCAAGTTTACGTGGTCGAATGGGCAGTCAAGCCCAATTACATCCAGGTCCGTTGGACCGTTTTCTAGTTTCTCCAAAATGGGTTGAAACTTTTCCTCTAGTCTCACAACATGCTTTTGCAAGACCAGTTTTCAGACCACTGTTGTTGGCTGTGAATGTCAAAAATTGGGGGCCCAAACCATTCAGATTTGAGGTAGGCTGTTTGGAAGTTGAGGGCTTTCCACAAAAGGTTAAGGAGTGGTGGTCCTCCTTCAAAGTAGTAGGCTTCATGGGCTATAAGTTATGTTGTAAATTGAAGTTGCTGAAAGAGAAAATCAAAACTTGGAAGAAAGAGTTGGGCAAAAGGGATGAAGAATAGGCAACTATCCTTATTGAATTGCAGGCCCTCAATGTCAAAGGGGAGGAGAATGTCCCATCTTCTAAAGAATCAGCTAGGCAGCTCCAGCTCATTCAGGATCACGTGGGAAGGGTGAAAGAAGATGAAATAAAATGGAGACAATGATCGAGAAGTATCTGGATTAAGGTATTCCGTAATGGCCACCACTGTTGCCTTTATGATACGGGTTGTAACAACTATTACGGCTCCCATAACGGCCATTACGATCTCCTTTTTTATTTTTATTTAAAAAAAAAAAAATCCAAAAACATGTATTGGCCCCATAATGGACCTTTATGGGGCTGTTACGGCCTTTACAGGGGATGTAACAGGCCGTTACAAGAGCTATAACAGACGTTATGGGTCATTTTTTTTACGTGACGGGCATTATGACTAGAGTTGGGCAAGGAACGACTCGACTCGTCCAACTCATTCAGACCCAACTCGATCCGAATTGAATAGGTGAGTCGGTTCAAACCGAGTAGGCTTCGCTCAATCCCAACTTAAACCGAGTCGAGTTCAAGTTGCCCAATAACTCGACCCGACTCAAACCGAAACTCGATCTGATCAGACTCGACTCAACTCGGATTCGGGTATATATATATATATATATATATAAAACCCTAATTTTTTAGTATCTCTAACCCTATATGCCGCACCCGACCCGACCCAGACCCGATTTCAAACTCTCTCTTCCTCCCTCATCCCCCTCTTCCAAGCCCGGCTACCACCCACTACCATCACCACCCTCCTCTCTCTCTCTCCTCTCTACTCCCTCCCACCCTCCTCTTCCAAGCCAAGCAACCACCCACACCACCATCACCACCCTCCTCTCTCTCTCCACTCCCCTCCCTCCCTCCCTCCCTCATCTCTCGATCTAAATCGGTGCCAACTCAAACCAGCTCAGTACTTTTTACTGGGTCGAACCCAGTCCGGATTAGTCCGGGCCAGACCCGAATTCAGGTCGATTTAGGCATACTGGACTTGGTACCGAGTCGAGCCGAGTTCGGGTTGGGCCTATTTCAAAACCGGATCGAGTCGGGTCAACCCTAACTCGGTCCGACTCGACTCGATGCCCAGCTGACAGTTGTCAATGTTACCTTTACGTAACAGCCTTTACGGCCTCGTTACGACACATCATGATCTAGACAAAGGAGGGCAACAAAAATAAGAAATATTTCCACAGTATAGCTAGTGCTCGAGCTAGAATCAACAAGATTGGTAGCATCATCATCAACAGTTCCCGCATTGAAAAGAAGGTTCAATTGTCCAAAGAAGTCTCGCATTTCTATGAGGATTTGTTGACGAGGGAGGAGTGGAGAAGACCTAGGTTGGACAATCTATCTTTCAATCGTCTATTGACCATAGAGGCAGATTTGCTTGCAGCACCCTTTATGGAGGAAGAGGTTAAAGTAGCCATTGCTTCTTTGGGTCGAGATAAAGCTTCAAGGACCGGATGAGTTTTCGATTGCTTTGTTTTTTTTTTCCAGGTCTTATGGGAAAACGTTAAATGTGACCTCATGACCTTTATGTCAAAATTCTTTCATAAGGGCAAGTTATCGTCGGACCTAAGCATGTCATTCATTGCTCTCATTGCCAAGGTCTTCAGGGCAGATTCCCTAAAGGACTTCCACTCAATAAGTCTCATTGGTGGGCCTTACAAAATATTGGTGAAGGTGTGTGCGTCTTGATTATAGAACTTCATAAGAAGTGTGATTCCAATAACCAAAGTGTCTTTGTACCAGGGCGGCAAATCCTTGATTGTGCTCTAATCGCTCATGAGTGCCTCAAAGCTAGGCATAAAAGGGGATCAAAAGGAATTGTTTGCAAATGGGATATTGAGAAAGCTTATGATCACGTCAATTGGAGCTTTCTTGATTATATGATGATGTGGATGGGGTTTTGGTCAAAATGGAAGAAATGGATTTTGGAGTGAGGGAGTGTAGTGCATTTCTCGATCCTCCTCAATGGCTCCTTGAAAGGCTACTTCAAAAGCTCTAAAGGCTTTCGTCAAGGTGACCTCCTCTCCTCGTTTCTCTTCCTCATGGTGGCAGAAGCATTGGGGAGTATGCTTCCTAAGGTCAACAAGAGGGATTAATAAACGACTTCCAAGTATAGGGTTGGAATCGCCCATCACTCATTTGCAATTTGATGACGAAATTCTCCTCTTTTGCAATGTGTCGCCCGAAATGGTGGACAATTTAAGAACTACCATTCGATGCTTTAAGCCAGTTTCAGGTTTGAAGGTCAACATAATCAAAAGCAAGATGTTCGGGGTGCGGACAAAAGAGGCCAAAGTGTAGTGGCTAGTCGAGATCTTTGGGTGTGTGGCAGGGATGCATCTGACCTCGTTTGTGGGGTAGTCATTGTGTGTAGGGAAACCAGCCATGCATCTATGAGACAAGGTGGTGGAGAGATTCAAGAGGACGCTCGCTAGATGGAATACCCATTATCTTTCACTTGGAGGATGTGTCATGCTCATCAAAGTAGCCTTGTCAACCTTCCCCTTTACTTTATTCCGCTATTTAAATGCCCCACCGCCGTGCTCTCAAGGCTTAAGAGGCTAAGAAGAGATTTTTTATGGCAGAGTAAGGAAGACAAAAAGAAGTTCCATCTATTAAGTTGGGAGGAGGTTTGCAAATCCTTTGACGAAGGAGGGGCAGGTATCAAGGATCTCAAATATATGAACATTGCTTTGTTCAGAAAGTGGTTGTGGAGATTTGGGGAGAAAGAAGGGGCACTTTGGAAAGAGGTCATAAAAAGCAAATACAAGTGTTTGCTACTTGTTGGGGAACGGCGACAAAATCCGGTTTTGGGAACATGCTTAGGTGGGATCTACCCATAAAGGACAAATTTCCTAGTATTTTTCGCTTGGCATTGGTTCCTTCCATTCCGATAGCGGATAGCTTTTCTCATATTGGAGGAAGGGTAATATGGGAGCCCCCTTGTAGGCACTCTTCCTGATGATGAAGTGGGTGACTTCGTGGTGTTACTAAACCGTATTCATCTCTACACCCCAAACACATCCGATCAGGACAAAATGATGTGGAAGTTTGAAAATTCGAGTTCTTTTTTCGATTAAATCATTCTACTCTTCCTTGTGAGGAATGCATCAAGGGGAGGTGACGCCAACCAAGTATGTATGGCACTACAATGTCCCTCCAAAGATTGTTGCTTTCAGTTGGTTGGTGGGAAGGAAGGAAGTCCTAACAATTGATAATCTCTGCAAAAGATAATGGTGCTCCCTAATATTTGTATTATGTGTATGAATGACGAGGAGACGGTGGATTATCTATTCCTCCATTGTCCATTCGCAGGGCAGATTTAGGCCAATTTCCTGCAGCATTTTCAGGTATTCTGGTCAGCCCCGGAATCGGTGGATCTCTTTTGATAGCGTGGCATGGGGTGGGGGCTTCGTAAAGAGAAGAAAGTTTTGTGGCGAATGGCGCCTCCCGCTATATGGTGGGCCATTTGGGAAGAATGAAACACAAGATGCTTCAACAACGTCTCCAAATCAGTTGAAGGCACAGTTCAAAGGGCATGTTTGTTGGTGATAGAATGGTCATTTTGTGATACAAAGTTAAAGGATTGTAATCTAGCTTTTCTTCAGATGTAGTTTGGTAGCCACCTTGGCACCCATACTTTTGTTTGGTTTTAATAAAATTTCATAATCTTTAAAATAAAAATAAATAAATAAATAAATTGCAACAAAAGAAACCTACACATTTTTAGAAGAAAGGAAGTTCATTTTTCACAAACACCCAAAAAAAAAAGGGCGAACTAATTTTGAGCACTAGGAAACCAGTGGTATCTAATTCAACTATGAAAATACTAGGATGAAATGCAGACAACCTTTGTAATTGTTCGTGACATCGGAACAGGCAGCTGAAAATGCACGAGGTAGCATGAAATAAATGACACCCTAATTATAAATTTAATACATCAATAATGGACACAAATTTGATAAACTCCTCCCAATAGCGATGTGCCAGCTGATCCAAGCCCTGGTAAAGGAGGGTTGATGTCAGGTAGACAGCCAATCATTGAACTTTTGCTAAGAAATCATGATAATAATAAATCCTTCACAATAGGTTGGACAAGACTATGATGTAGATGAAATGATGAATACTTGGCACAAATTTATCAATAGTATATTGTATCTGTTCCTATTTTGGTAAATTTTGTATAGCTCATGGTTATTATTCCAAACTTTACTGAGAAAAAAGGAGGTTTTGGATTATTTCTTCAGCCAAACAAGCATTGAAGATTTAAAAAGAAGAAGAGTAGTAGTAAAGATTCTAATCAGTAGAGGAGGATAGAGAAGATGATAGATGGCACCAACCAAGTATAGAGAAACAAGCGATTGACATCAGCTTCAAATTGAATCTTCCTTGGATCTCTAGCAAATGTTGGACTCTTTGCAAGAGTTTTCACAACCTGGAACAAGAATGGGCTCAAAAATTGTCATAGAGAATACAAACAGATGAATCAGCAATGATGGTCCACACGGTTTTCACCATCCAATATTTTACTCTCTTTTTTTCTTTTCTTTTGAAAGATGAGAGATTTATTAAAGAAGAAGCAAGAGATAAACAAGTGCAGATACATCCAATACATCAAGTGATCTTCTCATCATTCCACCAGTAGCCATTATAGATTACCATTCTTGCTTCACCAATCAAAAAAAAAAATCATTTACCAGTCTTGCTTTTTCCCTACTGGTTGAGAAGTTGGTTTTAAAGGCCTATAATTAAAAATATATACAAACTAAATTGATATCTTTCAGCTTTATGGTTACAGAGAAATTCTAGAAACTCCATTCCAGACAATCTGCTCTTGGTATAAGCCAACTTAGCAACTATAACTCATTGGGATTATAGTATAGCTACACAGCAAAGGGTAGACCATATGTGAGTAGTAGTGTGTGTACTAACAGAATGAAGAGCAAGCCAGCAAGGTGGAACAAGAAAATGAAATGGCATTGCAAAAGGTACTCATTTTTCTGAAATTGTATAAATAAGCTGAAATAGGACTTATAGGAGGTGTATACAGTTTCTTCCAGCTGCAGCATCTATAAATGAATGACAATGAACAGTATTTTGACAAAATGCAAACTTCCCATAGATTGTTTCCTTATCTTTATAAATAAATGTTTGAAGAGTGGATGTCTGTGATCATGCATTAGTTACTTCAAGCAGACTTTTTTAGGACTTCAATGTGTCATTCTTATGAAAGCTGCCTTGTCCCCTCTCATCTTCTATTTTGTTTATTGGTGTGAAGAATCCATCAACCATTTGAGAAGCTATTTTTATCCTAAAAATGAAGACAGCCTCATAATTAGATATGTCCAAGACCTCAATAATGATGTTCTTAAGGAGGAAGCGCAGTAAACTAAGTATTTGGCCACAAACTCCCAAAGAAAATGCAAAATTGCTCGAAGACGTCTCAATTCTGCCAAGGCGGTAGGAAGTGCAATGTATCAAACATTTGGAATAAGTTGATGTTAGCTTTCTGTTTTTCCCAGCTAATTTAAGTTCTAATCAGATCCGAAAGCATCTTGCTGCCCAGAAAACAGTTTGAACGTCCAAACAATACCCAAATGATATTATATTGGATATCACATAAGAGAAACACTGAGGAGATTTTTGCTAGGAAAGGTTAAAAGAATCACAGCACAAGCGCCAAGTGGCATGCAAGTGAGAGATCTGGGCCATGCACTACATGGCACTTCTATGTGAACATACCGTCTCCGATAATCCAGAATTATCCACTCATATATGAATCATGTCTACTTTGGATGCAGGTTGTTGGCAATTTTCTTTCCAATCATCCATTTTCCTAATCGGAGTGTGGCTAATGCAACCAAATGGCCACACGTGCCAATTGATCAAGATTCGAAGAAAAGGCCCGCATCTCATGCGAGCACACTCCGCATGTGTGTACAAGAAAAGGACCACCTTCCTTTTTTTAGCTACCATCACTTTCCATTTTTTTCAGATCTCTAAATTAGGAAATCTGATATTTCTTTCATATCTTTAGTTTTAGGCAGGGAATAATCTTAATTATTTTCTTATCTAAGTATCTTCTTATTTTAAGTAATTTCTTAAATATAAAAAACTTTGTTACTTAGGTGCTTTCCTATTTCATAGATTTTGAGATTTCATATCTTTTATTACAGATTGTAAGGTTGATTATAAATAGGACTTTTGTCCTTTGGAATAACACAACTTGATCAATATTCTCTTTATGAAATTTTCTTTTTTTCTCTATGGTGGCTGTTGAAGGGAGGGAAAGTGATCTCTAGTTCTAGACTAGAGGACTGTTGAGCTTGCTCACAATCTTGCATTTATGATCTCTAGCATCCGGCTAGAGGATTGTTGGATCTTTTCCACAATCTCCAACAATCTTTTCCACAATCTCTTTATTTTCTTATTGATTTATTTGCTTTCCCTTTCGGGTTTGCATTAGTGACCCACCCGAAAAGTCGATCCACCTGATTCATGGACTAGGGCATGTCCACGGTCCTCCATAAGTAACAATTGGCCCGGATCTCAAACACATGTGCCAAGTTGGCACGTGTGCCATGATTCAAATCTTCAATCTCTCGTCCCATCGCCAAGATCATCACAGATGCTCAGGACTTTTGCCCAATTTTCAAGTGAAACAGATCAGTCAGGCCCTTCAATTTTTTTATCTGTCGTCCCAAACATCAATCCGAACAGTTCGGCATCCACTTCAGCACAACATCCATGCTCCAAAATCAGATTCGGAGGATACGCAAACGCGATCCGATGTAATGCTTCAATCGAGATTCTAACACAATCTAAACGGGATCGCATCAGTCTCAAGAACTTCTTGAATGGGAGATTCGATATTTCAAGAGAATGCCTCAACAGAAAATCAGGAATAGAGGAGTTCAAAAAATGATGTTTAAACAAATCGTTAAAAAAAAAAAAAAAAAAAAAAAAAAAAAAAAAAAAAAAAAAAAACAGAGGAAAATATCCGTGAATATCTGATGAATTACGGAAACGAAAAAGATCTGAGCTTTTTCAAGTTGAAGAATTACCTCTTGAAATTTCTGAAACAGGGACGCCATGGAATAACCAAACTGGGAAACACTCTCTACGGAAAACCCTCGTAAAACCTCTCCCTTCAGATGGAGACAGAAGAAAGGAACCTCTCCGCGCGTGCTTCCGGGGCACACGTGTAAGATACGCCAACTGTAAATCTGTGAAACTGGTCTTTGTGCCTGGTCCATCAATGGATGGATCTCCTCATCAGCTGTGGCATGTGTCCGGAGGGAGCGGCTTAGGTGAGACCCCGCTCTCACGCAAGACGGTGCGGCCCTTACAGTGCCCACCTTAATACATGTATAATGTATCTACACCGTCCATCCATTTTTATTTTTATTTTCAGATCATTCTAGGGCATTATCCCAAAAAATAAAGAAGATCCATATCTTAGGTGGACCATATTTTAGGAAACAATCATGGTCGAGCAACCTAAAATTAAAAACTTCTATGGGCGCACCTTATTGTTTGGTAGTATTTATTTGCCCTCCAATCCGATGATAAGTTCGAATGAGCCTGATAAAGGGAAAAACAAATATCAGTTTGATCCAAAACGTTTGTGGCTCATTAATTATTAATCACCATATGATCACCTGCATTAAAATGATATGGCTATATATATATGAACGACATGAATACATGATACAAGCAGGCCCGTTGTAAAGGCTGCACTGTCTTAGGTGAGTCACAAGTCTCACCTAATCCGCTCCATTATGCCCAGGTGATCCAGGATGAGTCACATGAACCTTGAGAACCTGACTTGTAACCCATAAATAAAGCTATGGATTGGGTCCTTACTTATGGCTCAGTGGTGGACCCACACAAGTTTTAACTAGGGCTGAAAGTCGGGCGGGTTGGGGCGGGTTGGGTTGGGTTGGGTCGGGTTGGTGCTCAACCCTAATCCAACCCAAGGTTCCTATACCTCAACCCTAACCCAAGCCCAACCAAAGCAGGCTCGGTTAGGTTGATCGGGTTGGTCAGGTGTATAAGTGCTAATATTTTCGTTATTACATTAGTTTATTATGACTTATTTTTATGATTTTATTAATTATATATGTGATTATTCATCCTAAAGAACTTCATTTTTTCTTTAAAAAGACAAGTTAAAATATATGACAACTACTCCTTTAAAAGTCATGTAGCATAGCAAGCAATCTATTTGGGAGAGAGAAATCCGGCATATCTTGTTAGCTTGAGTACTTGGAAATAACGTGGACAAATGAGACCCGACATCACTAGTGTGCCTTCGACACAAACGATCCACACTCAATTATAATTTATAAGTAACTAATATATTGATCGGGTTCGGGTTGGGTCGGGCGACCCGAGACCTCAACCCGAGCCCAACCCAAGTTTTATCGGGTTGGTGTTTGTATAGCCCAAGCTTGAGATCAGACCCTGCTCGAGCCCAACCCAATGTCGGGTCGGTCACGGGTCGGTCGGGTTGAACCCGCCCAACTTTCAGCCCTAGTTTTAACCCATTTTGATATGTGTAGGTGTGTGAGAGCGTGTGTAAACAAATAAAAATAAATAAAGCATGTACTGCCTGCCAAGGTCGAGCACCATCCTCCCTGAATTTGACTGGACAGTGGAGATGGGCCGTACAAAGCATTTTTTAATGTTGTTACTTGACTGTAGAGCTGCGCACGGTATGACTTGACTCGGCAAACTTTACCCGTCCAACTCGTTTAGACCCGACTTAATCCGAACCGAGTAGACTTTGTCCAATCCGAACTCAAACCGAATCGAGTTCAGGTCACCCTGTAACTCGACTCGACTCGAAATCTAACTCAGTACTGACTCAACTCGATCCGAAACTTGACTCGTACACACACACACATATATAACTTAGGTTTCAGATATACTCACAAGTGCACCTAGGTTTTGAATTGTGATTTCAGCCCATGGATACCCACTGCACCTGACTCGGTGTCGACTCGACTTGACTCGATACTTGTGACCAGATCGGACTCGGTCTAGATTAGTCCAGGTTAGACTTGGACTCGGATTGGGTCAGGTGTGCTAGACTCGTACCAAGTCGGGTCGAGTTCAGGTCATATTGTTTCAAAACCAGATTGAGTGAGGTCAACCCTAACTCAGTCCAACTTGACTCGATGCCCAACTCTACTCAAATGGCCCTATTTCTAACCAAATCCTGCTACGTCTAATTAAATCTTGCTACATCATGCCTTATCCATGCCATCCATCCATTTCTTCAGCTCATTTTAGGGCTTATGTAGCTCAAGTGGACCATGCCATATGAAACCATGGGGATTGAACATCCACCAATACAAATCAAGCGGGTGTTTGTATTCTCCTTACATTTAGGCTTTTGCAGCCTTACCAATAAGTTGGATGGAAAATAGACATCACGGTGGGCCCTAAGGTCTAAACAGGGAGCACCACACTATTTCCATAGTGTGGTACATGCCCCAAAGGAGAGGAGAAAGAGATGATGTCGTGGATAAAATACATGCGTCACGGTGGCCCTATAAGGCTTTGGCTTGCTCCGTGGATATTACTAGGGACAAGTGTTATTGGAAAATTGTATTGTTACAAGAGATTCTACTTTCAAGTTACAAGAGGTATTTTGTATCTGCACACCTAAGACGTGAATTAGGAATCTTTAAGACCCATTGCATCGTCCAATGATAACTCATTTGTTGGTCTCAAGTTCGGCCATGTGGAACATGTGTAAGGTTTGTGAGTGTGTTAGAATTGATTGGGTTTGACCGTGACCACCGACCCTTGGCATTGAAATAGAATTGTGCTTGGTCATGTCTCAACTGATCGTTTATTCATCCAACTGTTGATTACACGCAATATCAGACGACTTGCAAAGGATATGGCTCTTCTTCCAATGAGTTCTTTTTTTACTTGAAAATTAAAAACTTTTGAAAGTACATCAATTGTATGATCGAACAAAATGGTAGAAAATGGATGTGGAAGTGGGCGATACTTACCACTAAATACGGGATCACCAACCTAGCTGAGAGCAGTAGGGTGCTTCACTCAGCAATGTGCTTGTGAGCAAGGTAAAAGCAATACCGGAAATTACAGTTACAGTCGGCGCAACGTATGAGCGTAGGTGGATGGTTCTTATAGCTATGATCTTCTTTTAGATCCAACACATGGGCACAGATGGAAGGGAATTATGGCTACTAATTACAACTAAAGTTGATCTGGCATGATCACGAGGACAAACTGGAACTAGACTACTCCTGGAAACTAAAAATCTCACGGCTGGTAAAGCAGTGATGATGGTAAGCTAAACTAAGATAAACAATATTGAGCTAATTAAATTTTATTATGTTTTGATTGGATCTGGATCCTTCTTTTTGTATTTGCCTGCTATTTATAGTCTTCCTTGAGAGAGTTGTGAAAATAACCACTTGTTCATGTGACGCTTTCACGTATAACTAATTGGAAAAACATGGCTACTTCTTATTGATCTTGGTTTTACCTTTGTCGAATGCTTAGAATGTAATCCAGTACTAACGTGGCCATAACGATTACTCATCTTTATCGGGGAATAACTTAAACACCAAAACTTCTCAAAGATATGATGTCTTTCTTATATTTGGTCGCATGTCTTAAATATATCAAATATACCATGTGGGTTAATTTGCGCTGTTACCAGATTTTTATACAAACACTATCACATATGTCAAGCGAGGCCCACCTTAAATGGGTAAAGGTGTCAAATCACTCGGGAGAATCCCTCCTTTCCGCATTATCACTGGGCCACCTCAAAGATTATTGAAATCTATGATGTAGGCAAAAAATCAAGCCATTGAGATCATATATGATCTACATGCGTGTAAATACAAGAGGTAAAAGAAACACATTAACAACCCAATTTTGTAGCCATGCGTTGTCAACCAATGATCACATCTACCTGAATTTTGAGATGAGCGGATTAGACTTACTACCGTGTGCACCCTCTCCACCACAAAAGGAAATGATGGATTAGGACCTTCCACCTAGAGGTCTTTATGGTAGATTTTCCTTACTATTTCTTAGGGTTGCTAAAAAAGAGCATCATTTGAATCACCGAATAATGCAGACTTTTTAGCATAGCCCGCCCACAACTAGGTTCATGATGTAGAGCTGGTCGTGGACAGTTTCATGGCCAAGATGGACTAGAAAAGGCCCGGTCGATGATAGAAGTGATTCGGACCGTCAGACCTTAGATCGGGCGTATCTCACAATCCGGAATGAGTTATTAGGCGTAAAATATATGATTTTGGGGTAGAACGAGCTACTTTACCCAACTAACCCTGCTACGTTGGGTTGCGCAAGCCGGATTTGCGAAATACCTCTAGAAATAGTAAGTGTTTTAATTTCGTTTTTACTATAAATAGTTAGTTTTAGTTTGATTATAACTCTTCATCCGTCGGGCTTTAGGAGTTGCGCCCAACGTGAAAAGAGCTTAGAATAATTAAGAGAACGGTTTGGTGAAGCCAAATAGAACACTTACTATTTTTGGCCAAAAACCTTGCGCACTAGTAGACATCACGACTGTCTATAAATAGTAAGTTGCGAATTCTAGGAGTTTTAGTTGTAGTTTGCTCTGATTTCTCTCCCATTGCTTGGTATCCCTATTTAAAGGGCCGTGAACTCGTTTATTTAATACATTAATCAATTTCAAATTTTATTAGAATTTATTTCTATTTTCTTGCTTTTTTTCCTCATGAATTCAAGAAGTCTCTCTGAGGAGTCTAGAGAAGCTCCGTGGATTCAGAGTAGTTATCCTTGAAGAAGACGGTGATCGACCTCATCACGTTCATCCCTGCGTCAGTCCATAAGGTGAATGACTCCAAACCACTCTCTCTCATGCGATTTGTGAGATGGAAGTGTTTATGCCATCCACCATCATTTCCCACTAGCTCGGTATGAGTATCAACAAACGCATTGATCATGCAACTCAAGGAGATTGCATATGTGGACCGGGCTCCTTAGTCCTAATGTTGCAAGATTTGATTGGATTGCAGCTCATTGTTAAAGATAGAATCCATACAAATAATGTTTGAAAGTTGTTACCCCACACTGAAAGTAGATTGCATAAGCATAATAAGTTAACTCTATGTGGCCCGATGTGATGTATGTGTCTTATCCACACTGTCCATCTATTTTACCAGCTCATTTTAAGGCATGATCCAAAAATTGAAGCATAGCCAAAGCTCAAGTGGACCACAGCACAGGAAACAGTGGTGATAATGATGTTCGCTATTGAAACCTTCCTAGCTAAAGCCCACAGCGATGTTTATCTGTAATCCGACCTATTCATAAGGTCACATAGGCATGGATAAGGGAAAATAAAAATATCAGCTTGATCCAAAAAGCTTTCCGTAGGAGTTCAATTCACATTGCTTGCTACGGCGTCGTCCACTTGAGATTTGGATATGCTTCAATTTTGGGTTCCTGCCTTAAAATGAGCTAATAAAATATATAGACTGTGTGAATAAGACATACATCATGGTGGACCCCACAAAGTTTATGCAATATGCAATTGGCTTTCCCTTACTAATAGAGGCCCACCGTCCCATCAAATCCTGACATGTCAAGGGTGGAAGGAGCTCGGTCCAAATGGGGGCAATACCCAATCAACATCCCGATCTCAATCCAACACGTTTGGATTGTCGGGAGGATTGTCGGGGAGAGTCAGATTAAAGTAATGAATTTGATTACGGTTTTCCGAGCCATCAGATGGATTCTTCTTTAGAAAAGAATTAGTAGCCCATGCTAATGAGAGCTTACAACCGTCTAGTCAATTTGGTGATAAAGTTGTTAATGATTTTAAAATAAAATACTTTTTTAAACTATCTTTCTTAAAATTTGGAAAAACTTTGATACTCTGGCACAATGTGATGGATGATACACGCTCATTAAGAAATTACTTAGGAATTACATACTTGGAACTGAGTAATTCAAATTAAACTATCCAAATTATGGCTTGCCTTAGATGTATGTTGAATCAAAATTTTCACCACCTAACTAGAAATTATGGGCAATTATCGGACAGTGAAAAAAAAAAAAAAAAAAAAACTATCTAATAGTCGTATTTCAACAAACAATCATACATGGATCTAAGGTTAAAAAAAAAAACCCTCCCCATTAACATTTGAGCCACTTTTTAAAAGAAATCTTTATTTCTTTAAAGTAAATACATGAATAGTTGTAATTTTTTTACAAAATAATAAATGCTTCGGTGGTTAGGAAGAATGTTATAATTTCTTAACTTAATAAGATTTAAATCACCATCTCAAATGCACACATGATGCAGGCAGGGACACAAAAGTTTAGTTATATCAAATAACATAAAATTATTTCATGATGTCTAATTTGGTGTAAGTTATCATGATATTTCATCATCATCTTAAGTTTTATTCCAACTAATGGAAGTTGAATATATGAATTTTTATCCACCTTTATACTATAATAGAGACTATATCTTGTACTTAAAAATGTTAGATTGTCCGGGTTAATGAAAAATGAAGCCGTCCAACTCCTCTTTTATCCGAAGTAGACCGCAATGAAATGAGCTCACGGACTCTTGCAGTGTTTGAAACCATGGCGTTTTTTTTTTTTTTTTTCAAATATGATTAGAAAACGAGTCAACTCGCATGAGACTCCGAGTCAGCTCACCATTTACATTTGGACAGGCCACAGAGTCGATGCAGTTTGGCTTGGTGGGACACGGATAGGGTACTGAGTAACTTAGTACACTACTGATTAAAAACTCTGTGGGCCCACCGTGATGTATGTGTCTTATCCATGCTGTCCATCTTATTTTAAGATCGTTTTAAGGTATGATCCCAAAGTTGAAGCATATCCAATGGTCTAAGTGGACCACACCATAGGAAACAGTGGGAATTGGATGTCTATTGTTGAAAACATCTTGGGAGCCACATAAGTTTTGGATCAAGCTGATATTTGTTTTTTCTCTTCGTCCATGTTGGGGTGACCTTATGAACAGGTTAGATGACAAATAAACATCATTGTGGACCTAGAAAGGTTTCAACAGTGATGTCACAATCCCCATTATTTCCGGTGGTGTGATCCACTTGAGCTTTACATATGCCTCTTTTTCGGGTTCATGCCGTAAAATGGGCTAGTAAAACGGATGGACAGCATGGATAAGATTCATACATCACCGGTTGGCCTCATAGAGTTTACTCGGTACACAATACTCAGTAGGCTCGTGACCCGACACCAGCCAGCTAGCTGGTGTCAAAGTTCCATGGGCCCTAGCACGATGTATGTGTTTTATCTACACCATCCATCCATTTTGGCAGCTCATTTAGGGCATCAGCCCAAAAATGAGGCGGATCCAAAGTTCAGGTTAAACCACACCATAGGAAACTGTGGAGATTGAATGATTACCGTTGAAAACTTGTTGGGGCCACAAAAGTTGCTGATCTAAGCTGATATTTGTGTTTTACCTGCATCCAGATCTGTATGACCTCATAAACAGGTTGGATGGGCCTTAGGAAAGTTTTAATGGTGGATGTCATTATCCCACTGTTTCCTACGGTGTGGTCTTCCCTTTTAGGTTCGTGCCCTGAAATGAGCTGAAAAATAGATGGACGGCATGGATAAAACATGTACATCATGGTGGCCACAGAGCTTTGACATCAGCCAGCGGTTGGTATTGGAGTCATCAGCCAAACCGCGTCGGATTTTCATTAATGTTCTATCCCTATGTGGGTCCCAGCCCTATGCATACCACCCACGTGCCAAACAAACCGTATGATAGAGAAAGAGGTGGCCACAGACTTCTTTTTCCAATAAATGATTACGTGCAGGCATGTGTAAACCAGATTTTTCCGGCCAACGTGCCACATGTAGGAGATCGGCACCATTGGCCCGGCAGGCCCCACCTTGAAGGTCACCTGGTACAAAAATCAAGATGTTCCACTCTTCAGATGGACCACACTATTGCAATCAACAAAAAACCAACAATCTGGCACATCATACGCGTGTGCCCCCCTAACATGAGGAATGGCCTGATTTTGCTCCAAGTGAGAAGCTCGCAATGGGCGTGACCTTTCGCATGGCACGGATGTCTAATGCTAGCGGCACGTTGGTAGAAAGACCTGGTTGAATGACAAGTAACCGTATCTGGGCTAGCAATTCTAATAGATTAGTTATTTAATACAGAGGCAGAGCAAGACATTTGATACACAGGTATTTAGAAATTATATAAGTAGCACACCCCTAACTCAGAAAAAGCCGTGAATTTTGTGGATCGCACAAGTCCCAGTCCCAAAATCAGATTGAATGGTGAAAAATCGCTGATTCATTGACATTCCAACCATCCAATTCCACCAATCCCATAGGTGACCCATATTAACTTCTATAAGCCAATTGAACTTGTATGCCTCGCATGCACTAAATATTTCCTAACTTGGTTTTGCCTCTGCCAAACACACCTTGAACATGAACCAGTGCTAACATGGCCATAATGAATACTCATCTTTATCGGGAAATAACTTAAACACCAAAACTTCTCAAAGATATGACACGTCTTTCTATATTTGGCGCATGTCTTAAATATATCAAATATACCATGTGAGTTAATCGGCGCCATTACCATATTTTTATACAAACACTATCACATATGTCAAGCGAGGCCCACCTTAAATGGGTAAAGGTGTCAAATCACTCGGGAGAATCCCTCCTTTCCGCATTATCACTGGGCCACCTCAAAGATTATTGAAATCTATGATGTAGGCAGAAAATCAAGCCATTGAGATCATATATGAGCTGCATGCGTGTAAATACAAGAGGTAAAAGAAACACATTAACAACCCAATTTCGTATACATGTGTTGTCAACTAATGATCAGACTTACTATCGTGTGCACCCTCTCCACCACAAAAGGAAATGATGGATTAGGACCTTCCACCTAGAGGTCTCTATGGTAGATTTTCCTTACTATTTCTTACGGTTGCTAAAAAAGAGCATCATTTGAACACTTGAATAATGCAGACTTTTTAGCATAGCCCACCCACAACTGGGTCCATAAGGTGAATGACTCCAACCACTCTCTCTCATGCCATGTGTGAGATGGAAGTGCTTATGCCATTCACCATCATTTCCCACTAGCTCAATGTAAGTATCAACAAACGCATTGATCATGCAACTCAAGGGGATTGCATATGTGGACCAGGCTCCTTAGTCCTAATGTGGCAAGATTTAATTGGATTGCAGGCCATTGTTAGAGATAGAATCTATACAAATAATGTTTGAAAGTTGTTACCCCACACTAAAAGCAGATTGCATAAGCATAATAAGTTAACTCTATGTGGCCCAATGTGATTTATGTGTCTTATCCATGTTGTCCATCCATTTTACCAGCTCATTTTAAGGCATGACCCAAAAATTGAAGCATATCCAAAGCTCGAGTGGACCACAACACAGGAAACAGTGGTGATAATGATGTTCGCTACTGAAACCTTCCTAGCTAGGGCCCATAGCAATGCTTATCTGTCATCCAACCTATTCATTAGGTCACATAGGCGTGGATAAGGGAAAATAAAAATATCAACTTGATCCAAAAAACTTTCGGTAGGAGTTCAATTCACATTGTTTTCTACGACGGCATCCACTCGTGCTTTGGATATGCTTCAATTTTGGGTTCATGCCTTAAAATGAGCTAGTAAAACATATGTACAGTGTGAATAAGACATACATCATGGTGGACCCCACAAAGTTGATGCAGTATGCAATTGGCTTTCCCTTACTAATAGAGGCATATACAGTCCAATCAAATCCTGACATGTCAAGGGTGGAAGGAACTCGGTCCAAATAGGGGCAGTACCCAATCAACATCCCGATCTCAATCTAACCCGTCTGGATTGTTAGGGAGAATCAGATTAAAGTAATGAATTTGATTATGGTTTTTCGAGCCATCAGATGGATTCTTCTTTAGAAAAGAATCAGTAGCCCATGCTACTGGGAGCTTACAACCGTCTAGTCAATTTGGTGATTAAGTTGTTAATGATTTTAAAATAAAATACTCTTTTAAACTATCTTTTTTAAAATTTGGAAAAACTTTGATACTTTGGCAGTGTGATGGATGATACACGCTCATTAAGAAATTACTTAGGAATTACATACTTGGAACTCGAGTAATTCAAATTCAACTATCCAAATTATGGCTTGCCTTAATGTATGTTGAATAAAAAATTTCACCACCTAACAAGAATTTATGGGCAATTATCAGACAGTGAAAAAAAAAAAAACTATCTAATAATCGTATTTCAACAAACAACCATTCATGGATCTAAAATTATTTCATGACGTCTAATTTGGTGTAAGTTATCATGATATTTCATCATCATCTTAAGTTTTATTCCAACTAATGGAAGTCGAGTATATGAATTTTGATCCACCTTTATACTATAATAAAGACTATATCTTGTACTTAAAAATGTTAGATTGTCAGGGTTAATGAAAAATGAAGCCATCCAACTCCTCTTTTATCCGAACTAGACCACAATGAAATGAGCTCACAGACTCTTGCGGCATTTGAAACCATTGTTGGGGGCCTTGCACAAAACCTTAGGATCTAGCCCTCCAGAACAAACCAGAATTATGGATAAAATGAAAATAATCAAAGCATCAATCACACACCACACAAGAGATTTTTATGTGGAAAACCCTCAAAGAGGTAAAAACCATGGGACCTCGTCCAGATCAATAATTCACTATGAAGTAGAACGTTACAAACTTCTTCACTCACGTAGGAGTGGATAAACAATGAGAGAAACAAAGAAAATGGAGAGATCTCACCGATTATCAGGACATAGAAGCGCCGAGATCTAGATTGCACAGTAGATAACCTCCACGAGCATAATCTCCCTTCTATAAGCTTCCTCTCTCTCTTTTCATCTCTCTCTCTCACCTTTGATAGCCCTAAACTCTTTAGCAAATTCCTTGTAAAGCTTTAGGAAACCCTCTTGTCATACTTAAAAAGCTCTAGATACCTCTTATTTATAGTTTTAGAAAACTCCTTTCCACGTCCCAGTTGCGAAAAGACTTGCGACACGAAATCCACGCAAAATCGCGGAACGAATCTGCTTAACTACTACCGGTTGTGTAACGCCCTGAAAATCGGGGGTCGAACATAAACTCAACTCCCGAGTTCCAGAACATCACTTATGCAACAAAATGAATGATGATTGAATGTTGACTGTATTCGTGCATTAAACATGAGTGAGATTAAGCCAAAACAGCATATCATACTCCAGAGACAGTTAAATTTGCAAGCGGAAGACTGTGATAGATAGATAAAATATATAACTTATGATGACTCTCCAGAGTGTGATAACATTACCAGGTTAAATAAATACAAGTGCAGTTCTAAAATGTACCAAATGTAAGGAAGTGTAATGCCTCCAATCCCATGTACCATAGCCCCGTCAATACAATATCAGGTCTTCATTGACCTGCCAGAGAGATACAGATAGGAGAATTCCTCCTATCATCATAGAAGTAGTCCGGCTCTGCTTCACAAGCATCGCCACCACCTAAAACTCAACAAATCTGGTTGGTGTGTACAACACCGTCCCGTAACGTGGGAGTGAGTGATCAACTCAGTGGAACAGTAAAGCATAGGTTAACATGTTATCAATTCAATCAAGCAGTAATGATAAAGCAGTACAAATCAAACATTTCTAACTACTCTTGTTAAGTGCGAAAATGAAATGACATGATGCTGTATGCCCTTGCCAAACCACCCTCAAGCGACATCATCTTACGTTCGCAAATGCTTACTCCCTCAGTGCGCCACATCTACAAAGCACATGCGGTGCGATGATGCTCATGATTACCAAGTTTTTATTAGTCCATTTCAAACAGCAGTATTGGGAAACTAAGGTACCTCCCTTGTATCATTCCCAAACATGATCCATTCTAGGGTCGTCAATCCTAGTTAATCTCATACGACATTATGGTTTGAGAGGCTTAGCGAAGGCATCACAAAGGGCTCGTCACCCATCAGCACGGATACAGATCTCACCGTATGCGGCTCAATTGCTGACCGTCAGCTCGAGTACAGGTCTCACCGTACTCGGCTCAATCACTAGCTGTCAGCTCGAGTACAGGTCTCACCGTACTTGGTTCAATCACTAGTCGTCAGCTCGAGTATAGGTCTCACCGTACTCGGCTCCACTCATACTCTAGTTGCTGTGAAAGACTCGTCGTCAATCACAGACCCTTGGAGTATACTCGAAGATACTACGGAGGACTCGTCGCCCGTCAGCACGAGTACAGGTCTCACACACCTCGGCTCTCGCCGTAAGTATCGACAGCTCGAATACAGTGTCCCATACCACCATATTCGGCTCACGAGTTGGTTGCGCAATGGTCACTATGGGGAGGCACATGGCCCCAGCGTAGGCCGACAGCTCGACCACGGTGTCCCATACCACCATGCCCGACTCATGCGTCTTAGCGGATCGAGGTACCATGGTTAAAAGGGGTTTCACTGGTAAGTTTGGTATCCTAGGTTCAAGCAGTAGCGTCCAAACAGGGTGAACATGCATAAGGCAGATCGGGTTACTTGACGAGCTCGACTAGCACGATCGCCCGTTGAGCTGCACGACATGAAGTACATAAACAACTTCGTGTGGCCTAGCCACTGCCGACAGGCAACGCACGACTCGAGTTCGTCGAACACATCCCACGTGGCAAATGAATCTCAGCCACGAGTTCAATCTCGTTACCGATTGCCTGGGCCATAATCATAGCCCCAAACACAATCAGTTGCAGATAGACAAAGCAGTAATGGATCAAGATTCAACTCATACAGTCAAGGTCTGGTATTATCCGTTTAGGGCTGCCAGGGCTGTTGCACGCACTCGTTGCTCCGCTCCCCCATCACCCATGACGGATCATACAACGTAAATATATATTTTAAACATATGCATTACATAGTTAAAATCATAAAGCAGTTGAGCATGTTATGAATCACAACACAAGCATGAGTTTGTACATGTTCAATTCCTAATCACACAACTATCAAATGAGATCATACACAGTTAAAAGAGGTTGGGAATCATATCTCAACACCTTTATACTTTACAATTTGCTAACTACTACTCATTCAGAAATTTCAAGAAACACTTAAACAAAAATACATCAACATACACGATATATGTCGATCACATAGGCATTAGGCCAAATCCTTTCACTAGGGAGTTGCCCCAATCATAACACGCGTACACCCATGACGGATAGTCATGGCAAGCAGGAATCCAAGTTCCATATCCATTCAGTCATTTCACAAACACTTGGGCCACACATTTTAGCATATATAGTGTATATTGGCCGTGGCGTGACTTAGGGCAAATCCTTTCGTCAAAGGGGTATCGCCAATACATCAATCATGAATCCATGACAATTAGTCATGGCGAGCACGAATGAGAATTCTATACTCATTCAGCCATTTCCACAAACACTTAGAATACACTATTACAACATACATGGTGTATGTAGTAAAACATGTATTAGGGTTATCCTTAGTCAAACGAGTATTTTATCCATGTATACCATAATCATACAACAAATAATCATGACAATTACATTTCCAAAACTTACACATATACGGTATTTCTAGAATACACAATTTCAACATACGTAGCATTTACAAGTGAACATGTATTACAGCGATCCCTTTGCCAAACTAGTATTTTATCCATATATAGTATAATCATATATTAAATAAACATGTCAAACATTTCTCCAAAAAAAATATGTATACGGTATTTCTACGTATACCTAGAGTATGTGAAATTCCATATTCTCCAACGTTAATCGAAACAGGAAACGGAAAGCACTTTGTACATATGCAATTGCATGCAGATCATGAATCTATCATTATCTGACATTGAAAGCGTTGAAAACCCTAACCTATACACCTAAAGTCCGCACCTTTTGTCGTAGAATCGCAACGGAATCGATAGGTTTGCTACTAAGCTTCCGTATTCGGCAGTTTGGCAACCTATAGAACGAAATAGGTTAGCTATTTCACAACCTACAACAGTCTAAACCCCAAAACAGATTAGGGTTAGGGTTTCTTACCTAGAAACGACGCCGGAAACGCCGGAAAAAGCTTCAAGGAAGGGATGGTGCAGCCCGTGTGGTGGCAGGGAACGATAGTAGGGAGATCCTCCCACTTCTCCCTCACTTTCTCTCTCCTTTCCCTCTCTCAAATCCCAAATTTGTATGGCTGCCATGAGAGAGGGTTTAAGGTCCTTATATAGTCTCAAAACTCACCGAAATAGACTCCTGTTTAAGTATTACTGCTAATATAGGTATTTCGTCACTTTTCCAGCTCAAAAGAGAGGTTCTGGTGGCCCTCCTTGAGTCAAACGTCAGACTTAAGCTCACCACACATGAATCTATGTGGGATTACGTTTTCGACTCGATCGGATTCTCAGATCGCACGTGGCGGACCACTTTCAGTTCAACGGTCGGTGGGCCACGATCCGAAATTCCAAGTACATGTAAATGTTCCTGAAATTTTTCCTGATCCGAGGGTGTAATTTGGCCTGATTCTGACGGTCTGGTTGCTTAATACTGATGCGCAAGCGAATGGTGCCAGATCACTATTCCTGATATTTATTTTGGAATGGGAATAGTGTTTTTCACACTCCCTCGCTCCGGATCCAAACGAATGGCCGTGGGACATCGGCTGGACCTGATTTTTGAGATGGTTGTCAAGCCCAGCGAGGCGGTCTTAGTTCCTTAACTTCGTGTTAATCGGACTTTCGAGGTGCGGTCTAGACCTAATATGAAGTTTCGTTTCATTCCCGAGAGCAGCCGGGAAATGAGTTTGGTTCTAAACTTTAGGGTAACCTAGAGTCACTGATTTTGCAAGTTTTGGGTCTTGCAGATCGTATTTAAAGCGATCCCACGGATTTCATGGCTAATCGAGTTTTGCACTTAGTTAACTTTGTTAAATTTCCAAAGGATTTAATCCTAATTGTTTTCTGGTTGAGATGGTACTTAGGCCTTTGTAGTTTGTATATAAAGTGATCCAAGTTTTACTACTTAGCTAGTTTAAGTTAGTGTCTAGGGCGAAAGTGCTTTGAAAAATTGAAAGCATAAGGTAGTGAAGGGTGGGATTTGTGAAGAAAATGGTTTAAAGAGCAATTTTAGACTGTGAGATTGAGTTTTGACAAGTTGATAAGGTCTTAGGATCAACCCATTGCCCTAGGACGTCTAATCCCAGGTTGGCAAAAATTCGGGATGTTACAGGTTGTGACGAACCCACGACCGGTCGAGCGCCACCCACGACCGGTCGAGTACATCCTAAGATTGGTCGAGCACCTCGGAAACAAATAACCCAAAGTCGCTGGAGTTCGAGTTGTGTTAGGGCTCGTCTTCCACGACTGGTCGTGCACAGCATTCGACCGGTCGAGCAGGGCTCACGACCGGTCGACGACGGGTCAAAAAAACCCATTAAAACTCCCCCTTTTTGACCCAGGAGGGATCCACCTTCTTCAAGCTAGCCAGGTTTCTACAAACCTCAAACTTGCCCTTGAGTAAAGCCTTGGTCATCATGTCTGACTCGTTATCATCCGTGTGGACCTTCTCAAGCTGTAATACCTTCTGTTCCAAGTATCCCTGATCCAGTGATACCGAATCTCTATGTGCTTTGACTTGGAATGCTAACTTAGATTCTTGCTCAAGTGTATAGCACTCTGACTATCGCAATAAACCACGTTCTCCTCCTGCTTCAGGCTAAGCTCCTGTAAGAACCTCTTCATCTAAAACATCTCTTTACATGCCTCTGTGACTACAATATACTCGGCTTCTGTCGTCGACAATGCTACGACCTTTTATAGCTTGCTCTGCCAAGAAACCGCTCCCCCTGCAAACGTAAACATGAACCCCGAGGTAGACTTCCTGGAGTCTATGTCACCTACCATATCTGCATCTGTGTAGCCCTCTAACACAGGTTTTTCGTCACCATAGCAATGGCTCAACCTGGATAAGCCTCTTAGATACTGCAGTATCCACTTAACCGCTGCCCAATGTTCTTTTCCAAGATTAGCAAGATACCGGCTGACAACACCAACCGCATATGCTATGTCTGGGCGTGTACACACCATAACATACATCAAACTTCCTACCGCTAACGCATAGGGTATCTTCTGCATCTCTTCCACATCTGCCTTCGTCTTAGGACACTGTCTGTCGCTCAATCTGAAGTGACCATCTAGTGGAGTACTGACCGGCTTCGCTGCATTCATATTGAACCGCTCTAGGACTTTCTCAATATACCGCTCTTGTGACAGTCAGAGCTAGCTTCCTATTGCTTCTGTCACGGGTTATCTTCATTCCTAGGATCTGTTTAGCCCCGCCCAAGTCTTTCATCGCAAAAGACTTTCTCAACTTCTATTTCAGTCTGTCTATCTTCTTGATGTCTTTTCCCATGATGAGCATGTCATCAACGTATAAGAGCAGAACTAAGAAATCACCATCTGAGAACTTGCGCGTGAACACACAGTGGTCCGATTTCGTTCTGTCATACCCATGCTGTAACATGAACGAATCGAACTTCTTGTACCATTGCCGTGAAGCTTGTTTCAGCCCATACAAGCTCCTCCTCAACCTACACACCATATGCTCTTTGCCTTTGACTTCGAACCCCTACATTGGTGCTGTAGATCTCTTCTTCCAAGTCACCATGGAGAAAGGCAGTTTTAACATTTAACTGCTCTATCTCCAGATTCATACTAGCTGCCAACCCAAGCAACACCCGTATGGATTCATCTTCACCACTAGTGTGAATATCTCCTCGAAGTCTATGCCTTTCCTCTGACCAAACCCTTTCACCACAAGTCTGGCCTTGAACCTTGTTTGTGAATTCTTCTGCTCAATCTTCTTTCTGAACACCCACTTGTTACTTAAAGCTTTTTTGCCCTTAGGCAATTTCATCATATCATAAGTATGGTTCTTATGCAAGGATTCCATCTCCTCTTGCATAACTTTCAACCACTCCTCCTTATGCTCGTCGGCTAGGGTCTCAGAATAATCTTCTGTCTCTCCCCCATCAGTGAGCATAATGTACTCATGCGGCGAGTACCTTTTAGACGGCTGTCTGTCCCTGGATGACTTCCTCACCTATGGCTCAATAGGTGGATCAAGTGGGGGCTGCTCCCCTGGTCCATCTTCTGAAGGAACTCCCTCGTCCTCTGCACCTTGCTTTACTCCCCCTTCATTAGGCACCACAGGAGGAGTAACCGAATTTTTCATCACCGTACCTCAAGAACACACACTGTCTGATCTTCATATTGAGCTTGGACCTCTCGTCCTTTGGTACGTGAACGAATGCCCTGCATCCAAACACCCCGAGATGACTGTACGATGGATCCTGTCTAGTTCACACCTTTCAGGTACTTCTCCATTCAACGGGGCTGATGGAGACCTATTTATCAAATACACTGCTGTGTGCATTGCTTCTCCCCAGAGCATCTTGGACAATTTCGCATGAGATAACATGCATCTGATTCTCTCTACAATGGTGCGATTCATTCGATCAACTACACTATTATGTTGGGGGGTCTTGGGAACCGTCTGTTCATGCCGTATACACAGGGACTTGCAGTACTCATGAAAGTCGCCAATGTATTCACCACCATTGTCAGTGCAGATGCACTTCAATGGTCTACCTGTTTCTCTCTCGACCATAGCATGAAACAATTTAAACACACCAAAGACCTCGTCCTTGGATTTCAAAGCATAAACCCAAACCCTCCTAGATGCATCATCTATAAAAGTAACAAAATATAATGCCCCACCCAAGGTTTTTGTCCTCATAGGACCACAAACATCAGAATAAGCCAAATCTAATGCATGCACTTTATTAACATGAGAAACAGATTTAATAAATGAAACTCTATGCTGTTTCCCTGATAAACAATCAAGACAGGTTTTGAGAGGTGTACTTGTCATGTCTGGAAGGAGCCGCTTCTTTGCTAGTACCTGAAGCCCTTTTTCACTCATATGGCCTAGACGCTTGTGCCACATGTTAATGGTCAAATCTTCCACTGCGTTCAACCCACCCTTGCATATACTGACACTTGCCTTGTAAAGGGTGCAACATTTCTTTCCTCTGGCCACGATCAATGAACCATTGATGAGCTTCCATCGCCTACCAGCAAACCGGCTTTCATAACCATCATCATCTAACCTTCCCGTCGACATCAAGTTGAGACGAAGGTCTGGGATATGCCTCACATCCCTGAGAACCAATGTGCAGCTCACATCGGTCTTCACACAAAGATCACCGACTCCCACGATTTTTGATACGCCAGAATTTTCCATCTTCACAGTCCCATAGTCACCTGACTTGTAGCTTGTGAAGAAGTCCCTGCGTGGAGTCGCATGAAAAGAAGCTCCCGAGTCTATTACCCAGTCGGTGTCCTGACCTGTAGCCGTGAGACATACATCATGATCTGCAGAAAGAATAACTACAACGTCGCCATCTGAAGCGACTGCAGTGGAATCTGATTCATCTTCCTTCCCTTTTCCTTTATTGTCGTTCTTCTTACCACGACATTCAAACTTGTAGTGGTCCTTCTTGCCACAATTCCCACAATCAACATCCTTTCTGTTACTCGACTTGCCTCTTGATTTATCTCGGGCCTTCCCGCCCTTCCTGTTCTTTCCTCTCCCCTGTTCTTGTGTCACAAGAGCTTCTTGCTGAGTAGACCCCTGAGACTTCCTCCTTGTCTCTTCATTGAAGAGACAGTTAGTTACCTATTCTATGGATATCTTTCCGTTTGACGCAGAGTTACTTAGAGACACAACCAATGTCTCCCAACTGTCAGGCAATGAACTAAGTAAAAGTAAAGCCTGCAATTCATCATCCAGGACCATCTTCATAGAGGAGAGTTGGTTCACTATATTGCTGACCTCATTTCGGCCACAGAACCACCATCCTTGAACTTGAGATTCACAAGTCATCTTATCAGAAAAATCTTATTACCAACTGTCTTCCTCTCATACAGCCCTTGTAATTTCAGTCATAGGCTAGCGGCTGAGGTTTCCGTAAACACATGGTGGAACACCGAATCATCCAACCATTGTCTAACAAACCCCACTGCCTTCCGGTCCATCTTCTTCCAATCATCATCAGACATATCCTTGGATTTTGCTGATATGCCTAAAATTGGAGAATATAGGTGCTTGCAATAAAGCAAGTCCTCCATCTTAGCCTTCCATATGGTCCAGTTAGAACCATTGAGTTTGATCATCCTTGATGAGCCACCTTCCATAATTCAAAACCGATCTTACCCGTTCAATGAACTTAGCTTTGATACCACTATGTTGGGGGCCTTGCACAAAACCTTAGGATCTAGCCTTCCACAACAAACCAGAATTATGGATAATAAAGCAATGAAAATAATCAATGCATCAATCACACACCCACACAAGAGATTTTTACGTGGAAAACCCTCAAAGAGGTAAAAACTATGGGACCTCGTCCAGATCAACAATCCACTATGAAGTAGAACGTTACAAACTTCTTCACTCACGCAAGAGTGGATAAACAATGAGAGAAACAAAGAAAACGGAGAGATCTCACCGATTACGAGGACATAGAAGCGCTGAGATCTAAATTGCACAATAGATAACCTCCACAAGTATAATCTCTCTTCTATAAGCTTCCTCTCTTTCTCTTTTCCTCTCTCTCTCACCTTCGATAGCCCTAAACCCTTTAGCAAATCCCTTGTAAAGCTTTAAGAAACCCTCTTGTCATACCTAGAAAGCTCTAAGTACCTCCGATTTATAGTTTTAGGAAACTCCTTTCCGCATCCCAGTTGCGAAAAGACTTGCGACACGAAATCCGCACAAAATCGCGGAACAAATCTGCGTAATTACGACTGGTCGTGACGAACCTACGACCGGTCGAGCGCCACCCACAACCGGTCGAGTACATCCTTTGACTGGTCGAGCACCCCGAAAACAAATAACCCAAAGTCGCTTGAGTTCGAGTCGTGTCAGGGCTCGTCTTCCACGACTGGTCGAGCAAGGCTCACGACCGGTCGACAACGCTCACGACCGGTCGACAACGGGTCAAAAAAACCCATCAACCATGGCGGTTTTTTTTTTTTTTTTCAAATATGATTCAAAAACGAGTCAACTCGTATGAGACTCCGAGTCAGCTCACCATTTACATTTGGACATGCCACAAAGTCGATGCAATTTGGCTTGGTGGGACAAAGGATAGGGTACTGAGTTACTTAGTACACTACTGATTAAAAACTCTGTGGGCCCACTGTGATGTATGTGTCTTATCCACGCTGTCCATCTTATTTTACAATCATTTTAAGGTATGATCCCAAAATTGAAGCATATCCAATGGTCTAAGTGGACCACACAATAGGAAACAGTGGGAATTGGATGCCTATTGTTGAAAACGTCTTGGGAGTCACATAAGTTTTGGATCAAGTTGATATTTGTTTTTTCTTTTCGTCCATGTTGGGTTGACCTTATGAACAGGTTAGATGACAAATAAACATCATTGTGGGCCTAGAAAGGTTTCAACGGTGGATGTCACAATCCCCACTATTTCCTGTGGTGTGATCCACTTGAGCTTTACATATGCCTCTTTTTCGGGCTCATGCTGTAAAATGAGCTAGTAAAATGGATGGACGGCATGGATAAGATTCATACATCACTAGTTGGCCTCACAGAGTTTACTCGGTACACTCAATAGGCTCGTGACCCGACACCAGCCAGCTAGCTGATGTCAAAGTTCCATGGCGATGTATGTGTTTTATCTACACCATCCATCCATTTCGGCAGCTCATTTAGGGCATCAGCCCAAAAATGAGAAGGATCCAAAGTTCAGGTTAAACCACACCATAGGAAACCGTGGAAATTGAATGATTACAGTTGAAAACTTTTTGGGGCCACAGAAGTTGCAGATCTAAGCTGGTATTTGTGTTTTACCTGCATCTACATCTGTATGACCGCATGAACAGGTTGGATGGGCCTTAGGAATGTTTTAACGGTGGATGTCATTATCCCCACTCTTTCCTACGGTGTGGTCCTCCCTTTTAGGCTCATGCCCTAGAATGAGCTGAAAAATAGATGAACGGCATGAATAAAATGTGATGAACGGCATGAATAAAATGTGTACATCATGGTGGGCCGCAGAGCTTTGACATCAGCTAGCGGTTGGTGTTGGGGTCATCAGCCAAACCGCGTCGGATTTTCATTAATGTTCTATCCCTATGTGGGTCCCAGCCCTATGCATGGCACCCACGTGCCAAACAAACCGTTGATTCGGTGGTCCAATCGTGCATGTGGGGCACGTATGATAGAGAAAGAGGTGGCCACAAACTTCTTTTTCGAATAAATGATTACGTGCAGCAGGCGTAAACCAGATTTTTCCCGCCAGGCCCCACCTTGAAGGTCACCTGGTACAAAAATCAAGATGTTGCACTCTTCAGGTGGACCACACTATTGCAACCAACAAAAAACCAACAGTCTGGCACATCCACCTAATGAGAGGAACGGCCTGATTTTGCTCCAGGTGAGAAGCTCGCAATGGGCCCGACCTTTCGCATGGCACGGATGTCTTATGCTAGCGGCACGTTGGTAGGAATGACCTGGTTGAACAACGAGTAACCGTACCTGGGCTAGCTGCATCAATTCTTATAGATAAGTTATTTAATACAGAGGCCGAGCAAGACATTTGATACACATGCATTTAGAAAGAGTCGGGATCCTCTGTTATCGGGTCAACAAGATTTTCCAGTTACCCCAGTGGTTTAGCGTCTGAAGCTTTTGTTTTAATATTTTAATTTTTTCAGTGAGTGTTGACGTGGACCAATGAATTTTAGGGTATTAGGAATTCTCTGTTGACCTGTTGATCCTCTGTTATCGGGTCAACAGGGTTTTAGGGTATTAGGAATTCTCTGTTGACCTGTTGATCCTCTGTTATCGGTCAACAGGATTTTCGTGTTACCCTAGTGGTTTGGCGTCCGAAGCTTTTTTTTATTTTTTAATTTTTTCAGTGAGTGTTGACATGGACCAATGGATTTTAGGGTATTAGGAATTCTCTGTTGACCGGGCAACAGAGGATCCGGACTCATTTAGAAATTGTATATGTGGCACACCCTAACTCAGAAAAAGCCGTGAAAATTGTGGATCGCACGATTGTCAAATCCCAGTCCCAAAATCAGATTGAATGGTGAAAAATTGCTGATTCATTGACATTCCAACCATCCAATTCCACCAATCCCATAGGTGACCCATATTAACTTCTATAAGCCAATTTAACTTGTATGCCTCACATGCACTAAATATTTTCTAACTTGGTTTTGCCTCTGTCGAACACCTAGAACGTTATCCAATGCTAATGTGGCCATAATGAATACTCATCTTTATCAGGAAATAACTTAAACACCAAAACTTCTCAAAGATATGACACATCTTTCTTATATTTGGTGCATGTCTTAAATATAGCAAATATACCATGTGGGTTAATATGAGCCATTGCTAAATTTTTATACAAACACTATCACATATGTCAAGCGAGGCCCACCTTAAATGGGTAAAGGTGTCAAATCACTCGGGAGAATCCCTCCTTTCCGCATTATCACTGGGCCACCTCAAAGATTATTGAAATCTACGATGTAGGCAGAAAATCAAGCCGTTGATGAGATCATATATGAACTGCATGCGTGTAAAAACAAGAGGTAAATGAAACACATTTACAACCCAATTTCGTATCCATGCGTTGTCAACTAACTATCGCATCTACCTGAATTTTGAGATCCTCTCTCCCACAAAAGGAAATGATGGATTAGGACCTTCCACCTAGAGGTCTATATGGTAGATTTTCCTTACCATTTCTTAGGGTTGCTAAAAAAGAGCATCATTTGAATCATTGAATAATGCATACTTTTTAGCATAGCCCACCCACAATTGGGTCCATAAAGTGAATGACTCCAAACCACTCTCTCTCATGCCATGTGTGAGATGGAAGTGTTTATGCCATTCACCATCATTTCCCACTAGCTTGGTGTAAGTATCAACAAACGCATTGATCATGCAACTCAAGGGGATTGCATATGTGGACCAGGCTCCTTAGTCCTAATGTGTCAAGATTTAATTGGATTGCAGGCGATTGTTAGAGATAAAATCTATACAAATAATGTTTGAAAGTTGTTACCCCACACTAAAAGTAGATTACATAAGCACAATAAGTTAACTCTATGTGGCCCAATGTGATTTATGTGTCTTATCCACACTGTCCATCTATTTTACCAGCTCATTTTAAGGCATGACCCAAAAATTAAAGCATATCCAAAGCTCAAGTGGACCACACCTCAGGAAACAGTGGTGATAATGATGTTCGCTATTGAAACCTTCCTAGCTAGGGCCCACAGTGATGTTTATCTGTCATCCAACCTATTCATAAGGTCACATAGGCATGGATAAGAGAAAATAAAAATATCAGCTTGATCCAAAAAGCTTTCCGTAGGAGTTCAATTCACATTGCTTGCTACGGCGGCGTCCACTTGAGATTTAGATATGCTTCAATTTTGGGTTCATGCATTAAAACTAATAAAACATATGGACGGTGTGAATAAGACATACATCATGGCGGACCCCACAAAGTTTATGCAGTATGCAATTGGCTTTCCCTTACTAATACAGTCCCACCGTCCCATCAAATCCTGACATGTCAAGGGTGGAAGGAGCTCGGTCCAAATGGGGGCAGTACCCAATCAACATCCCGATCTCAATCTAACACGTTTGGATTGTCGGGGAGAGTCAGATTAAAGTAATGAATTTGATTATGGTTTTCTGAGCCATCAGATGGATTCTTCTTTAGAAAAGAATTAGTAGCCCATGCTAATGGGAGCTTACAACCGTCTAGTCAATTTGGTGATTAAGTTATTAATGATTTTAAAATAAAATACTCTTTTAAACTATCTTTCTTAAAATTTGGAAAAACTTTGATACTCTGGCACAGTGTGATGGATGATACACGCTCATTAAGAAATTACTTAGGAATTACATACTTGGAACCGAGTAATTCAAATTAAACTATCCAAATTATGGCTTGCCTTAGATGTATGTTGAATCAAATTTTCACCACCTAACTAGAAATTATGGGCAATTATCGGACAGTGAAAAAAAAAAATCTAATAATCGTATTTCAACAAACAACCATACATGGATATGAGGTTATATGGTCCTCGATTATGAGTGCCTGCATATAAAGCATCATTTCAGTTATCGAATGACTCCTTGTTGGGTCTCTACTCATTTCAACACTGAGGCCATGGGTTCAAGTGCCTATTGAGGTGTGTGTGGGTGTGAGTGTGTTAAAAAAAAAAGATGCCTCCCCGTTAACATTTGAGCCATTTTTAAAAAGAAATCTTTATTTCTTTAAAGTAAATACATGAATATTTGTAATTTTTAACAAAATAATAAATGTTTCGGTGGTTAGGAAGAATGTTATAATTTCTTAACTTAATAAGATTTAAATCACCATCTCAAATGCACATGATCAGCGGGGGGGACACAAAATTTTAGTTATATCAAATAACATAAAATTATTTCATGATGTCTAATTTGGTGTAAGTTATCATGATATTTCATTATGGTCTCAAGTTTTATTTCAACTAATGGAAGTCGAGTATATGAATTTTTATCCACCTTTATAATATAATAAAGACTATTTCTTGTACTTAAAAATGTTAGATTGTCAGGGTTAATGAAAAAAGAAGCTGTCCAACTCCTCTTTTATCCGAACTAGACCACAATGAAATGAGCTCACAGACTCTTGCCGCGTTTGAAACCATGGCATTTAAAAAACAAAAAAAAAAAACAAAATATGATTCAAAAACGAGTCAACTCGCATGAGACTCCGAGTCAGCTCACCATTTACATTTGGACAGGCCACAGAGTCGATGCAGTTTGGCTCGGTGGGACACGGATAGGGTACTGGGTAACTTAGTACACTACTTATTAAAAACTCTGTGAGCCCACCGTGATGTATGTGTCTTATCCACACTGTCCATCTTATTGTAAGATCATTTTAAGGTATGATCCCAAATTTGAAGCATATCCAATGGTCTAAGTGGACCACACCATAGGAAACAGTGGGAATTGGATATCTATTGTTGAAAACGTCTTGGGAGCCACATAAGTTTTGGATCAAGTTGATATTTGTTTTTTCTCATCGTCCATATTGGGGTGACCTTATGAACAGGTTAGATGACAAATAAACATCATCGTGGGCCTAGAAAGGTTTCAACGGTGGATGTCATTATCCCCACTATTTCCTGTGGTGTGATCCCCTTGAGCTTTACATATGCCTCTTTTTCAGACTCATGCCCTAAAATGAGCTAGTAAAACGTATGGACGGCATGGATAATATTCATACACCACCGGCCTCACAGAGTTTACTCGGTACACGATACTCAGTAGGCTCGTGACCCGACACCAGCCAGCTAGCTGGTGTCAAGGTTCCATGGGCCCCAGCATGATGTATGTTTTTATCTACACCATCCATCCATTTTGGCACCTCATTTAGGGCATCAGCCCAAAAATGAGGCGGGTCCAAAGTTCAGGTTAAACCCCACACCATAGGAAACCGTGGAAATTGAATGATTACCGTTGAAATGATCTCATGAACAGGTTGGATGGGCCTTAAGAAAGTTTTAACGGTGGATGTTATTATCCCCACTGTTTCCTACGGTGTGGTCCTCCCTCTTAAGCTCATGCCATAAAATGAGCTGAAAAATAGATGGACGGCATGGATAAAACGTGTAGATCATGGTGGGCCACGGAGCTTTCACATCAGCTAGCGGTTGGTGTTGGGGTCAGCAGCCAAACCACGTCGGATTTTCATTAATGTTATTTCCCTATGTGGGTCCCAGCACTATGAATGCCACCCACGTGCCAAACAAACCGTTGATTCGGTGGTCCCATCGTGCATGTGGGGCACGTATGATAGAGAAAGAGGTGGCCACATACTTCTTTTTCTAATAAATGATTACGTGCAGCGGGCATAAACCAGATTTTTCCCACCAATTTGCCACGTGTAGGAGATCGGCACCATTGGTCCAGCAGACCCCACCTTGAAGGTCACCTGATACAAAAATCAAGATGTTCCACTCTTCAGGTCGACCACAATAATGCAATCAACAAAAAACCAACAATCTAGCACATCAATACACGTGTGCCCCATCTAGTGAGAGGAACGGCCTGATTTTGCTCCAGGTGAGAAGCTCGAAATGGGCCCGACCTTTCACATGGCACGGATGTCTTACGCTAGCGGCACGTTGGTAGGAATGACCTGGTTGAACGATGAGTAACCGTACCTGGGCTGCACCAATTCTTATAGATAAGTTATTTAATACAGCGGCAGAGCAAGACACTTGACACACAGGCATTCAGAAATTATATATGTGGCACATCCTAACTCAGAAAAAGCCGTGAAAATTGTGGACCGCACGATTGTCAAGTCCCAGTCCCAAAATCAGACTGAATGGTGAAAAATCGCTGATTCGTTGACATTCCAACCATCCAATTCCACCAATCCCATATTAAATTCTATAAGCCAATTTAACTTGTATGCCTCGCATGCACTAAATATTTTCTAAGTGCCCGCGTATCATCTGTGAAGCTCTGCTAGAGTATTAAAAGTTCTTAGCGTTCTTGTTACGTAGCTCAACCAACACACCCATTCCAATCCTCCACACTTTTATTAGTCAATTGGAAGTATAGCTGCTATCTTTCTATTTCTCCCAACTCAGAAAGAATAAAAAAATCAATTTAACAACATCAGCTACTTGTGTCACCACTCCATCTGAAGGAGTAGGCACCGACTCCAGTGTGAGTTACGTATGGTGTGCCAACCTTAATAATACTTTATGTTTTTGGACATGCCAGCCAATCTGGACCAACCAATGGGTGGCGACCCAATGGTCAAAATTAGAAATGTCTCAATCTTCCTAAATACGCAAACTATAGATATTTCAGTGGACAGCTTGTGTTGGATATGTCCATATATACAGCTAAGAGCCATCAATGGGTAGAGGTTTATAAATCCTGGAACGTGATGATTATGCATGGCCCAAGCCTGAGCTAGGCCACACTTTTGTGCAAGATCAGGGCTGTTCATTTTAGGTGGGACCACCAAGCATGACTTATGACAAAGAAGCCCTCGAAACCATACCAGCTTGGGCCCTAATTAAGGGATTGTTGGGCAGAGGTTCGGCGCTTGGGCCTGGTGTTTCAGCCCACTTCCAACATGAAGTGGGTCAGGCCCAAAAGCCTAATGGGCAACCCTGGCCCATTGACAGCCTATAACTTGAGTTGGGCATTGAGTCGAGTCAGACCAAGTTAGGGTTGACCCAACTCTATTTGGTTTTACAATAGACCTGACTTGAACTCGACCCAACTCGGTATCGGTCCAGCATGCCTAACTCGATCCAAGTATAGGTCTAGCCTATATTAATCCGGATTGAGTCCAACTCGGTCACAAGTACTGAGTCGGGTCCAAGTCGGGTCGGATGCAATAGGTATCCATGGGTTGAAATCACAACTCAAAACCTAGATGCACTTGCCAGAATTGCAGCCTTTTCATCAACTACACGGCATCTCATATCTCAAACATCAAATCTGAGTTTTACACGCACATATATATCGTTTTATGTGTTCCAATTGGCATGGTGCAAACTTTTTTAAGAACTCATCATATGTGATGTGACTCCAAAAATCTAAACGGTCCACGTGAAGCAACACCTCATGAAACCCCCTACCCCAATTTTTACTTTGATCCAAAACTTTGGTGGGCCATGAAAAATGAAAAAAATTTCCTCATTTGATTTGCATTTTTCTTTGCTATGGCCACCAAAATTTTAGATCATGGTGAAAATTTGTCCCTTGGGATTTCATGGGATTCCGCATCACATGGACCGTTCGGATTAGACACCCATGACACATGCGTAAAGGCACCCACGTGCCCATGTGAGCATGAATCTCTCTCTCTATCTACACACGAGTTGAGTTTTGGATCGAGTTGAGTCAAGTTACTGGGTGACCTGAACTCGACTAGGTTTGAGTTTGGATTGGACAAAGTCTACTATATTCACACCGACTCACCCACACGGTTCGAATCAAGTCAGGTCTAAATGAGTAGAACGAGTGGAGTTTGCCAAGTTGAGTCATCCCGTGCCCAGCTCTACCTGTAACAATAAAGGTGGCAATGGGCCAGGCTGCCCACCTTTGCCTTCTAGGGCCATGATTGGGCCCCTAAACATGGTCCAAGGGCTGGGTCCGGCCCAGCCCATTGGCTCCGTCCACATCAAGTACACAGTCATACATAATAACCGACTATTTTAAGAGAGTTGTAAGTGGGTCCCATATAAAAGCACCTATAATCAAACCCATTTATATAATGGGATGAACTGCGGGTGGCAATTTTTTTTTTTTTTTTTTTCTAAATTTCAGACTATCCAAACCTTTAATCATGTCATAGGACCAATCCTATAGGGCTAGGGTCAGGCCATAAGTAATTATGGCTCGGTCAGGGTCCATTGCCACTCCTAATCCACAGCCAGAGTTCACCCACCAAAGGTTTGGAAGGTTAATATCATTTAATAATGGTATAGGAAGCACACAAGATCTAAAACCCAAGGAATCCATCAACTAAATTCCCCTACTGTTATTTTATTATTTATTTAAAGTTTTCTGGTACCAGAATCCCCCCACTTTCAGCTCACCAAATCAAAACAACTACAAAAGCCAAGCACGCTGAGAAACGCAACACCCCTATAACAAATGAACACCAACAACAGCCACAGAACCATGCACTACTCGCCACCAACACCACAATCACCCCACCATGATCTCCGGCAACCAGATGGCCAATTCCTCCGCCCAAGCTGTCGGGAACATCGTTCCTAACCGACTCTTGCCGGATATCCGAATCCTCGAGCTTTTCATCGCCTTCATCATCTTCATCGTGATCCATTCCCTCAGGCAACAAAAACGATGGGGCCTACCCGTGTGGCCGCTCATGGGCATGTTACCTTCATTAATCGCCGCCTTACAGACCGACATGTATGAATGGATTTCCGACGTTCTTTTCCGCCAGAACGGGACGTTCATGTTCAAGGGCCCATGGTTCAGTAACCTCAACTGTATCGTGACGGCCGACCCGCGCAACCTCGAACACCTACTAAAGACCAAATTCACCAGCTTCCCGAAAGGCGAGTACTTCCGTAACACCGTCCGGGACCTCCTTGGGGACGGTATCTTCAATGCCGACGACGAGATGTGGCGCCGTCAAAGGAAAACGGCGAGTATCGAGTTCCACTCAGCTGAATTTCGCAAACTGACTGCTGAGTCACTGGTCGAACTCGTTCACTCACGCCTGTTGCCTGTCTTAGAGGATTCCATCAAACAGCAGGCACCCATCAATCTACAAGACGTGCTACTAAGGCTAACATTCGATAATGTGTGTATGATAGCATTTGGCGTCGACCCGGGCTGTTTGAGCCCAGGCTTGCCAGAAATACCATTTGCTCGGGCTTTCGAGGACGCGACGGAGTCGACGATCATACGGTTCATCACCCCAACAATTGTATGGAGAGCCATGCGGTATCTCAATGTGGGGCCGGAGAAGAAGCTTAGGAGATCAATTCAGGGAGTGGACGAGTTCGCTAACGACGTTATACGGGCGAGGAAGGAGGAGCTGTCTTTAGACTCTCCCAACAAGGTGACTAAATCCGACCTCTTGACGATCTTTATCAAATCGAAAGACGAGGATGGGAATCCTTTCTCAGATAAGTTCTTGAGGGACATCTGTGTGAATTTCATACTCGCCGGGAGGGACACTTCGTCGGTGGCTTTGGCTTGGTTTCTTTGGCTGCTAGATCAGAATCCGGTGGTTGAAGAACGGATACTGGCTGAGGTTCGCCGCATAGTCGGTGAGAGGAAGAATACCAACAAAGATGAGGAGAATGCTCCGGTTGTTTTCACGCCGGAGGAGGTGAAGAGAATGGAGTATTTGCAAGCAGCTTTGTCTGAATCTCTGAGGCTGTATCCTTCGGTTCCGGTGGACCACAAAGAGGTATTACAACTTTCGCAACATGTGAAAGTATCATAGTTCTTTAACTCAATTGACTCGACTCCAAATTCACCTGAGTCAACTTGACTCGGAAAACTCGTTGAATCAACTCGCTAAGTTAACTCGATGAGTGAGATTTTGAGTCGAGTCATCAGGAAACTAGGTTTTGAACCTGACTTGGCCCTGACTATGAAAGACTCATCGAGTCGACTCAACCCAACTCACGATGATGGTTGGGTCAGTCTCCTTGTGAAGGTGTTTTTAATTAAAACTGATAGATGTCTTCTACGAACAAGCCATTTAACAACTTCTGATGGAGGGACATTTTCACACTGAACTCGAGTGGGGTGGCCTGTAGGATGCAGGGACACACTCGGGGTGGCAGCCCGTGTGATGCGTGCCCCACTCGTGTGATATGGGTGGCTCATGTGAGGCAGTACCTGTGTGATGTGGGGCCCACGAGAAAAATTCGGCTAAGGTCTTAACCCATAAAATGTAGGCCTGAGTTATGAGATAAAGGGATTGATTCGCCATGCTCTATCAATTGATCTTTTAGAGCAAGTGAATAACTATCTTGCATCAATTTCACTATTTGTTTTTGTGAATACTTAGGCATTTGTAACTAATTTAAGTATTTTTTTTTACTATTTATATTTTTTTTAATTTACAATTATTAATTATCAAGTTGATATTTCGAATGAGTCATTAGAAAACTTGCTCATCAGTGTGACTCTCAAATCAACAAGATTAATCAATTTGGCTAACTGACTGAGTCGACTCGGCCCAACTTATGGGGACCCAACTGAGTCACTCGGTTCAATTGAAATGATAAAAACCAAAAACGGCTGGGAGTTTCAAACTCACTACCTCCTCTATGTCCTTTAATCATCCTTAACTATCTTAAACATTCATAACTAATTTAAAATATATTTAATCTAATTATTAAATACTAGGTCGAGTTAAATGAAAATTCAAACAAATTGGAAGCAGCTATTTCATGCATTGCTTATGGCCATATAGTGATTTTTACAGTAAAATTCCTCCGGAACCAACATTTTACCAAATACAGATGAAGGTGCTTTTTGAGGGAGGAAAATACATAAATATCCTCATCTAGATTTTTCTTTAAGAATTAGTGAAAGTTGAGATTTGTGGGATCCACGCCGTATGTGTGTGTGTAACATCCAAGCCATCCAACATATGCAACCCACCATGGTGATAGCACGAATAAAAAATCAGGCCGATCAAATTAGCAGATGGGCTACACTTTGGATGTTTTGAGTGGTGTCTATTTTTTTAAATGGATTGGCCCACCTTATGATTGGATCCACTATATTTTTAGTTGGCCCTATAATCATGTTGGTATGCATTTGTTGGACAGGTTGGATGCCAAACACGTACCCACTTGGGCCCCATATTTATGGATTTTCCACTTTGTAAAGAAAAAATATTTGAGAATAATAGTGTAATTTCTCCTCTGAAGAATCTAACTCATGTTCCTAGAGCCACTCTTTGGTAAAATCCAAAATTTGGAGGCATTTGGCATTAAAAGTACTTTTTATATATATACATGCACATCCATATACGTATCTATTTCATATATGACGCCAATAGCTTTGGACATTTTTGCCCTTGCAATGAGTCTTCACAACATTAGTTTTTTTTTTTTTTTTCACACGCGCACACACCCCACACACTCATGCTAGTGGAATTTCACCACCTATGTATACTCGAACCCTTGACCAGGTGTTCAAACTCCCGAGAGTCTACCACCCGAGCAAGAGTAGGGATCCTAGAAATGTTGTGTCTTCACAACATTAGTTGAGAGAGGGTAAATTCATCCTAGAAATGTACCCGCTTGGTAGGGAAAAGTTGAAATTTTACAATTAAGGAGGTGACATAAATTGCACCTGCTCCATTTTGCTTCTTTTAATGCATGTAGTCCACAACCCCTCCTCTTTCCTAATTAGATGCCTTGGATTACTCCGATGATAAGATAACATCTATTTAATACATTTGTTGCATTGACTCATGTTAGGATGTTAGCATAAAAATTAGGCTGATTAGATTTCAAGTGGGCTACAACAAGAATGCCAGTATGGTGGCGAACCATCTCTCTCTCTCTCTCTCTCTCTCTCTCTCTCTCTCTCTCTCTCCAGCCTTTCCCGTAGTCCCTCTCTTTTTTTCTTTTCCCTTTGAATGTCTCTCTTTTCTCGCTACATCCACATGCGTGGCACATCTGTACCTTGTAAATATTATCTCCATACTATATTTGCTACTACCCTAAAAAGAAAGCACATTGAATACTTCAGATTTCATAGCTAAGAATCAAATGGTGGAAACAAAGCTATTGAAGTATATACGTATCTTGTTTTGGTCAGGTTGTCGAAGACGAAGTCTTTCCCGACGGAACCGTATTAAAGAAAGGAACAAAGGTTGTCTATGCCATCTACACAATGGGGAGAATGGAAAGCATATGGGGCAAAGATTGCAGAGAGTTTAAGCCAGAGAGATGGCTTAGAGACGGAAGATTCATGAGTGAATCGGCATACAAATTTACTGCATTCAATGGGGGTCCGAGGCTATGCTTAGGGAAGGATTTCGCTTATTATCAAATGAAATTCGTCGCCGCCTCCATCATCTACCGCTACCGCGTGAAGGTTGTGGAGAACTTTCCCGTGGAACCGAAGCTAGCAATGACCATGTACATGAAGCACGGTTTGAAGGTTCTGCTCAGCAAGCGAGATGATTCAGAGATTTGGAATTATCAGCAAACCGGGTTCTGAGTTCCACAGAAGACCGACATGTGTGTGATTTTCTTCCTTTTTTTTCTAGATTTAGATTATATGACTATAAGTTGGGTTTGTTACATAACAGCTTAAAAGTCATGAAATCATGTTTCGTTACAGCTTATCCTCTTGTCATTCTCTTCAAGGAAGAAATAAAAGAAAGAAGAAATAATATTAGTTGGTTTTCATCCTTAAACCTTCAAAAGGCAAAGTTCATTGAAGTGAAACTGTAGATCTCATAAATTCTTTCATCATCTATAGATTACTCAAGTTAATTTAAAAAAAATATGGGAAGCACAGGGTTGCCTAATTAAGCGCATTTGATGCTACACTAATGTTGTAAAAAAAATCTTAACCGAATCATAGATCGTGATCTACGCAGCCTAATCATATCAAATCTCAAATAGTGTTGTAAATTGTAATATATATATATATATATATATTTCTGATTTTCTTACAAAAAGAAAAAGAAAAAACTGAAAAATATGAATAAATTAGAAAAGGATAATTACCTAATTCATCATCTGTTTTCCTTCAATATGCATCAAGAAAAGTAATAAATATCATAATAAAGTTAACTTAGAACATGCACACACTAAAACTGTAAGCATAAATGTGATTTTTGGAATTTGAAATGGATGCCTGCCAACTGCGTTTAATGGTGGGAAGTATGCACAGCAACTCTCAGTGCTGAGATGGCACATTGAAATCATGCCCTAATTTATAACATGCTGACAGAATTTCAATAGATATTAACTTTGCAGAGCATCCAAACAGAATTTGAAGGAATTCAGTCTTCAATGCTACATCTCCTTTCAGTCCATATTTAAAAAAATAATAATAAAATAAAAATGCTTTCCACTTTTTGAGCAGAGTATTTGGGTGTTTGAGGTTCCCAAAGCCCAGCGTCTGTGCCAAATATCGTGATTGAGAGTGACCCAACATACTGAGGGCTGCCTTTTTTACACTGCTCCAAGCATAGTTTAAAAACTCAAAAACTCAACTCAATGTTCATTTGGGCTCAGTTGACTCGAAGACTTGATCTAACTCGATGGTTAATGACTATAAACGAAAATAAAGTAGGAATGGCAACAAATTTTAAATTAGTTCACTTTGTATAAGATTGTGAAATAAGGAAATAGGCAACCGACCTACCTCTTCAAAAGAGCTGTGGGTTTGAATCTTGCCTGTGTTCTTTTTCACTTTTAATTAAGAAGAGGTCTGACAAGGCGAGTGACTTGGCCCAAGTAAGAGTGAGATGTGCTGAGTCGACCAAGTTAGCGAGTATACTTGACCAGTCTCACTCAGACTCGGCCGAGTTACTCTCAGATTTGAGTTGCTTAGGGACTCGGCTCAAAATCTTGCCGAGTTGACTTGATGGAGGAGTTTCGAGTTGAGTTAGTAAGTTTTAGAACTGTGGCTCCAAGACCCTAGAACCAACCACGGCCTGTTTACTTTTCTAAATACAATGTAAATGAGTAATTATTACTTTTTACAGCGGATTGAAAAAGAGGAAATGTGGCTGTAAGTTTGACTCGAACATCGTGGCACAAAGCGTTGTTATTCTAAGGAAATCATGGTGGTAAATTTTGTGAGGCCCATCCTCATGCATGTGTCTGATCCACACCGTCTATTTATTCTAGGTGCTCATTTTAGAGCATGAGCCAAAAAATGAGGCAGATACAAGGCTCAAGTGGACCACACCATAGGAAATAGTTGAAAATGAATGCCTACCGTAGTAGTTAAAATGAGCCTGGGACTCACATGGATGCATGCCTGCCATCCAAACCATTCACAATGTCATACAGACATGGATGAAGAGAAAACATAAAAATAAGCTTGATCCAAATCTTCTGATGGCACCATAGAAGAAATGAATGGTAAGTCTTCAATTCCCCCTGTTTCGTGTGGTGTTTTCCACCGAAGCTTTGAATTTGCCTCATTTTTTTGGCTCATGCCCTCAAATGTGAGGGAAAATCAAATGGACGGCACAAATCAAGCCCACACATAAAAGTGGGCCCCACTAAAATATCCTCCTTTCCTCGGTTTCAACCCACTGTCAACGTCAAGTCATTGTCAAAGGGGGGTAAATAATAATTGCCCATTTACCCCATGAATTGAAAAACAAACAGGCCCTTAAGGGTGCTTGGGAAGCCCAGCCAACCACAATTTGGGCGGTACATTCAAATGCTGCAAGAGATTCAAGCTGAAACGTGAACAAGTTTCAATCCAACTAGAATCGCATAGTCGGATTTTAATTGTATTTACTGGGTTTCAACAACACTTGCTATAGTAATTACCAGATATTTATTTGGTAGATAAAGTACATCAGGTACATATCCTGTCAGATATTCAACAACACTTGCTATAGTAATTACCAGATATTTATTTGATAGATAAAGTACATCAGGTACATATCCTGTCAGGTACCCATTACTGTTCTCTCTTTAGTTTCGAATATAACAAACCCATGTAGGAATGCAATTCCTTCTATGTTTCATCACAGAAAAGTAATGGAAACATCAGAGATGTTCTAATGCGGAAAGGAATTTTACCCAATTTATGCTCTTCCCTCCCATTCTTCATAGAATTCTGTTAAGAAATCCTGCATGAAATTGTGCCTTTTCTCAGCCCTTCTTTTACCAGCCTGAAATTTACACCACCCACAAAACCCAAAGGTATCAGTCAAATTAAGGAAGAAGGTTTTTGGAAATGATTTCATCAATACACGTACGGGTAGCAGTGTCCTCGCTTTTCTCACAAGGTTTTTGTAAACTCATTTGCAGGCAAGAAAAATATGGTAAAGCCAGTTGAACCATAATAAGAGAGATGCAATGAGTGTACGCCATGTGACATCGCACTTTTCAGGGAAAATAATCCTTGAGAAGTTTTTGAAATGTGCTTTTAAATGTTAAATGGCATACACTAATTGGGGCTCTATCTTATTACAGTTCAACCAGTTCTACTGTATCATCTCTCTTTGCTGAATTTTTCACCACCCACAAAACCCAAAGGTACCAGTCAAACGAAGGAAGAAGATTTAGGGAAATGATTTTATCAATAGTCAATACACATACAGATACAACGTCCACGAATGTCTCACAAGGTCTTTGTGAACTCATTTGGTGCCAAGAAATAATACAGTAGAGCTGGTTGAACCATAATATTGTAGGTCCCAACAAGTGTATGTGTTGTGACATTGCACTTTCTAGGGGAAAAAAATTCAGGAGAAATCTTTGAAAAGTGCTTTTAAATACCACATGACAAACACTCATTGGGGCTCTAACTTACGGTACAACCAGCTCTACCATATCCTGTGTCTTTGCTGCCTTTCCACGCAAGTTTGTCAAAGAAGCTTGCCAATACCAGCATTTAGCAACATTCAAAAACTTGCATCTGGAACTAGGTGGAGTCGACTCATTATGGCTAAGATCACCAAGTATAAACCCTGACTTCATCAAATTGTGGTGTCTTCCATATTGACTTGATGAATGAAACTCAGAGTTGACAGAATATACTACTATAAAACAACAAAGAGTTCACAATCTGTAAATTAAGGGTGCATTTGGAATTTTACTATATTCATATTGAGCAGAATGGCCATTGTTCTTGATTCTTGTATTTGAAGTAACAAGATGACTAGTGATTTGGAGGTGGTTTAACAGACTTCACTCTGCTGAATGTCTATTGTGATCGTCACAAACTCCAAATGAAGTGCTTTAAAAAAAAAAAAAATCAAAGTGGACACCCCTTAATAAGGATGCAGTGACAATTTGCATCATTTCCGCGCATGCACTTGGCCAGTTGCATCAATGTTCCCATGGCAAAGTATCCAGAGAATAATGAGCATGTAATTAGGGGTGAGCTATAATTTTAAATAATTGTTATAGTTATGCATTTGTGGTTGGCAATCAGTATGACATACGTAGTTTAGAACGCATAAAACATTTTTACTTGTAATATCTTAGCACTAGATTATTCAGCGGTCATATCAGTAGCACATGTATACACTCCACACATGTATGCATGTGCACAAGTGAAGCAGCCCACATCAGGGTCAGATTGAGCAGCCCGCATCAGGGTCAGATTGTTCTCCACCATTGATTGTAAACTAGTAATGTAGGCACACGACCCGCCATAGAGCCCATCATGTGCTGATTTTGGGCTGTTTGTTGCAAGATTTGGGCCTAAATGTTCAGGAACACATGCCATTTGTGGAAGCTAGGGGGACTGATGTGGAAGATATGATTGAAGATTTTGGGGGTATTTAGTAGATTTGTTTTTGCTATTTTAGGCCAAATCTTTGTTGGTAGGATGTTGTTATCTTAAATAAATTATAGATTGCTTTGAAACTAATTGAGTTGAAATCGGTCTAATGGTTGGGTTTTTGTTTAAATCATTGTAAGGAGAAATTTTAATTTCAATAAATTTGCTCACTCCTCTACTCAAACATTCTTGTAGGTGTACTTTTAACCATTCTTGCAATTCAGGTATCGATATCTCATTGAATCAATAATTGAGTTACACCATTTTCATATAAAAGGGGATGATCGTTGGAGGATTTTCAACTCTACATCATCTCTTAATGGCTTCATAGGGTGTGACATAGGAAGAATCCAATTAATCTTCACTCTCTCACTAATACAGTGGGGGAGCTCTGACATGAAGGGAATTCGGAGACCAAAGTTGGAGCACGTGAAGACACAATGATCGAATTCTTCGATTATTGGAACGTGACAGAGAGCTCGGAATTAAGGTAGAAAATCTGAAATTTCACGGTTGTTGCATATTCAGGACTTCAATTAGCTAAGCAAGAGGAAAAGGTGTTCTAGTACAAGGATCGCAAACAATTGGCATGTTAAATTAGCAGTTATGAAGCTTCCCGGTCACATGTTAGGTTGGTGGGACAACCTCTGAGCCGAACACATTTGTCAATATAAGAAAGTAAATTCTTGGAAAAAGATGAGAAAAAAAATAAAAAGGAAGTTCCTACCGGCCACTTATGCCCGTGACCTCTATGAAAGATGTCAGAATCTACATCAACAGAACAAATTAGTAAATGAATATACAAAGGGGTTCCATACATGGACATCATGACGGGGTTTCATGAATATGAAGGGCAAAAGATTTCAAGAAATCTTAATGGTCTTAAGTGGACATAAGAAATGAATTGGCTTTCTAGGGTGTATTTAAGATATCCAATGCATACACATTTACATTAAAAGCTAAGGAGATAATTTAACTGGGGACCTAAGAGACAATTTGATGCCCCACAAGGGCCATCCTCAAGAATGGAGCATCATGCTAACTTCCCACGTAAGATGACCACAGGTCGCCCATAGGTTGAGGGATGATTGGCCAACATCCAACGATGAAAGCCCAAACCCATCCGAGGAGGGGAATTATAGACGAGAGGCTAGTGCAACCAAGACAAGGCAAAAAAGCACTCTTTTATCGTGTTTAAGTGTGGATAGCTTGGATATCGCTTTTTTCAATGTCATGAACATTAACTAAAGTGAATTTGGCTGAGGAAGGAGAATATGTTGAAGACTCTTGACTATATGAAAGCTGATGATGACACAGTATATGACGACAATGCACCATGAGGATGGGGTGATTTGCTAATGATTTACTCTTTGATCTGCTCAATTGTTTGCACATCTCTTTTAATCTAGGTTTTTGTCAATCAATCGCTGAGTTTCAAACACAATCTATTCTTCCATTGATTTCGGCCAACGTTTCTGCTACACACTCATTGTAGCCGTGCATTTTGACGAATGGGCATGCATCAACATGCTTATACATGCATACATATGTAGGAACAAACCCGAGTCCATGTAAATATTTACAAAGCATGCATTCACATATAGATACAAATTGTCTTACAAAATCTAAAATGTTCCCCTTGTTTTCTGGGGACTTACCAAGTTATCACTGATCGGCCAAGGCCACAAGACTCGCATTAATTGGACAATCCTAACCCTGAAACTGGAGGACATTTTCCTCAGAAAAAAAAAAGAAGAAGAAGAAGAAGAAGAAGAAGAAGAAGAAGAAGAAGAAGAAGAAGAAGAAGAAGAAAGAGAGAGAGAGAGGGTCAAAGAATTTTGGTTGACATCTCCCATCTACTTACTTTCCCCAAAAGTCCTTAATATGAATGGTTAGGATTGTCCTATCCACGTAATTTTTTGGAATCTAGCCCATCTAAGTTGGGGTCAGTTGGGCGATCAGCTTGGGTCTTGTACACGTGTTACATGTACAAATTCCAGTCACTGATAGATACCTCTGTTTTAACACCATATTCTATTTAATATGCCCATAACAAATACATGCATGCAGATGTGTTTAGATGGACGACTGAATACAGCGCTCTCTACAGTGCTTAGCTACATGATTGCAAAAGCTCATCAATATAACGAGCATGTTTTATGTTTTCCAGTGATACCTGTGTTTTCATCATATCCTTCAGCTTCAGTAGCTTCTCATGGAAATGATTCACAGTGGTCTGCTTCTCATCTTTCTTCATATATTGTTCCTTCGATAAATTCAATCGGGGGTGAATCTGAGGATCATGCAATGCTCGGTTCCTACTTCCACCAAATGTAAAGCATCGAGCAATTCCTGAAATCAATAAGAATAGATCTACCCAGTTACAGATTTAAATGCAGCAAACACACATGATTAGATAAGGATAGGGAATGTGTAAGGATTAACCATGACAAAAGGAAGAAAAAAGTACATCCATCCCCATTTACACTTGCTCCAACACTTTGATTTACACATGCTACTTTTGGATTTCTTCTTTCAGTTTTTGTACAAAACACTAACTTGCATGAGTGGTTCTCATACACTACCGAATTGAAATGCAGTAATTAGTTCGATAACATGGAAATAACCAAAGTGGTGATTTCCTTCCTCAGCAGTCATATTGGAGGACCAGGCTCCAAATTGCAGTTATGTTTATTTCGAGTTGGATTAATAACAAATGTACCTGCAATTTGAGGGATATTTCCTCACTATGAAAAGTAAGAAACATCATTAAATTGTCATTTGCTCTTGATTAAACTGAATCTTTTTTTCTTGATCCACATCTTTATTAAATAGAATCTTCGAAATTCATGTGTGCATACGAACAAAGCCCATATGTTTTTAATCCCAACCTCTCAATACAAAGCTATAGAAAGTAAAACATCATGCTTACATCATCCATTATACCTCCCAATTTACAATCATTATAACCCGCTGTTATGTTATTTACTCAAGATTGCTTTGCAATATATTATATACCAACTTGTCATAATAGATTGAAAACATACACGGAATCCCATGAATCCTATTTTTTTGCTACTTTCCGAGTTCTTCACTCCATACCCATCTCAGATACTGACATGCATATGCTACCTAAGCAGCATAGCTTGCAGGCGCAGCAATAGAAAGAAAATTATTAATCGAGAAATAAGACAAGAATACCTATGCCAACAGAAAAAACTACAAATGAAGAATGCAACAAATAAGCTTTGCTAAGCACAAACGCGTGTACAATACTGCTCATGTACACGCCACATGTGCTAGCATGGCACATAGGTGCAAGATCCACTCCATCCATCATGTCAGTCTGGCCTTCTACATGTTTTTCCAAAAATAAATTGGTCCACTCAGTATGTGGCCCCAGTATTGGAAACAGATGGAAGGGTTAGAACACTTCAGCCAATCCTTTTAGAACTGTACATTAGTTCTGCAAAATGTAGCCCACCTGACCAGTTGATCAACCTAGTTCTTGGTCTAGGGCATCAACATAGTGGCACTGTTCTGATGGATGGATTGGATCTTGGACCTATCATTCCATGTGGGCACATGTGTGGCGTGTACACAGCTTTATTGCACAGACGTGTCGGCCTAGCAAAGTTCACAATAAATACTTGAACATACATATATACTAAATAGCATAAAAATGACAAGCATAATAACGAATGATAGAAATAAGACATGAGAACAGACTAAGATGCTCTCCTGTGCAACATTATGGTGTTTTGTTTATTTAAAGGTAGGAATTGAACATGGTCCACAACTCAGGAACAGCAGTAAATAAAGCAAGCAACAACTGAAAGCTAACAGTGTTCACACTGAAAATTTTGGACCTGCTGTAGACCTTATGAGTTCATAATGTCTATAAAAATCACAGGTTAAACTTTTTCAACAGCATTGAACCATAAAACTTACCAATAGCCCCAATTGCATCAAGTCGGTCAGCATCTTGAACAACCCCAAACTCTAGGGGAAAATCGCCAAATTCAGTACGTGCAAGTTCATCTTTGAAACCTGAAAATTAGAAGGCAAACAATACCCATTATTGCATTGTTTGAAATCACAAAGGGAAAAAAAACGATGAGATGGATAATCATATGTAGAAAACACGGTGAGGCTAGAGAGACAAAGTAACCGAGGCAAATGGAATCCTACTCAATATCTGGTAAACAAATTCGATATTTTTAGTGACAAGTCTGACAAATATTTTGATAGAAGGCAAAAGGATGAACAAACTACGATTCTGAAAATATAATAATGGTCATAAATTGGGTTTCTGAGAGAATCCCAACATGGTTATCTTACTAACAGATAATTTATGGGGTGAATATTCACAATCACAAAGAAAAATTGATTCCGTCTTCATTCCAGTGAAACATATCTTGTAGATTGCAAAGGAAATTACTTGAGCATACCAAAGAGGAGTGTGAACATAAGCTGTTCATCACATCCTATGGTCTGCAGAGGGGACCCCACCCACAAAAGGAAAAAATTTGAAAGAATTGTCCTATTTATTGATGTTGTCAACCATTTGCCCGTATGAATGAATGCATACCCTGTGGAATCAAGCTCAAGTGTACTTTTAAATTAACAGTTCTATATACGACCTAAGGTAAATATGTATTAGTGTAGAGGTATAGTTGCAGTGTTGTACAACTAAGGTGTGGTTGTCCTGACTCATGAGTGCAACTATTCCTAGGTTGATGGGGTCAATTTTCAATACCTACATATGCTAACTACGAGGTTAAGGATCTTGAAACTGGACTTTGACTTGATGCAAGCTCAGGTCGGAGTTGAACTGAGTCTTCAAGTACAGAATCAAGTTTTTCCATTTTAAAAACGTTTGGGCAGACATTTTCCAGCTTTTGAACACTCAATGAGTTTTCTTCGGTGCTATGGACAATGAGGTGCCCCCTTAACTAGACCCGAGTCTCCATTGAGTTGATTCCGCTCGGCAAGTTTCTCAAGTACTACGTTGAGAATCTAAACTTCAGTATTGACAGCAGCATGCACATGTAATTCTGGATATTCATGAAAACTAAAAATAAAGAAATATTTGAAATTGCTGATAATCTGAGAGAGCTTGGTTCACATGCTCAAAATTCCATGTCCAAACTAAACTTAAAAACCAAAAATGGTGACAAGAAACTACTGAGTCAATGATTTCGGGAACCAAAATTTTCCAAGAGAAATCATATGATCCTTGAACCAAGGATTTGGGCTGAATGCATAGTTTCTAGTCTGTACTAGTTGGGTCCATGTTGGGAATTCAAACTACCTGTCTATCAGGGCCCCACCTTGGATGGACCATTCCCGAAAATTACCAAGATATGAAGACCATAGCCACAAAACTGGGCCTTTTTCTAGTTCAATGGGCATCATTTGCTGGATTTGTTTCAGTGCATCCATTTGCAGGACACAAATTGGAAGATTATGCCTGTCCTATTGAGGAGATTTTTGGGGCATAGTCCATCCATAGTGGGGCCTTGTCCAAAACATGGTCCGGATTACTGAACCATGGTTTACACTTGTACCATCTGAAAGTTCAGGACATGGCGCATATCCTTGGGTCGAGAATGATAGAATTCCTTTGTTTACTAAAAGTTCAGTTCCATTGACTTTGTCAAGTCGAATTCAGAAATGCAAAGACCAATTTCTGACTAAGTTAAATAATGTTTTTGAATGAATAAAGGTAAAATGCTGATATACATGCTCACATAAAAACACAGTGCCTTCTTCTACCTAAAACAGACATTTAGGGGGGTGTTTGGATCATAAGTTACTTAATATAAGCTACTTATACCTCAAGAAACTTATCTTGTTTTCTAATTATTAAGCTGAAGTGATTAAGTAACTTTAAGTAAAAAAGTTGCTTATAATTCGTCATAAACCAAACTTATCTCAAATAAGTCACTTATCTACTGTTGTGAGTAGAAAAAGTAACTTATTTGGTGGTATCCAAATGGGCCCTTGGTGAGAACTAAATAAGAAAAGTAATGAAAGTTTAATACTCCAAATCCTTTATGACTGAAGCTTACCCATTCCCTTTATAATCCCCAGTATCTTCTGTTTTAAGCTCTCCTCTAACCCCTCCTCCTCAAGAAACCTCTCAACCATCATTGCCTCCTCAGAATGCTCCCTACACCCAACTGAACAATTTCAATAGGAATTGATATGGGCACCCTTCTTGATTAATAAATGCAACCTTTATCTTCTGCTTACGGTAATACAATAGTACAGCTTTGTACTATTGTATTACCAAATGTATTGGGTATCTTTCTCCATCAGGGTGTGTGTAAATAGTGGCAACCTTCCAAAAAAATGTGAAACTGATGGATGCCATTTAGATGGCCAACCTTTGGACAGTTTGGAGTGCAAAATTAGTAATTACGACATGTAAAATTATCATGATGTGTATGTTGGACATGTGCCATGTGTATGGGAGTGCCACGTGTATGTTGGACATCCTGGACATGTCCAATTATCATAAACTGATGGTGTATGTCCAATAATTGGTGTATGTGCCATGTGTATGGGAGTGTCATGTGTATGTTGGACATCTGTACGTCCGACATGTGCCATGTGTATGTTGGACATGTGCCATGTTTATGTCCGACATGTGTATGTTGGACATGTGCCATGTGTATGTTGGACATGTGCCGTGTGTATGTTGGACATGGCCATGTTGGACATGTGCCATGTGTATGGGAGTGCCATGTTGGACATGTGCCATGTGTATGTTAGAGTACTACATCCCGACCCATTTTTCCAGCCTACCATTCCCGACCCATTTTAGAGTAATATAGATGATAATTGAAAATGCAAAATTACACAGAAAAGGAAGAAAAATCTCATCCACCTTAAATTTATGCAATTAAGAGAGACATGTAATGAATAAATAGAATCTTTCAAGAACGCATAATGAAAAAAAAAAAACAACAGAGTAACACAAAACACGCGCTTGTATGATCTAATAAAAAGATTTAACTGTAATTAGAGAATTCCTCAAAATTGTGCAAAATTAAGCAAGCAATGAATGTACCCACCTCACATATTTGTGGTCTCCTGCAACAGAGTGTACCCAATCAGTAATTACATCAATGCCATGAAAAGCTAAAGGAAAGAAATAATGTATTTGAAATTAATAAATAAACTGATAGAGAACAACAGACCTATGTCATGCAGAAGTGCTGCAAGCTCTACCTGACAAGGAAAACAATAAGAGATTTAGAAAGGTAAAAATTAAGAGAGGAGGAGTAGAAGGAAAACTATCCAAACACAACAATTCTCTTAAGAATTCAGTTCCTATGATGTCCAGATGCAAGATCCGAATCTAGAGAACAACATAACACCCATTATACTAAGAAGGGGATATGTCACTCTACACTGTAACAAAAAGATGGCCATTAAAAAATGGCTGTTATTTTCTCATTAGCAGCTGTCCTTTTCTTGGATAACAGCCTACAATGTATGGTAGCTGTTTTTCTAACCAATGTTTTCAGTATCAGTATCAATGGATGTATCACACCCTTGAGATACGGAAACATACAGTTATCACATAGGAAATATCGGATATATCGTGTAATGTTTCATTGCTTTTGGGAAACATTGGGAAATTGGTCGAAATTTTCAATGAAACCTCAGTACCTGTTAAAAAAGACATCATTAACATCATAATAAGTTTTCATTGTATAGGGTCCTAAAATATGCGTTGTCTAACAAAACGATGCAACTATATTCAAAATCAACTAATATAAAAACACAATCAATTGATTATTTTTAAAAATTGCACGCATGTACAAGCATTTGAAATTAAATTGTCATATTATGTCTCATAATCCGAAAATTAGGATTATTTCCTCATCTGATGATGAGCTAGGATGACATTTCGTGGACAGTCAAGAGTGAAAAACATTCATTGGTCCCGTTTCAATAAACAAGTATCCACGAATCAAAGGTCAGGATCATTTAAACAATCCGATTTTGGGACCGTGACTTAGCAACAGTGGTTCCACAATTTAATTGGTATGATTTGAGTTAATATCTGTCACGTATACAATTTTTGAGTGCATGCATATAAGTGTTGTAAGTGCACCATACACATGTCCAATTTGTGCATGCTTTTAAATAGAAAATAGGAATCCTAGCATCTCAAGTGGGCCCCACCGTGATGTTTATATGAAATCCACCCCAAACACCAGGTATGTCACCCCATGGCTAAAAAATCAGCCTCATCCGTGATTTAGGTGGACCACATGATTCGAAACAATGTACAGGCAATGTTCACCCTTCAAACTACTTTCCTTGGTGTGGCCCACCGCCCATGTGAATCACGGATGGGCCTAATTTTTTGGCCCCGTTTCTAAATTTTATTATGGCATCTAATGGTTGGAGTGGATTTTATATAATAATCACAGTGGACCCTATAAAAATCAGGGTGAACGTATCTTCACCAACTATTTCTTTTGGTGTGGCCCGCCTAAATCATAGAACAGCCTAATTTTTTGGCCTTGGACCTAATGTCGATTACACATAATGGTCGGAGAGGATCTCACATACATATTAAGGGGGGCTCCATAAAAAATCGACGGGTCTATAAGATTTATTTTTTTCAATATATTAGCTCAAATAAAGGACGCCACCCTTTAATTTTTCGAGGCCCACCGTGATGCGGTATGTGAAATCCACTCCGACCGTTAGATGTGTAATCCCACTTTAGGTCCAAGGAAAAAAAAAATCAGGTTGACTTGTGATTCAGGTAGGCTACCTTAAAGGAAACGGTTGGTAAAGAGACGTCCAACCTTGATTTTTACAGGGTCCATCATGATGGTTATATAAAATCCACTCCAACCATTAGGCACCACAATAAAATTTAGAAATGGGGCCCAAAAATTAGGCCCATCTGTTTTTCACATGGACCACACCAAGGAAAATAGTTTAAAGGGTGAGTATTTGATGCAGGACATGAAAATTAGATATGATGTGCAAGATTTCAAGCTTTAGATCATAATAATTTAGAAACAATCACAATAATTCCACATCCCACATAAAGTCAAGCATTCAACAAGGGAAATCTATGAGAGTCCAAGCCTACACATCAATTAAAAATTATAGACCAAACAATACTCAAAGGATAGTAGATTCATCCACACATGCAAAGTATTATTTCCCAATCCAAAGGATTCTCACGTTTCAATTCGGGAAAACGTAGGGTTTCAAAAACGGAATAGAACTTGGGGATTTGAGATGATCTAGGGTTCGGGTTACGGAAACAAGGCGAAAGAGGAGTGAAATAGAGATGAGAGGGAACTTGCGATCAGCCCATACGTGTGGACAGAAAACCGGCCTGAAGCACTTGCATGGATGGCGGCCCGCACGTGCGTGGGGCTCACGAATCTTGAATCGGCCAGCTAGGGCCTGGTCGGACAGAGATATGCTACCTTCCCTCCAAATTTCAGGACAAACGGATGATCCGTTTGAACACGGTGCTCTGCCGAAGTTTCAACCCTCCTACAGGACCAGATTATGGAAATCTGTTGTAGGGGAAAGATTAGCTGTAAACGTGGGTGGATTTGATGAGAGGATGGTTGTAGGAGAAGAGGAATATGGAGGGTAGGAGATGGGGGCGATTTGGGATGGGTGTGGCTTTGCACCACAATAGTTAGCCCTTCAAAGAAGGGAGGGTTTCGCACCCTATTAGGTTTCCACAACTCAGAGAATTAGAGAAGCAAGAAGGCGTAGAATTTTATTAATCATCTTTTGAAAAAAAAAACATACAAGGGGTAGGGGTGTACACGAACCGAGCTAGCTCGATTAGCTTGCTCGACTCGACTCGAAAAAGCTCAATTAGACTCGGTTCGAAGCTGAGTTCGAGCCAAGTCAAGCTGATTTTTTTAGCTCGAAAATGAGTTCGAGCAGGCCCCAGCTCGACTCGGATCGAATCCAGCTCGAATCGAACTCGGATCGAACCAGTTCGATGACTCGGTTACTTTGCCATTGATGTTGCTCACCAACTGTTTGATAAAATGACTCAACGAAATGCGGTTGGTGGCAAGGAAGGTATGTACATGAAACAAATACCCTTTTTCTCTTTGTTTTTCTTGGTTTTTATGTTGCTTAGAAGGTGTTTGATAAAATACTTGTAAAACCATTGCCTCTGTTTGTAAAACAGTGGGATTTTGAAGTTGTAGTTCAGGTGTTTGTGGAAATGCCTCAATGGCAAACTCGGCTTGATCTTGGCTCGAACTCGGCCCGAGCTGCTGACCGAACTGAGCTGAGCTAGCCAGTCAGGCTCGAGGACCAAGCCGAGAAGAGTTCGAGCTGAGGTCAGCCAGTGGCCGAGCCGAGTCGAGCTGAGGCCAGCTCGACTCGGTTCGACTCAATGTACACCCCTAACAAGGGGTTGCCTATTTATAAGAAAAACCTATACCCAAAAGTCACGCCATGTGCGCATACTATTACTTAAAGACTAAGTAATAAAAAATAACAACTAATCAATGCAATCTAAACCGTTCATGATGTTCCTGATAACGGAAATAAGCAAAACTCAAAGTCCTAGGTTAGCTAGGGTAGTGGGCCACGATCATGAGATCCAATGATGGGATCCACATGATGATCGGGTCTACCCCAAGGAACCAAAACACAGTCCTCTAACTAGGAGGCCCTCCATGAATGTCGTCATCGATCCAGATCGAAGGTGGGGCCCTCCTCCTTATGTACGTGTGTAAGGGGGGCGTGCGTGTGCGCGAGATGTCCCCATCAGTATTGCATGTACACTGTTTCCAATCAAGTGGTCCACCTAATCACGATGGGGCTGATTTTTGGGCCCTGGATGTAACATGGGATGACACACCTGGTGAATGGGTTGGGTTTCACATAAACATCTAGACGGGGCCCACCTAAGTCGCCTACTCCATGTATCGCCTAACACGGGCTGAGGTGATGCGCCGACCCTTTATTTTGTTTACTTATTTCGAAATTACTCTTGGAGTTTGAGAGAGAGAGAGAGAGAGAGAGAGAGAGAGAGAGAATCCTAGAAGTCGAGAGAGAGAGAGAGAGAGAGAGAGAGAGAGAGATCAGAGGAAAGAGAAGGAGAAGAAGAAGATGAAGAATCGCGACATGGCACACATGTTTTTTTTTCATTCTCCTCTCTCAAAAAATCAATTTTTTGGGTTTTTTTTCCCACGGCATTGATCAATATTGTTGATACATTGTAAAATATATAAAGAGGGGGTTTGATATTTTGCGTGATATTGCAATATCATCAATATCTCGGGATATCTTGCAATATTTCCCACAGCACAAGAATTTTTTTTTTTTTTTTTATATCATAGTTGTGTATCAAGGTATTTAAAATCGGTTACGTAACGGTAATGGTCATAACCATTACACGTTATGAGGTCGAAACGCCTGTTACAGAAAAAACAGGCCGTAAAGGCCCTGTAACGGTCCCGTAACGATCCTATAACAATTTTTTCAAAAAATAAAAAAAGGTTGTAACGGCCGATACGAGGGCCGTTACGGCCCGTATCATAATGGTAACGGTGGTGGCCATTACGACCACCGTTACTGTTTTAGAACACCCTGTTATGTATATCATATCAGCCAAGTGCAATATTGACATTATCGGCTGATACATCAACCGATAATGTCGATATCACAAACGTTGATCATAACACCAATATACTTTTCTATCATATGAATATCTAAGAAAATACACTTCGTGGCCTTCTCATCAAGCTTGTCGTAATTTTTATCATTACACTTCACATAAGCAACACATCCAAACACTCGTAGATGCATTAAATTTACCTTCTCCTTATAAAGAATTTGATGTAGGACATTCGTACCTAGTCACAATGGCATACGATTAATCAAGCACACTGCAGTATGCATGGCTTCAATCACATACACTAAAATTGCATAGATTGTCTACCACGGCAGGCGGAAGCTTAGTGGGGCTTAGAATTACGGCTAAGTCCTATAGGGGGGTGAATAAGACCACTTAAAATTATTTGTATAATTAAAACAATTTACCGATTCAACTAATAAGTCAATTAACATTAAGGCTTCTAAGCTAAGTGGGTCCAAGTATATAAACTACAAATGATTCAACTAATTGAGTTACTAGTCTATGTGGTAAGATATGAAATATCAATTATGTGTGCTATAAATTAAGTACCTAGCATACATTCTAATCATGCAACCATATGAATTAAGCACATTCAATTACAAGCAAGAATAGACATGAATCCACATAAGCAATCGCAAACACAACGATGTATAGTGATTTGGTTACTTGTCTACTCCACTCCTGGCAGATGCACTCTCTTCAAGTGTACTAGATTTCACTATCTCGGAGGTTTTAAATCAGGTTCACTTTTAACCTTTACAAGCATTCACTCTCGTAGGAGGCTTACACAAGGACTTACACACATATACACCCGTGTTAGTGAACCACGTACACACCCATGTTGGTGACGGTCCTACACAAAGACTTACACATACTCACCCGTGTTGGTGGACCACGTACACAGCCATGTCGGTGACGGTCCTACACAAAGACCTACATGTACTCACCCATGTTGGTGGCACACATTTCCACCCATGTCGGTGACGGTCCTACACAAAGACCTACATGTACTCACCCGCGTTGGTGGCTCCTGTGGGGACTTAGTTGGTTTTCTATCGGCTAACTAATAACCACTACGATCCTAATCCAAGGACCTGTGTATACTCCTGCCAGAGGCTCCCATGGAAACCAACACATACGCACCCGTGCCTGATGGCGGTTCTACACAAGAACTTACGTACACTTCCGCCGAAGACGGTTCTATACAAGGACATCTGAGTTTGGGTCACAAACTCTATACTCAATCCTACACAAGGAAAGAGTATATGGACTCTTACAATTGACAACCTTACTTATCAGATTAAGCCTCGTCTTGAGATGCGTCTTCACTTCTTGAATCCGCTTCTCTTGTGCTCCCCCGATCCTTGAAGTTGGTCTTCTTCCGCTTCCTTGAATCGGCTACCGGCAACGATCTTCCTATTGAGATACCAAGGTAATGGGAGTTGGATTGAATCTCGTACAACTAATAATGTTAGTTGGTTCCTAGTAGGGATTCACCTAGATGAGTGTTCTAGAGAATATTTAGACAATAATTTACCTATAGGTTTGTGTCTAATCTCTAGAAAATGGAGGAGTTCATATACATCTTCATAATGGAGCTTGGATTGCTCATTAGAGTAGTTAATCACATGAAAGATGACATGGAACCCTTTGGTTTTGGAGTCTAGGAGAGGGATATTGAGTGAGGAATCACCTAGGCTCTAATTACACCAAAACCCCATCATTTTGCCCAAGAATTGAATGCCCATGTTATTTAAAAAATAAATAAATAAATTTTAAAAAGGTTTCCAAAACGACTAGTTAACAGCTTTGTTGATAGCATTGAACGAGCCTTCGATAGGATCGAACTGGCCTACGATCCCATCAAGAAAATCCAGGAATTTACAATTTGCTTGCTAGACTGTTTATTCAATTCTATCATAGAGATCTTTGATCATATCGAGTCCCATCGATGGCCTGTCGATAAGTTAGAGATCCACTCGAAAACTATTGTTTTGGGCTATGTGTTTACAACAGCTTTGCACCACTAAAGTCTATCTAATTATGATCAAATTAAGATCCCAAGGCTATGTGATGATCAAACAAAGGTTTACTTATTGGGGAATAGATTATCTGGAGGCTAAGGTTGTTTTGGACCTAAAGGGGTCTAAGGTTAGGGTCACCAAAGCACCTCAATTTACCTGTTTCCTCATTCCTTAATGCTCTAATTTTTCATGTATCTTCGGTCTTCAGCTTCCAATGGCTCAACCGACTTACTGATAGTCTGACACACTAACAAAAGTGATTGACAAACAAGTGCACTTGCATACACTTTAGGCAAAATTTTCTCATTCATCATAGCCCGAGTTGCCTCAACTATATGACAGTTCTTCCTCTTAAAAATCCCATTTATCGTGGCATTCTTAGGCAAGTGAGTTGCCTTTTGACTACATGTGCTTTTTAGAAAAGCATTGAAATCATTAGATAGATACTCTCAACCATTATTAGTTCGTAGAATTTTTATTTTTCAATTAAATTGATTTTCCATAAGTGCTTTAAATTCTTTGAAGCATTCAAATACTTCGAATCTGACATAAAAAATAAATCAAAGTATAATGTGAGAACTCATTAATGAGGGATATATATTATAGTACCTAAGGGCCTGTTTGTTTTTTCAGAACAATGGGAAATACACGGTAAATGATAATTATTACGATTTCATCTTGTTTGAAAATGCATAGGAATTTGTGCCTGTGAAATTGGTTAAAAAGAGGTAATTTTAATTTTTTAACTGCAAGGTAACGCATATGATATATCCATTCCGTCCATCCGTTTTATTACAATATTTTGGAGCATAACACAAAAAATGAAGCAGATCTAACACTCAAATGGCCCACGCCAAAAGAAACAGTGCCCAACAAAGTTTTTGACGGTAAGTATTCGATTCTCTTTTTTGTATGATGTGGTCCACTTGAGTATTGGATATGCCTCGATTTTTTACTCATGCTATGAATTCAAATGTAATAATGGATGAACGGTGTGGATAAGCAAAATGCATCACAGTGGGACCTACAGATATTTTGTAATATTCTTGATTTTTGTGTCAAAAAGTAAGCAGTCATATCAGGTATGCTGTAAATTCACGGGGAAATAATCATTACTTTTTTACGCGCGATTTACCATTTCACCGAAAATCAAACACGCCCTACATGCATGTGGGATTCCACAGGACTTCGTCTTCAAACATCACTACGAATAAAAGCAGATAATGGGTTGTGATGACGGACTATATGAAAGGATGACGCGTCGCATTTGCATATTCACATGCCTCACGTGATTTCGATCATACTTTATAGTCGCCATTCTGGTGACAAGTCTCTTTCCTAATATGTTCCTAATCCGCTGAAGGTTTTAGTGACCTAATCTCATATGCTACAAATTGGCAACTTCTAACGAGGAATTCTTAAAAGACAATTCCAATGTAAGTGCAAATAATCGACCCAACTACCTTCCATGACCAATAATCCTACCATCATCCTTCACTAGAATTCCCCATCCTCCACCACCAAACATAACCTTATAGCCTTGATCTACAGGTTATTATATGGACGTGATTTTCTTTCATAGCTTTGGCATGTGCAATACATTAGAATCTTGTAGGGTGATGCTACCCTTACCTTCGACTTCAAGGGGGTGTCATCTCCACTGATAACATCTGATACGCTCGATGCTAGATCTTTACTAGTGATCTTCTCTTAGTGACAGGTCATTCAAGTATGCCAAATATATTTAACACTAATTTGCACCTAATTTTGAAGCTTGCATTGCACAAAGAGCTTCTCTTCACCATCTCTTTGCTTATCTTCAACAATTTAGTTTCCTTCATCGACTCTACATTACTTTGCATAGTGCCTGTTTTTTCCGCCTTTGTAACACTTAAACTCAATTTTAGCTTATACCTCTTTGAGAATTGCATCGATTGTTGTTGGTGGCGGGTGGTTGCGATTGTTGATGATTTGGTGATTTTGGTGAAATTTTTGAGAATTCTTTCTAAAGCCATGACTTCTTCCCGTTACATAGGGTTAACCATGCATTTGTGAAAACAAAGAATCATTGCTTGTATCCAACTTTTCTAGAACCATTTTGAGCCGCCAATCTCCAACTTTCTAGAAGAACCTTTTTCTTGTAATAACATACTCATAGCCTTCTCCATAGGCAGCTTATCTTGTTGAATTAACACTTTCAAAGCATCAAACTCGGTTTCTAGATTCTTCGTGATGATCACAATTCAAGTGTCATTTTCCATCTTGATGTCAATTCCCTCCACATGATCACATAGATCCTTCGCTTTTTCGAGAAAACTCCATCCTAGAGTTGTTGCCTTGCTTGATTTCCCTCAATTCCGCTTCCAAAAATGCCATCCTAGCATCATTCGCTTTCATGTGCATGATAGCCAAGCGATACCACACTTCTTTCACCAAATCCAATTCCCTAACAAAGTAAATCATATCTCATGCACAAGAGATTCGGATAACACGTAGAACCTTCCCATTATCCAACTTACAAGTCTTGCTTGGCTCACTACCAATTTGGGATTGCTACCTTGATGATATCCCAAAGGCCCGGGTCCATCAAATAGCTTTGTAGACACACTTTTCAATAGTTCTTTGTCATAAGAACTTCAAGAACAATAGCATTCAATATCAACATGATCGAGCATACCAACGCTAGAAAGAAATTTGCAAAGTAGGAGATCTAACACAATGGAAGTGGAAAAATGTCACACAACCAATCTACTCACCTCGAGGCTTTGATACCATGTAGAAAGTCACACAAGCAATGCTATGGAGAGGAAGGTCATGGTATCCATGGAGAAGGAAGAAAAGGACAAGAAAAGAGAAAGAAAGAGAGAGCTTTTACATTGGGTTCGAGTCCTTATCTTAGTGGTAGACTCTGAGGAGTTACAACACGAGGTCTTGGGTTCGATACCCATAGGTGGTGAAATCCCACTATTGCGTGCATGGGTGCGTGTGAAAAAAAAAAAAACTTTTACATATATGTTATGTATGTATTTCATAATCCTACTAACACCATAAGTCTACAAAAGAAATTTTCCCAACAAACTACTTTTCGAATTTGACTCAACCAAAGCTTGCTTAATAACTAAATATCTTAATTAAATTAAAACTTAGCAATAATTCTCAATATGTCACATGTTGCTAGCACATTGACATGTGTGGAGTACATGTGGGGCACTTGAAGAACCCAAGATGGACGGGAGCACATGGCACATTGACACGTGTGGAGTGCTTGAAGATGGTTGATGGCATGTATTGCACGCATGTGGCACATTGGCAAATGTGTGCCACTTTAAGATGGATAGCAAAACATGTGGGCGCTTGAAGATGGGCGGTGGCACGTCTCACACTCGAAGATGGTCGGTGGAAAATGTGGCAACGTGTGGGGCACATTGTAGGAGAGCGGATTGCATGTGCCTTTGGGCATAAAGACATACCCGTGCCGAGGCTATGTGGGGCCCATAGAGATGTCCGTCACAAGTCCACTCCATGCATCTGTTTTTAAACACCACAATAAGATAGGAATCTAAAAATCAGGCACATCCAAAACTCATGCGGCCCATACAACAAGAAACAGTGGAGATTGAACGGCTGGGGTGCTAGAAGTTTTGTATCAGGATGATATTTGTTCCTACAGTTTATCTGAGTGGCAATAACCATATGAACGGTTTGGATGGCATATAAACATCATGGTCAGCTTCAGGAAGGTTTCAATGGTGGACATTTCCGTTCCTACTGTTTCATTTGTGGTGGCCCACCTAAGATTTGGATCTGCCTGATTTTTAGAATCCTATCTTATTGTGGTCTTTAAAAACAGATGGACGGAGTGGATTTGTCACAGACATCTCTGTGGGCCCCATACAGCCCGGGGTCACATGCAATCCGCTCTCACATCGTAGAGAGAGAGAGAGAGAGATGTCGTTTCCTCTCCTTTTCTTTAAAATCTTGAAAATTGAATTTCTTCAATTCAGGTTAACGAAATGAAAAGTGATCATTTTGCAGGAGATAGGATGGAAGTGGAAATGGTGTTTCCAGGAAATTTTACAAAAAAACAAGCAACGAAAGCCTGCTTTCACAGAAGCTGCGTTTCCTTAATTTTTTACATTTGAGCGAATCCAAAAGAGGCCCTAATTAAATTTGTAGGAGGTGAATTGATAACGTTCGCAGGGGGAGATAAAAAGAATCGAATCCCTTGTAACGAGAGAAAAATAGGTAGAGAGGAGAAATGGAGGAAAGAAGTAAAGAGACTTACAACGAACATGGAATGAGGAGAAGAAGGAAGACCTTCCTCGTGAGCTAAGGAGAGAGCGAGATCTCTAACTCTGAAAGCGTGTGCAGCGTCGTGTGATGCATCGTTCCCTTTCATGGCCCTCTCCACCAGCTTTTCTGCGTTCCTCACCGTCTGATCATGCTGTCCCATCTCTCTCTCTCTCTCTCTCTCTCTCTCTCGCTCTCTCTGGTCCGTCACTCCCACTCGGATTTTGAAAGATCGGCTGCGGAGATTTAACTATTCGCTGACGTGGTGGATGGGTTACTTCGGAATCGGATTGTGTACTGAGTAACTCAGTACCGTAAGGGCTACTGAGTTGACGTGGCGGAACCTCATTGGCCCTCATATGTGGGGCCGGCTTCACTCCTCCAAACGTCACAGCAAACGGGGTTAGTCCGTTTCTCTCTCCAGTTGCGTAGAGAGATTCTCTTTGCGTCTCTTCCGCCGTGCAAAAATTAAAAAAAAAAGAGAAAAAAAGAAAAAAAAGAAAAAAAAAAGAGAGAAAGAAACGCCACCTCAACTCGTAAACTATCCCATCCATGGCTTGGAAAATGAATGGCTGCAGAAAGTAAGGCCAAATCAAGGACGTATTGTAGCCGATCAATGAGAGTTTTAAATGGAAACCCATGAAATGAGTTCTGGGCTTGATGGACGGTTCAGAATAATCGATTAGCAGCACTATAACTTATTAACTTAGAAATGATCCAATGCACTAAGGGTAACTTATAGTGCTCCGAGTTGCATTGTGGCGCTTTGTACAATCCAGTCGATTAATTTGAGCTGTCCATTAAGTGCATCATACATTTCATGGGTTACAATGTGAAAATCACACAACGTATGAGAGTATAAATGACCATCTTCAGATGATAGACATGGCAAGCATGCCCAATCATGACCGTCCAAATTATGATCCTAACCATCCGATCAATGGGTGTTTATGTTTCAAATCCCAACCATCCATTTGATAAATGCATCGTGATGTGATACCTGGCATTGTCTAATAAGCATGATGTATATGGATATGCCCCATCGACAGTGTGACCCACAATCCGAACGTCTCGGATCAGTCTATCATCTTGTGCACATAAGTTTTGATACACTGACAAATACCATCATGCACATCATTTTTCCTGTTAGACTCTAACAAGAAGGAAGGAAATGGGATTTTTCAGCTGGTGGCCAGTCTCTTGGCAGTGAAGTCCGGCCAAGATGCTGTGATCCATTCACTTCTCTGCAGGCATGCACTCCCAAAATCAAATGTAATTAAAAGATTGGAATAAACGGCTGGACAGTTGTTTTTTTTTTTTCCACGGCGGGAGAGACGCGGAGAGAATTTCTCTACGCAACTAGAGAGAGAAACGGGCTAACACCGTTTGCTATGCCGTTTGGATGAGTGAAGCCAGCCCCACATACGAGGGCCAATGAGGTTCCACCACGTCAACTCAGTAGCCCTTACGGTACGGAGTTACTCAGTACACAATTTGATTCCGGTTACTTCCAGTGGATGCGATCCATCATGGACGCAGCCGTGTTTGAACGGAAACGGATTGGCTACTCCCCCTGACACCAGCGGACGCGGATTTCCTGCTAAAGCCTTTCGCAGGAAGTTCCTGCGCAAGGATGCTGGGTGGGGCCCCACGACATGTTTTTGATAAATCCAATCCGTACATCCGTTTTTAGAGATCATTTAAGGACTTGGGATAACAAATTAGATGTATATAGAACTAAAGTGGGACACACGAGAGAAAACAGTGAATATTCAGTGAGCACCGTTGAAGCATTCTTATGCCCAAAAAATTATTGTATCAGTCTATATTTTTGGTTTTTTCACTTCATCCCATTGACAATGACCTTATAAACGGTTTAGATAACATATAAACATTAAGGTGGAGCCTGGGAAGATTTCAACGGTAGAAATTTCTTTCTCTAATTTTTCCTCTCGTGTGACCCACTTGAGTTTTTTATCCGCCTCATTTTTTGTCGCACGCCCTAAAATGAGATCTCAAAACGGATGGAAGGAATGGATTTCTCACATACATTGTAGTGGGCCCCACCCAGCATCCTTGCGCAGGAAATCGCAGGAAATCCGCGTCCGACACCAGCCCCGTGGCTGGTGGTAGTTGCTCTGTGGGCCCACCATGATGTATGTATTTCATACCTTACGTTCATCCATTTTTAAAGATCATTTTAGGGATTTATTAAAAAAATGAGAGGTATATAAATCTCAGGTGGACCACACCACATAAAAACAATAGTGATTGGATATACTTCATTTTTTATCTCATGCCTTAAGACTATCTTTAAAAATAAATGGACGACATGGATGAAACACATACATCATGGTGGGGCCCACAGAGCACCGACCACCAGCCATTGGCTGGTGTCAGGGGGAGTATCCAATCCATTCCTTGTTTGAACAGGCGGCTAAGAAAGGCTACGTTTGCCACCGTGGATTTGAAATACCATTGATTAAAATTTTCCTAGATATAAAGTGCCTTATGGCCCGTTCTGCAAGGGGGATTCAATGGTATTGAATGGTTTTAGAAAGGATTGCACATAATTTTAGGGAATAATTGCAGCATCAATGGATTGTCGGCAAAGCCATGGGATTGCTATATACCGGGACAAGTGCCCCATGTCTGTTTGGCACGCCCGGCTAATCTCGGGATTTTACCTTCAAATCCCTTCCAATCCTTCCAACCAAACACGTCCCAGGCAAAATTGAACGGGATTAGGAGGGATTGGATAGATTTTAAGGTAATGATGGTGAAGTCAGTAGATTGGTTAAGATCTCTAGGATTACTATAACTCGGGAGAGGTTCACCAAGTCTGTTTGGCATGTCCGGCCAATCCTGGAGTTATATCTTTCAATCTCTTCCTATCCCTTCCAATCCACCCGGCCAAATGGGCCCTTAGGGGTCGTTTGGCACCGTGGACTGAGGGAATTTTGTTTGACGCCAAGGTAAAGAGTTTGAAATCCACCGTAAAAGCTTCGATTACATCTAAATTTCTTCCGAGAATTACATGTATAATATGTGTGTCACTTAATTATTTATCTATTTGACATATGGCCCACTAATGATACCTAAAATAATTAAATTCTCAATTGCATTACTATAATTACTTCAATACTATGATTAGCATTGTCGAAACATTATTCATGTAAATCAATGGTTAAAAATTGTTAATTGTGTGATCTTGTACTTGTGGCTCATTCAAGACTTGAAAATCCATCATTTTTGGGTAAAATATATATTTCAACGGGCTTATTACAATCATTGTGTCAAACATTGCATACGTTCCGAATTAGAGACATTAAAGTTGGTTTAATAATTAAATTCAAACCCATGTAATTATACCATGCATAGCTACTTTTGTATTAAGGTAGATTATGAATCAAGGGTGCCAAACACAATAGGAGGACTTCAAATCCAGGGGTTCCAAATCTATTCTCCTAAACAAGCCCTTATATTTGGATATAAAATACCCTATATTTGAAATATTTCTGTTATATTTGACAACCTAAATTTAGAATCTATTATAATAAAAAAGTAGTATAATATATTTAATGAGTTTAAATTTAATTATTAAATCACCTTTAATATCTCTAATTAACGTGTGTAATGTTTACACAATGATCGTGGTAAGTCTATTGAAATATATACTTTAGCAAAAAAACGATGAAATTTAAAGTCTCAAATAAACTGCAAGCTTAAGATCACATTCGAACCACTAACCAATAAATTTTAAACATTAATTTACATAGATAACGTTTGGATTGCATAAAATATTTTATTGAAGTAATTTTACTGATATAATTGATAATCTGATTGCTTTAGGATATCATTGGTAGACCACGTGCATAATAGATTAGTAGCTTAGTAATGCACATATTACACATTATGACTCATAAGAGGATTTTAAAATGTAATCATAACTTCCATCTTGGATTTCAAACCTCCCATTTCTCAGCGGATTTGAAATCCTTAGATTCAAAATCCTCAATTACTTTATGGTTTAAAATAAATAGCCAATTTAAAATCTCCTAATCCATGGATGTATTTATTCTATATTTTATTCTGTATCCACGTTGGTCATCAATTTTTTCATATTATTTTACAGTATTATCTAAAAACTAGAGCATTCCCACAAAAAGTTTTGGATGGACTGATATTTGTTTTTTTTTTTTCTTTTTTACCCTTCATCAGGCTTGTCTGACCTTATCAACACATTGGTTGGCAAAATAAACACTACGGAAACTTAAATGTGTGGCAGGGGTTCAACCGTCACTGTTTCTTATGATATGGTCCACCTGATAATTGGATCCACTTCATTTTTTAGATAATGCCATAAAATGATTTAGAAAAACTGATGGACGGCTATGGATACAGAATACATAAATCAAGGTAGGCCCCACAGCAAGAGCTGCACCGTTGAGGCCGGGTCTCACCTAATCCACGCCCAAGAGTAATGTAATACCAATTCAACACTAACGCGGATCAGACTACCCAGCGGTGGTGTGGTAGTGCGTGGATGTGTTGGGCACTGGGGACCAATATGATTTATTTGTAATATATCTATGCCGTTCATCATTTTTTACACCTCATTTTAGGGCAATGATCTAAAAATGAATCAGATAAGAAGCTCAAGTGGATCACATACAGGAAACGGTGGTGATTGAACGCCCACCTTTAAAACTTCCTGGGGCCACAACAGTTTTGACCAGGCTGATATATGTGTTTTCCCTTACAAGTGACATTATCAACAGGTTAGATGACAAATGAACATTACGGTGGGCGTTAAGAAGATTTCAATGCTACGTGTCATTATAACCATTGTTTCCCGTGGTGTGGTCCACTTGAGCTTCCTATCTGTTTCATTTTTGGGTAATGCTGTAAATTGATCTCAAGAAAGAGATGAACGGCGTGGATACAAAATACATACACTTCGTTGGTCCCAACAGCACCCAACACATCAACACACCTCCGCTTGAGTTGGGTTGGCAGCCCCTCCTAATCCACGCGGATTCAACGAGAAAATTACCACTGTAGACCCCACCTTTTATCCAGCGTCTTTTATGAGGAATCCAAAACTTACCTTCCCAGCTTTGCCGGGTTGTCGAAGCGGGTCGTTCTCAGTCGAGCAGAGTGCGTTGCCATTAGGGTCGAGTTTTGCTGAGTCCAGATGTTGGACGTGTGTTGCAGGAAGAAATGGGAAGTAAGAGAGAGAATGCATGCTCATGCCATGTTGGTTCACATCGAGTCCGAACCAAGTTCGGTCTCGGTCGGGCGAGCCAGGGCACTCAACCCGTTGATGAGTTTGTGGCTGGTCGTCTGGGGGTGTTGCTGGAGCTCCAACATAAGAAAGAGATAGGGAGAGAAGGAGAAGAAGAAAGAGTGCAGGAGAGAAGCGGGCAGCTGTTGTCGTGATGCGTTGGCTCAGCTCAAACCGAGTCACTGACTCGCTCTAACTAACGCAGAGTTTGAGTCAAGTGGGCCCGGTAGGGATGGACAGCAAGAAAGAAGAGAAGTAGAAAAGAGTGAGAGAAAAGAAAGGAAGGAGGAAGAGAAACTTGAGAGAGAGGGGGTCGAGTCAACTTGGTTGGGACTGAGTCAACTCGATTGGAACCGAGTCCAGTTGGGTCGGATTCGGCCTGGTCCGATCTAGGTAATTCTAAGAAAGAGAAAAAAGAAAAGTAAGAAGGAGAGGAGATGAGTGAGAATGAGGTTGTCATCGTGTCAGCATTGAGTCAACTCATTTCAAACTCAAACCGAGTTCACTCAAGTCTAGGTTGAGTACGATAGAGTCCAAGGTGGATGGATATCATTGTTAATGGGTCCTAGTGGTTGAGAAAGAAGAAAAGATGAGAAAAGAGAGAGGGAGATTGGATGAGGGAGAACTAGTTATTGACTTGCCCAACATTGATTGGGCCAATTCAATCTGGTTGAGTCAAGTTGGGTTTCTTCTAGTTGAAACCTGACTTCTTGGTGGGTCAGCGAGTCAGGCCAAAGTTAGTTTAATTGAGTTCAACAAATATTAGCCAAGTCTAGCCGGATCAAACTACCAAGCCGACTATTGATTCAATCATAAGGGCGTGCACACTTCCTCACGACATTAGAAGGCGAGCCGACCAAGGTAAGTCCACAATTTCTTTCCAGATTGAATTTATTTCAATTAACATTGTTACCATTTCTATCATTACTAGGATTGATAATATTAGGAATGCATAGCCATTAGTAAATTATCTATTCTAATAATAGTATATTTTATACAAGAAATTAAAATAATATCATTATTAAATACTAGAGTATTGTTTTATTATAAATAGTAGATCATAATATTAATTATCATCATAATGATTATTAACTAATATTGACTATAACACTAATGTTAATAAATATTTTATAATTATTAAATTAACACTAAAATCAATTTCACACCAACTAGGGTTCAAACCCTAAAAATCTACCCTAGACCTAAACTCTAGGATGAAATCCTAGACCTAAGTGGTCTAAACTCCATGTCAATACGCTAAACATAGATAGTGTGTTAGGTTGGGATCTAATTGTAGGATTTCATAATTCATGGTAGATCATAGTATCTATAATCATGACTAGATTCATTATGGATAGTTATGACTATTATCATTAGAAAACATTATCATTTTCCTTATGGGATTAATATAATTCTTGTTAATATGATTATTAGTGTTAGTCCTTATTATATTATTGTTAGTAAAAAAATTTATTATTATTACTTGCATTATTTAAGAGATTATTAGTTATTATAAGGATAATAGGTAATATCGGTATATTTAAATATGAACTTGTGAACAATCATTATTAATATGTTAGCTAATATAAATTATAACATTAATGCTAATAGTTATCTTGTAATTATTAAGATTAAATTGTAACTAATACACCAACTAGAGTTCAAATCCTAGAATCTAAATATTTAACTAAACCCTAAGATGAAAATCCTAATTCTACATCAAAACCTAAAGATAAACAATTCAAGCCCTAGGCTATGACCTTAAACCTAGGTAGTACATAGAATTTGGATCTAATGGTATAAGTTCATGATTTGTGGTAGGATTCGACTTTAAAGGCACACGCATTCCCTAGCAACATTAGTGGCGATTCGATCGTGAGGTGATGATTTCTTCCACTTGAACTTTCCATTTTCCCATTAGCTTAAGTGATAGTTTTTATTTTAATTTCAATTGATAATTGATATCTTCATTTTATAATCACATGTGTTAACTGTTGGAATTGAATTATTATATTACATGTTTAATATTCATCATGTATATTTTCTTGTGCTTGTGGATTGCTTATGGAACTTAAACTGGTACATCAGTGGAAAACCCCCACTTATAAATGTATAACCATACTTGGGATGTAACTCGATTGATTGTGATTGTAATGGATCTTTGACTTAGTAGTTATTGAATGGTGGTTTCAATTGAATATTGATGTGGGCCTACCATCTAGGGGTTGTTGTGTTTAAGGATGATCTTTTATCGTATAGTTTTTTATATTAGCCCTATGTGGCTTAGTTTTGATATTCGCCTTATGTGGCTTTATTTTGACATTTTTCCTATATGGGTTCGATGTTTTATTTTATACAACCATGTGATGGCAAGTCCCATATGTCGAATATGATTGGCCACTAGTTGATGAGTTCCATTAAACATCCTAAGATGGGAAAACCTCATGAGCCGGGGATGGTGGTCGTGGGACACTATACCCGAGCTGTCGGCCTACGCTGGGTGTGAGCCCCTCGTAGTGACCTTTGAGTTTACTTAAATTGACTGGTTGTAATTGGAATAATAATGGTTTGGTTAATCATTCATTCATAGCATATTGGCGATGACGGGTTGACTAATTCTGGATGTTGCAGCACGTGCCCTTAGGCTTAGTGAGGTATCGTTTCGCTAGCTCCCAGACCATCGACTGTCGACTTACTATTAGCGATGACGGGTTGCTAATTCTGGATGTTGTAGCACGTGTCTTTAGGCTTAGTGAGGTATCATTTTTCTAGCTCCTAAACCATCGACTATCGACTATCGACTATCGACTTATTTTGATGACTTGACACTATGTTGTACGAGATATGCTACGCTGGTGACCAGTCTTTTGCATGAGTGACAAGCCTAAGTCCAATTGGATGAGCATCCCCAGATCGATGTACATTCACGCATTCATGCATTAAACGAGACTACATCATGTATTATTTTGATTGCCTTGTTGTTTTTAATTATGCTTAGCTAATGCGACGGTGTGTAATCTTTAGAAAAATTCACACTGAGTTGGCCACTCATTCATTGAATATATAACTGTATAGGTAGTACAGGTGGCTTAGTTGATATTCATGTTCACATTGATGAGGAGCAGGGTGAAATCGTCAAAGATGCATGATTGTATTGCTAAGAGGAGTTGCGCGATCTTGCAGCTCAAATTTATATGCATTTTATTATTTTTCTTGTGTAATTTATGTAATTCTTGTATTGGTTATTTCAGAGACATTGGTTTGTATAAGTTATTATGGGCAGCCTCTTGTTTATTCTAAATGTGAATACAAATTTTCTTTTATGTTGATTTATCCATTCTACGCTATACTGTTAACTTTGAAAGATTATATATATATATATATATATATATATATGGAATTTGTCTCTCTATAAGTTAACACTCGAGTTTTTGGAAAACGAGTCATAATACTTGGGTCCTGAAAACTCGGGGTGTTACAACCGAGCTCAACTAAAGATCAGCTCCAATGGTTAGGCCAAGTCATCTCGGATTGACTTGGTTAGGTCTCTCTTAACTGAGTTCATAAAGGGGGGAGGGGACCATACCATCATTTAAACCAACAGATGATTGAGCCAAACAATTTTTACTCCATAACCTTGTAGCTAAGTTTCCCTTAATTTTGGAGTAGAAGCTTATCAGTTTCGATCATCCTTAGAATATAAAACTTGCGGGCTAGTGACGATTATTAACCAAGGATAAGATAACTCTCTAACCCTTCAAAAGGAATCGACTGAGAGTTAAGCCAAATTAATCATAATCTTACTTAAATGATAGATGATCGAATTTTTCTAAGCTTTAAGTACCCTGGAACTAGAAATACTCCCTTTAGAGGTGATGATTCTTCCCCTTGAGGTTTCCTCTTTCATGTTGGCTTAAGTAATAGTTCAACTTTTATTTCAACTGATAATTATCTCTAATTCATGATTTCCTGTGTTGGATGTTGAATCTGATTATCAATCATATGCTCAACACGTAGCTTGTATGAACATATACATGTTGTACTTGTGTATCTTTTCATACTTATGAATTGCTTATGAATTGCTTGTGGAACTTGAATTGCTACATCTATCAGTGAAAAATCTCACTTATATATGTACATTTAGACTTGGGATATAACTTGATTAATTGTGATTATAATGGACCCTCGACTTAGTGGCCACTTTGACTAATAGATTAAATGAAATTTTGATGTGGGCTTACCATCTAAGGATTGTTATGCCTATGTGACTTTTGGAGATGATCTATTTTTATCGCATCGATTTGGTATTTGTCCTTTGTGGCTCTGATTTGATATCTATCCCTTGCGGCCCTGATTATTGTATATTTACCATAAGCAACTTGATAAATTATTTTTGTGTGACCATGAAGTGGAAAGTCCCAATTGTTAAATTGTGATTAGTTACGGGTTGAGGAGGATACCATAAAACATCATAATGTTGGAGTCTCATTAGCCAGGAATGGTGGTATGGGAAAATATGCCCGAACAGTCGGCCTGTGTTGGGTGACAAATCCCCATAGTGACCTTTGAGCTTTCCTAAATTGGTCGTTTGCAAATTGGGATAATAATGGCCGACACTAATCATGCATTCATGACACTTGCATTTTGAATGGACTAACTGCTTGAAAGGTCCATTATCTTTCATGAGTGGGTCGACTATTTGGAAGACCCGTTACTTTACAATTGAATGAGTCGACTGTTTGAAAGACTCATTCTATTACTTGAATGAACTGACTGTTTGAAAGGCTCACTCTCCTTATTAAATGGACCGATTATTTGAAAGGTTCATCCTCTTATTAGGAATGGGTTAACTGTTTGAAAGACCCATTCACGTGCATGAATGAGCTGATTGTTTTAAAGGCCCATTCTATTACTTAAGTGGATCATCCGTTTGAAAGGTTCACTATCTTATATGAGTGGGTCGACTGTTTGAAAGACTCGTTCCCTTGCGATTTGAACGAGTCGACTGTTTGGAAGACTCATTCTATTACTTGAATGAGCTGACTGTTTGAAATGCTCATTTTCTTGATTAAATGGATGAACTATTTGAAAGGTCCATTATTTTTCATGAGCAGGTCGACTGTTTGAAAGACCTGTTTCTCTGCAGGTCGAATGAACTGACTGTTTGAAAGACCCATTCTCTTGCATGAATGGACTGAATGTTTGAAAGGTCCATTCATTTGGTTAATTGGATGTGCATCCTTAGTTGATGTGTATTCACACATCCATGCATTTAAATAAGATCGCGTCATGGATTTTGTTTCATATATTTTCTGGTTTAAGTCATGCTTAACTAATGCGGTAGTGTGTAATCTTGAGGAGAATTCACACTAACCTAGCTACTCATTCATCGAATATATAACCGTACAGGTAGTGCAGATGGTTTAAATGATATCCATGTCCAGATTGGTGAGGAGCATAGTACAATTATCAAGGATGCATGATAACATCTGCTAAGAGAAGCTATGTGATTTCGCAGCTCAAGACTAGTTGCAATGTATTTTATTTCATATGTTTAATTATTTCATTTTATAATTGTAAGTATTTAGACATTGGTTTCTATAAGCCTTATGGGCAGCCGCTCGTATATTTTGAATGTGTATGTAAATTTCCTTTAAGCTTAATTTATTTTTCTTCCACTAAAAGAAAATAAAAAGAAAAAAATACGTGAAATTTAGCTATCTTTAAAGGTTAACACATGGGCTTTTAGAAAATAAGTCATATACTTGGGTTTCGAAAATTGGGGTGTTACATGGTTCCTTTAGAAACTTACATGATTATAGAAGCTAGCCATGAACCTTGGTCATACACAAGAACTTACATGTATTCTCCCGTATTGGTGGCTTAAAAAAAAGACTTAATTTAGGTCCTACACAAGAACCAAGGTCCGACATCAGAACCAAATCGAATTTTGTAATCAAACTCTTATACTCAATCCTATACAATGGAGTGTACATGAACTCACTCAATGACACTTGTCCAATTGAGCCATATTGATGCACCGTCTTGAGTTACTTGATCGATGCTCTCCCGTGCTTCAATTAACTCTCCTTTGCTCCCTCGATTATGATGCCGATGCTTTGCCAATGTTTCAACTCTAAGATCAAATACCTTACATGTAGTGCTTCTTTTAAATGACGAATGTGATGAGAGGTTTGGTGAATCTCTTATAGCTAATGAAATGTTGTAATCCTAGAAGAATCACTTAGATGGATGTTTTAGAGGATTTGGACAAAGATTTGATTATAAGTTCAAATCTAATTTCTAGAACAAGGTGGAGATCAAGTTCATCTTCTTCATTGAGGATGAAATCCTCTTTTAAGTGATTAATTACAAGGAAGATAACTTAAATCTCATAAACTTAGAGGCTTATAATGATGGATATGATCATGGAATCGTATAGGCTTTTATTGTACCAAAAACTCATCTAAATGTCCAACAAACGAATGCCATTTTATAAGAAGCCGATTTATAACGACTATAAAATAACTAGTTAACAGCTCTGTCGATATGATTGAAATGGCCTTCGATGGGATCGAATGTCCTTCGATAGGATCGAACCCTCTGTTGATCCCATCAAGAAATTCTAGATATATCTTTATTGGTTGTTGGACTCATTATTCAATCATATCGTGTAGACCTTCGATTGGATCGAGTCCTATCGACAACTTGTTAATGGGATCGAAGTTCACCAAAAAACTGTTGTTTTGGACATACAATTTTACAACAACTTTACACTTCTATTAGCCTTACTAATAATGTTCCAATTAGGCTCATAAGGCTAAGGGATTATCAATAAAATTTACTCATGGGGTTAGGATCATCTAGATGCTAAAGGATTATTTTGGGTCAAGGGTTAATATCACTGAGGCACCTCACTTCCCAGTTATTTCCTCCTTGATGCTCATGTCCACTTGTGTCTTCGGTCTTCAGCTTATAAGGGCTCAACCGACGACATTACACATGGACTCACGTGATTGACAAAAAAGATGCACAAATAAGTGTACTAACACTCTTCCCTCCCACTCTTCACACACATAGAGAAAGAGAGTTTCGCATGTACATCGGTTTATATCCCGCATCGTGTGAACCTCTATATCAAGCGATTCCAAGGAATGGATGACATCTTTATCCTTTTTATAGTTTTCTTTCTCAATCTCTTTCAAATCCTTTAGAATAATTCTAATGTTGCCTCGATCCGATTCTTTAAAATCAACTAGAACTCTGTTAGAGACAGTAGCCTCCACTGTCACGAATTTTTGTAATTAGCGAGAGGAGGTGAACAATTCAACACTCTGATAAGACTGGTGAAAGGCCTAAATAGGTGGGCCCGCATGATATGATGATTTCTACATGATCTTGTGACCTTCACACAAAGATGAAGATGGACGACCTACTTCTAATGGTCTGCCTAACTACTACGAGAGCGAAAATGATTTAGTCAACCCTTTGATTTTAATAGACCTTAGACTTGATTAATGATTTATATCATTTAGAAGCTAATATAATGAAGAATGATATTTTTTGTCTTTTCAAATTTCTTCATGAGATATTCTCTTGATTGGGATGCTTTTATTGAGAGAATACCTTCCTTTTTATAAAAGGACGAATTGAAAAGATATGGGAATAGTTTGGATGAAGTAGAGCTTATTTCTATCACATCCGATCTTTTCCCTATATTCCAATCATATTTTCATTTAATTTAAAATTTCAAGAGTAAAAAAAAATGATCTGAAAAAATGGATGGATGACATGGATAAAACCCATACATCACGATGGACCCCACAGAGCAGTTGCCTAGACACATTAAGCATTTAATGTGTCTAGCCGATGGCAGGATGCAATCCCCTTCCCCATCAAAGCAAATCTCTTTGCAGGCATTAAATACTAGTCTTATCAAAAGCAACCACTGTAAATACAAGAGCCTAGTGATAAGAGGACTTCAACAAGTTTCATATCCAAGAGCCCAATGATGTGAGGACTTCAATAAACCTTTCCACGCATGACTGCAATAACAAGAGGTGTACATAATCTTTTATGCATGTGATCTAATATAACAGGCTAAGCTTGTGTGGAGAATCAAGAAGATTTGTATGACCAACTATCTAAATCTTTTACGATACGGAAACTTACGTATGATTACTGCCTCTCAAAAAACCTATAAAAGCAGAATTCAACAAAGAGTGTCAGGCCCTCGCCAAATACAACCAATCAATCTCTATAGTGCAACGCTTCTTATCCGAGTTTTTGCTTCTTAGCTTAGACAATCCACTTTTGTCCAGCCACACTGCAACAAATTCTGAATTCATAATTTAGCTTAGATTCACTAGTGTCCAACACTATCACTGTAGTACACCTTAAGAATAGAGTAAATATTTGAGACCTTTGTCATTGGATCCCACCGATTACCAAGTCCTTACTTGATAGATCACATCAGTCACGTCATGTAGACTGCATACTTCAGTTGTTCTGCCCCCACAGGCGCCCCCACAGGCAATCATAGGTAATTATTTTGTTTCTCTCCTTAATTTATTTTTCTTCATGAATTGTACTGTTCATCTTCTTTAATTAATAAATCAGTAATTCTACCTTAAATTTAGATCTCATTCATCCATAATCGTATTAATGAGAAAATTAGAAATGCTATCACCATTGAAAAGAAGTACTTAGTGCAAGGCAAAAAGATCGTATATTGAAGGACTAACTCTCCCTTCTAAATGGCCTAATCACTGTAGCTTTGGTGTATGGGGTCACAAGCATTTAATTGATTCAAGTTGAGTGTGACTCTAACACATCTGACACTATTCTTAATCACACACGTTTGACTAAATTCGGGCTGTTCGTAACACATGTGGCCATGCATCTGAATTGAATAACAACATAATCTCTTAATTACTGTGTTAATCACAACTAACCCTCAACTAATCAAAACACACTCTAAAAATCTTATATCCTCTTAATTGAAAACTAACAAAGACAAATTAAATGACCAAAGTAACCTCACAAAAGTTTAAAATTACAAAGAACCTTAATCCTGCAAAAATATAGATGACCATGTGGCCCTTCCTCTTGATCTTGACCATCGGGGAAAGTGAGGCCCGCCTAAGCTAGATCAATTGTCTTCAACTTTTTGCTAGATAGTGATCTTTCTCCATAACGTGGACCATAGCTTTGGCTTCTCTCTTAGCCATCTATCTGGGCTACAGATTCAAGTGTTGTGATTGTATCAGTTGTGGGACCTAGCTAGTTGTGAAAGTAGCCTGGTGAGCCAAGCTTACCTACTGAAGCTAGATTTGCTTGATACAAAATGGTGGCTGCATCGAAAATAAATTTTGGGGCTGATAACCAACCAACTAGGTTTAGACTTGGGCATTCATAGATAACCAAGGCAATGATTGGGTACTGTCCTACCTTGACGTAGGATTTGATTGGATGATAAGCTGTGTAAGAAATGATATTTGCCCAAGTTCGACCGAACAACTTTTAAACATATTTTCCATTGGTTGTATTTCGAACAACAATCTACTGTCCAATCAAATCCCACCGTGTTAGGAATGGAGGGAGCTTGGTCGAGGCAGGACGAAACCCAATCCACATCCCTAGCAACAACCCCAGGTGGGCCCAACTTGTCTAATGCTACTCAGCTGGGTACTTTGCTAGCAGCCCATGCTAGCTCTAGGCCCATGCCTAGATGTTAAGCTCACAGGCTGAATTTGGAGAAGCATCCATACAGTCCGATGTTCAATTACACCACTAGGTCCAAGATATCGATGGTGTGGAGTATTAGACAATGAACTGTACACTAACTTGGGACCCACAAAAAACTAAATGTCCTGAGTATGGGATGAATCTGTCCCGCCTCAAAGGGACTCTTAATTTTAGGCCATTTGGAAAGGGATTAAAAAAAAGGAAGAAAGAGATCAAAGAAAAAGAGGACAAGAGAGAGGCATCCCTTGAGTTGTGGAATGCCTTGATTTTCTAGGCATCCCTTTATCTTGGTGGGGTATGTCAGATTAACAGATTGCATATTCACACCGCAGTCGAGCCGAAGCCCACATCAGGTCCGGATCATCCCAGACGTTAAGCTCTAGGGTTGTCAACGGGTGGGGCTGGCCCGTTCAACTTACGGGCTTGATGGCGGGCCGCTCTTGGGCCTGAATACTAGGCGGAAGGGCAAGGCTTTGGGCTTATAATCTAGGCCCGTTTTTAACGGGCCAGTCTTTGACTTTGTCTAAGATCCTGTGGCCGGGACGGAGGCGGATTTCCTGCAGAGCCTTTTGTACGAAGTTCCTGCGCTGGGATGCCAGGTGGGACCCACCATGATGTATTTGTGAAATCCACTCCGTTCATCCGTTTTTTCATATCATTTTAGGACATGAACAAAAAATTCAGGTGGATACAACTACAACACTCAAGACAACGGGAAAACTTGGGAAAGAGTTTCCTACCGTTGAAACCTTTCTGAGATCCAACTTGATGTTTACATGCCATCTAAACCGTTTAAAAGGTTATTAACATTGGGATGAAGTAAAAACACAAAATTTTGTATCTGATACGAAAACTTTTGTGGCAATACAAATGTTTCAATGGTGGTCACTGAATCTCCGCTGTTTCCCATGGTATAGCCACCTTGAGTTTTGGATCTAGCTGAATTTTGGATTCTTGCCCTAAAATGATCTAAAAAAATGGATGCACGGAATGGATTTATAACAAACATCACAGTGGGCCTCACCTAGCGTCCCAGAGCAGGAACTTCCTGCTAAAGGCTTTCCCAGGAAATCCACGTCCGGTGTGGCCCTGACCGTGGGGCCCACATTCATGTATGTGTCTCGTATCCATGCTGCATGAGATAAAAAATGAAGTATATCCAAATCCTAGGTGGACCACGCTACAGTAAACAATGGTGATTTAGCATTAAAACCTTCAGGTGGCTCACAAAAGCATAGTACCCTTTCCCATATATATATATATATATATATATATATATATATCCAAATGCTCAGTTGCCTAACAGTTCACACAGAACTCGTGCGAACTTTTGGAGAACTCACCATACATGATGTGAGTCCAAAATTTGAACGGTCCATGTGATGCAGCATCTCATGAAACCCTCACGGCTCAAATTTTACTTTGATCCAAAACTTTGGTAGGTTTTAAAAAAAGAAAATAGTTTGAAATAGCCTAATATTTTGAGCTCTAGGCTTAACACGATTGATAGACACACATCACAATAGGCATAACCGAAGCTCCACGTGTAAGGGAAACTCGCATACGTTTGGAATGTATCCTACCATTCCTAATTTTCTAAAACTCTTTAAATTATTTAATCTTAAAATATATGAATGGGTTACAAAAAGCAGAATCACGTTTGTTTTTGCGTGCTCCCCACTTAAGTGATTCTGGATTTATTTAAATTCTTCCATTGCATTTTATTTTAATGTGGAAGGGTGTTTCAGTGATCCAAGTTCATCCGAATTCTGACAATGTGAATGGGGTGATGCCACTGAAATCTTCCAGATTTTCCGAAATCTGTACGTTGGATATTCGACATTTTATCATTTCAATAAGAGCTATTATTGTATTTTTTGTCTCCTATTTTTTGGCCCATGTATCTAAGGTCTGGGATCTTTCAATCTAGAATCTAAGATCTCTCTCATCTCTAGTGTGTTCCACCAAATTAATGGTTTGGATTAGCAGATTATAGGACCCACATGAACAAAATTGCAGGTCATCAAACCATAGGTGTTTCTTAGCTGGAAACTGTACATTTCCATGTATCACGTTTGAATACATATATGATTAGATTTTCATATTATAAGAAGGAAAATCACAGAAGAAACCTTCACATTCCGAATACAAAGAAATCAACCCAACAACTCCACTTCTTATACTATATTTTGGACCAAGCACTTCCAATCTCAGTGGCAGGAACTGTTCATCTGGTGGGCCCACTTTGATAGGTTGGCATGGCGGGGTCCACATTGCCTGCAAAATAGACGTGAAATACTGAAAACGCCACTTCTCGTATTTAGTATTTAAATCTCCGTCAATATCAATAATGCGTGTTGCGACAACGCGGTAGTTGTGGGACAGCACTGCGACTCTGGATAGGGCTGTCAGCGGAAGGCCTCACTGTTGGAAAAATGTGTTGGAAACGCCAAGAAAATAAAAATAAAATAACATTAATTATTTTCGTTTCATAAAATTTATGTTGTTCTTATAAGACAAGCTTCTTAGGATCCTACATTCAGCAATCACGATGGGTCCACTTAGAAACAATTCAACGCAGCATTTAGTATTTTGTGATGGAGATTTTATACGGAGGATCTGATGGATGAGGAAAGATGTATTTGAGTTGATTGGAATTTGGACAGGAATAGTCTAATTTATATAGGTACCAGGTTAAGTACAAAGTGCGCCAGCGGTTGACTCCAATGTTGGAAAAATGTGTTGGAAATGCCGAAAAATAAAAATAAAATAACATTAATTATTTTCGTTTCATAAAAATTTATGTTGTTCTTATAAGACAAGTCTGTCGGGATCCTACGTTCAGCAATCACGATGGGTCCACTTAAGGAACTATTCAACGCAACATTCAATATTATATGATGGAGATGTTATACGAAGGATTTGATGGATAAGGAAAGATATGTTTGAGTTGATTGGAATTTGGACAGGAATGGTCTAATTTATATAGGCACCAGGTCAAGTGCAGTGTGTTCCAGTGCATAACGCAACCCGAGCGTTTTAATATCTAAAGCTTCAAGTAAGAATAGTACACACACCTCCACATATAAACTATTATTTTTCTTTATTCATTTCTAATGTAGGATAAAAGCACACACCGCACTTTTTATTTGAAATTTTTCAAAAAATGTTTTAGTGGCAAAATAAAAATCCTAGAACTTTCGAATTTAATTTTTTCCAAAACCACAAATTTCAACACCCACGCTGATTCGAGTTCTATCCAAGTCCGGCTCACATAGTAAATCCAATGGCCAATCCTAGCCCATTCCTGGGGTGGCCCACAAACATCCCACCAGCTTTTTTGCATTTGCCCCGTGGATGGGGCTATCAATGGGCTGGGCTTGGGTAGTTCTCAGCCCGAATTTGAAATGTTTTGGCCGAGTTACCAGGCCCAGGACTATTTAAAATTTTAATTTTCAGGCTCGAGACACTCCTACCCATCATGTATGGGAGGGGATTAGGTGCGGCTAGAGCTGGGCATCGGTCCGGATCGGACCGGATTGGGTATAACTCGACCCGATCCGAATTCGATCCGATCCGATCCGGGATTGAGTCTGGGTCGTCTAACTCGGACCGACCCGATGGATGGTCCTAACTCGAACCGAGTCCGACTTGGTCAAGGAAACCTAGTCGGATTGGATTGGATACGATTCGGATCGTTTGAATCTAATCTAAATGTTTCATGTGGTGTGGTCCACTTCAGTCTTCAATATACCACATTTTTATGCTCAAGGCCTAAAATGATATGTCAAAATGGATGAACAGCTTAGATAAAACATATACATTAAGGTGGGCCCCACATGGCTCTGAAAGAACTATATACACCCTTTCATTGGACGTATTTCCGTGTTTACGTGCATTGCACGTAAGTGCGGCGACGTGCCGACGTCCTTTTCACGCAATATATTGATGTTAGCAAGTTTTGTGTGTCTTATTATGGGGTATGTTCTATATCCAAACCGTCAATCCATTTGGTGAGCTCGTCTTAAGGCTTGAGACGAAAAATAAGACGAGACGAAAAATAAGACAGATCTAACTATCGTGTAGACCACACGAATTATTTAACGGTGAAAATCACACTCTGCTGCTATTTGTGGTGTGGTCCAGATGATCTTTGGATATTATTCATTTTTTGGATAATTCTATATAATAATTTCTAAAAATATATGAATAGTGTAGGTATAATAAATACATCACTGTGGGGCATGTAACTTTGATATCCTTTGAACCGTTCGTACAACTTGGAGCTCGAGGAGCGTCAATTTCGTCTTCTCAGTACTACAACAGCAGCTGGCTGGATGTTAGGCAGACATCATGGTGGCGCACAGAGAGGAAAACGGATTGGCTACTCCGGTCGGTGCTATGTGGGCCCCACCATGATGTATGTGTTTCATCCATGTCGTCCATCTATTTTAACAAATCATTTTAACAGTTTGAGTCCAAAAATGAGGTATATCCAAATCTCAAGTGGACCACATTACATGAAACAATGTTAAATGAGAGTCAACCATTAAAAACATTCTGAGGGCCATAAAAGTTTTGGATCAAGCTAATCTTTGTTTTTTTCTCTTCATCTTGGACTATATGACCTAATCAATGGATTAGATGTCAAATAAACAGTATAATAGGCCCTAGGAGGATTTTAATGGTGGATATCCAACTGCTATTGTTTTCATGTGGTGTGGTCCACCTGAGATTTATATTCCTCTAATTTTTGGTATCAAGCAATAACATGATCTTTAAAAATGGATGAACGGAATGGATGAAACACATACATCATTCAATTTATATGGACATTCAATCCTGTTCAATTTATGTGGACATTCAATCCTCAAGTTTTCAGCCCATTTGGGTCTTGGATCCTGTTCAATTTTGGGCCATGTTCTAAAATGATCTAAAAAAGCGTATGGACGGGTGGATTTCTCACAAAATTACGATGGCCCCGCCAGGGTTTCTAGCGCATGAACTTCCTGCAAAAGGCTTTCTTAGGATATCCGCGTCTCGTGTCTCGTGTCATAGTGTTCGACCAAGAAGCTAAAACTTAGGCCGATCGACGAGTCATGTGGGTCACACCATATCGAACAACGAGGACAGGCACAAACCATTTAAACTTTCCATATCTGTGTGGGGCCCACCGTAGAGTGCATATGCCATCCAAGCCCTTCAGGTGCTCACATCAGGACTGAAGAACGCTCCAAAATTCAGCCTGATCCAAAACTCGAGTGGTTCACATCGTGTGAATCTAGAGGTTTCAGGATTGAGTTTACATCGTTCATCCTATTGTGGCCCACTAGAGCTTTTTACCGGTCTAACTTTTTGATCTGTACGGTGAACATGTGGGTGCACAGATGATGTATGGAGTGGATGGAAGACACACACAACATGGTGGGGCCCACAGAGATCTGGTGCTGTATCCAGTGTCCACAGCACCTGTTGGAGATCACTACTGACAATAAACATGCAAACACACGCGCGCATGTGGTACGCAAATACCACATCCAAGCTTTTCATTTGTATCTTCAGACAAACGAATGGCTAGAAAGGATAGTTTTAATCGTCAACATGCGGCATTGCATCCTCATTCAAGCTTTTGCATTTGGTGGGCCACGGTGTACAAACGTACGGCTAGAAAAGATGGTTTTAGCTTTCAATATGTTTTGTAGATTGTAGCTGATCAGCTGAGTAAAACAGCCGAAGTTTTTTCATGTCCTAAAGCTCGGACCACATCACACACATGTGCCAATTGACACGTGGGTAGGCTTACAAACGTCACAGAATAGATTGATTGAAGATGGGAAAAGAAGAAAGAAAAGGGAATGGTGATTGTGCGTCAGGTCTCACGTGAGCAATAGCTTGCATGAGAATTAATGGGCAATATACCTCTCAGCTTGGTTAAGTTAACGAGAAATGCTCCAATACTTTCAGCTGCATGCACTGTAAGTTATAGTGATCCTGGTTGTATCAGGAAACTTGGAAAGTTCATTCGACCAATCCAGACCGTCCACTCAGATCATCGTGCATTTCATGGGCTGTAATGAGAAAACCACAATGATAACAGAATCTGATTTATTTATTAGTTGGGATTCTTTTTTATGTCCATCTCTTCCAAGCCAAGGATGGGATGGTTCTGATTTTTGTATGAATTAGAAGCATAAGCAATCCATGATGAGCTCAAGCAAATTGATGGTTCAGATCTTCCATCAGGTCTATTTTTCATGATACTAGACTTCATTTTATAGGCTATTGATTTGATGGTTAGGATATTCCAATGTGATTATTACATGTTAACCCAAGTAGCAAGAAGCGTGTTATGAACCTCGTTGGTTGGTTGGACTTTCCAAGTGTTACCGGGCAGGAAGGAGCACTATAACGTAGAGTGCTGGCAGAGCACGGTAATGTTTATCTGAGATACTTATTAATAAGGTCACACGTATAGATATAAATGATGGAGGACACAGATATCAGCTTGATTTGAAATTTTTATGGCTCCCAAATTTTTTTTAGTGATGTCCATTTAATCCCTACTGTGTGGTCCCGTAGGATTTGAATCTACTTTATTTTACCATGCCTCCGAAATGCAATATTGAAAAAAAAAAAACTGATGGACAAAATATATATATATATATATATATATATATATATATATATATATATCAAGCTGGGCCTGCAACACACTAACTTGTTACCAAGGTAATGTTGGGGATTGCGGCGATGCAAATCTAAATTCAAACTAATAAGACGAAATTAAACTAAAGCAAAATGCACAGAGAACATGCACGTTTTACGTGAAAAAACTCTCATGAAAAAATAAAATCATGATACAAAGTGACAAGCAACTTACTATGAAAGCAATATTACAAGAAATGGATAGACTTACCAATCCAAACAACTCCAAAAACTCTTTGAAAAACCTAGTAATACTCTTAAACCTGCAAAAACGTCTTAGAGAACCATAACCTTACCATAATTCCAATTACACCTAGTATATATATTACCATAGCCAAAATAGGAAATAAATCGTGCACTTATGTAGTTCTGCGTGGGCCTTCGATGGAATCGATAACCATCGAGGACCAGTCAATGACATCGAAGCCACCTTCGATGCCATCGAGTAGAAACTCAAAAATTGTCTAGCAACCAAATAGGATTTTTTGGATTTTCTCGATGGCATTGACAACTGCTCAATGGAATTGACAGATTTAAGTTAAGATATTAATAATGTCTTCAATCTTTATTCTATATTGCTCCTTTCCACCACCATCTCTAATCGTCTTTTATCATAACTTCATCATCGCTTCTCATGTACACTTTGTCTTCATTAAGCCTTTGCCAAGCCTCAAGAAGTTGCACAAAACTTGAACTTCTCTATACGAATCACCTTCGTAAGCTTGTCAACCATATTTACGCTTATGTAGATCTTCTCTAGAATCATACTTCATTCCTTAAGCACATGTCGGATAAAATGATGATGAACATCAATATGTTTAGTAGTACGCGACTGATAAATAAATTTCTTCGCCAAATTAATCACGATTTTGCTGTCACAATTAACTGGCACAACCTCCTGCTAAAGCACAAGCTGATTTATCATTCATTTCAACCAAACACCTTCTTTTAATGTTTCTGTCACCACCATATACTCAACTTCAATTGTGGAAAGTGTCATCATAGAATGGAGCTTCGACATCCAACTGATCGTACCACCGTTAGAACAAATAAGTGATCGAAATTCAACATTCTATTATCCACCTTACCTACGTAGTCTAAATCAACATAGCCTATCAACTTGTCCTCTGAATTTTCAAAAGTTAAGGTGTATTCTATTGTACCTCGAACATACCGAAGTAACCATGTCTTTGTTCACAACACCCACTGCATGTGAAATATCTGGACTCACAGAGACCATTAGATACATTAAACTGTCAACAAGGCTTGAATAGGGCACACGAGATATTGCCTGCTTTTCTTCATTTGTAGAAGGATATTGTTTAGAAAAAAGCTTAAAGTGAGTAGCATGGGGTGCGCTAACCAGTTTTACCTTATCTATACAAAACTTTATCAATACCTTCTCAAGGTATTTAGCATGTGATAACTAGAGCTGGGCATGTCTGACCCGATCTGGTGGATCTGACCCATCTGACCAGATCCGACCCTATTCGAACTGAATCAACGGCCTGGATCGGTGCGGTTCGAGTAGGGTCAACCTGTTCCGACCGTTCATCGGATTGAGTTCGGTTCAATGCCAATCTGGACCGATTCGATCCGGAATTCAATCCGATTGGATCCGATCCGATTATATCCGATCCGATCCGGTCATATAGTATGAAGTTAAAATAGATTGAGAAATAAAGGGCTGATGTATGGCTTTTACCACTCATTTTTCTCATGTGCAAACATCTCCCCTTTCATTCTCTTTCTACCACTCATCTACTCCTTCCAATAAAATAATGGCTGAGATGGCAGTACTGGCGCCTCCATCATCGGGAGAAATTAAAGACAAGAAGCAAGCCCAGATGAACATGTTGAAGGTAGTAGCTATCTTTTTAATTGTGGTTTTAACCATTAAGATTGGAGATATCTCTGTTGGGTTTGGGTTTTATGCAGATCCAAACCAGGAATTTCTTTTGAAAGTCTACGCCATGGTGATTTTCACCACCTTTGAGTTGAGGATGGGACTACTTTTGATCTCTGTGGTACTTGGGTAGGTGCTTATATCGGTTGCTATAGCCAAGAATGTAAGACCCGTATCTTAGACCGTATCGTTCCGTAGACTTTCGCAGTCTTCCCGGTCGAATTCCGGCAACTTCGACCCTTAACCGGTAATTACGCGCAACCCTGATTCACACGCTGTCAACCCGAGTCGACTCAACCCGAGACTTGTACCCTTGCGACCGCATCGTCGCCGCGGTTCCGATGCCGCGACTCGCGCGCCGATCCGATTCTTTGGTCAAGAGATGAGGGTCAGCGTTCGGTGCGAGGAAAACGCCGTGCGTACGAATCCCGAGAGAATCTCTACGAGATGTCACATCAATCATCCATCAATCAATCCCATCAATCCATCACTTCTCACCCTTCCCCAAGCAACCCCAAAGTCAAAAAGTTCTTACACCACCCATACCTCTCTTACAACATTTGCCCCAAAAGTCAAAAAGGTGCTCTTACATCCATCACACCACATCCATCACCCATCTCCCTTTACAAGTCTCTCTCTCCCTCTTTTCCAAGCTCATTTCCAAGCAAGAAAAGCACCATCCGTCCAAGCCTCTCCAAACCCTCCCAAGCAACAAGTGTGGCCCACCTTCCTAACCCCTCATCTCTCATCTCAACCATCCAAATCTCATCTCCTCCGTTGGAATCAAAGCTAAAGAGCAAAGGAAGCTTAGGGAGCAAGAAGGAACGGTGGATGATTTTTTAGATTTTTGTTTTCATCCATTTGTTTGATGTAAGGGCCACATGTAGTGGGACCCACCTTGGTGTAGGTTTTGTATCAAAGAGGGGCGCATAGTGGCGGGGCCCCTCCACCCTTGTCGATCTCTCTCTCTCTCTCTCTCTCTCTCTCTCTCTCTCTCTCTCTCTCTCTCTCTCTTTTTCTTTTGTGTATGATGGCTTGTGGCCCACTTGATGTATGATCTTATCCATGCCGCATATCGGTGGACCCCATCCATGTGGGACACACCATGATGTTTATGTGCCATCCCAACCCCATAGCTCAAGTGGCTGACCGAGTGAAAGATACCTTGGTTCAACACAGAGGTCTTTGGATCGATTTTCCCTGTGGTGATGGCTAACATGGTGTGTGTGCTGACATGGTGTGTACTAACAGTGGGAGTGCACTGACAATAGTGTGTGCTAGCGTTGGTGTGTGACGACGGTGGGGTCCATGGGACCCATCCATGCCGTCCACCCTTTTTTATGGGCCACACATGATGTATGTACCTTATCTAGACCGTCCACCACCCCGGACGGTGGGACCCACGTCCGTGTGGGGCCCTCCCTGACACACCCTGAGCCACATCTCCAGTGATAGACTATGTGCAAGTTACCTCGTCTCAACACTAAGGTCTTGACATCAATCCTCTAGCGGGGGTGTGCACGCCAACAGTGAAGTGGCTGACGGTAGGGGGCAACGGTGTGTGTTTGCTGACGGTGGGGTCCATAGGACCCATCTACGCCGTCCATCCTATTCCTTGCCTCATTTTAGGCGTTGAGCCGAAAAATGAGGTCAATCCGATAATCAGGCAGTCCATACCATAGAAAACTCTGTTTCCTACTGTTCAAAGCTATTCGGGCCTACCTTGCTGTATCTACACACCAAATATGTTGTATATTAGGCTTGTTTGGTGTATTTTGAGCCTTAGAATCTGTTGGACAGTGTGGATTTACCTAACGCAGGCCCCACCCGAGGAAAACCGTAAGAAAACTTGTTTTTAAAAGAAAAAAAATGAAGAAGAAGGGCAGCAGCGCTGCTGCCGCTGACACATGCCAGAGGGCGCAGGCATTGCCTGCGGACGGCGGGCGGTCTGACAGAGCCGTGGGCCCCACCATGGTGTATATTTGTCATCCAACCTGTTCATTAGGTGGGTCCCTCCATGAAGTGGGCCCCCTCCAAAGATCAAGTCCATCTAAGGCTCAGGTGGCCCACGTCACATGAAACAGTGGGGTTGAACCACCTGCCATTGAAACCCATTTTGGGCCCACAGGAGTTTTGGATCAAGATGAAATTTATTTTTACCCTTCATCTAGGTCCGGGTGACCTTATGGACGGACTGGATGGCACATAGGCATTAAAGTGGGCCCCACGTGGGACCCACAATGATTTATGTGTTTTAAATTCCACCGTCCGCTGGACGGTGGAGCCCACAGTTATGTATTTGTTATATCCCCACCGTCCAGGGGACGGTGGGTGTGTGCGTGGGTGCATGCGTGTGTGTGTGCGTGGTGTGTGTGTGTGTGTATAGTATATATATATATATATATATATATATATATATATATATATATTATGGTATATATTATATATATATATTATTGTATATATTATAGATATATATTATTATGTAATATACCTGATGGTGGGCTTTCATGGGCCCCACCATGATGCATGGGTTGCATCCAAAGCTCATTTTGTTGGCATGAGCTAAAGAATGTGTCAGATCTCTAGTTCAAGTGAGCCCACTTTGATATATGTATGAGGCCCATCTTAGTTTATTTGTGGCCCATCAGTTGAGGCCCACTTTGATGTGAATGAAAGGCCCATTCGATGCATTTGTGGCCTGTGGTTGAGGCCCACTTTGATATATAAGGCCATGTTATGAGGCCCATTGTGATGTACTCAAAGGCCTAGGGGTTATTGCCCATTGCAATGTACATAAGGCTCATTGATGTGACTCACTTGATTTATATAAGGCCCATTTGATGCGGCCCATTTGATGTATCCAAGGCCTATGGGTCGAGGCCCAATGGGGTGTCCTTAGGGTCCATTGCATATGTGATTTCCCCATGGCTTGTGTGCTGATAGTAGGCGGGCCATGCCTTGGGAGCAATGTTGGTTTGACGTCCACATTGAAGAATAATGTTGGTTAAATGTCCGCATTATGACTCTCCCTAGGGCCCATTGTTAAGCCCATACTCGCAAGCCGTCTAGGCCCATCTTCGTTATGAACAGCATCTATCCCATATAACATGTGTAGTATAGTTCCATGATTCATGATCATACGCATCATATGTATGCTTGATATGAGAAGTGACTGATCATAGCATATGCCTTCGGGCAGATTGTTTAGGAGCTCCCGGATAGGCGGTGTTGCCCTACATGAGCGCACGATACGCGCAGAATTGCTGCATGACTGGATAGTGTGATTCATGCATTCGTATTGTGTGATATGGTACTGTATGCCCTAGCGACATCAGGGTCGTAACCTCCACAGGCGTATCGTGGTTGGCAGGATTGGATACCGAAAATATTGTTCTACATGGGGTGCTATAGATATTTCTGGGTGAAAGTCCCTAAACCCTTATGGTACCAAGAGGTTGCTCCAACGTCTAGACCGAGTGGGTGCATGAGCGCCGAGGGCCGATTATCAGAAGGTCACGCTTTCCACTGTGTCGTGGTCGGTTGGAAGGGGGTGCGGCCTTACCCGCCCGAGTAGAGGGGGCAACGCTAGGCTGAGTTTGACCAGCTCGAGGAATGGGTCCGCTATCGACGAGCCGAGCCCGATATTGGCAGGCGGGTAGTGAGGTCTCTTCCACTTACCTTATTGCGTGCGATGGGGCGACAATTTGATTTAGAGTGTACTAGACCCCAGTGATATCCCAATTTTGAGCTGTATTGATTTGTGGATATAGATGAGGATTTGTATGCTTGAGTTGCATCTCGCATTGCATGACCTTGGTATGGCTGACATCATTTATGTTTGGTATCGCATAGCCTTGGTACGACTAGTAGTATTCATGGACTCATCAACATGTTCCGCATTACTCTGATACTGCATACCGCATTACTACTTTGTGCACACACTTTTACCACCCTCTAAGCTTTCTGTAAGCTTACGCACGACCGTTGCGTCCATGTGACGTTGGGACGCAGCAGCGTTGAGGCTGGAGCGCAGAACAGATCATTTTGAAGCTTTTTGTCTATCATCATTGTATTTTCCTTTATGCTCATTGTACTTGTAAAGTTTTTTATCATAGTGGAAATGTAATAGAGTTTTTGGTTGTTATTTGTGGGTTATACCTTTGGTTATGCTTATTACGGATTAAACTGATGTTGAAATCCTCCTTGTAGCATCCCAGGATCGGAACCTGGCGTATGGGCGCTGGGAGTCGAGAATGGGGTTCTACGGAGGCTGTCATCGCCGGATTCGGCGATCGGGAATTTTGTGAGCCCGGTTTCTGAGTTCGGGGCGTGACAAAGAAGCTAGTGTGGGTAGTTGTTGCATTGGTCTACATTTCAAAATAGATCCGATCTGGTCAGTACTTCTACTTTTTCTGATGGTATGGTTCACTTGGGCTTTGGATATGCATAAATTTTGGGTTCAACCCCTAAAATGATTTGAAAAAATGAATGGACGGTGTGGATCAACAACATGCATTCACGGTGGGCCCACATGCATTCACGTTATATCACACCAACTATACAGCCGTGTTGCCTGGTTAAACTTCAAATTAGTTTCTAGTATCACACACAAGCTATGATAAGCAACAGGTTGAGTAGCCAGCGAGACTCCCTACTGAAGTGACGTCACCAGGTTCTGTGGGACCCACCATGATGTATGTGTTGTATCTACACCGTCCATCAATTTGTAGAGATCATTTTAAGCCATGAGACAAAGAATGAGTCAGATCTAGATTTGGAGTGGACCCCACCATAGAAAATAGTGGGAAGAGTGACTCCTACCGTTAAAACCTTCCTAAGGTCCACTATGATGTTTATCTGAGATCCAACGTGTTCACAAGTTAAGACAAACATGAAAGAAGGGAAAACACAAATTTCAGTTTGATCGAAAATTTTTGTGGGCCTTAGAAAATTTTAATGGTGGGCATCACTCTCTTCACTGTTTTCTGTGGTGGGCTCCATTTGAGCTTTGGATCTGACTCATTCTTTGGCTCTTGCCCTAAATAGATATCTCCAAATGAATGGACGGTGCGGATACAACACATATATCATGGCGGGTCCCACAGAACTTAGTCACGTCACTTCAGTAGGGAGTCTAAGTACTCAACCTGTCAGTAGCTAATCCGTGTCCCACACGCAAGCTACACAGGTGACAGGCTGTTGTAGATACGAGTTGTGCGAAGATGAGCGCGTACGCGCCTCGAGCTCCGAGTTGTACGAACGGCTCAAATGAGATCAAAGTTACATGGGCCCCACCATAACGTTTATTTTCCATCTAATCTGTTAATAATGTTAAAATACATGGATGAATTGGAAAAACAAATTTCATATTGATCCGAAACTTCTGTGATATGAAAAAGGGTTTCAATGGTAACCGATTAATCCCCCATTGTTTTTTGCAATGTGGTCCAACTGATCTTTATATCTGTCTTATTTTTCGGCTCAAGACTTAAGACAAGCTCTCCAAATAGATGGACGGTTTGGATATAACACATACCTCATAGTTTGACCCAAAGAACTTGTTGACGTCAATACACCACCACCAGCCAATCCGCTTTTGGTTTGTATCACCCACTTCTCTCTTCCAATCCGACTCTGTAACACCCCATCCAAAGATGAACAGTGTCCTGAGGCGTCCACGTGCGAACTGGCGCAGGACCGTATACATTAATCGCACGTGTGAATGGATTTCCAGTAAATTAATCCAGATCAAGCCACTAATGAGATGTTAATCCAACTACGTTCAGGCCGAGCACGGCCGTAGAACAGGTCAGCCCAATAGCCTTGGCGACTGCTTGTGCGAGCCGTGCACCTCCCGGGGTAGAACCGAAATCCCCAAAATTCGTGGAGGCCTGGGGCCTCGCTGGACTTGAGGTCCATGGCGGACGTCAGGCTCAGGTGATGCCCCGAAATGGTAAATTTGTGCCATCCAATCAACACTTGCAAGCCGCAAATCACCCTACTCGAAACCCAAATTGCTGAAATTTTAATCAATTGACCCTATGATTTGAGTCAGTGATTATGGGCATTTTAGCCGTCGGATCTCTTCTAAATTTATACCGAAGGCTAGAAATATTTTCCTGCACTCATCCATAAAAATCTGACCCTTTATCCAGGAACGATGACCGTTGATCGCAAATCGGCCCATTGTGACAAAACCCCGCATCCGTTTGTGATCAAACTTTGCCTAGCCCTTCATCAGGCCATGGGGCACATGTTTCACAAATCAGATGGGCCAGGGGGCCATCAGGGCAGCCCCAATGATCAGAAATGGGCCCCACAGGGCCATTGGAGGAATTTCACCAAATTGTGGGGCCAACTGAAATAAGTCTGGACATATAAATATCCAGCCCTCTCTCTCTCACTCCCATAAACTCCAGCAGGCAAGAGAGAGAGAGAGAGAGAGAGAGAGAGAGAGAGAGAGAGGAGAAAGAAAGGGTATTTTGGGGGTGTAATTGGTTGTGGTGCTTGGGATTTGGGAATCCCCGCACCTACACCTCCCTATTGCCGGAAAACATCGACTCAAATTGTTGTTGGAATGAAATTCTGCCCAATCTAAGGTAAGATAGGGTTCCAAATCATGTTTCCCTTTATTCTAGCTACATGCATGTGATTTACCCTCTACTCCATGCAATGCAGGGCCCCGGCACATCGAGCTTGCGAACCCGGCGGCATTAGGACGATCTCAGCAACTTCCGGTCAACAATAGGTGTGGACCATTACCTTTATGTGGCTGATTATCGTGCCTAACATAGGTTTAGTGAATGTGTATGGTGCATTGTAAGTGCATGTGCTGAAATTTAATAAGATTGAATGAATGTGACTTTAGGGCTAGGACTTCTTAAAATTTCAGAAAGGGGCTTTGGCCCAAGCATCCCCAATTACATGGAATGCTGAATTGCATGTTTAATTAGGGTATGAACTTCAATTTCTTCAAGTAATATTGACCTGTTGGTTTGACCTTGTTGCATGCCATATATGTGTGGTGACGTGGTGATGAATGTTGATAAATTTCTAAATTGCTTAATTATTTTCATTCAATTTCCATTACATGGCTATTTGGTGTGAATTATGCTGAAATTTGTGAAATTGAACTACTATGTTTCGATGTATGACTGTCCTTATCAATGTGTAGATGACTGTCCTTATCAATGTGTAGGTTGGAACATGTTAGAAATGACCCGTATGTTTGGTGGAACTTCATATGTTGTTGTCCATGTACTAAATTTATTGATTTATGTCTGTCATGTGTGAATTGCCCCCAAGGTTGACAATGTTTGTTGTGCATTGATGCATATACCCTTATGGATCGGCCAATTTCCTGGAATTACTTGGGCGATCTCTTGTTGGACCTGCCTGCTAGTAAATCTAGCCTGATTAGCTGAATCGTGGGTTGTTAGCCATAGTTGGACTACAGGAGACATCGCTCTCAAGCTAATTAGTTATGGTTCAACTTGTTGGGGGTATATTAACTCACGAATCGGCCATCCTTGTACGTTAACCATGTTTGATCATGCCCGTATGAACCCGAAGTACCCTAAGACCTTTGCGCCCACTATTAATTATGATTTATGGCACACAAAACTCATGAGCCGAAAATGGTGGTATGAGACACTATGCCGGTGCTATCGGCATACGCTAGGGTGACGGGCCTCCTCGTAGTGACCATTGAACACATAAACTCATGAGCCGAGAACAGTGGTATGGGATACTGTGCCCGTGCTGTCGGCCTGTGCTGGGGTGACAACCTCCCCATAGTGACCGCGAGCAGGACATTTAAGTCCCAATTGTCTTCGTTTGAGGTTGGGTTTCGGGATTGACGACCCCACGAAGGGCTAACGATCGCGAGAGTCTTATGACCACGGCCCTTGAGCCGCGTGATCGGATTAGGGCAGTAACTCCACTGAGGGTATTCCAGTTTCCCCAACCTGCTAGACGAATAAATCTAATTAACTAACTGGGCTAACTTGTTTCATGACATTGCCTTATATTGTGGCAATTCGGCAGTCGAGGTCGCAACTAAGGGAGTGTTGGTCATTGCGAACGTTAGATGTCATCGCCTGAGGGAGTGTTGGTGGTGAGGGGCATGCACCATATCATTAAACCATGCATTATATTAACCAACAGTATTTAGGATTCTATGATATATGTTGTTCATTAAATGTATTTTATGCATGATAATTTGTGTGGCTTATTGCTAATGATACCAATGAGTTAGCTACTCAATCCCACTCTAGGATGGTGTTCTAAAACACCAACAAGAATCCTGTATAAATGCTGGTGTCTTGGAACAGGATGTGCTGGACGATGTTGGTGTAGACAACAATGAGGAGTGGGCATATTTCTAGATGTTTGGCGGACCCTACTAGCGCAATGGATGACAGTGGGATTGGGCCGGAGCCCAAATCATTTTGGGGAGTGACCTGTGGATGGGACAGGATCCCTAGATGATGATCCTATGGATTGTTGGGTTTATTTATGGATATTGGATTTATGTTGGAGAATTTATTTACTTTAGTAGCATTTGGATCTTGTTGAAATGGGTTTAATGTTCAGCATGCTTAGTTTAATTCTCCATTGCCTGCTAATACCTGATATTTACATGCATTCGTGACTTATCAATGCACACATGACACTCGGGAATTAGGGAGCCGAGTTCCTACTCAGCCCTTGAATTTTGGGGCGTTACAGACTCGGTTAGGAAAACCGAATCGGATTGGGTTGGGTACCGTTCCGATCCTACCTGCTCCTATACCTCTGTCTGTGGCTCAGCTTCAAACTGTATATCACTCATTTTAATTTTAATGTCGATCACTGTCAATTTTTTCAATTGTTTACTTTTGTCCTCGCAGAATAAGGAATCCTCATCAAATCTGACGTTGAGGCTCAAAGTGATTTTTCGAGTGATTTGATCATACAGTTTATACCCTTTCACGTCATCACCATATCCCACAAACGTAAGTTTCTTTGATTTTTGGTTTAGTTTATCTCTCTCAACTGATGGTATATGAGAGTAAGCACCACAACCAAATACACACAATATTGAGTAGTTAACATCATGACCGCTCCACACCTTTTCGTGAATTTTACAATATATAGCTTAAAAGGGGACCTATTCACTAGATAACAAGCTGTATTCATGACTTCAGTCCACAACTCCTTGCCCAAACCAACATTGCTCAATCTGCTTTGGGCTCTCTGTAAGAGAGTCTGATTCATACGTTCAACTACACCATTTTAATCATGTATGTGCCTCACTATATCGTGTCTTATAATCACATCATATTTACAAAATTAATTGAATTTTTGTGAAGTAAATTCACCTCAATTGTTTGTCCTTAAATTCTTAAGTTTCTACCATGTCTGCTTATCAACATTGCCTTTCATACCTTGAATGTGACAAATATATCAGATCTACTTTTCAGGAAATAAACCCACACCTTCCTGGAGTATTCATCTATGAATGAGACAAAAATTATAACCCTCCAATGGAAACAACGGACGATGGGCCCCATAAATCTGAATGCACATACTCAAGCACTCCTTTACATACATGCTTTCCAGTCTTGAAAGTTAGCCAAGATTGTTTACCATATATATAATGTTCACATATATGAAAATCAACGCTTTTAAAAATAAGAAACAAACTATGATTAAAAAAAAATACATTCATACCGTGCTTGCCCATGTGGCCCAGATGAGCATGCCGCAAAGATGCCGATGTGGACTCCGCTATAGACATTACAGCTCTACCTGATATAGTATTCCCGACCAACTTGTAAAGTTTTTTATTCCGCTACGCTTTCATCACTACAAGAATCCATTTAGATACTTTAAGGACCCTATTAAAACCAGTAAACTTGCACCCAAGTACCTTTAATGCCCCAAGAGAGATAAGATTCTTCTTGATGTTAGGAACATGTCTCACATTTGTCAAGATATACTCAATTTCATTAAACATCCTGATGCACACCGAACCAATACCAATTACGTCACATGCAATGTCATTGCCCATAAAAACCTATCCACCTTCATAATTGTTGTAACTGGTGAACCAATCTCTTTGAGAAGTCATGTGGTATGAAACTCTTGAATCTAAAATCTAGTCATTATTGAGGTAACCAGATTTGGATGCAGTTAAGACATCACAACTATCCACGTTCTCGCGAGTTTGCGATATATTGGCCTCCTTTGTCGCATTATCAGACTTTTCTCCCTTATAAGCCTTATGATTCCGACAATCCTTTTTCATGTGTCATGTTATCACACAATTTCAGCACTTCATCTTTCTCTTCCTTTTCGATTTGGACCACAATCAAGAATTGCCATTTTCCTATTCAGAATTCCTTTCCCTAGTAACCAACGCATTTATAGAGGTACTCTTGCTACAGTCTTTATTTCTCAACTGCTTCTCATGAATAATTGAGATGACAGTTTTCACATCGAAGGTATCCCTACCATAGATCAGCGTGTCTATCAGATTATCGAAATATGATGGAAATAAATTCAAGAGAATCAAGGATTGATCTTTCTCTTCGATCTTAACCTTCGCATTTGTTAGTTTATAAAACAATTCATTGAAAGTGTTCATGTGTTCGATATCAGATCCCTCTATCATTTTAAGATTGTAGAATTGTTTTTTAAAATACATACGACTGTCCGAAATTTTTTAATGTACAAATTGTCAAGTTTCATCCATACCCCTATGACGGTCTTTTGATCCAGGATATTATAGAAAACATTATTCGTTAAACATAATTGAATTGAGGTTGTAGCCCTCTCATCGAGTTCATTCCATTCTTCCCTAATCATAAATGTAGGACGCTTTGCCTTGCCAAGGATAGCATGTTGCAATCCTTGTTGAACTAAAAAGCCTCTCTATTTCATACTTAACGTTAGATCCTTTCGTTAACATGTTTCAGTTTAGAACTCGAAACCCCAACGTTAGCTTTAATACCACTTGATGGGGATCGAGCAGAAGCAAACATGAATTCAAACTAACAAGACGAAATCAAATGAAAGAAAAACGCATAGAGAATGCGCGAGTTTTATGTGAAAAAATTCTTATGGGGAAAAAGCATGGCACAAAGTGACAAGCAATCCACTATGAAAGAAATATTACAAGATACCAATCTGAACAACCCCCAAAAACTTCCTTGAAAATCCTAGCAATGCTCTTGAACCCTTATGAACGTCTTAGAGAATCCTAACCTTACCCTAATCCTGTTTACACCTGGTATATATTCTACCATGACCAGAATAGGAAATAAATCGCACACTTAAGCAGTTCTGTGCGTGCCTTTGATGGAATTGATAGTCATCGAGGACCAATAGATGACATCGAAGCCACCTTCGATGCCATTGAGTAGTAGCTCCAAAATTGTCTAGCATTCAATTAGAATTTTTTCGATTTTTCTTGATGGGATCGAGCATCTGTTGATGGCATCGACAACTACTCGATGGAATCGAATGGTCTATCGATGATATCGACAAACTTTGTTAGAGACATTTAAGACCTTGACAACATGTAACACCTAATCCACTCCCTTCCTACACACGTCATCTCATCTTTATGCAACCACATGTTACGACATGGAACAAAGTAAGTGTGAGATTTAAGCTGCCAATTTAGAAACATTCCTTCTTTAGATGGCAGGGCCAAAGCTCATTCATATCCAATGAGTAGGCCATAGTTTATCAAACAAACAAATGACTGAAAAATTGGTAAACATTCCCTGAGTCATCCTCATATTTCTAACATTATGTCATTGTTAGAGTTGTGCCTAGAAAAACCAATGTAAGTTTTATTTATCAATGATATGGATGATTTTTTATAATATTTATGATCTTAACCATAGATCATGATGACCATGAGTCTTAGATGGATAGGTTACAATACTATACTTAATATGTGAGAGTTTAAATAGAGGTGAACATGGTTAATGAATAGGGATTCCTATAGTTGTCCTCTAGAATTTGAGAGTAGATAAAAAATTTATTGGCCAAGTGAGAGTTGTGGGCCATGAATCTTAGTACCTATCGTGCCATTACCACCGAACAGGTTATAAGAAAGACTTGTGGTTACTATCATTATTATATAATGTGTGATGGAATTGATGACAAGTTAGAATGAAAGGTCTCTACCATTGGGCACGATGATGAGTTAGTGTGCCTTTATCATATATACCCCACATAAGAGTGTGAGTGTGTTATAGGAATGTGTTCCTCGTTTTAGACTTTTTAGAAACTTACATTATTAAATCAAGTTTAAGTCTCTATACTAAGAGACCTATTGTACTTGGATTTTGATTGAGTTGAGGATGTACTTGCTTTGATTAATATTTAGACCTAAAAAAGTATGAGCAGTTGAAGGGCATGGTAACATATACTTTAGTTCACTTTACGAGGCTCACACGATCTAATAAAGATTCACTAGTTTCATAAGAACTTATGATTAGATCTCGAGGATCATGTGTTCATTATATGATTTTTTCGCTAGGCCTAACACTAAAAAGGTTTTACAAATATTTTCAATTATTAAACTTTTATTTTTTTAAAGTTTGGATCCTTGGCTTAGTAGTAGATAAATTATGTTTCAACACCGAGGTCATAGATTCAAGTGCTTATGAGGAGTGGGGGTGTGTAAAAAAGAAAAAATAAATAGATTATTTTTATTGTTAAAAATGATGATCGCACTTAATAATATGATGGTTGGTCTTTTCCTTGGCCTGCATAGGTATTTGGGTTAAGAGTGGTTGGCCATGGAAGTGGAGATAATCAATTTAGATATATGAGTTAAGGTAGGATTATAAGATTTTCATATAGCATGGCATATGGAATATATAGGGTGGTAAAGTACTTTAAATGGTATTTCTTTAAAACCTTAATTCCTCTTTATATATAGATTTTATACTAGATAGAGAAAACTATAGAAGAAAGTGCTTTAAACGTCCCTACCCCTTAGGAATCACCCATAAGGAGAAAAAGAAAAAATAGGAGGGGCCATCTTATGGAAGCACCTTAATATGGATTGAAATAAACAAGAGAAAATAAAAATTCAAGTAAACACATATAGAACACACGATTTTTTTTAATAAAAAACTCTGGCGTGAAAAAACCATAGTACAAAGCGATGATCAATCTACTATTCAGAAAAGATTATAGAGATTGAGAGAACTTACAACGAGAATTCTCTCTCTCTCTCTCTCTCTCTCTCTCTCTCTCTCTCTCTCTCGGATGCTCTAAAAAAACACAAAAAATAAAAAATAAAAAATTGCAACTCACTTTTAACACTAACATAGCTAACCTTAAAAGCTACCAATTCATGAAGAAAATGTCGAAAATACCCCTCGTAGGATCTACTAACACTTGAGCCTTGTTAGCATGTGAAACATGAGTCATATGGGATCAAAAAGTGAATAGACCTAATAGTGATTTTGGTGTCACAATGTTATTAATATCCACATTGATAGCGAATCACTTCTTTGCCTTACAAATCTTCTTCTAAACATCACCATCATCGTTTCGTGCACACTCCATCTCTATTCATTTCTTGCCAAGCCTAGAGAAGTCGAGCAAAACTTAAACTTCTATACAAGAGTGACCTTCATAAGCAAGTTCATTGGATTCTCACAAGTGTGAATCTTCTCAAGAGTAACATCATCTTCTTTTATCATCTGTCATATGAAGTGATGACGGGCATCAATATGCTTAGTCCGAGAGTGATATACAAAGTTTTTTGCCTAATTAATCGTGCTCTCGCTATCACAATACACAGGCACGACTTCATACTGAAGCCCCAACTCATTCATAATCCTTTTCAACCAAACCACTTCCTTGACTACCTTCGTCACCGCCATGTATTCAGCTTTAGTAGTGGAAAAATACAACAATAGGCTGAAGCTTAAACATTCAACCGATAGATCCAATCGCTAGCATAAAGAGTAATCGAAAGTAGACCTTATATTGTCAACATTTCTTGCATAATATGAATCAACATATCGTACGAGTCTCTCCTCTGAATCTACGAAACACAAGACGTAATCCGTCGTCCCTCGCATATGTCGAAGTAACCATTTCCCGCTTCTCAATGTTGCTTGCCAGAGTTTTGTATGTATATACTCACAACACTAACTGCATGCGAAATATCTGGTCTCGTACGGACCATGATATACATAAGAGTGTCAATTGCGCTTGAATAAGGCATACGAGATGTATATTACTTTTCTTCATCTGGCGTAGGACATAATTATAAAGAAAACCAAAAGTGAGCATTGTGAGTGCTGACCAGTTTTGCCTTTTCCAGTCAGAGCCTAACTAAAACCTTCTTAAGATACTTCTACCGAGACAACCATAGCCTACTCCTCTCCCTATCCTTGTGTTTATCAATGTCAAGAATCCTCTTTTCTACCCATAAATCTTTCATTTTAAATGTCCTAGATGTCTAAGCCTTCAACATATCGATTTCAGACATGTTATGGCTAACAATAAACATATCATCAACATATAACAGTAGAATGATGAATTTCTTACTACTCGATGCTCTAAAATAAACACAATGATAAAATTCACTTCTAGTAAAACTCTAGTTCAACATGAAAGAATCGAACTTCTTATTCCATTGTCTAGGCGGCTGTTTGAGGCATATAACTACATCTTCAACTTGTAAACAAGATCCTTCTTTCCCTACAACTCGAACCCTTTCGGTTGCTTCGTGTAAATCTCCTCTTCTAATTCTCTATGTAGAAACACAATTTTAACATTTAACTATTTCAATTCCATATTATATTAAGCAAATTGATCCAATACAAATTCAATAAATACATACTATACAATTGACGCGAAAATCTCACTGAAGTCGACACCTTCCTTTTGAGCATATTCATTTGTTATCAATCTGGCCTTATACTTAACCAATTTCTTCTAAAATATCCACTTCACCACTTGCACCCAATCACATTCCTCCCAATGGGCAACTCAATTAGCTCTCACGTTTAAATTTTATACAGAGAATCCATCTCTTCATGCATAACCACCATTCACTTGTTTACATCGTTATCTTCTAAAGTTGTCTGAAAAGTAGATGGATCTTTCTCATTTGTAATGAGAGTAGATGCAACATTAGAGTTATCCATGTATCTCAACGGTAACCTGCAATCCCTCAGTTGATTTCTCCTAATAAGTGGCGGTTCTACTTCTTCTTATACCTCAACCAACAGCTCAGTTCCTCAAGTGTCACACCCTTATCTAATTTCACATTAATAACTGATTTTCTGTTTTCTTTTCTCATCTTTTAAAAACAAGGAACCCTCATTAAATTTGATGTTCTGACTAATAATGATATTCCGTAAAGCATAGTCTAACAACTTGCAAGCATTCACCCTATTACCATAGCTAACAAATGTATACTTTTTTTTAAATCTTTGATCAAACTTATCTCTCTCAAATGACGATATATGAGAATAAGCATCATAACAAAAAATCCTCAAACCCGAGTAATCAATTGCCTGACCATTACATACTTCCTTAAGAATTTTGCAATCAATAACTATAGAGGGAGACCTATTCACCAGATAACAAGTTGTAGAAACAGTTTCGGTCCAAAGTTCTTTGCCCAACCCGGAATTGTTCAACATACTTCTAGCCATTTCCAAAAAAATCTAGTTCATTCGTTCTACCACATCATTTTGCTCTGGCATATGCCTCACTATGTTGTACCCGACTACTCTCTCATTCTTATAATACTGATATAATTCTTTTGAAGTAAATTCCCTGCCCTTATCTGTCCTTGTAACTTTCACTTTCCATACTGTCTATTTTTCAACAATCGTCTTTCCACATCTTGAAAGTGAAAATGCATCGAATTTATGTTTCGAAATATAAATCCAAATTAATTTTCCTAGAAAAGTTTACAAATGTGACAAAGTAAGACAGTCCTCTAGAATAATGGGCAACAACCCCCACACATTAGAATACACGTAATCAAGTTGTTCTTTACCGACACATTTTTCAAATTTAAAATGTAGCCTTGACAGTTTCTCATATATGTAATGCTTACATACATTCAAATCAAAGCTTTTGAAACTAAGAATTAACTTACAATTGAGAAGTACCTTCATTCCCCGCTCGCTCATGTGACTTAGGCGCACATGCCATAAACATATCGATGGGGAATCCAGTACAAATGCAGCAGTCCACCAGATATAGTATTTTTTTTAATCAATTAGCAAAGATTACAACTCTGTTGAAGTTTCATTACTGTAAGAACCTATTTTGAAACATTTAGGACACCATCATAGTTCGTGAAGTTATAACTAATTGCATTAGAGCTCCCAAAAAGATCATATTCTTCTTCAAGTCCGAAACATACCGCACATTTGTCAGAGTATGCTCCATCTCATATAACATTCTGATGCAAATAAAATCAATTCCAATAAACTTGAAGGCATAATCATTGCCCATAAAACCAGCTCACTATTATACTCGCTATATGTGGTAAACCAACTCTGATGATAACACATGTGGTATAACATCCTCATATTTAAGATCTTTTCTTGATAGAAATTATCAGTATTGGTCACTGACAATATATTACAACCATCTGAGCCTTCACTAGATTTACTAAATGAACTTCCTTCGACAAAACATCTGACTCTCATCTTTCCGGACTTCGAAAAAATAACAATCATTTTTTTAAATGTTCCATCATTTGATAATTACAACACTTTAACTTTTCTTTACCTCTAACTTGAATCTAGATTATGGTTTTTTTTTTTTCTCTTAATCATATAGTCTTCCCCGAGGAAACAATACATCCATAGAGGTACCTTCACCGCCGCTCTATTGTCACAACTGTTTCAACTGAAGGGCTGTAATAAAGGTTTCGATGTCCAAAGTATTCCTATTATAGTAAAGACTATCAACCAGATACTCAAACGACTTGGGGAGAGATGCCAACAAAATTAGGACTTTGTCTTACTCTTCAATTTTCACCTCAACACGCCTCAACTTGCAAAATAATTTGTTAAACGTGTTAACATGTTTTAATAGATCCGACCCTTCCACCATTTTTAGAGTATAAAACTGCCTCTTCAGAAATATATTATTATTGAAAGATTTCATGATGTAAATATTTTCCAATTTCGTCCATAAATCTGTAGTAGTCGTCTTATCTATGACATTGTAAAGGACTCCATCAACCAAGCAAAATTGAATTATACTAATTGTCACTTGATCAAGTTTATTCCAATATTCTTCATTTACATATTTTGGACGATGTACTTTTTCAAGGAGTGCATACTACAGCCCTTGCTGAATTAAGATGGCTTTCATCTTCAATCTCCATAGTTCTAAATTATTTTTACCCGTGAATCTCCCTATATCGAATTTTATATTCGATCATGTTCATGCCATATTTCAAATCCAAACTAACAAACCAACCTTGATCTAATACCACTTGTCAGAGATCTGACCTTGTGAAGCGCATTAATCTTCATTGAAACAAATAAAAAAATGAAAATCCAAACAAACACAAAGAGCACTCAAATTTTTACTTGGAAAACTCTTAAGGGAAAAAACAACGGCACAAAGTGATGATCAATCTACTGTTCAGAAAAAGATTGCATGGATGGAGAGAACTTATAACGTAAATCCTACCTCTCTCTCTCTCTCTCTCTCTCTCTCTCTCTTGGAGGCTCTAAAAAAATTGTAACTCACTCTTAATCCCAACATAACTAACTTTAAAAGCCACCCTTTTATGAGGAAAATGTCAAAAATACACCTCTAAGGGTTCACTCCCTCCTCCACATCACATGCTCCACACATGTAAGGTCGCTCTATATGGCTCTCTTAACCATACTTTAAGGTTTAATGTGTGGCTTCCATCATCTCCAACATTTGGGATGGATCACATACATTTGTAATAGATCACAGGAAGACCTTATAGTTGAAGGGACAACATAAAAAAAAAAATCAAATAATAATAAGTTTCTCATAAACATAAATTAAATTATTCTTCACTCATAAGATTATAGGATCTATAATTTGATTTTAGAATCTCAAAAGTAGATGAACGAAGATCCATCTAGTTGTAATTCTAAATAATTATTTTCATTTTATTTTCATTTTATTTCCCATTATATTTCAAAAATCTCAATAAACCCACTTGATGAGGACCCCAGTGTGACTTTTGGGCTAGCTCATCTACAAGCTCAAAGACACCTTATGGACGGATTGAATGTAATCACCCACTATATCATGCATGTGATCTTAACAAAACTCATATTCAACAAAGATGCTCGCAACCACTCACTTTCACATGCCACAACTGCCATGGGATTATTATTTATTGTACATTTAACGTGCGTGACGGTCCTTCCTTCTGCTCCTCTATGTGGATCATAACCTATACTTCCGTACATCTTGAATAACATCCATGTGTGTGTATGGAGTACCCCAGTTTCCCAGAGTATGATATAATTTCTTGAATTTTTGTCAGGGTTGTACACGAACCGAGTTAGCTCAGTTAGCTCGCTCGACTCGACTTGAAAAAGCTCAATTCAACTCAGTTTGAAATTGAGTTCGAGTCGAGTCGAGCTGATTTTTTTAGCTCGAAAAAAAAAATTTCGAACCGTGTTTGAGCTTGCCCGAGCTCAGCTCGACTCGGATCGAACCAGTTCGGTGACTCGGTTACTTTGATATTGATGTTGCTCACCAAGTGTTTGATGAAATAACTCAATGATGTGTCGATTGGTGGCAAGGAAGGTATGTTTCATCAAACAAATACCCTTTTTTCTTGATTTTGACATTGCTTACAAGTTGTTTGATGAAATACTTGTAAAATTGTTGCTGTTATTTTACATACAGTGAGAATTTAAAGGTGCAGTCCATGTGTTTATGAAAATGTTGCACAAGCGAACTCAGCTCGAATTGGCCCGAGCTGCTAACCGAACCAACCCGAGTTGGCTAGTCAGGCTTGAGGTCCGAGCCAAGCCGAGTTCGAGCTTGGGTCAACTAGTGGTCGAGCCGAATCGAGCTGTGCCAAGCTCAACTCGTGTCCACCTTTAATTTTTGTACCATGTTGCTTTGAGAGGGGATTGTGCATGAGTAAAATCAGTGGGGCCCACAGTCAAGTATGTGTCTTATCCATGCAATCTGTTAGTTTTTCCAACTCATTGTAGGGCATGAGCTTAAAATTGAAGTATATCCAAACCTCGACTAGACCACACCATAGGAAACAGTGAGAATTGATCGCATACCGTTGAAAAATTCTCAAGGGCTATAGAAGTTTTGGATCAAGCTGATATTTGTGGTTTCCTTCATTCATGTTTACGTGGCCTTATGAGCAGGTTGGATAGAAAATAAACATCATTGTGGGCTCTAGGAAGGTTTTAATTTTTCCTATGGTAGGGTCCATGTGAGCTTTGGATATGCTTCAATATGATCTAATATGAGATGGTAAAAAAAAAAAAAAAAAAAAAAAGGATAGATGGTGTAGATAAGACACGTACTCCACTTATGAGCCCCAAGTAAGTGTGGCCTTGACCATGGAGCCCACCCTAATATATGTATTGAATATGCACACCTTTCACCTATTTTTCTGTATCATTCTCGACTTAGCTCGAAAAATTGAAGCAGATCTACAGCTGGGCACGAGATGATTTGACTTAGCATACCCAACCCGTCCAACTCCTTTAGACCCGACTTGACCCAAATCGAGCGGGTGAGTCGATCCGAACCGAGTAGACTTCATCCGATTTGAACTCAAACCGAGTCGAGTCCGAGTCACCCAGTAACTAAACTCGACCCGAAATCCTACTCATTCAAACTCAACTCGAGTTCAGGTAGTGTAGTGTATGTGTGTATGAGATCTAAAAAATTGATGACTTGCCTTGATTCAAATTCATACTTAAATACTTAATTATCTAACCTATCCTACCACCCACCCGACCCGATCTATCTCCCGATCTAAAAAATTGATGACTTGCCTTGATTCAAATTCAAAAATTGATGACTTGCCTTGATTCAAATTCATACTTAAATACTTAATTATCTAACCTATCCTACCACCCACCCGACCCGATCTATCTCCCTCCCTCCTCTTCCTCCTCTCTTGAGTCTGACAGCTACCCACCCAGTAGGGCCACTACCACCAGCTCAACTTGACCAGACTCGGTGCTAACTCCACCCGACTCAGTCTGGGTTAGTCTAGGCTAGACTTGGACTCGGATCGGGTCGAGCATACCTGACTCTATAACGAGCCAGGTTGAGTTCAGGTGAGGTCTATTTCAAAACCGGATCGGGTACACCGTATATCGGAAATAATGATGATAGACTATTAATAACTTCTTGTTGGCTATAAAAGTTTTGGATTAAACTGATATTTGTTTTTTTTTTTTCCATCATTCAGGTCCGTGCGACTTTAACAACATTTGGATGGAAAATAAACATTCCTCTGTGCATTACATTGGGCCCTAGGAAGTTTTTAATGGTGGGTGTTCAATCTCCACTCTTTCCTATGCTGCGGTACACCTGAGATTTGGATCTGCTTTATTTTTGGTTTTATACCCTAAGATGAGCTGGAAAAACGGATGGACGGTGTGGATATCAAATACATACATTAAGGTGGACCCTACGGTCAGGGCCGCACCTAATCGGCTCTGTCCTTGAGAAGTGGAGTGCTACTGTATCTCCGGGTGATCCCCCGAGAATTCTTGCATAGGCTATTCGCAGCACAAGTACCAACATGGCATGCGTGTGTAATATCCAGGACATTAAATATGTGGGTCCCACCATGATCGAGACCTGGCCGAATAACCAGCACACACGTGTATGAGAAAAAAATAGTGGGCAGTGAAAAGATGACTGACGGTGTATATTCAATACCCATGTACCCCACCTGATGAGTCTACCTGATTGAATTTTAGAAACATCCGATCTAGTAAATCCCACGCAAACAACAGAATCCATAGAATTCATGATCTGGATCACAACATAGTGGACCCCTTAAAGTGAATGATGATATTCATGATATGATGCATCAGGACTTTACATTTCCTTAATAAAATAAATGAATGGTTTGGATTTTAGCATCCACCATTTCCCTTTATTGTACTCAAGTTAAGGTTTCATCACCATCTTATTCGTGGTAATCTCAACTGCTTTTCTATCTAAACCCCACCTCTCCACAGTACACGTGGCAGGGTTCTGTGTTCATCCGAACCGTCCATCAACTGGTCCCATCTTGCAAGTCTCATACTAAAAAATCATATGATTTATCTTCACTTTCTCACCGAATGCCACCATTAACCAATTTTCATTACGCACCGTCCTTCACAGGCAAATAAACTGACGGTCTGGATGATCTAATTTACGTTTTTTTCTGTCCAGTTTCAATCCGTAGCTAGGTGGACTAAATGGACGTTCCGGATTGACATATCAACCTGCCACCTGTACTTTGTAGAGATCGATCTACTAAATTCCGGTTCTACCTGGACCACTGTTACTCTTCCATCAGGCGCTACCAACAGGAAGCAGTTGGGCTGAGGTCGTTACACGATACAAGCTGACGAATCTATGGGTTTCGGAGACGGACAGGACAAAATGCCCATTGTCCAGGTGTCGGTTTCGGAAGTAAAGGCTTTTTCAAGATCTTGGGGTAGTTGGGTCTTTTTAAAGAAAAGTTATCTGATACAGCGGCTGGATCGGAAGTTACGGTACAATCTTTTCTTTTCCGCCAACATGTCATGTGTACAGGACATCCAATCCGTGTAAAAGGTGTACTGAGTCTTGATTATGGTATGAAATGATAATTAGATCGATCCAACTGTTGATCAGGTTATAGAATCAAAATCAACGGACAACCAATGATATGAATAATAGTATATGTGCGGCCTACATAACGAGTGGACATCAATGATTTTTTTATCAGATGATAAATATGGTGTGAACCACCTTTTTATTGGATTGGATTTTTTATAGATATGATATGTCCGTAGGAAATAAAGCACTTATTATGTAGGATACAATCTTTTCTTTTCCAGAGGATGTAGGATATCTAATCTGTGAAGCAGGTGGACTGATTCACTTAGACTGCGAGTCTGGGATGCTGATTTATCCGACACAACGGACGGCCACTGGTACAATTCAGTGGACTCGGATTCGGTAGTGACCTGGAAGGGTTGTGGACCGTCCATGATGTGTGTGTATAATCCATGCCGTCCATACATTTTTTCAGCTCATTTTAGGTCATGAACCCAAAAATGAGGCAGACCCAAATCTCAGATGGACCACACCACAGGAAACAGTGGTGATTGAAGAGTCACCATTAAAAAGTTCTTAGTGCCCACTGTTATGTTTATTTACCATCCAACCTGTTGATTCTGTAATACAGACCTGGACGAAGGGAAAACAGAAATATCGGCTTGATCCAAAACTTACGTGCCTCCAAAGAGTTTTTTATTGGGGCGTTCAATCACCACTGTTTCCTGCGGTGTTGTGCACCTGAGATTTATTTATACCGCAGTTTTGGGCTAACGCCCTAAAATAAGTTAGAAAATGGATGGACGGTATGGATAAAACACACATATCATGGTGGGGCACACAGCGCCGACCTTAGAATCGGATGGGTCATAGTGCTACTTCACAACGAGTGGATGGGCCTTATTTTTGCATCCGGAGATATGGATGTTGCGGCCTCAGTTCCCTCCCCCCTTCCCCCGAAACGGATTGGCTACCCCGTGGCTGGTGGTCGGTGATTTGTGGGCCCCACCATGATGTATGTATTTCATCCATTCTGTCCATACATTTTAACATATCATTTTAGATATTGATACTAAAAATGAGATGGATATAAATCTCAGGTTGACCACATAACAGGAAAACAATAGTAATTGATATCTACCATTAAAATCCTCCTTAGGCTCACTATACTGTTTATTTAACATCAAATTTGTTGATTAGGTCATACAGGCCCAGATGAAGGGAATAAAGAAAGATCAGCTTGATCCAAAACTTTTATGCCCCCAAAAATTTTGTAAGGGTCGACGCTCATTCAACACTGTTCCTATAATGTGGTCCACTTGAGGTTTTTTTATACCTCGTTTTTGGTCTCATATCATAAAATGATCTAGAAAAATAGATGGATGTCATGGATGAAACACATACATCATGATAGGGCCCACAGAGCACCGACCATCCGTATCCCCCAGCCAATGGCTGATGGTCAGTGCTTTGTGGGCCCCACCATGATGTATGTGTTTCATCCATGCGGTACATCTATTTTTTTAGATCATTTTATGGTATGAGACCCAAAATGAGGTATATCCCTATCTCAAGTGGACCACATTATAGGAAACAATGTTGAATGAACGTTGACCATTGAAACCTTTTTGGGGGCAATAAAAGTTTTGGATCAAGCTGATCTTTGCTTTTTCCCTTCATCTGGGTCTGTATGACCTAATCAACAGATTGGATGTCAAATAAAAAGTTCAGTGGGCCTTAGAAGGATTTTAGTGAATGTTACTTAATCACTTAGCTTAATAAAATTAAAACAATTGGCACTGTCCGAAACTCATTTGTCCAACTTGGATCATCCAAAACTGAATTTTGCCGGATTTGACGAGATGACTAGATACAGCAATCCATTAATTACTAAGTTGTCTCTTCTTTGATTTTGTAAGGGTGCGTTGGGATCATAAGTTGATCATAAGTTACTTTGTATAATATACTTATACCTCAAGTAACTTATTGATGCTAGTTTTATGGCTCAGTGGTAGAATCTCAAGCCGGAGCAGTTTTATCCGACACAACGGACTGCCACTGGTACAATTCAGTGGACTCAGATTCGGTAGTGACTTGGAAGGTGTTGTCAGCCTTCCATGATGTATGTGTATAATCCATGCCGTCCATCCATTTTTTCAGCTCATATTAGGTTATGAACCCAAAAATGAGGCAGACCTAAATCTCAAGTGGACCACACCACAGGAAATAATGGTGATTGAACACTCACCATTAAAAAGTTCTTAGGGCCCACTGTTATGTTTATTTACCATCCAACCTGTTGATTAGGTAATACAGACCTGGAAGAAGAGAAAACATAAATATCAGGCTTGATCCAAAACTTTTGTGCCTCCAAAAGAGTTTTTAATTGTGGGCGTTCAATCACCACTGTTCCTTGCGGTGTGGTCAACCTGAGATTTATTTATACCTCAGTTTTGGGCTAATGCCCTAAAACAAGTTAGAAAAATGGATGGACGGTATGGATAAAACACACATATCATGGTGGGGCACACAACACCGACCTTAGAATCGGATGGGTCACGGTGCTAATTCCCCCCCCCCCCCCATTCCCCCCCCCCCCCCCCCCCCCCCCCCCCCTGATTGGCTACTCCCCCTTTAGATATTGATACCAAAAATGAGATGGATATAAATCTCAGGTGGACCACACCAAAGGAAAACAATAGTGATTAGATATCCACCATTAAAATCCTCCTAAGGCTTACTATACTGTTTATTTGACATCCAATCTGTTGATTAGGTCATACAGTCCCAGATGAAGGGAATAAAGAAAGATCAGCTTGATCCAAAACTTTTATACCCCCAAAAAGTTTTTAATGGTCCACGCTCATTCAACACGGTTTCCTGTAATGTGGTCCACTTGAGGTTTTTTAATACCTCATTTTTGGTCTCATATCATAAAATGATCTGGAAAAATAGATGGACGTCATGGATGAAACACATACATCATTGATGGTCAGTGCTCCGTGGGCCCCACCATGATGTATGTGTTTCATCATGCGGTCCATCTATTTTTTTAGATCATTTTATGGTATGAGACCCAAAATGAGGTATATCCCTATCTCAAGAGGACCACATTACAGGAAACAATGTTGAATGAACGTCGACCATTGAAATCTTTTTGGGGCCATAAAAGTTTTGGATCAAGCTGATCTTTGTTTTTTTCCCTTCATCTGGGTCTGTATGACCTAATCAACAGATTGCATGTCAAATAAAAAGTTTAGTGGGGCTTAGGAGGATTTTAATGGTGGATATCCAATCACTATTGTTTTCCTGTGATGTGTGGTCCACTTGAGATTTATATCCCTCTCATTTTTGGGACGAAGCTCTAAAATGATCTGTAAAAATGGATGAACAGGATAAATGAAACACATAAATCATGGTGGGGCCCACAGAGCACGGACCACCAGCCACCGAGCTGGTGGCAGGGGGAGTAGCCAATCCGTTTCCATTTGGCATCCACTCATTTGCTTGTTGTCATTAAAAGTACAAATGAAGAGGACAGAGGTGGAGACGTTTGCGAACTCCACGCGTCTCACGAAGTCCTGCCCATTCGGTTATAAGCACACGTGCCAACACAAAACACACGTGAGATCATATCTTTTTATCAAATGGATCGTATCTTTTTAAGATCTCATGGCCCAAAAATCAGGCAATTTCACATCGCAAAATACAAGTGTACGCCATGAATCATATATTAACCATCCACATATATACTTTAAAGTCTATACATTGTCGTCCACCCAATAAGTGAAATAGACTGTTTTTGCGTGCAGATACAAATGAGTCAGGACGGCCCAATGGATCATTGGACCCGACTTGAAAGTAACACGTCAGGATCCAATATTTCGAATATGGTTTGAAAGTTTGACCGGGTTCCGTTTGGATACGACCAAATAAGTTACTTACAAAAAAAATAATAATAATAATTCAAACAGTAGATAAGTAAGCCTGATTTATAACCAATTATAAATAACTATTTTAGTGAAAGTTACTTAATCACTTAGCTTAATAAAATTAAAACAATTGGCAGTGTCCGAAACTCATTTGTCCAACTTGGATCATCCAAAACCGAATTTAGACGAGATGACTAGATACAGCGACCAATTAATTGCTAAGTTGTCTCTTCTTTGGTTTTGTAAGGGTGCGTTGGGATCATAAGTTACTTTATATAACATACTTATACCTAAGTAACTTATTGGGGACCAGTTTTATGGCTCAGTGGTAGACTCTCTCTCTGTTTCAACGATGATACCAGCGATGAGTGCACATATGGTGCAGGTGAGTGTGTGGGTGTGTTTAATTTTTTTTAAACACATGCACCCGTGCGAGCCATAGTGGGATTTCACCACCTACGGGTTTTGAACCCAAGACCTCGTGTTGAAACTCGTCAGAGTCTACCACTCGGGCAAGGATTGGAACCATTAAAAACCTTATTTTGATTCTACTTATTGAATGGATTAATATATTTAGTATATTTGGTATATAAAAATATTTATCAGTAAAAAAAATTAGAAAATTATGTTTAGTTTCCAACATCACACAAGTACCTATTCCTTAATTTTATTTAGTCCACCTTAATATCTACCGTTCATCATATGAGGCCAACCTTTGACGTGAACTATTCATTATATTGGGCCCAATTAGCCATGTCTTCAACATGTGGGGCATACCTTCGATGTGGACCATCTACCTTATGAGGCCCACCTTCGACGTCAGCTATCCATCATGCAATGCCCACCTCAGATGTGGGCCCTCGATCATGTCGTACATTGGATGTGGGTAGTCCATCATGTAAGGCCCACCTTCATTGTGGATTGTCCATCATGTGAGGCCCACTTTCAAAGTGGATTATCCATTATGTGGGGCCTGAGTTGGATGTGGACCATTCATCATTAGGAGACAACCTTCAATCAAAACTGTCCTCACATGGGCCCCGCCTTGATATGGGTCATCCATCATGTGAGGGGCACCATCAATGTTATTGTCAATCCTATGGGGCCCACCTTTGCTATCCACCACCCATCATGTGGAACCCACCTTTGATGTGGACCATCCATCATGTGAGCCCCACCTTCGATGTGGCCCTCAATCATGTTGGGTCCACTTTAGATGTAGGTCATTCATTATTAGGGGTTTATCTTTGATGTAGACCGTCCATTATGTAGGGCCCATTTTAACATGAGTCACCATCATGTGGGGCCCACCTTCAATGTTTATGCTCATCTTGTAGAGCTCAACTTTAATGTGAACTGTCCATCATGTGGGTGTAAACTATAGGCGGAATTACGAAGGACCGTGCTATGCATCTAGAGCTGGGCATCGGACTGAGTCGGATCAGCTTGGGTCCAACTCGATTCGGTTCGAAATTTACGTGGGCTGACCCGAACTCGATCCGATCCGGGAACCGAGTTCGGGACATCTGACTCAAGCCGATCCGGACCACTGCCGGCCTGATCCGATCCGAGTCCAACTCGGTCAGGGAAACCGAGTCAGAACGGATTAGGCACGGTTCGGATCGGTCCTTTTTTTTTTTTGAAAAATTTAAAAAAAACAAAAAAATTGTAAAAAAAAAAAAAAAAAAAAAAATTGTAACAAAATGGTAGTGATTCCTAAATCATACAGAAGGTATAGTTTCATGGAAATCTAAGCCGTCAAAGTTGTCAACCTAAGTATTGATGGTGTATGGCCTAAAAGTTTTACTAAGAGTCTAAGACGGTAATACTAAACTGATCTTTCCATTTGAATAGCCATTGATAATATGGCTAACATATTTATTATTTAAAAGATATGCTTCATCCATAGTATGACTCATAAATCATAATAAGAAATTAAGGTAACATGCACATACTAACATACAGATTAGGTAAAACTAATATGCACATACTTAAATAAAATGAATAAAGTAAATAAACCCCGTCCAAAATCAAAAGTAAATAAACCTAACGTGCATATTGTAGACACTGGAAAAATCGGCGTCCATGCTGGTTGGTATATGTTATGGTTTAGTGGTGGGGGTGATTAGGCTGATTTATGGATGTTGGAGTCGCCACTAGCCAATTAATCTCAGAATCCCGCAGTCGGCTAGAACCTACGGAATATGTAAGGTTTGAGAAATTCGAAGACTCTCCTACCTTAGAGTGACTCCTGATCTGCGATCCAAGATTCCGGGTAAGGGACCTCAGTTACAAAGAGGGAAGGTATTAGGCACCCTCTCTACCTGTACAAATGTACGGTCTCTACTTAGTATGGTAAAATAATCTAAGGGATGATGATGATGCTGTGGCCATGATGGGACTAGT
>JAJHSJ010000006.1:26489532-26739574 GCA_021015155.1 Magnolia officinalis
CACATAATTTTAGATGGTATGGCCCACCTGAGTTCCGTATACGGCTAATTTTTGGGATATCCCATAATTTAAAGGGTACCCATCAAATGCACGGTGTGATGGTCGAAACACATTACGGTGGGGCCCACACAGCTCGACCTCACGGGAGCTTATAGTCAGCTCGAGCGCATTGTACCTTTTCCCTTTCCCTATATATATATATATATATATTATAATATATATATATATATATATATAGGTACTATGGCATGAGTTCACCGGTCCGTCCCATGAGGTCGAGTTGTGTGGACCCCACCGTGATGCGTTTCGAACATCTACCCCATCAGTCAGATGCACCATTCATCGTGGGCTAGGTCCCAAAAATGAAGTCAATCCGTGACTTTTGTGGGCCACACCACATACAGAAGTGGAAAGGGGCCGTACACCATTAAAACATTCATAACCATTTTTGAGGGCCCAGCAAGATGTGGTTTGCAAATCCAGCCCATCCATTATGTGTGTCCCACTTGAATGAGGGTTCCGACCAAGTTTCAGGCGCATGTGAAAAACTCAGGTGGGCCCCACCAAGTGCTTTATATGTTTTAACAGTGTCTTCACATAATTTTAGGTGGTATGGCCCACTGAGTCTGTATACGGCTGATTTTTGGGATATCCCATAATTTAAAGGGTACCCATCAAATGCACGGTATTGATGGTCGATACGCATCACGGTGGGGCCCACACAGCTTGACTTCACGATAAGCTTATAGTGCGCTCGAGCGCATAGTACCTTTTCCATATATATATATATATATATATATATTATATATATATGGTATATATATATATATATTGTTATGATCATGGTCGAGGCCAACCTGGCCCCCGAGTCTATGACTGATCCCGACCCATGATGGGCAAGGCCAAATACGGGCTGGCCTGTCTGATTTACATTCTCAGGGATCTCTTTGTTAAATGATGCTCTGCCACTGAGATGGTTCATACACATTATTCAAACTACACGATGTAATTTAAATTAAACCGTACAAATCCTGGCCCCAATTGAGATGGGTTGTAACCCAAATATTACACTGGATTGATGTCCTAAATGGCTGATTGGTGATGTAATGGACACTAAAATGAAAAAATATATATATTTGATGGTCCAAATTCATCTTTAATCATAGGTTTGGACCATTCAATCAATCTGACTTTCTTATGGCCTTTCCACGGTGGATCCAACGATTTTAGATTGCCTGATTTGATTGCCTGATTGCCACAACGTATACCATATCCTGAATGAACGTGTATGGCCTATCAAACTCCGCTAGAGTATCAAGCAACTCCACTAAATAGTATCTTATTTATTTATTTTACCTCCATCATCGGCGGGAGCGGATTAGGTTCGGCCCTTAATGTGTGGCTGACATTAATGCTTGTATTCTATATCCACACTGTCCATTCATTTTCCGGATCATTTTATGGGATGGCCTAAAAATGAAGTAGATTCCAACTCAGGTGGACCATACCATAGGAAACGATGGTGATTGACTATTAAAAACTTATTATTCCTTCATCTACCTAACCTTATCAACAGGTTGGATGGCAAATAAACATTATGGAAGCATTGTAGTGGGCTCAAGGAAGTTTTTAATGGTGGGGATTTCAATCACCACGGTTTTCTATAGTATGGCCCACCTGAGATTTGGATCTGCTTTATTTTTTAGCTTATGCCCTAAAATGATATTGTAAAACGGATAGACGGTGTGGATATAGAATAAATAGATCAAGGTGGGCCACACTGTACGTCGTTGAGGCCCCCGGCTCACCTAATCGGCTCTCTGCAACTGAGAATTGGGTGTGACTGGGCCGGCCCGGAACCAGCGATGAGGGTGGTACCCTAACCATGAGGCCCACCTGGATGCATGTATATATACACCGTTCATCCGTTTTTTCAACTCTTTTTATGGCGTGAGCCCAAAATTAAAGCAGACACAAATCTCACGTGGACCACACCACATGAAACAGAGGTTATTAAACGCCCACCCTTTAAAAACTTCTTAGGCCCCCCTGTAATATTTATTTGCCATTCAACCCGTCTATAAGGACATACAGACCTAGACCAAGGAAAACACAAATATCAGCTTGATCTAAAAATTTTGTGGCTCACAAAAAACTTTTAATAATCATTCACTACAGTTCCCTGTGGTGTGGTCCACCTGAGTTTGTATTTGCTTCATCTTTGGGCTCAGCGACAAAATGATTTGGCAAAATGGATCGACATAGTATACATATAATGCATAAATCGAGGTGGTATGGTAAGGTAGGAAGTTCGTCAGCTGGAATGCTAGATGGGGTCACCGTGATGTTTGTGAGAAATCTACACCATACATACGTTTTGAGAGATCATTTTAGGACATGCAACCAAAAATGAGGTGGGGCGAAAACTCAAGTGGGCCACACAGGAGGAAACAGTGGGGATTCAGTGAACAGTGTTTGAAACATTGGTATGGCCACAAATTTTGATCTAAGGCTAATTTTTTGTTGTTTTCACTTCATCCCAATGGGAATGGCCTTATAAACAGTTTGGATGGTATATAAACACCAAGGCAGATGACAGGAAGGTTTCAACCATAGGAAACACTTTCCACGGTTTTCCCTCTCGTATGGCCCACTTTATTTTAGATCCACCTCTATTGGCCATACTTGATTTTGGATCCACCTCTACCTCTATTTTGGTCGCATGACTTAAAACGAGCTCTCAAAGTGTGTGAATTTCGCACATACATTACGGTGCGGAAACGGATTGGCTACTCTCCCTAACACCAGCCCCGGGCTGGTGGTCGGTGCTCTATGGGCCCCACAATGATGTATGTGTTTCATCCATTCTGTTCATCCATTTTTACAGATTTATGTCTTGGTTCAAAAAGTGAGAGGTATATAAATCTAAGGTGGACCACGTCACATGAAAGAAATAGTGATTGGATATCTATCATTAAAATCCTCCTAAGGCCCACTGTACTGTTTATTTGACATTTAATATGTTGATTAGATCATAGAGGCCCAGATGAAGGGAAAAAACAAAAATCATCTTGGTCCGAAACTTTTATGGCCACATAATGTTTTTTAATGGTCATCGCTCATTCAACACGGTTTCATGTAATGTGGTCCACTTAAGATTGGGATATAACTCATTTTTGGTCTCATACTGTAAAATGATCCGTAATAATAGATGGACGGCATGGATGAAACAAATACATTATGGTGGGTCCCACGGAGCACCGACCACCAGCCATTGGATGGTGTCAGGGGGAGTAGCCAATCCGCGTCCTTACGGTGTGCCCCACCTAGAATCCCAGCGCAGGAACTTCCTGCAAAGGCTTTGGAAGGAAATCCGCGACCATCTATTCTACAAAGATCTTATAAATAATTCACGACGCTGCGGGGACACGCTCAGCCTACCAGAGATTGAAGAGGAGAATCGCAGGACATGTGTGGACAAGTCACACGTGTGCTATATCGAGGCTAGCTGACAGTGAAGATGCCCTGACAATGAATCAGGACAGTGGGCCCTACTAAAATGGCCTGTTCGGAAGAAAATCAACAAGTGATTGTGGTGTGCCCCACAACACGCCCATCATCTTTTGACAGCACGCGGCTCGGCACTTGCAATGCGTCATCCTGGACTCTCGCACGTTTTAAAAGTTGGGATAGGGTACATGCGATTCCATCGGTCAGAAATTGAAAAAAAAATAAAAAAAAAATGCGGAATTCCTGCGAAAGCCTTTCGCATGTTCCTGCACTGGAAACATAGCAGGGCCCACCTTTATGTTTGTGAGAAATCTATCCCGGCCATCCGTTTTGTGAGATCATTTTAGTAATTGGGAGGAAAAAAAAGAAGGATCCAGGACTCAAGTGTGCCGCACTAAAGGAAAAGGTGGGTAAGGAAATTCCTACCGTTGAAACCTCCCTGTGGTCGACAGTGATGTTTACACGCCATCTATACCGTTCGTAACCTCATTCCTACTCAGATGAACGGAAAACACTAATATTAGCATGATTGAAAGCTTTTGTGGCCCCACGAATATTTCAACTGTGGACGTTCAATCCTCACTTTTTCAGCCCACTTGAGTACTTGATCCGGATTATTTGTGGCCCGTACCCTAAAATGATCTAAAAAAATAGATGGACGGAATAGATTTCTTACAAACATTACGGTGGGCCCCACCTAGGTTTGCAGCGTAGGATTTCGTAAAAAAGAAAGAAGAACAAGCGGGGATTTGATACTGAGAAATTTACCACTGTGGACCCCGCCTTTTATCCTGTGGTTTTTATGAAGCAAATGAAACTTAACATACCAACTTATACCTTGCATGTACGGACACTCAAATTGTGCATTGCTCAAATTGTGCATTGCTTTCATTGCCGTTTCTTTCACTCCCTTTCTTCGCTCCGTTTCCAGTAAGAAAGACAAAAAGCCTATTTTCTGTGGCCCCTTTCTTATCAGCATTGTATTGCATCCTCTCCATACATCAGTATTTTGTTATCGTCTGAAAATATTCGGTCCAGTGAAGAGAGCACACACCACAGGTATATTTTAAACTCAGTTGAGCCCACATTGAATGTATGTAGTATATCAACATCGTCCATCCATTTTTCCATCTAATTTAAGGGGTTGAGCCCCAAATTGAAGCATATAAAAAGATCAAGTGGATCATACCACGGGAAACAGTGGGGATAATGATTTCCACTCTTAAAACCGTAGTAGGCCCAACAGTGATGTTTGTTTGTTATCAAACTTGCTCATAAGATCATATAGACATGGATTAATAGAAAACACAAGTATAAGCTTGATCCAAAACTTCTGTGACCCTTAAGAAATTATCAACCGTAGAAGTTCGATTAAAAATTATTATATGGTGTGATCCATTTGAAAATTGGATATGTTTAGATTTTTGGGCTTAAGCCATGAAATCATCTGTTAAGTTTATCCCGCTGATTTTCTAATTTGCCCCGTTCAATTTCATGTTTGCCCCGCTGATTTTTCAATTTGCCTCGCTCAATTTGTAATTTACCCTGCTGATTTCCTAGTTTGCCCCGCTCAATCTTCAGTTACCCCTCTCAATTTCATGTTTGCCCTGCTGAAATTCAAGTTTGCCCCGCTGAATTTCATGTTTGCCCCACTGTATTTCATGTTTCCCCCGTTGAAATTCATTTTTGCCCCGCTAAATTTTATGATTTTTCCTGCTGAATTTCATATTTGCCTCACTCAATTTCATATTTGCTCTGCTCAATTTCCAGTTTGCCCCCTCAATTTCTAGTTTGCCCTGCTCAATTTCATGTTTGCCCCACTCAATTTTATGTTTGCCCCGTTGAATTTCTAGTTTGCCCCGCTGAATTTCATGTTTGCCCCGCTGAATTTCATGTTTGCCACGCTAAATTTCATGTTTGCCCCGCTCAATTTTCACTTTGTCCCGCTGAGTTTCTAAGTTCCCTCACTCAATTCCTAGGTTCCCTTGCTCGATTTGTAGTTTGTCTCGCTCAATTACTAGGTTCCTTTTCTCAATTCTTAAGTTGCCTCGCTCAAATTCTAGGTTGCCTCGCTAAATTTATAGGATGCCTCGCTCAATTTTTACGTTGCCTCATGCAAGTACTAGGTTGTCTCGCTGAATTTCAAGGCTTTCTCGCTCAATTTTTAGGTTTCTTCGCTCAATTCGGTTCCCTCACTCAATTTTTAGGTTCCCTCGCTCAATTTCTAAGTTCTCTCGCTCAATTTCTAGGTTTCCTCGCTCAATTCCTAGGTTCCCTTACTGAATTACTAGGAAAGTTTTGATGATAAAATAAACGAAGAAGCTTTAGTACTAAAGTAGACCACGCTACATGGTGGGGCTTGAACACAACTTGTCAAAAACCTCTTTTAGGGGCTCAAGGAGTTTTTGATCAAGCTGATATTTTTATATTTTCTTTTTAACCAGATTTACGTTGTTTTTATGAATAGGTTTAATGACAAATATATATCACGATAGGCTCTAAGAAGGTTTCAACAACAATATTATCATCATTACTGATTCTTGTGATGTGGGTGTGATTTACTTGTGTTTTTGATATGCTTTCTTTTTAAGCTTGTGTTCTAAAATGATTTTCAAAATGAATGAATAACTTAAATAAAATACACATATTATAGTGGGCTTTATAAAAGCCCCTAGTAGGATTGTTCGACTCAAACTAAATTACTCAATTAAGGAGTTTTAAAACTCAATTTAGCCATATGCAAACTAAATTGTCTAAAGGAATGAATTTTCTATAATTCAAAGGGATGCAGATTGCCCACAACAACTTAGGGTTAAAACTCCTTACTATTGAAAGCTAAGTGGGTCTCGCATTAATTCATTTTGACTACTCTCATTATGATATAAGACAAAAATGAGGCAAATCTAAAAAAATGAATTGACTACTCTTATTATGATATAAGACAAAAAATGAAATAAATCTAAAAAAACAAATGAGCAAGACAACTGAATCAGTCGACCCCAACTAGCTGACTAGGTCGACCGGGTCCCAACCCTTCATTCAATCAACCGTACCTATGACTATAGTTATAGCCATAGGTCTACTTTGAAAAGGAGGGGTATTTTCATCCTCAAATTTGCTGTTCATGCGAATAAGTCGAAGTTGGTAAGTTAGGTTTTGTTTGTTTTATAATGACCAGTGGATAAAAGGTGGAGTCCATAGTGGTAGCGAATAAAGCTTTTTACGCAGGCACTTTGTAACCGTACACGTCCCGTACATTAGCTCAAATTAAACGGGCCAAATCGTGTAACCCACCGTTGCCAAGTCATAGTCGAAAAAAAACACATTAGTTAAACAATCCTAACCACTGATTCGTGGACACTCGTATGTTAGAATATGGCCATTGGATGATTTTCATTTGTAACCGTGTAATGAATATCCACCAATCCCATCTATGTCCGATCCAATAATTTAGACAGTTACATTTAGATTGCCACGTATGCAATTTCTAGTAATTTGGAAGTGCCTGCGCATCATCCGTCACACCGCCAGACTATCAATTCAAAAGAAAGAGAAAAGCAAAAACAAGGTTCCTCGTACCTACCAGTGTGACCAAAAGTCTACTCGATTTCCCACACGCTGACGTCGCACATGCGTGCAAGATCCAGCCATTCATCTGGCAGGCCACACTCTCGTAAAACTCATGCGAATTCGCGTGTGAGATGGCCAAACCGGTTTGTTGTGTGGACAGATGCCGACTCATTTTAACTATCCATTCTTCGATCATGTGGTCCACTGAACTTATATTGTACGGACCTCCTTAAGAAAGGTTCAGATCTCCCATACGTGTGCTTTGCTAAGAAAGGTTCAGATCTCCCATACGTGTGCTTTGGTGGAACCGTGCCTGCGGATGGAGCTCTCGGCCCTTTTCGTGAGTAGCCTTAAAAGTGGCAAAGTGACAAACGACACGTGTCACTGGGCCCACAAACCGCGTCAACTAAAATAAACGGCTGGTATGGGTTAAGCAAGACGCAATCTCTCTCTCTCAAAACTCCATTTTCCTGGTTTTGGTTTTGTCGGATTTAAGGCTTCTTCGAGCAGAGATTATCTCTCAAACGGAAATCTGATCCAAAATCGAAATCCAGGACTCCAATTTCCTCGATCACGGCATTCTACATCCGATTTTTTTCCCCAAACGGGACAATTCTCTCTCTCCTCCCGTGAATAAAATCGGTTCTCTGCATCCATCCAGGGAAATTTCGAAATCACCCATCGAATTCCTCCAAGGAAATTTCGAAATCCCTCAATTGCCCGATCCGTGAATTTCATTTCGAAATCCCGCAATTTGGAATTTATAGGGTAATTTACCATTTTAGGAAATTTTGTCTTTTTCGGGAGATTATAAGAAATGCAGCTTGACAGAGGCTGGAAGAATGGGAATTTTGAGATTTTTGGGGATGATTTCACAGAATCGGCCATCGGAGAGAGAGAAATCAATTCAATGTCGCCATCGGATATCCTCCCCGGCGCCAATTACATCGAGCACCGCGTATCTAAGATGGACACACTGGCGGGCGTGGCGATCAAGTACGGCGTCGAGGTAAATAAATGCATTTTAGGAAAAAAAATTGTATTTGGATGTTTTATTTGATTGAGGAAGGCTAATGGGCGTAATTATCAAAAACAGGGGTTTTAAATATATGGTTTTTTTTTTCCTCTTTCGATAAATGTCCTTTCATCTCGACGATTTGTCATTAGTGATCCAATACAATGATGAAAGTGTCTTCATTTGGGTGTGTAGATGTCAAAAAACAGGGGGTTTAGATATTAGTTTGCTTTTGATAAATGTCCTTTATTTGTCATCTTGATTACAAAAATAATACGGATGGCCTTTTTGTGTGATTTATGAAATTGCTTGGCTAATTTTCTGTTGTTCGTAATGGAACACAGTTCCTGATGCTGTGTTATCATGATATTTGGTGCAACCAAACACAGCCTAAATGTTCGTATTTGTAGTTGACAAGTCCAACTAATGGTAGAGATTTTATTCGGAAAATTGACCTTTGTTGAATATTTTGTTAGAGTGTTAGCAATGTAACATAGTTTTAATAAGAAATCACTATGCAATTCTTGACCGATGACCTAAGCATACAGCGTTTCTGGTTTGCTTTAGAAATTGTGCTGTTGGGGCTTGCCTTCGGTGATCCATAGCATTCATACAATAGGCCCAAATGGATGAGCCGTGTCCCAAGGATCACTCCCGTATCAGATGGTTTTAGCTGACCCATTGGTGCCATACAAACGGATAGGTTGGCCAACATCTACATTTAACTAGAAAGAATCTGCCAATCATACAGGTAAGACTTTGCGATGGGAGAGATTTTGAGGAATCTGCCAATCATACAGGTAAGACTTTGCGATGGGAGAGATTTTGAGGCGTGATCCATTCATGATGGGTCTCACCTAGTGAATGACCTGAATCAATGGAAAGGCGGTACCCAACTGTATGATTGATGAATGAACAAATAATAATAATAATAATAATTTTTTCATTTAGTTGAGCATCGCAGATTTCCTCTTTAATAGCGGTCACCATTGTCTTGGTATATTATAAATCTGGATGACGGTGGCTTGATGGATGCATTCTTTATGAGCATGTTGGCATTGGTAGGTTTCTCCATACTATAGATATGGCCAATTGCAAAGCAGGCTTCTTTTGTTAATAACAATCGGTCCCAACACTCTGATATCAAGCGTTAAACACCAGAGTCATGATCTGGTTGCTATTGGGGAAAATTGTCTTCTTCCAATTCAGATCAGATAGCAAAAAGAAACTCGCCAAGCCCCTAGTATATTGCCCGTCCGATTACCATCAAAGTTGTGTCCTGATAAGCTATTTTGGACACGTGCAGCTAAGGAATGGATGGATAAGCTTTCATGAATAGGCTATTCCGTTCTCCTTATTGACGTTTGTAAACTACCCTGGGATAGGGGTGGATGGACAAGTACATGTGGTGCTTATATACATTTGGTACATTGTCACATGTGAACATGTGGGGGCAGGGCACATGTACATTGATAATGGCACATGGGGCATATGTGGGTCACTTTAAGATGCATGGTGGCGTGTTTGCTAGATACGGTTGCTTGAAGATGCACGGTGGCACATTTACCACATGTGGGTGTTTGAATATGTATGTTGGCACATGTTCCACATGTGGCATATGCAAACATGGCACATTGGTACATGTAGGGTGGATGTGGCACATTTGAGGTGTTTGAAGATGGATGCTCTTATTTCTGACACATTGGTACATGTGGCATATGTCCCACATGTATACAAAAAAATTACAAACTCCTTCATTTACCCTATGGAAGATAGGGTAAAAACCAATTCTTATCCAGATTAGCTTATACTAGGTAACAATCACTTTTTTGTATAGTCCAATAGTTAATTTTATTGGAATACGTGCCCAAGGGTGCTTGACTAACCATGGATGGTGTTTATATCCGCATAAGGATATCTGGACAGAACTTTTTTTTTTGGTAACCAAACATGCCTGTAGAGACTCACAATGGTTGTCCAACAATAAATCATTTCTCTATAAGCACGGGTACTAATAGTCCCAATGGTACAAAAAAATTACAAACTCCTTCGTTTACCCTATGGAAGATAGGGTAAAAAATTACAATCACTTTTTTTTTTTTTTTTGCAGTCCAATAGTTAATTTTATTGGAATAGGTGCCCAGGGGTTCTTGAATGACCATGGATGTTGCTTCTATCTGCACAAGGATATCTGGACAGAACTTTTTTGTTAACCAAACATGCCTATTGACTCGCAATGGGTGTCCAACAATAAATCATTTCTCTATAAGCACGAGTACTAATAGTCCAAATGTTCTCTATTCGACTATACACAACTTTGCATATGTATCTAATCTTTCATATGTTGATGTTCACCTTTGTTTTATAATTAAAGTGGAATTCTTGCTTTTCTTTTATAGGATGCAATTAGGTTTTAATAAGGGTTCGTTTTAATGTGTTAGGTGTCTGACATTAAACGGATGAATGGTTTGGTAACGGATCTTCAGATGTTTGCACACAAGACATTGCAGATACCACTACCAGGACGACACCCCCCATCTCACAACCTCTCAGATGGTTCACCTAGTCCAGGGTACTACTATGCTCTTTTGATTGCTTATTTGTGCAGTCTTGAATTCCTCCCCTTTAGTGATAATTTGTGGGCATTTCTAAAGGACCTTGTTTTCACAATTATTGGAAATTTCATTAAGCTCCGTCAAAGATGTTGACTTCCTATTGTTTTGCTGGTACATCTATTGTGTAGCTTTGGTGCATTTCTTAGAGAGCTTTCTGATTATTTATCTTGTGTTTAACTTTGGATACACTCCTTTTTTTTTTTTTTTTTTGTGACTCAGAGAGTTTTTGTGAAATTTAATTCAGGGAAACCAAACTCTGGCAACTATCCCCTTTTTCTTTTTTGAATTATTGGGGCTTGGGAAGGAGTCTTTCACTAAGGCAGCTTTTCAGTCACTGATGCAGAGAAAAATTTGGCCCTCCAGTGACATATCTTTTAGCATGATCTCATAAATCAGCTTGCTTACTCTATTTATGCTCGTGGTATCTGGACTTTCAGCATATTTTCTCTTGTCGGAGTGATCCTAATACTTTGGTTGGTTGGTTCAAACAAAATGTGGAAAAAAGTAAGAGAACATGTAATGATTTTAATTTCTCTTCCCTTGATTTTGTGGGGAAATTTTTATGAGTAGACCCCAATTTCACAAAATAGAAACACTGTATCTGAAATCCATCACCACCGAAGTTCTACAAGTTAACTGTGAAAACTGGTCACCCCTAGATTTATGTTTTTGTGCTTAGAAATTTTAAAGAGATGGCTTAGTTCTACCTTCATTCTCAACTAAGAGACCGAAAGAAATGATAAATCCCCATGCAGTTTTACAGATCAGAACACCTCCCCTCTCAAGGCACTCCGAAAGTTGTCCTATTATATAATGTGCCTTGATGGGTTTAAATGACACTCTCCCTAACATATCATCATTATCATCCATTTCTTTGGGTTGGCTTTAAGAATCTGGTTTCGTCAATTCGAAACCAGAAGTCTCTCTCTCTCTCTCTCTCTCTCTCTCTCTCTCTCTCTCTCTCTCACACACACACACACACACACACACCACACACACACAACCCTGACTTCCATAAGATCTTCAACATCATTCAGTTTCTATAGCTTCCTATATTTTTTTGAATATACATGAGGTATAGCTTAACTATGTAGAGGATGCATAATGATGTAGGACATGAAATTAACCATGGAGTGCAAAAAATCAAGTCTGTGATTATGCCAATATTAAACAGTCACAAAATTTCACATCCTACATACTATCAAACATTCAAGAAGGGGAATCTATGGGGGTCCAAGTCTTCACAACCATTATGGCTAGATCAAATAAAATTATAAGCCAAACAAGCCCAAAGGAGTGTAAGAATCACCCATTCTTGCATAGGATTGTTCCCGACTCAAGAGATTCACTAAGTTTCAATTTGGGGGAAAACCTAGGGTTTGAAAATTGGGGAAAATTGAGATTTGGGACCCTTTTAGGTTATGGATTTCAGATTATGAGGTTTTCTAGATGACGGTTAGGGATCAATCAAGGTATTCGAGGGTACAGGGACTGATTTAGCAATTTTCAGATTTAACAATTCCGTTGTACCACATGTTGATAATATTTAGGAGTGAATATTAGAGGTAGATCTAAGGGGGTTTAAGTAGATGATTAATGGGGGATCCTATGGGGAGGTTTTAAACAAAAAAAAAGGGAAAGAAACAGAGGGGAAAAGAGGACCTGGGATGGGCCATGCACGCTGGACAGCAGGTTGGCTTGGATGCACGTGTGTGACTGGACGTTCGTACGTGTATGGGGCCCACAAAATCGAGAAATGACTCCTAGGCTAGGATCGGCCAGGGGTGGGTTGTTTCCATACCAAAAATCACTTCGATCCGGCACATGGTTTGTGCGTAGTACTCCGCCGAAATTTCAGCCCCGTAGATGCGCAAAAATCTGAAAACCTTCTTGTGCATTGTTGTAGGAGAGGATTTTGATGCGAAAATTGGTGAATTTGATGGTTGATGGGGTGTTGAGGATGATGGATGAGATGCGGAAGAAGATGGTGATATTTGGAACGGGTGTGGCTTCGCACTACAGTAGTTAACCATTCGAGGAAGGGAGGGCTTCGCACCCAATTTGATCCTTCAACTCAATGTGAGAGAGAGAAAGAAACGCAGGATTTTTATTTATTTATTATTATTCATAATATCATGAGAGTCCATACATGGGATTGCTTTATTTATAAGAAAACCCTAAATCCAAAAAGGCAAAACTACTCTTGTGCCATGTGCGCGCACTACACCATAACTAAAATAAATAAAATAACTAATCTAAGTAATCAAAGCTGTTCATGATGTTTCCAATAATAAAAATAATCAAAACTCAAAATCCTAAATCATCTAAAGTAGTAGGCCACGATCATGAGATCTGATGGTAGGATCTATGTGATGATCGGGTCCCGGGTCCACTCCAATGCTTCATAACGCAGCCCCCTAATTATGGGGTCCTCCAAAGACATCGTTGTCAATCCAAATCGAAAGTGGGGCCCGCCTCCTCCTTGAATACGTGCATAGAGGGGGCGTGCGCATGATGTCCCCATCACATAATGATGTTTTACATGGTCTCGTATATGGAGTTTCTTGGTTCCTCTATGCATTTGGTACTCAATTAGTTTATCTTGACCAGTTCCTGCTTGTTGCCACTTGTGGTAACTTACCAAGTCTCTGTTTGATTTGGGAACCAATACATGCTTGGTTCATGCTTTTTGGAAGTTCAATTGTAGTCACACTAACAGAGTTCGACACTAGATATGTGAACACAATGCAGAGAGGAAGTCGTGCAGTCACATAGAGTTCTGATTCTCACACTCTTGCACTCAGGGAGTTAGGTAGTTTGGACCAACAAATTTTAGAGTCCTGATATCAAGAAGCTTGTTTGGATATCATAGCTCAAAGATATGGTTACTGGTTGTGTTTTCTCTGATGTAAACTGACAGAAGTTCTCAATAAATGACTTGGGTTAGGATGTAAGACCATTCTGTGGAAAACAATTACAGATCTGATTAGGGGCCATCATGACTAGTGCTGCAACTCCTATATTTATATAGGGATATTGGATGCAGGAGCATGATTCTACAAGTTGTCTTGAATTGACTTAAAACCCAACCTCATTTTATTGCAACCTTGATCATATTAAGATTTCTTTGTTGGTATTTTGGTTTTGGAAGCCAAAACTTTGTTTTCCTACCTGGCAAAGAATTTTTGCTCCTCTCCTTGAGAAGCTGTGAATATGATGAATTACCATCAGATCCTGCTTTTTGCGAGTGCCTTTTCTTCTTCTTCTTGTTCTTGTTCTTCTTCTTCTTCTTTGTGTGTGGTGTGTGTGTGTGTGTGTGTGTGTGTGTGACCAGCCAGATTTTTTGGATGAAGGAACATTCATATTAGGACTGGCCTGACCAATGAATCAAGTTTCTTGCATGTGACCACACCAGCATCTATGGGCTCTTGATTTTGACACATGCAGATGTGCAGCCTCAAATCCCTTAATTCTCCCGCTTAATAAGCAGAGAAAAACTTCAATAATGTTGCAGGGCGTGATGCTTCTTGCTCATGCACTTATAAAATTTCAATTTTCAGTATGAAGTAAATGTTATTCAAACTAAAACATTAAAATCGTGGATTTCACTATAGATAGATGAGGTACCCCTTTAAAAAAAGACTCAGATTATGTTCTAATCAACTGATTAATGGCCATCTAATGAATGGTTTAAAGTAAAAATATTATATGATTTCAATCATAAAAATATATCCATCAATTAGATTCTAAGATTGTCCAATCAGATCTGATTTCTGGTCATAACCTAACCACAGTAGTGTATGTATATCCATCAATTAGATTCTAAGATTGTCCAATCAAATCTGATTTCTGGTCATAACCTAACCAGAGTAGTGTATTTTGAGTTATTTGTACAATTTTCTAATGCATACATGAGCTACCACATTGACCCCTAATAAGTTGAGCAAAAGCACGATGGCATATAAGAGCTTCCCAAAACAAAACACAAATAAGAATGAAAAAGAAATCATACTCGGATGAATAGATGGAGGATCATAATCCAACCCAGGGTTCCATCTAACCATAGATTAAAATCTCCGCAATGTCCAACATTCCATCTTCCCGTTCACATGTCAGTCTAAACCCTCTTCCTTATTGCCATATCCAACAAAGAGTGTTGGATCTTTCCCTGAATCCCACAAACACCCTCTATCTTCCCTTAATACCATAAACATTAGTGGGATCTCCACCACAAATACCCTCCTACTAAAGGATCTGTTCTCTCACGGTTTTGAACTTAAAGGTGGTTTTGTATACTATTGTTTAGGGAAAGTATTGTCTTTTAGAGAGATGTAGGACTATGGGAGAGGAAGGGAGGGTTACGGCATAGCATGCATGATTCATGTAGGCATAGGGAGTGTTGACTTTTTGTGCATGAAATCCACCCCGTCCATCAAGTGGGGTTAAGGCATAGCATGCGTGATTCATGTAGGCAGATGGGGCATCAACTTTGTGTATGAAATCCACCCCATCCATCAGGTGCACCACTCTGCATTTGACCACCCTACAATTGGCCCTAAGCCAATTACACTGATCTCTTCCAGTTCATTGAAAAAAGGGGCAGACCCCTGCCGCCTGCAAGGAATCCCCTTAATCAGGTCTCCCGGTCAGCTAGCAACAGAGAACTCATCCGTCTTCGTTCTTCTCCGGCTTTCAGTCCCACGTCGTCCATTCGACGTGGTCGTAAGGGTACTCGGGGTAGCTCAGTTCCCCAATGATAGTTCTTTCATGGAATGTCAGGGGGGTTGGCTCCAGGCATAAGTGGAGCCTCATCAAAGGTTCTATTACGAGAAAAAACCCAGACATCATCTGTCTTCAGGAAACCAAAGTTCCATCTTTCTATGCTATGTTGCTGGCATCCATTTGGGGCCCTGTGGATGCTCAGTTTGTCTCCTTGGATGCCTCGGGGTCGTCGGGGAGTATCCTCATCGCCTGGAAGTCCTCTAAGTGGAACTTAGAGCTTTCCATGTCCGGATCCTTCTCCAAAGCAGTCATTCTCCAAGATAAGTTCTCTCAATTTCGATGTTGTATTATTTCTGTTTATGGCCCTAACGACGACTCTTTAAGGTCCAAATTATGGGATGAGCTGACTGCCATCAGACAGTCTTTTTCAGGACCATGTTGCTACGCAGGTGATTTTAACGTCATTAGATTTGTGGACGAGCACTCGTGGAAGAGGCGGTCTTCCTAGGCCATGCAAGCTTTTTCTGATTGGATCCAGGCTCAGGAACTCGTCGACCTTCCTCTTGTGGGTGCAAGGTTCACTTGGTCGAACGGACGCGCTTCGCAGATTCAATCCAGACTAGATAGGTTCCTCCTCTCCACGGGCTAGGTCGACGAATTCCCTTTGGTGTCTCAATCGGCCCTCCCCAGGACGACATCTGACCATTGCCCCATTCTTCTCTCAGTCGTTGATGAAGATTGGGGCCCTAAGCCCTTTAAATTCAACCCGGCCTGGATCAACATTGACGTTTTCAAACAGCTGATAACGGAGTGGTGGGACTCTTTCCAGATTCAGGGGTTTGGTGGACACCGCCTTGCATCCAAATTGCGTCTTCTCAAGGAGAAAATCAAGGTCTGGAAGACTGAAGTCCTTAGGCAGAGAGTAATCGAAACTGAACGTCTATTTGCTGAGCTTCACCAAATCGATTCCACAGTCGAAGGCGATATCCTATCGTTAGAATTTTTGGCCAAACGTATCGAGATAATTCAATAGTTATCCTCTAGAGCCCTGGAAGACGAAGTATCCTGGAAGATCAAATCAAGAGCGAGGTGGATTTCCGAAGGAGATAAGGACACAAAATACTTTCACAGATTAGCCAACATGAGAGCCCGGGCAAAGGCCATCCACAACATCACCGTTGATGGCAGAATCGTGGAGAATAGAGAAGAAATTTCTAAGATTGCGGTCGATCACTTCTCCTCTCTCCTCTCTTCTGAAGGTTGGAACAGACCCCTGCTAGATGGGATTCCATTTCTTCCTCTCCTGTCTTTGGAGGCCCTATCGCTGGAAGCTCCGTTCTCAGAAGAGGAGGTGAAATTGGCTCTCGTCGCTATGGTAGGAGACAAATCTCCTGGTCCTGACGGGTTCCCCATGTCCTTCTTCCAGAATTTTTGGGATACTGTCAAATCTGATGTCATGGGCTTTCTCTCCGAATTCCATGCCAGAGGTATATTATCCAAAGCTTCAGGAGCCTCCTTCATCGCTCTTATCCCTAAAGTTGCGGGCGCTACTTCATTTTCTCAATTCAGGCCTATCAGTCTTATTGGCGGCCCCTACAAAATTCTGGCAAAAGTTCTCTCCATTAGACTGTCATCGGTGTTAGACAAGCTCATTTCTAAATATCAAAATGCTTTCATTAAAGGTAGGCAGATCATTGACGGGGCCTTGATCGCAAACGAAGTGCTTCACTCTTGCCACAAATCCGGCACTAAGAGTGTGTTTTGTAAACTTGATATCGAGAAGGCTTATGATCACGTCGATTGGGACTTCCTGCATTCTATGCTTCTACGTATGGGATTTGGAGTCAAATGGAGAAAGTGGATGAAGGCCTGCATCGAATCGTCGCACTTCTCGGTCCTGCTCAATGGCGTTCCTAAAGGTTTCTTTCCTAGTTCCAGGGGTCTTCGCCAGGGAGACCCCCTTTCCCCCCTTCTTTTCCTCCTCATTGCTGAGGCCTTCTCTCAGATTCTGCAAAAGGGCCAAAGCTCTCGGTTATTCAGGGGCATATCGATGCCGGGCACTCCTTCGATATCTCACAGTCAATTCGCTGATGACACACTTATAACGATTGAAGCAGACTCCAAAGCGATTAATAACCTGCGCATCACCCTTCGATGCTTCGAGGCAGTTTCAGGCCTGAGAATTAATTTGGCTAAATCTAAGGTCTTCGGGATCAATGTCTCGGAGAACGAGCTGAACCGGTATGCTCACCTTCTTGGATGTTCGCCTGCTTCCTTCCCGACGTTCTTTGTCGGTCTGCCGCTCGCTATTGGGACCCCGGCCAACCTCAATGTGGGACAAGGTTGTGGACAAATTTCAAAAAATGTTGGCCAGATGGAAATGCAAATATTTATCCATGGGAGGTAGGCTCACCCTTATCAAAGCCGCCTCGTCCAAAATCCCCACCTACTTCATGTCTCTTCTTATCTGTCCTCCTTCGGTCTTGGCTTGCATTGACAAGCTTAGACTAGACTTCTTGTGGTGCGACAAAGAAAATCAGAACAAGTTCCATTTGCTAGATTGGCAGGAGATCTATCAGCATTTTCAGGATGGTGGAGCGAGCGTGAAGAATCTGAAGGCCATGAACAAGGCTCTCTTAGGCAAATGGACGTGGAGATTGGGATCAGAACCGACGGATTTGTGGAACGTCATCATCAAGAATAAGTATGACACGTCTTAGGGAGGGTGGTGGACCAAGGAGTCCACCTCTTACAGAGCGTCCCGCATCTGGAAAGGTATCCTGCACTCCAAATCTCCCATTGTTCAGAATTTTGCTTTCCAATTGGGGAACGGGGCAGCAATCAGGTTCTGGGATGACCTTTGGCTGGGGGACAGAAGGCTGAAGGACTCTTTCCCCTCTATTCATCGTCTCGCAGTTAGCAAAGATGATGTTATAGCCGATTTTTTCAATAAATCTACGTCAGGGACGGTGTGGGATATCAGATGCTACAGGAACCTGGATGATAGGGAGGCATCAGATTACGTTGCCCTTCTCGCCTTGCTATCCTCAGCCTCCCCAATTCCTTCTGAGCAGGACAAATTAATCTAGTCGATAGACAAATCTTCCACCTTTTCAGTCAAATCTCTCTACGGTCTCCTCGCCCCGCACCCTCCCCTCGGGACCCCCGCCTGTCCGTTTATTTGGAAGTACCCTGTCCCTCCCAAGTACTTATGTTTTGTGTGGTTGGCTTCAAAAAATCGGATTCTCACGATAGATAATCTCAGGAAGAAAGGGATGCAGTTGGTTAACATCTGCCTCTGCTGTATGAAGAGCGACGAATCGGTGGACCATCTCTTTATCCATTGCCCCTTCGCCACGCAAATTTGACAGGATTTTTTTACCCGGTTCAGCGTCAGCGGATGCGTCCCCGCTTCTGCTTCCCCCATGTTGGCTTACTGGCACGGCTTCAGGATAGGCAAGATCAAAACTAAGGTGTGGAGAATGGCTATTTTGGCTATCTGGTGGGTGATCTGGAAAGAAAGAAACGACAGATGTTTTAACAACTCTCAATCCCCCCCTCATATAGTGGGCTCAAGGGCTAAAAGTCTTATCATCGAATGGGCAGCCAATGTTTCTTACCTTAGGGACTTTTATTTTCTATTCCTAGGCTTCTAATTTCCGCTTCTGCTATCTCAGCAGCTATCCTTCTTTTTTGTTTTGTTTTTTTGTTTTTTTGTTTTTTTTTTTGTTTTCCTTTCTTCGTTTTTAATAGATTCTCTTGTTCCCTAAGCCAAAAAATCAGGTGGGCCACACCACACAAAACAGTTCGGATGGGACCCACCATTAAAACCTTTCAAATTGTGTGTGGGGTCTAGTATGGTTGTATATGGCATCCAATCCATTCACCTAACACACCCCACCTGGATGAAGGACACCCCAAAATTCAGGCCATTCCAAAACACATGGGCCATATCATGTGAATTTAGAGGTATTCAGCTGATTTTCATAATTTTTTAAAAGGATTTTCTGATGCAGGACAATTAACCACTTGCTCTAAAAGCTCGAACTGTTAGAGTATGGTGAATTAATCCCTTTATCTCATAGCCCAGGCCCACATCTCATGGGTTAGGACCTCGGCTGAACCCCCCTCGTGGGCTCGTGGGCCTCAAATCATATGGGCCACCTACCCCGAGTGTCCCCGCATCCCACGGGCTACCCCACTCGAGCCCGGTGTGAAAGGCCCCTGCATTCATCACCTCCGGTGAGGAGTCTCTAACACGAGACCTCCCCTGTGGGCCCCAAATCACATGGGTCACCCACCCCGAGTGTGTCCCTGCTTCCCACGGGCTACCCCACTCGAGCCCGGTGTGGAAATGCCCCTGCATTAATCACCCCCGGTGAGGAGTCTCAAACACGAGACCTCCCGCTCTGATACCAATTTGATGCAGGACAATTAACCACTTGCTCTAAAAGCTCGAACTATTAGAGTATGGCGAATTAATCCCTTTATCTCATAGCCCAGGCCCCACATCTCATGGGTGAGGACCTTGGCCGAACCCCCCTCGTGGGCCCCAAATCACATGGGCCACCCACCCCGAGTGTGTCCCCACATCCCACGGGCTACCCCACTCAAGCCTGGTGTGAAATGCCCCTGCATTAATCACCCCCGGTGAGGAATCTCGAACACGAGACCTCCCCCGTGGGCCCCAAATCACATGGGTCACCCACCCCGAGTGTGTCCCCGCATCCCACGAGCTACCCCACTCAAGCCTGGTGTGGAAATGCCCCTGCATTAATTTCATTGTTGCCTATGGTGTGGCTCACCTGATTTTTTGGGAAACACAGTGAAATTGAAGTGGTTCACATGTTGGATGGGTGGATCTCATGATGTTCCCCTACATGGCGCTCAATTATTGCAAGTCATACTGCCATCTGCCTAAGTGAGTCATGCAAGCATGGTCCACATCTTTACTCTTCTCCAATTCCGAGCAGTTTTTCTCTATCCCAAGCTCAATGGAAGACGCAGTGTGTTTCAATATTGAGGTCCTGGGTTCAAACCCAGCTTACATATCAAAAGAAGAGGGGAGGGAGGGAGGGAGGGAGGGAGGGAGACATATTACATAAATGGGCCGAAGAGGGAAAGAGGAATGCCATGCAAGCAGATCCTGTCTTAAGATCAAGTCCTTTCCTTTATTTAAAGATGGTTACTTAACTGGTTATCATTGGTTGCCTGTGATCAGTCTTTTAGATATATATGTTTTCTTCAATTAATGATAATTAATTATTCACACTATCAAGATAACTTAGGTAGCGTTATGAGAGAGAGAGAGAGAGAGAGAGAGAGAGAGAGAGAGAGAGAGAAGATCAATTAAGAACAACAACCTTGCTTAATATCCATAACACCAGAGAACTCGAATGCAAAAAGCGTGTGGAGCAATCCTCGATCGAGTGGGAATCCAAACAACGTTTTTCCTCCATTGTTGTGCTGTAAATACGTCACTGCAAATCACAACATTTCAGACCTAACTGGATGTGTAAGTAACGGTTGGATCGTCAATTATACGGAGCCATCTTTTTAATATTCAAACTCGTGCTGATACCACATGTGCAAGATTCAGGCCATTCATCAGGTGGGACCCACAATCAAAACTCCTTGGCCCAAAAAAACAAGCCATTACACTTGTCAGTTGTGGTAACCCCACCAAATCCTTGTCATCGTCATGTTAGGTGGGCTACATCTGTGTGAGAAATGTCAACAGGTCCGCTCGATCTCGCGGTCTATATATCACAGGTGGGCGACTTGATGGGTGCACCGGTCTGATTTCTTTGGATAGGGCAGTTTCATGGTAATGAATTTATAAATATTTAACAATTAATAAATTGAATTTTATAAGAGATATTATGAAATATTATAGTAATTCATTTATGTGAATCAAATGTTTATAAAATACATCGCAGTGGGCCCCACATGAAATTTGCACCCTTTCATTTTAGTGCTCAAAAAGCAAGGTTCCTTGAAAATGGTGGGGAATTACATTGGTAATTAATCATTAATGTTTTATAAGAATTTACAAAAATAAATTAGAAAACAAATAGCTCCTTATGTTAATCAAAAGGCGAGATCATGAATTTATAAATATTTAACAATTAATAAATTGAATTTTATAAGAGATATTATGAAATATTATAGTAATTCATTTATGTTAATCAAATGTTTATAAAAATTTGTATTGTCTTATATTTTTGTATTACATTTGCCATGTACTAATATAATAAACATTATTTATGCTCCAATGAAGTATTCATCATATACTCTAATATTTCACCCACCTCCACTTTCCTCATCGACTTTTGATTTACACATCTACTTCATCCGCTTTAACTTTTCGGTCTCTGTTTTCCACACTTCTCTTATTTACATCTAATTTCCAAACCTACTTCACTCATACATATTTTACTCACCAATTTTACTTTCCTACCTAATTCTACTAAATTCAAAGCATTTTTAACCTTCTTCCAAGGGCACATGTTAACTTTCAGAGTATATTGGAGAAGTACATGTTGGTTACGGAAATATCTTTAAACAAAAGAAAAAGAAAAAAATAAAACTTCGGTATTGCTAGTAAATACTTCAAAAAAAAAAAAAAAATGTGAACTAAGAATTTATTTAAAAGAGATGCATTTGGTAACTATTTTCTTCCCTTCTCATTTAAAAGTTTTTATGACATTTACTTTACATTATAATAATTTACTTTTACACAAAATTGCATTATATTAATTTTAAGACATATACAATAGCTTTATTAATTTAGATATCTTAACTTCTAAATATTTTTGTTTTGTGCAGGAAATGCACATCAAAATATTTATATACAATTGAAATATTGGAGTAAACTAAAAATGGTAAACATGTTGATTCTTTTAATATTATTTAATTTAATTTTTCTCATATTATTTACACATTATAAATTATTCAGTATTAGTTGTTTATTCACATATGATTTTATTCATTATTTTTTACATGGTATGGCCCACTTAATAATTGTATAAGCTTATTCTTTTATTAATCCCATCTTCGCAGTAGGATCACGAAATTCATGGTTTGGATGACATGTACACAACATGGTTGGCCCCACTATAGAAAACAATAGCCATTCATGTTGTAAATGGGCTGGATTTTTTTGTTGATTGATTTTCAAAAAGATATACCAATCGAAAAAATCCTCCAGATCCAAAGATCTACTTATAGAATATCTAACATTTTTCTTGTTGAATGACAATTGTTGCTGCATGTTTTCTTTAACTGTTTGTTGTAGGATAATGGAAAGGGCTAAAAGATTTAGACAAGAATTGCTCGTATGTATGTTATCTTCGTATGTATATTATCTCCGTGTAGCCACTGTGATGCTTGTATGTCATCACGTGGCCATGCCACAGACAACATTGGAGAGGAGTGTGAACCATATTTTTGGTTGTGATTATGTGTATTTCAGGAGGATGAACAGACGATCCAAAAATGAGTATGAATCATTATTTTACATTTTACAATTTTAACTGTGATATGGTCTATCTGAGATTTTTTCAAGATAACGTTTACTCTGTACAGTGGAAATGATAAGCCACTCATGGAATTGATGTCACACTCATAACATGGTGTGTCCCATTGAGCATGGTTATTTTATTTTGGGATAGAATTATAAAGAATCCTAAACTATCATTATAAATTTCTTTGCCAATCATTACCACCTAATTACCTGTTGAATTGTATGTTTAAACAACCATACGCTGCTCATTGTTCTAACCGTAGTCATGGCGCTTGCACCCGAGTAGCAAAGTTGGTGTCCCAAGAAGCAAAATCTCAAGATTCACAAGGTTCAAAAGGGAGATTTCACCATGTCAAAGCTTTTTTTTAATTGATTGGTGGATGAATTGTAATTTTACTGACTTGGAATTCTACCTGTTTGCATTATTGATTTTTGTTCGTAATGCATGTGAATGCTGCTATTGTTTACTTGAGTTGAATTTGACTTTTATATGATGAGTGCAATTGATGAAGTTGTGTGACTTAGGAATGGATGATAGTGCTTGTTACACACCACTACAACACTAGTTGTAATAAATTTCAAGGTGAGAGATGTTGGAAAGTAGTAAGCCCAAATAGAGTTTGTTGGTAAATGGGACTTTTCTTCACTTTAGAACGATAAAAGTAACTGAATAAATAAAGGGACATGAGGCAAGCAATAAGCAATTTAGAGTTACATCCTCAATCTAAATACTAAACAAGGAAATAACAATTTGGTTGTTTTGTACTTTGTCAGACTGACTACTAATCCAATCATGCATCCAAACCCAGTCTAGATGTTGGTGCTTGAAAAGAGCAGCTTTTTGTATGTAAGATCATGATCTCAGGAGAAATCTTTAATCTCATCAATTTATAGTGGTGTAGGTGGCACTATAACCATGCTTAGTTCATAGGAATCACAACTCGTAGTTATAGGCAGCTCTTAATCTAAGATATTGCAAGCCAGGTTCTCACATGATTTAAGGAAAGTAAGTGGTACTAATCATTTCTCTGCTGAAGAAACCAAAGCCATTGCTATTTAGTGTGTGTTTGGATGCCTCTAGAAGGTGGTGTATCCGCCATTTTAGTGTGTTTTTGGCTTTCTGCAACTTGAAAGAATGATGGATTGGATAACCATCCCTTACTCCAGATTCCATAATATGGATTTTTCCAGGTGCTTAGTTTAGTAACTGCTATTAAATGTGTATGAACAGCAAGATTGACCATTTTTCATCTCTACTAACTGCAAACTTTCAGCTGTCTGCTTTTTCCTGGTTCTATTATTTGCAATGATGATGCCTATCAAAAACATATTTTCAATATGGATGTCAATTGATATCTGAGCTTGCTAGAGAATCTCCATTGAAAGGGTAGCCATATGAATTCCACAGTAGCTTATTGTCAACTTATGGCAGAGAGAGCAGTAATGGACAGAGCCAGTCACACCAACATCATCTCGACGTTTTGAACACACTCCAGTCACTAAAGTCGACATTCCCGCAAATAAGCATTTCTCCAGCCATGAGCAGTTTACAGGGCTACTATGGCCTAAAACCAGAAGGTACAGAGATGGAAGTTTACAAAAATGGCGGAACTCATTATCTAGAAGACGAGCAGCTGACATCACCTGCTTCTGACCTACCCCCAAGACATCACCGGAGGACTAGAAGCTTAGCCAATGGTTTTCTAACAGAAAATGGGGAACTAGTTGAGGCTTTGCTGCCCGATGAAACGGGGCAAAGCCAATCCAAAAGACCAAACCAGAAGTCTGTTTGGAGAAGTCAGAAAGCAGATGCTGATCCAGGCACGCCGGAATTGCTGTTGAAGGATGATTGCAGCATGGGGTTCTCAGGAATAACAGGGAAGGGTCTAGCTCAAAGGCCCAAATCTGTGAGCCGAGCAACGGAAGCAGATTCTGATCGGTTTAATCCAATTCCTTTGGGAGATTCGTTCCTGTCCGATATCTTCACTGGATTCAGGAAATCATCGAGCACTTCAAACTTGCAAGACTCAGAAACCAATTCCTCCTCTATCTGGCCGACTTCAAAGTGGAACTTAAAACCCGATTTGCAGGCTTCAACTGCAGCCACCACAAGGTCAATGTTCGATGGATTGCCGAAGCCAATGGCTGTCCGAAGGAACAAAGCTGCTCTTGACTAGGTAATAGAGCCCCAGTGCAGATTTTTGGAAGCAAAAAAAAAAAGATATTCATTTTTTCTCTTCTGGTTTGAGGACTTGTGTCCTTTGGGATGAGAATTCTCAACCAGCACAGTGCACAGTTCTGTAAGACGGAAAAGAGGAGCGAATAAGGTGTGTGTGATGACAGCCCATGTGTTTTTTAGCTCAAAAACAGTGGCTGCCCATCCTAATGCAGTTCTGGGCTTGAGATTGGCTGCAAAGGTATGTTATTAACAGTTTCTTGGATGCTGTGGCTTCCACCTTACCCTTTTGATATTGTAGTTTATGTGTATTCTCCACTAGAAAATTCAAATGTTAATGAGAATTATCAACCAGCCCAACTCAAATCTCATCTGTTCTGATGGGCCTTGTGGGCCCCACGTGCTTTTCTTTTGCCTGGGAAGATGCATGCATGCAACCAAAACCCAGAAACTGTTGTTGCATGGTTCTGTAAATTTCCCCTTTTCTTGAAGGGTGGGCTTATTAATTGATTTGAAGAAAGGGCATTATATTGAGGGAAAAAAAGAAAAAGAAAAAATGAGGAGAATATTTTGGTGTTGTTTATTAGGCTTTTTTGCATTTATATGTATAAATTCACGAGGCTCAATATTTGAGGCGTCATGGTATATTTTTTGCAGTTTCAATTATGACAAGTGGACCTTTTTCGGTGGTCCAGATCGGTGATACCAGCCTCTAAATTCTCCCAGACTAGAAGATTAGCTGCTGACCTTTTGACCTCTATTTTTTATTTTTATTTTTATTTTTTGGTGGGATGTGGATGACTTGGCGTGGTACACGAGATTCGTTGTCCAGAGAATCTGGCTGAACCCAGGCCCACTTGTTAGAACTGAAAACCCGCACATACCGCTGCAGAAATCCATCTGCCGTGTCTTTTTTAACTCCTCATTTTCAGCAATCCCAATATGGGAGGAAGGACTGGAATACTTCCATCTAGCTATTATGTGCAAAACGGATCTGCCCCATATGCAGGCCTTGACAGTGGATGCGGATTTCCTGCAAAACGGATCTGCCCCATAGCTTCCCAGGGGAGAAACTTCCGGGAAAAGACTTTTAACAGGAGGAAATCCACAAACTGTATAAAATGTAACGTACAGTATTATCTCATGTGTTTTATTTGCAAAATGTACGCCATCCGTTCTGGTGAAAGTATATGGGTGGACCTGATCGATTCATAATCCTGCCACTTGTTTGTCCTGTAGAGAGATGGCTCTACAATGTTCCGGTTCGTCTGGCTCCATGATGGAAACTGTCAACAACTGGTGGTTTTATTTTCTTTTATCCTGCAATTTGGATCCACTGTTATCGAAGTTATTGAAGTTACATAGCCTTTTACTTACTTACCAACAGCAAATACACAATCCAGATCTTTCATCTCAGTGGATGATGGGTACATTCAGAATCATTCCGTTCAGGCCATTCTCCACTATTCGAATTTTACCAAATAGTGCCCGCTGAGGAATCGATATTTCCGGCTTGATCTTTTTTTATTACTACCGTTTATTATTATTATTATTATTATTTATTAATTTAATTATTTATTTAAAATCCAGAACTGTGGGGTCTACCTTGATACTGGTTTCTACCTTGATATCGAACCAACAGATGAAAACCAAATTTTATTATCAGGCAAACAAAAAATTATGGCAGGTACTATCATAAGGTGGGCCAATCCATAAAAAAAAATAATATAAACCACTCAAAACATCCAAATTCAAGTGTAGCCCATATGATGATTTGATTGGCCTGATTTTTTGTTTGTGCCATCACCATGGTCAGGTGCATGTATTGGATTGCTCAGATGTTATACACATAACAGGAGGGCCCCACAAGTCTCGATTTTCACTGCATTGAAAAACACAAAAAAAAAAGAAAAAAAAGAAGAGAAAAGGTGAGAGTATTTTTGTAATTTCATTCTTCAGAAAGCACCTTTCTGTAATTTCTAATCGTCCAGACGTCCATGCATTATTTGGTAAAATGTTGATTCTTTAGTAATTTTGCAGTAAAATCCATTTAAAGAAACATTTGTTGAATGGATGAATGTGTATGAAGATGAATATTTAATGGGTCATATTCAAATACAGAGTAAAAGGTCAGGATCGTCAATTGAGCATGATTATAAGATCATAGTTTCTATAGGGTAGTAATGAGAATGACACATGATTATAAGATCATAGCTTCTATAGGGTAGTAATGAGGACGCTAATGGTTCAGATCGAACTGAGGATGCAACATGGGAGTGAAAGGAGCCTGATCCAAGGGCTGAAGTCTGAAAACATCCTGATCGAACTCAGAATAATCAAAGATCTGAGAGTCTAATTGGGTTTCCCCCATCCACTGTGAGGTCCACCATATGAGCGTTTTTGGTCATTGGAAAGGACCCTGATCCAAGGGCTGAAGTCCAAACATATCCAATTGCAACACATCAGGATGAATTCTAGCAAGCCTCTGTTTCCCATGGTGTGGCCCACCTTAGTATTGGATCAGGCTATGTCTTTTTATGTACGGTGAACATTATATGGGGCTCACCTGATGGACGGAATGAATTTTACAAATACAACACCATGGACACCACAGCTCGTTGCTAGAGATTTGAGACCATTTCAAAACAGCTTTCTATCAAAAACACACAAAAAAGAAGAAGAAGAAGAAGAAGAATAACTAAAAATTAGATAAATGAAAAGACAAAAGGATACCATTACAGGGTTGGCCCATGAATTCCGTGTTCAAGAATGCATTCTAACCGCTCATCAACAGAAGCTCCGTTCCATAAGTGAGATAATCAGCAAAGATGGTTAAGTGACCAGTGCATTCTCAATGTCCTTCTTGAGCAGACCTGAGTTTTGTGGAACATATACTTAGTAAGGTTGATTTGCAGGAATCTTGTAAAGGGCAATCAACACTAGGGACTGAAGAGGGTGATTTGCAGCAAACCTGAGAATGCACAAGCATCTGTGATGGGGCTGTCCATCAGGTGGGTCCCACCATGACAATGAACTGGCTAAAAGCCATGCCAGTCCATTCATCAGGTGGGTAATGCATGTATGAGAAATGATGGATGAAAAAAAAGGGATGGCTAATGGTCTCATTGAACACATGCCTGCACCCCCCCTGAGTCGACATTGAGCTCTGGGTGTCTTCACGGTGCCTCCCATCCCACAATGCATAGTATGGATTCCACACACGCGTCACATTCACACATGTACAGCAGACCACTTCTACAATCTTTCATCTGAAATTCAGATTCTTGCTCCTCAAAAATCATGCACTTCTCCTGCTTCTGAACCTCTTGCTCCAACCATGAAAGTGTGGGCCGAAAAGGACTCAAACCCACTGTTGCAGAATCAGCTGCCACTGCATTCTGCCACCTAAACAAGCACAAATGCCATGGCAATTGATGTGACAAAAGATTGAAAAAGAAAATCACGTGCACACATATGAGAGACTAGGGCCAATGATTAGGCGCTCTGACCTTGAACATGCCTTTGCCCATACATCAGGCCAATTCCGCTCATCCAGTGGGCTGCACCTGTAAGAGGAAAATGAAAGTCAGGACGGAAATCACCAATGTCCTATATGTGACCTACCTGATGAGTGGACCAACCTAGATTTGGAATAGGAATCATTCTATGTTCAGCCTCACCTAGAAAAGGGCCTGGAATATTGCGCACCTCTGTGGCAAGCTTCAATCACCTCCCACAGATCACTACAACCATTGCCTGCTAAACCTTGTGAGTACTAACATGAGATGCATAAAGAAGGTTATTATTTTATAGGCTGCAGAACTGCCATGATCATACATTGCTCATTGGTACAATATCACACTCAAAGATTAAAAGTTCAACTAACACTGCAACAAACAGAAACCATTCATCATGCACATCCAATCGAGATGGGTAATATTATCTGCATTTGGGTGGCCTTAGATGCTCACTTGATTTTTTTTTTTTCCCACGCACGCATGGGTTCTCGAACCTATGACCTCAGAGATAAGACAAAATGTCTACTACTGAGCCAAGAGCAGAGATCCCCCACTTGAATTGAACTGCAACAATTTATAATTCAGTAAAAAATGAATGACCAAATGAGGGCAACCCAATTAATAATGGGAGATTTGTCCCCAAATTGCAATTCCATGCGTTTCACCTTGAAACGATGCTAATTGCAATTAGGGGTCCCAACCGCGCCCCCCCCCCCCCCCCCCACAGTCCTTTCTCTACTTTTTTCTTTCAAGCAATAAATATATTATTAAAATGGAATGCGGATTCTATTTAGTAAGGGCCTGTTTGGATGCTTTGAAAACTATGTGCAAATGGGCAGCTTGGGAGAAATACAAATTGAATAAAATACACAGGAATTGACATCATCTTCATTAACAATGTTTGGGAGATTTGCATGGAAAAGCTAAAATGGAAATGTACTCAAGGGGTTGTTGATTGGGGGCATTTGGATGCCCTGGATATTTCAATTACTCGGTATTGCAGTGTCTGATAATTGTAATTGCTAGCGATAATAATTTGTTCTTGAGGTCACCACCTGTAGAAGGGCGTTGTGATTCCCAGAAAGATAATGTGTAGTTTGCCGACATACGAGTTGGGAATCATATGTCATGCTGTTGAAGTGTCCACATGAACAAGGGTAGCCATTCTATCACCTGATCTACTACTCTCAAATATAAATTGTATATCATGCTATCAAACTGATGAGTGGATTAGATGACAGTGGCTAGGCATAATGAACAGCTTATATTAATCATACTACGGTATGATCATTGATCTAGAGTGTCCACCATCTACTTTCACTCTTGATACCCTATCCTGTAAAAAATATCTTTTATTGGAAGATCTTAACTTTGGGAAAGAGTGATTGAACAAAGACCAAGGCATGGGACGGATGTATCAGAAAATCAAATTGGTTTCATGCCAAGGAGGTCTATCATTGAAGCTATTTTGCTACTTAAATGATTCATGGAGAAATATAGGAAGAGGAGGAAGGATCTCCATATGGTCTTTGTTGACTTAGAGAAAGCTTATGATAGGGTCACTAGAGAGTTAATTTGGTGGGAGTTGGGAGAGAAAGGAGTTTCAAGAGAATATATTCACATGATTAAGGATATGTATGAGGGAGCAATAACAAATATGAGGACCACTAGTGCAGAGACACGTGGGTTCCAATTACTGTAGGCTTGCACTAGGGGTCGACATTGAGCGCATACCAGTTTGCATTAGTTATGGACAAGTTAACAAGACATTTCAAGAAGAGATCCCATGGCGTATGGTGTATGTAGGTGAGGGAGGGCATAAACATGAAGCTATTTATGGAGGGGTGCTTTAGAATCTAAAGGATTTAAAATTAGTTGGGAGTAAAACAGAATATATGGAGTGCAATTTTAGTAACAATGGGAGTGGGAATGAGGAAATAGTTAAGATTGCTGACCAGGAAGTTTCCCAAAATGATCATTTGTGAAATCTTGGGTTGATAATTCATGAGTGAAGAGAATGAGGAGGATGTTGCCCATAGAATTCAAGCGGGGTGGAAGAAATGAAATGTGCTTCTGGAGTTCTATGTGATCGTGACATACCACTCAAACATAAAGGAGAAGTTTATAAGATGGCTATAATACCAGCCATGCTTTATGGGACAGAATGTTGGGCAATCAAGGAACTACACGTTCATAGCAAGAGTGTAGCTCAAATGAGGATGTTGAGATGGATGAGTGGCAAGACAAAGAAGGATAGAATTAGAAATGAATGCATTTGAGGAAATTTAGGAGTAGCTAGCACCAATAGATCATCAGATGATGAAGGTAGACTTAGATGGTTGGTCATGTGCAACAGAGACCAACAATTGCACTGGTTAGGAGTGATTTGGTACAAGTTGAAGGCTTTGAAAGGGCACAGGGAAGGCCCAAACAGACATGAGTGGAGGTAGTAAGGAAAGACTTGATGACCAATGGTCTAATTGAAGTCATGGCCCTTGAAAGAGTGGAATGGCAGAAAAAGATTCATGTAACCAACCTGAAATAGTTGGGACGAGACTTAAGATGATGATGATCATAACCATCCATCAAGTAGTTAGTGAAATGGAAGCCCATCTTGATCATGCGATAAGCGGTCCGATCATTGCTCTAGACCATCCATCAGATGGTTTCACCCTTAATTGCCCATCACTCACACACACACACACACACACACACACACACCACACACACACACACACACACAAAAAAAAAAAAAAAAAAAAAATCATTTTTGTTGGATGATCTTAACCGTCCATTCAGTGGTTAGGGAAATAGATGGCCCATGTTGACCATATCACAAATGGTTCAATCATTGACCTAGTGTATCCATCACATGGGTCCCACCCTTGATTTCCATCCCTCTCAAAGACTCACTTCCGTTGGATGATCCTAACCACCCACTGTGCCCGGGAAAATGGATGATTGGTAAGAGAGGGAAATCCATTTGGAGATTATCCTTGTTGGCCGGGATTTGTTTCCCATGGATAGAAAGAAACAAGTGTTATTTTAAGATCTACAGTGGGCAGGTTTTTTCAATAGGGCGAAATTGAATGTAATGGAGTGGGCTCTAGCTTTAAGCGTTTTCGAAGAAAGTTCTCTTTTCCTGATTCTCGATCAGATATGTAATTCTTTTTTCTTCGGCTTCTTCATTTATTAATAAATTTATCCTCTCAAAAAAGAAAAAAAGAAAAAGAAAAAAGAGGGTTTCATAATTGAACAAGACCATCCATAAACTCCCACCCTTGATTGCCCATCCCTCTCAGAAAATCACTTTGGTTGAATGATCCTAATCTTCTAGTCAATGCCTAGGGAAATTGACAATCCGCATTGACCATGCTACAAATGTTCTAATCATTAATCTATCACATCCATAATGTGGATACCACCATTGATTGTCCATCCCTCTCGAAAAATCACTTCAGTTAGATGATCTTAACCTCCATTCAATGCCCAGGAAAATGAACAATACATATTTATCATACTAAAATGCTCTGACCACTGATCTAGACATCCGTCATGTGGTCCCACCTTTGATTACCCGTTCTTCTCAAAAGATCACTTTGACAGGTGATCCTAGACTTCCAATCAATGGCAAGGAAAAATTGACAGTCCACATTGACCATCCTATAAATGGTGTCATCACTGATTTAGATCCTCTATGTAGGTCCCACACCTTTAATTGCACATCCCTCTCAAAAAATCACTTTGGTACTATCGTATGGTAAGATTTGTAGGGTCATTGGTAGGTATTGGAGTGAAATTCCATCATTTTCTTTCGAAATCAAAGGTGTCCATTTTTTGGATATTTTGATGACCGGTGAACAATTAATTATTGAGATTCCAATGCCCATCATCCTCCAAACGTTGGAGTTGTGAGGGTAGCCGGTATTATAATACCAGGGCATTTGAATTTCCCTAATCCAGTGACCCCTATATAATGCAGGGGCATTTTCACACTGGGCTCGAGTAGAGTCGTTTGTGGGATGTAGGGGCACACTCGGGGTGGGTGACCCATGTGATTTGGGGCCCATGGGGGAGGTCTCGTGTTCGAGACTCCTCACCAGGGGTGATTAATGCGCATTTCACACCGGCTCGAGTGGCGGGGACACACTCAGGGTGGGCGGCCCATATGATTTGGGGCCCATGAAGGGGGTTCGGCCGAGGTCCTAACCCATGAGATGTGAGGCCTGGGCTATGAGATAAAGGGATTAATTCGTCATACTCTACCAGTTCGAGCTTTTAGAGCAAGTGGTTAATTGTCCTGCATCAAATTGGTATCAAAGTGGGAGGTCTCGTGTTCGAGACTCCTCACCGGGGGTGATTAATGCAGGGGCATTTTCACACTGGGCTCGAGTGCGGTCGCCTGTGGGATGCAGGGGCACACTCGGGGTGGGTGACCCATGTAATTTGAGGCCCACAGGTGAGGTCTTGTGTTCGAGACTCCTCACCAAGGGTGATTAATGCGCATTTCACACCGGGCTCGAGTGGGGTAGCCCGTGGGATGCGGGGACACACTCGGGATGGGCGGCCCATGTGATTTGGGGCCCACGAAGGGGGGTTCGGCCGAGGTCCTAACCCATGTGATGTGGGGCCTGGGCTATGAGATAAAGGGATTAATTCGCCATACTCTACCAGTTCGAGCTTTTAGAGCAAGTGGTTAATTGTCCTACATCACTAAATCATTTCTTTTTTCAAAAAGAGTAATATGGCTTGTCAAGAAGAAACAATGTTAGAGGTACTGGGCTTGCTTCTAGGGATGGAAATGGAAAACAATGTATTAAGTTTTAAATGGAAATGTCAGCATTGAAAAATAAAGAAGATGAAATGGAAATGAGAATGCAATCCATTTATGTGGAAAGGAAGAATTCATAGAACTCCGAAACACTAGAAATACATTGTTTCATGTAAATAAATTTCATCGGTAGCACCCGAGTGGGTCCCAAGGAAATCGATAAGAACCAGTTACAATCATGGAATGCCTGGCCAAACCACTCTTAGCCAGGTCATCCACCACAACATTAGCTTCACTAGGGACTAAATTAAAGGAAATAGAGAGTGGTTCCCTCCGATTTCATTGAAACAAAAGAAAAGCTTCTAAGGAACCTCAGAGGAGAGAATAATTAATTGACTGAATTGAAGTTCAGTTCAATTAAGCATCCAAATACGCCATTGTTAATTGAGAAACAACAACCATTTCTACTTATGTGAGGGCATGACCTGGGTCCGAGTGAGGCCTCAAAGAAAGTACTTACCGCCTGTTTCAAGATTGTACCTCTTGGAAGAAATAGCTAAATAGTTGCAAAATGCCTTAGTGACATTGACGACATTTTATGGAGTTCCTGGACTATAAGTAGAGATGCAAAATAACATGAAGGAAACTAGTCAAAAGTTTTGGTGAGATCACTTACTAGAGAGTGCCCTGACATGCTTAGCATAACAGCCAATGCCCATCCATGAGCTAACATTTTGTCATAATCTCACACCAATTGTTGACAACTGGAGTTATTTTGAAGCACATTTTTCTTGAGTAAAATTTTCCAATATTTTGTCACCCTAGTTCTTGCACTCTTTTATTTATTTATTTTTATTTTTTAATGAATCATAACACTACATTAGAAACTAGAAATATAAATTAGGAAAGTGGGAGAGTGTTCTCAATACAGAGGACAGATCTACCTACACCCTCCTTTTGCTAAGGTGTTGGCAAATGTTGTGGGTTCTACTCCTACATACCAGATGGAATGTGAAGCTTATCAACTAATTCACTGTTCTCATAAGAAAACAGAGCCTCCATGGTTCAGAAGGCTTACTTGATGATCAGGAGAAACCCTCAACCACCTGTGATCGTGGCCTTCGCTTCCATGTCTCATACAGGTCACACCCAGTGTTCAAAGTATCGGTATCACTACAAGTTGCGTTGGCCAGGGATATGGAAACAATATCAATATCGCCGATAATATTGCTGATAACTGGAAATGCGGGGAAACATGGGAAAAACGGTGGAATTTTCAGCGAAACTTCATGAGATGTTAAAATGTACATATTTGCATATTTAGAAATAAAATTTTAAAAAATTGCAAAAAGAATGCATATATAACAAGTTTCCATTTAATGGGGCCTTCAAAGCATGTGTTGTTGTAAGAAATCAGTCCAACCATCCCATCCGGCCTATTTAACCATCCAACCTTCCATCTAAACATTCATCGATATTACAAAGTATCAACAACACATGATATTTACCAAGAAATCATCAGCAATTGGAAAGGAAACGAAAGATTGTGGTCTCAATATCGCACATGTTGTGATATCGATAATATGGAGTTATTATCAATATTATCTATGACAAATTGAACACTAAATACAACCATGTGCCCATGAGAAAAAATTTGAAATATATTTTTTTTCTAATTAACTAAAATTTGATGATATCAATATGTTGGCGATATTATTGAAATATTGTCGATACACTTATGATACAAGCATTACCTAGAATTTACATAGTCGAAAATATTGGTGATACATTGGCAATACAAGCGACACCTATAATTTACATAGTTGAAAATATTGATGATTACATTAACAATATTGATACGTTGGTGATACTTAGCGTACATTGCTAATACCTGGAATTTCTAATACTACCAGCATTATCGGTATCGCTATTAGTGTTATCGGTATCGCTACCAGTGTTATCGGTATTGCAGACTGGAGATAAAGATAATATCGAAGATATTTCAAACGCTGCTTACACCACCCAGACTACCCATAAAATGCCATTCAAATATTACCATTATCATTGCTAACAACTTCAGCAACCCGGGAAGGTTCTGGCTTCATGATCAATGAAATTCCCGAATTTTATTTCCAAGATCCTGTAGTGACTACTTCAACCTCTCCCTTACACCACCCTTCTTGAAATTGCTTTCAACACGTCTTCCCATCTGTCATTAGATTCCAATCCAACAACCATGCAGCTTCTTTCCCATTAGAGCCCACTTGAAGCTGCAAAGTTATCAAAATCCTACTATTTCTCTCTCCATATTCCCCATAGGATCACAAATGGCATAGTTCTCCATAAAAACTTTCCACTCTCATGAAAAGGCCCCCTAAACTTTTGGTAAGCTAAAAAAGCTAATATTGGAACACCCATGCTATCCTAGGCGATGTTGTGTCAGATACAGGAAATAAACTCGAACTGTAAGAAATCAATGTAGATATGGAACCTCACACCTATTAGGATCAATGTTTTAAATATCGACAATATCAGCCGATATATCCCACGATATATCTTGTATCCCACCTGTGCGATACGAAATGCACAGGTAGTGCCGATATATCCCACATGTTCGATCTGATGAGCATTTTCAATTTATGGTCCTTTTTTTTTTTGTTGAAATTATGTTAAATCAATGTCAAACAGTTACAAATCCATTGGTTCTTCACGTTTTGCATGAAAAATCATAGAGTTGGAGCTTTGATTTTGATATCCATTGGTTCTTCATGTTTTCCATGTTTTTTTTTTTTTTTCGAAATTTTCCTTTAACTAGCTACCAATTGAGACTAATTTCAAAGTATTCAGGAGTATTTGATGAAATGATAATCACATACACTCTAATTTCAAAATTTGAGTGTAGGTGGTCTGATTTGGGAAAACTTGGGGTAATTTCAAAATTTCCCCAATTTCTCCGAAATTGCTTGCAATGTTGCACTCCAAACATGAAATCAAGCATGTATGAGGGCTGATCTACTGATTTGTTAAGTCCTTGTCAATTTTTGAAAAATAAATATCATTTTTAATTAAAAATATTAAAATATTATTTATTTATTTTTTCGAAATTTCCCTTCAACCAGCTGTCAATTGAGACCAATTTCGAAATATTTGGGAGTGTTTGATGAAATGATCATCACACATACTCTAAATGTTATGCATTCAATTTGAATATAGTGCATTAGTTCAATCAGACAACACATAGCTTAGGACCCTACACAAAGGAAACCTATTATGTGCACTTCTTTTTTGAGATGTTATGATTTAAAAGTGTGTACTAAGGTCTTTTTTAACAATACCTGAAGTTTCATTGAAAAATTCAACCATTTTCCTAATGTTTCCCCATGTTTCCCAAAAGGTGCGATAAATTACCCGATACAAACTATATATCCCGTGCGATAACCGATACATATTTGTATCCCAAGGATGGGACACGTAACGCGATACCAATATTTCGAACATTGGTTAGGATGATTGCAAAAGAAGAACAAGATTGTCGATGAATCTGAATTCCTACAGGAGTGAGGCGCGGACAAAGTCGTTGTTTTTGAGATAGTTCGCACCCCTAGATTGATCCAACCGGTGCAGTAAGCCCTCAACAAGCTATCTTACAACACCCAAATGTACGGATTCCTTCGGCATGCACAAACTAGTGGAAACGCCAACACCAAAATACCAAAAAATACTCAATCTGCCCATAAGCAAATGGAATTTTTTTTTTTTCTTTGTGAGAGAGATAGTTGTTGTTTTCTGTGTCAAAGAACCAAGGCCCCTTCCACAGACAAAGGATATGGACTATTTCCAGAACGGTCACATGTTTTTAACCGTTGTGGTGAGTTTGGAGTAATGAGACACATTTCCTCAATGGAAACAGTATGATAAAAGTTGACCATTACAATGGTCAGAAATGTACAAATGTTAAAGAATGTTTTTTGTTTAAATAAAAAAAATAAAAATTATTTAGGGGCAAAGAAAGTGATGCAAAATTGAGCCCATTAAGACTCCTGGAAGGGACCTGATCAAGCCAAATGGGGGGGCAAATCCCCTGCTAGGTTAACTTGTTTCTAGGACAGTTTTCCTCACAGGGTGGCCTTATGAGTGTGTATGGGGTAGAGTATAAGGGAACACATTTACAATACACTAAAGGATGAAAACAATGTTTAGTTTTGTTTTATTTTTATTTTCTTTTCTTCAAGTTGTATTATTTTATTTTATGTGAAATACATCCAATAATCCCCCACTTATTTCAAAACAAAATAAAATTTGGGCATAACGAAGCGCTACTGTGCATAAATGGAGGTGACGAATTATGTTGAACCTACCTTAATAAAACATATTTAAGCTACAAGAAATTACTGAACTAGGTCATAAACTAAATCTCTTTAATGTAGACCATACACGAAACGCATATGGTAGTTGAGAATTTAGAAAGGTATTCAGAGCTACACGTTACCGCCATGTGCAATATCCCTATTTCATGAATGCTCTAGAGAATTGACCCAATTCTCATAGAAAGCGACCCCACTTCCACACTCATATAAGTGAGTTAATCAACAGTGTCTCTATAACAACTATCACCCACCTTGTAGTCTATATAACTCATTAAGGGATAAAGCCAACCTTAACCTGTTAAAGAGAATAGCATTACTTAAATCATACAGAGGGACTAGGAGAAATGATTTCTAAATTTATGTAATACATTTTAATCAGGAATCACATGAAACTTATTATTATTATTATTTTCCATTGAATCTAATTCTTAGGATCTCCGGCCCTCGAGTTGAGTTATTATTTTCAATGATTTATTTTTTTATGGGCTTAAGTCACATCTCTGTTGATGTTTTTCAGATTTTTTCCTTAGTGAGGCATTTAGTTAAAGGATTCACTATATTCTTCGAATGGATACTTCTCCGCATCTAAAGGGTTGCATCAAGGGGATCCTTTTTCCCCATACTTGTTTGTAGTGGTGATAGAGGCTTTCAACAAAATGATTTATAGAGGAGCAGTGTTGGGTCTACTAAGAGGATTTAGAGTCGACAATTCGGAATTTCAGATCACTCATTTACAGTATGCGGATGATACATTTCTATTGTGTGAGGCTAAGGAATCAAATGGTGGACAACCTTCAAATGAAAATGATGCAAGACACATGATTTAATGCTAGCATACAACATGGAGATTATGAAAGAGTCCATAAAGTAATTCAATTAACAAAAGATGTTAACCTACCACGTAATTAAGAGTAAATAATAGGAAATAAAATATGATTTGAGCTAAATCGCATGCCCCTATGCTAAGAAATCACATAAATCAATTAAAATTAGGCCCAATAGAAGGATAGAACTTCCAATTCAGCATAGGCACGTTCCACGCTCAAGGGACTGACTTGTAGGTTCTATGATTAGGGTTAGGAAGGGAAAATGCTGAAATTTGGAAAATTAGGGTTCATGAAAATTAGGAATTTTGGAATTAGGGTTTTGTATAATTTGGGGAAAAAATGAAATTGGGTGAATTGGTTAAGGGGATCGACAAATTTAGGTATTGGTAGAGGGGAATTAAAGTTTTGGATAGGAAGGGAAGAAGAGATGAAGTTTTTGGAAAAATACCTCTTTTGGATAGAAAGGAAGAGAGAATGAAGATGATAGATGGAAGCCCCGCACCTTCGTTGAATGGGGAATGGAATCGCACTACACCCAAGCTCCAAATCATATGGAGTATTCTTCAAATCACATGGAGAAGAGAAAACACAGTTTTTTTTTTTTTCAAAATAATGGCATTAGGGCTCCACACACCCCATTTTCTCTTTTATAGTATCAGAAAAGACCTTTTACAAAAAGGAGCTCTCAAATAAGATTCTCAACATAACGACGCTTAGTAAATTAAAAGTTGTTCCTAACTGCCTAATGTCAACGCAAATATAAGTTATACAAAAAATAACGAAGCATGCAAATAACCGAAACAACTAAACTATTTCAAGGCTTATGGGGGTCCACGGTCAATATGTTTGACGATGATGATCCAACGGTCCGATCATCGTGTCCATCAAGCTCCTATATGTAGCCCACATGCATCTTCGCAGTGCGGGGTCTTCAAAGGCGCACGAATATGCACGTGGGGTCTTCAACGTGGTTAGGAATGTGAATTCGGTCAAGTGAGTCCTATGTAATGGTCGTCTAGCCATATGAAGATTAGCTCAACCCTCCTCTGGTATGGTGCTTGGATGTCCTCATCAATTTCTTCTCGACTGAGGAGATTTGCCTCTGGCGAAATAAAGCTTGGTGATGCTCGAGGAGATCCAGGTCTTGTTGTTGAAGCTCTACCTCTGTGATTCACGTACTGTCTGACTTTGGTCTGCTCTTCCACTTGACAATGTACTCCTAGTAACCTCAATGTCGTGTGAAAATGGCTTTTTTTTTTTTTTAATCTAAGATATCCTCTATCTCCTCTCTTCTCGTAAGTATGGATTGTACGGGTGGTAAAGGTTGAGAAGAGGGGCCAGGTAATGGCCATGGATTATGGGATAGGTCAGGGGCATCATCATCAAAATTCATATGAGGGCTAAGGGAAGGTCCATGAAATAGTACAAGATCTTCCACATTATGTGTGGAATTGATAACCATGTTAGGTAGAAGATCTATCAAATAAGCATTTAGACCCAGTCTGTTCAACATTTTATATGGTCCAATGTTACAGGCTTGTAATTTTTTTTATGGTTCCCTGTGGAAACCTTTTTGGACGTATTCTAATCATGACTTCATCACCCATAACAAACTCTTTAAACCTATGATGTGAGTCAACAATCATTTTGTATGTTTCATTACATATATTAATTCTTTTTCTAATCTTCACATGTAAGTCATGCATATGTCATGTAGATGCATGTGCAGACTCTAAAGGCCTATGGAACATTGACATGGGTATGCAATCTATATGGGTCCTAGGCTCATCTACTTTCCTTTCTAGATACATTTCCTCCCCAAGACTCATTTAATCATGATGAAGGTTTGGTAGAGTCAACGCGTGAATGTCCCGCACGGGTGTAAGCTCATCCGGTGTGTCCTCTGGAATAACAACATTAGATTCCTCCAATACCGGACTCACCTCATGTGGTAACTCTACACTACCCTTGGATGTAACCTCAGGTGGCATTTTCATAATAACCTTAGGTGTGACCTCACTTGCCATGTGGGCATACAATGTCAAATCAATTTTAGCATATCTTTCAGACTCATTGGCATTAACTATAGGAAGAGACTCGAGCTGGAGTTTCGTCGCATCTTCAGGACCACGTTTCTTAACGTCCTCCTTTTCCGGGGTGCTTTTAGGCGAGAGAGGCTTTAAGATAATCATTTTGCCTTCATACAGAAACGGATATGTATTCGAGCGACCGAATAATGTTGCGTCTCGGTCATACAACCAAGGCCTGCCCAAAATGATATGGCCTATATCCATAGGCATAACATCACACCATAGGGTGTCCGTATAGGAATTGAACTGGATGGGAATGGGACAACGATGAGAAACCGAAATCGAAGATGCATCAACCCATGAGACTTAATAGGACTGAGGGTGAGGAATGACTAGCATACTTAAGCGGTCCACGGTGCTAACAGAGATCACATTGATACAACTGTCACTATCAATGATCACCTTGCAGTTTTTACCACCACACTTAGTATAAGTGTGGAAAATTGAATTCATGCGCCAATCATCACTTTCTACAATCTGGATTAAGGCGCGGCTAACAATTGCATGTGGCACAATCTTAGCTCCTTCAATTTGATCCCCGACTTATGATTGGACATCTTCCTTAGTGTCAGGGTTCGCCTGAAGGGAGGCTTCAAACTAATTGACACATGCATTGGTTACGGTCAATTAAGTCACGGTGGTCCTATTGTGTGTTTCAATGGTCATCAGGCGATTGTTGATAGCGTTAAGGGCCTCAATAATTTGTTCTAGATTCATAGTGGGATGTAGGCCAAAATCACGTCTAGAACAAGTGGGCATACACAAGGTAACCCTTAGGGGAAAACGTAAACCTAGGGTAATGTTATGACAGAGACAAAACCAACCTAGAAATCAAGTTGGACACATTAGAGACACTAATCTGAAAATTCAGCAAGCTTTTAACCTAAAATACTACCCTGAAAGTTCGGCAGAATGGCAATCAGAGAGTACCAAGCTAAAAATTAAGCAAGAGTTTAATATGAAAACTACAAACTGAAAATTCAGCAAGGTGACAACTTGAGATTACTATGTTGAAAATTCAGCAATGGTAACGTGGAGAATGCAAGCTGAAAATTCAGCAATGGGACCTTCCAAACTAAGAACAAAATTCAGCAAGATGAACATAAATTCCATCTGTAATGTATGTTCTAACAACCCTAGATGTAAATTCTACCCTAAATATGACTCTTATCCTAAGTGCAACATGAAAATCCTATGCTAAACGTATGGCTATAGTACCAAATTTGATGCAGGACACATGATTTAATCCTAGTATGTAACATGGAGATTATGAAAGAGTCTATAAAGTAATTCAATTAACAAAAGATGCTAACCCACCATGTAATTAAGAGTAAATGATAGGAAATAAAATCTGATTTAACCAGCATTCGAAATATCGGTATCATGTTACGTATCGCACCTTTGTGATACATATACGTATTGGTTATTACATGGGATATATCGGTTGTATCGCGTAATGTATCGTTGTTGTTGGAAACATGGGGAAATTGGTTGATTTTTCAATGAAACTTCAGTGATTGTTAAAAAACACATTAACACACACTTATAAATCAAAACATTACAAAAAATAAGTGCACATAATAGGTTTTCTTTGTATGGGATCCTAATTATGTGTTGTTTAACTGAATTGATGCAAGTAAATTCAAAGTTCATTCATATAATTTATAAATATAAGAAGACGTGTGGAAACACAAGCAATACATTCAAAAGCAAAAGAAGAATCACTAGATTAGTTTACATACATGTTCGATTTTATGTTTGGACACAAGGATTGCAACTGATTTGCGAGCAAGTGGGAAATTTTGATTTTTTCAACTTTCTGCAACTCAGCCCATCTTCTCCAAATCTCAAAATTGAAGCTCCCAATCCATGTTTTTTCATGCAAAACATGAAAAACCGCGTATTTGTAACAATTTTACGCTGATTTAACATGATTTACAGAAAAAAAAAAGGATCGAAAATGCTCACTGAATAGAACATGTGAGATATATCGAGCGGGCGGCCCATGTGATTTGGGGCCCACGAGGGGGGTTCGGCCGAGGTCCTTACCCATGAGATGTAGGGCCTGGGCTATGAGATAAAGGGATTAATTTGCCATACTTTAACAGTTCGAGCTTTTAGAGCAAGTGGTTAATTGTCTTGCATCAAATTGGTATCAAAGAGGGAGGTCTTGTATTCGAGACTCCTCACCTGGGGTGATTAATGCAGGGGCATTTTCACACCGAACTCGAGTGGGGTAGCCTGTGGGATGCGGGGACACACTTGGGGTGGGTGACCCATGTGATTTGGGGCCCACGTGGGAGGTCTCGTGTTCGAGACTCCTCACTGAGGGTGATTAATGCAGGGGCATTTCACACCGGGATCGAGTGGGGTAGCCTGTGGGATGTGGGGACACACTTGGGGTGGGTGACCCATGTGATTTGGGGCCCACGAGCCCTCGAGGAGGGTTCGGCCGAGGTCCTAACCCATGAGATGTGGGGCCTGGGCTATAAGATAAAGGGATTAATTCGCCATACTCTAACAGTTTGAGCTTTTAGAGCAAGTGGTTAATTGTCCTGCATCAAATTGGTATAAGAGCAGAAGCTCTCATGTTCGAGACTCTTCATCGGGGGTGATTAATGCAGGGGCATTTTCACACCAGGTTCGAGTGGGGTTGCCTGAGGGGACGCGGATTGCGTCCTACCCCCGCCCGGACAGTAATCTGTCTGGGCAAGGCTCTGTGAGGCCCACCGTGATGTAAGTATGTTATCCACACCGTTAATAATTTTTATACGGTCACTTTAAGTTATGATACAAAAATAGAGGTAGTTTCAGACCTTAAGTAGACCACAAAGTGGGGATTGAACGTCCACCATTTAAAGCTTCTTGGGAGCTGGAGAAGTGTCAGATCAAGCTGAAATTTGTGTTTTCATTTCATCCAAGTCTGCATGACCTTATTAATAGGTTGGGTGGTAAAAAAACATCATAGTGGCCCTTAGAAAGGTTTCAACGGTGGGTTTCATTATCACTGCATCTTCCTTTGATGTTATCCACTGGAGTTGGGTAACTGCTTAATTTTTTTGTATCATATCTTAAAATAACTTTATAAAAATTATTAACGGTGTGGATAACATACTTACATCACGGTGGAGCTCGCAGAGCCCTGCCCGGACAGATTACCGTCCGGGCGAGGGTAGGACGCAATCTGCGTCCTGCCTGTGGGATGCAGGGGCACACTCGGGTTGGGTGGCCCGTGTGAGGCGGGTGGCTCATGTGAGGCGATACACATGTGATTTGGGGCCCACGAGGGGGTTTCGGCTGAGGTCCTAACCCATGAGATGTAGGGCCTGGGCTATGAGATAAAGGGATTAATTCTTCATGCTCTATCAGTTTGAGCTTTTAGATAAAGTGGTTAATTGTCCTGCACCATAAAATTTATTAGAGACGCTCCCTATTTTTCTGGTGAAAAGGAGGAGCACCATTCTATGGTTCTTCTGGTCCTTGTCGTTAAGTCTAATAAAATGTCGTTTGTTCCTTCCAAACTCGATAATGCTAGAGATGAGTTTGCTACTGATTCTACCAAGTCTAACTTGAAGGTATATGGAATGTTTGAAATTCTATTCTTTCTCAGGACACCATGAAATATGCTTCTTTGGCTTCAAGTACCGATAGTGTTCCTACTCATTTGTCTATTCATGTCGATCCATATTTAGACGACCCTTCCTCCGATTTATTGTTATTAGAAAAGTAAAGAGACAATGCAGCTCTCATCCCATTCAACGCTTTCTTTCCTATCATTCTTTGTCTCCTTAGTGTAAGTTCCTTGTTTATGCTCTTGCAAGTTCTTCTTTCATCATTCCTAAAAATCTTACGGATGCTCTTATTTCTCCTCAGTGGTGACAAGCTATGGAGGAGGAGGTGGTAACTCTCTTGAAAAGAATCATACATGGGAGATGGTTGTGTTACCAGTTGGGAAGAATCTTGTGGGTTGTTGTTGGGTGTATGCACTCAAGTACAACCTTGATGGAAGTATAACTTGACATAAAGCTCGCCTTGTTGCTAGAGGCTTTACACAAACTTTCAGTGATGATTATTGTGAGACATTTGCTCTTGTTGCTATGATGAACTCTGTTTAGATGATAATTTCTCTTGTTGGCAATTTCCATTGGCTCCTACATTAACTAGATATTAAAAATGTATTTTTGAATGATGATTTGACTAAGGAGATATATATGCTTCCTCCTGGATTTACTCGAAATGGGGAGGAGCAAAAGGTATGTCGTCTGAAGAAGGCAATATATGGTTTGAAGCAAGCTCCTCGAGTATAGTTTGATAAGTTTAGTGGGGCCTTGATTCGTATTGGATTTTCTCGTATTCATTCTAATCATTTTGTATTTGTTAAGAGGTATATGAAGGGGAACATTATTGTGAGTATCTATGTAGATGATATTCTTATTACAGGTGATGATGCTAATGCCATTTTTTAGTTGAATTAATCCCTTTATCTCAATAGCCCGGGCCCAACATCCCATGGGTTAGGACCTCGGTCAAACCCCCTTGTGGGCCCCAAATCACATGGGTACCACCTCACACGAGCCACCCGCCTCACATAGGTGGGGCCCACCTCACACGGGCCGCCCACCCTAAGTGTGCCCCTGCATCCCACGGGCAACCCCACTCAAGCCCGGTGTGAAAATGCCCCTGCATTATTTTACATCCATAGAAACATAACTTTTTACTAACTGGATGAAAACATTTATACATCTTTTGTGAAGACGAATATCCCAAGAAAATACATTTGACAACTCGATTTGACAATTTATTTCTAAGATGATCGGTATTACAGACATAACATACACACCTAGAGACCCGCAATAGAATTTCAGGAATTGGATAAAAGGCCGAAAAATATTGGACAAGTGACTCTAGTAAGAACCTTCGTAAGAAGATGATTAATCAGATAGCAGGTAGCCTTTAACCAAAAAGATTTATGAACAAACATACCAACGAGGAGAGCACGAGTGACTTCTAAAAGATGTCTATTTTTCTTGTTAGTGGTTCCATTTTGTTGTGAGGTATATGCACATACAATCTAAGAATTAATACCATGTTTCTGAAGATAAGATAACATAGTATGTGAAAAATACTCTTTGGCATCATTTGTACGAAAAGTTCCAATATTCACATTAAATTGACTTTTGACCCAACTATGAAACACTTTGAAAATAGAGCTAACTTCATCTCTAGTTTTTATCAAAATAAATCCATGTCATACGAGATGCATCATCAATAAACGAGACTAAAGTATTTAAATCTATTAGAAATAATTGGAATTGGACCCCATACATCTTAATGAACTAAAGAAAAATTCTACTGGATCGTTTCTCTACAGGAGGATTAACAGACTTATGGTGTTTGGCTAAGACACAAGCCTTACACTTTAACATTTTTTACATCATTAGACTCAACTAACATGAACAATAAAGATTGTAAGACTAGACTCAAGGGATGACCAAACTTACAATGCCAAATGTAAATGTATTCCTTCTTGACACTAAGACACTAATATGACTGAAGTATTTAAACAAAAAAAATATATAAACCGTCATTCTCATGTCCACGACCAAGTAGCATCTTCGTCTTCGGATCCTAGAAAACACAACGATCAGGATAAAAAGTCAAACTACAATTCAGCTCCTTTGTAACCTTATAATTGATAGTAAATTAGATGTAATATTAGGACCCAATAAGACAGATGACAAGGAGAAAGACGGAGAAACAAATATAGTACCCTCACTCCCAATAGGTGTGAGGGTACCATCTGCTAATTTCACACAGCCTAAATTTGGATTAGGAGTAAACATGTGTCTGTCATATGATCAATAGCTCCCAAATCCATAATCCAATGACTTGAAGTAGTAGTATGAAAGACAATATATGTGTTACTTGTCTGGGCCAAGTAGATAATGAGGCCTTTGTAACGCCCTGAAAATCGAAGGTCGAGCATAAGCTCCACTCCCGAGTTCCAACGCATCACTTATGCAACATAGAAAATGATGATTAAATGTTGTTCGTATTAGTGTATGAAACATGAATGAGATTATACCAAAACAACATATCATACTCCAGAGACAAGTGAAAGGGCAAGCAGAAGACTGTGATAGATATATAAAATATATAAACTGTGGTAAGTCTCCAGAGTATGATAATGTTACCAGGTTAAATCATTTCAGGTGCAATTCCAAAATATACAAAAGGTGTAATGTCATCTAGTCAACATCTCAGAAATCTCCGTCGATCAGGACACCGCTCACATGAACCCGCCTGAAAACTGCATGTAAGAGAATGCCTCCTCTTCATCCTCGAAGTCCAGCTCCGCCTCGTAGGCATCGCCACCACCTGCAACTAAGACAGGGTCTGGTTGGTGTGTACAACACCGTCCCGTAACGTAGGAGTGAGTGATCAACTCAGTGGAACAATAAAGCAAATGTTAACATGTTATCAATTCAGTCAAGTAGTAATGATAAAACAATACAATCAAACATCCCTAAGTACTCTGATTAATGCAGGAATGGTATGTATAAATGATGCATGCCCTCGCCTGCACTCCCTCTGCGATCTTCATCTAACGGTCGCGTATGTCAGTTACTTCCTCAGTGCTCTACCCAACGCCAAACGGCACATGCAACGCGGTGCATGTGCGTGTTACCAAGTTCTTATTAGTCCTTTTCATACAGCAGGATTGGGAAACTAAGGTACCTCCCTTATATCATTTCCCAAACTATGATCCATTCTAGGGTCGTCAGTCCTAGTAAATCCCATACGATGTTGCGGTTCTAAGTCACTGCAAAGGGCTCGTCACCTCGATGCAGTGTAGGCCTAGTTATACTCTAGTTGCTATGAAAAGGCTCGTCGCCTCTCCGCAGGGTCGGAGTATGCTCGAGGTCACTACAAAGGGCTCGTCACCTTATCAGTGTAGGCCGACAGCTCGAATACAGTGTCCCATACTACCGTATTCGGCTCACGAGTCTGGGTTGCTCACTGGTCACTACGGGGAGGCTCGTCGCCCCAGCGTAGGACGACAGCTTGACCACGGTGTCCCATACCACCATGTCCGGCTCATGAGTCTTAGCGGATCGAGGTACCATGATTACTAGGGTTTTCCAATGGTGAGTTTGGTACCTTAGGTTCAAGCAAGAGCGTCCATACATGGTGAACATACATCGGGCCAATCGGGTTATTTGACGGGCTCGACTAGCACGAGTGCACATCGAGCTGATCGACATGAAGCGCATAAGCACTCCGTGTGGCCTAACCACTGTCGTCAATCGATATACGACTCGGATTCATCAGACGCGTCTCATGTGGCGGGACAAAGTCAGCCACTACTTCGAGGCCTATTACCGATTGCCTAGACTATGTAATAGCTCTATACACATTCAATTACAACGATCTAGCATATGAGATACTTAAGCAGTAGTGGAGCAATGATTCGAATCATGCAATCAGTTGAGCATGTTATGAAGTACAACATAAACATGAATCCACACTTATGCATTTCTAGGTAAAAGCAATGAATATGAAACAAGGCATATGGAGGAAATCGTACACATCATTAGAGTGGCTGAGAATCCTATCTCAACACCCATTTAAAGAATAGTTTATAAGTATTTATTCATACAGACATATTTACAAACACTTAGCATACACATTATATCATACATGGTATGTATTGGTTAGCATATGTATTAGGGCAAGTCCTTTCGTCAAAGGATTACCGCCTACACAACAATCGCATAGCCATGATAGTTAGTCATGGCGTACACTAACCCAAGGTTTATACTCATTTAGTCTTTTGCTCAAACACTTAGGCTACACATTGTAACATACACGACGTATGTTAATATAACATGTATTAGGCTAATCCGTTCACCGAGAAGTTGATACACATGCATCTAGCATACATAGACAGCAATTAATCATGGCAAGCACAAATCCGAATTTCATACGTATACGGTATTTTCTACAAATACGAGGAATACAGTATATTCAACCTAGTTAACGTATAACTGAAAAACGAAACGGACATCACTTTATGCATGTGAAATAGCGTCCACGTCAGTAATATATCATTAACCGACATTGAAAGCCTTGAAAACCATAACCTATACGTTTATAGTCCGCACCTTACGCCGATAAACCTGTATCGAACTCAGTTTGTATACCGAGTCGTTGTCTACGGCAGAACGGCAACCTAAATCATAAAATAGGTTAGCTATTTCATCACTTACGCCATTTGGAACTCTAGAACGGATTAGGGTTAGGTTTTCTTACCTAAGAACAAAGTCAGAATCGCCGGAATAGCGATTTGATAGTGATGGATAGGCATGCAGGATGGCAGAGATCGAATCCCAGGAGTGACTCCAACTTCTCTCTCACTTTTTCTCTTCTCTCTCCTAGGGTTTTTCCCAAATTCGTATGGAGTGAATGAGAGAGGGTTTAAGGTCCTTATGTAGGCCTAAAACTGATAGAAATGGCCCCAGGGCCAAGGTATACTTAGGTTATAGCCAAAGGACGTCTATTTCAGCTCAACGAAACACTTCCGGAGCCCCCCCTTGAGCCTAAGGTCGGACTTAAGCTCCCTGACCATGGATCTAGGTCGAATTAAGTTTTCAATCCGATCGGATTTACAGATCGACCGCGGCGGGCCAGTTTTACTTCAACGGTCACCGGCACTCGATCAGGACCACAAGTACGCTGCCATGTATGGGAAATTTCTCCTAATCCGAGGGTGTATTTGGGTCAGATTCTGACGGTCTAAATCCTTATATTTGGCCCGCAAGTGACACGTCTCAGATTACTTAAATTTGGATTTCATTTCTAAATATATTCACGTTTCTCACACACTTCGCTTTGGGCTCAAGCGAATAGCTTCGGGACACTATCTGGACTTGATTTCCGAGGTGGTGGTCAAGTCCAGCAAGGCGATCTTAATTATATAATTTCGTAGAAATCGGACTTTCGACGTGCGGTCCAGGTCTGATACGAAGTTTCGTGATGCTCCCGAGAGCAACTGGGTAATGAAATTGTTCCTATGTTATAGGGTAATGTAGCGTCAATGATTCTACAAGTTTTGGGTCTTGCAGATCGTATTTAAAGTGATTAGTGCTGATTTCGCATGTAATCTAGTTTAACACTAGTTAATCCTCGTCTAATTTTTAAAGGATTTGATCCTGAGTGATTTCTGCTTGAGGTGGTACTCGGGTCTTTGTACGGAGTTTTCCGAGGCGTTACAAAAGGGGATTTGAGTCTTTAGGATTGAGTTCTGAGAAGTCAATTAAGGTGTTATGATCAACTCATTGCCCAAGGATGTCTAACTCCAAGTTGGCAAAAATCCGGGGTATTACAGCCTTATTTTGAGTGGCATCCCTTAACAAAGGACCATATTCGAATTTTGAGAAATGAACCACATTACCAACTGATGGAGTCACATGTGAAGTTGTGCAAGGTGTTGCCTCCCCAACAGTAATCTGAGAGTCCCTGCCATCCGAGGCAGTAGAATTGGTCGCTCTACCCTGAGGACGATCATGAAGAACCTAGCAATAGTCAACAGTGTGTCCATATTTTCCACAATGAATACACACAATCGATCCATGCTACGGCCATGGCTAGTACCACATCCACGGCCTCTACCACGTCCACAACCAATACCAGTATGATCAAAGTTTCTGAATCATGTCACCAAGGCAAATTTTTCAACAACAGTGGAACCTATAACTGTCCGGCACTTCTCATCACGTAATAAAAAAGCATATGCATTATTAAGCGATGGTAAAGGTGATCCAAGAATCTAAGCATGATCTAGTTCAAAATCAGTATTAAAACCCACCACTAACTCAAAAATCCATTACTTTTCATTGTTTTGTTTTTTTATATACCTCCACATCCGTAGAATACACAAATTGAAGATCATTGAGAAAGGATAACTCCTACCACAGACCATGCATCTTGGCATAATAATCAGACATAGATCTCTCCCCTGTCGCAACTCGCAACTGACTAATTTCCTAATAGATATTATAAATGTGGACCATATTGTTCTGATTGCATACAATTCATAGGCCGTCAACCAAATCTCACGAGCAGTGGATAGAAAAAAAAAAAACAAGACCTTTGCTAATTTCTGGTTCCATAGAGTTTAGGAGTTAGGACATAACCAACAAATTGTTTGATTTCCATTCAACATGAGGGATCAGTGGTAGAGGGTGGTTCTTCTATACTACCATCTATATATCCCAACTTCTATACTAACATCTATATATCCCAACTTTGGTTTCTCCAATAAACATCTCAACAGCTTTAGACCACTGAAGGTAGTTACTTAACTTCAATTTGTGTTGTAATCTGCAGGCTAGGGTTCTCAGAATGAACAACTAACCATTCCATTCCGGAATTAATGGGGTCTACAATCAAATGTGGATGATGAAGACAGAGAATTTCAAACAACCACTGCCAAAACAATGCTATAAACAACAATACCAAGAAGAACAAACGACTATAATAAGAAATTCCAATGAATGTCCAAACCCAATCACACATGGAAAGGCGTTATGCACAAAAACAAGCTAAAAATAAGATTAATAACTCGATTGCTGTCCAAAAATGTGATTGCTAGAAATTAGAGAAAAAATATCCAAAAATCTGCCCCATTTTTATTTATTTATTTATTATTTTAAAAAAATCAGCATACCCTATCTGACGGAACACAAAAGTCTGCCTCAACAGGAAAAATCCAGCAGATCCTAGCTAAGGCAACACAAAAGTCTGCCTCAACAGGAAAAATCCAGCAGATCCTACCTAAGGCAACACAAAAGTCTGCCTCAACAGGAAAAATCCAATAAACCCTAGCCATGGCAACACAAAAAACTGTTTTAACAGAAAAAATCCAGTAAACCCTACCTATACCAACAAAAATTCTGCTTCAACAGAAAAAATCCAGCAAACCCTAACCAAGGCAACACAAAAATCAGCAGGCCCTTGAGAAAATATCTTCAAAAAAAGACTGGAAGAAGAATTTCCAGCAACGTCTTCAATTGGACAACAGAAAAGGTAACAAGGGTTTTATCCACATGTCAAAGAGACCGAATGTATACCAATACCCTCAACCATTCAGCAAAAATTAGCAAGTCCTTCTGGAATATATATATATATATATATATATATATATAGATAATAAAAAAATAATTGAAGAAGAATTTCCAGAAACATCTTCAATTAGACAACAGAAAATCAGCAAGGGGTTCAAATCCAGCAACCATGATTTAAAAGCCTAAATTTTTTGAAGAAACACTAGAAGAAGAAGAAGAAGTCCTAGAAGACGAAGAAATCCAAAGAGCACTTGGGCTTTGACACCATGTTAAGAAGGAGAGAATTTGTGGTGTGTGTGTGTGTGTTGTGTGTGTGTGTGTGTGTGTGAGAGAGAGAGAGAGAGAGAGAGAGAGAGAGAGAGAGAGAGAGAGAGCATATGGGGCTGGGATGTCCAGCCCACTCTTATTTATAATATTAGAAGAAAAGGTAAAATTACATACATGGCTTTATATAAGGGAAAAACTATAGTAAGGCCTAGGGGCAAATAAGGAAAGCATGAAACAAAGATAAACGGCTGAAAATTAAGGACAAAGGTCCATAACATATAAGACCCAGGTATATGTACCTGTGGAACCAATCATAAGCCCACACGCACATACACCCACATTGGCCAACTATTTTAAGCTTGATGGAACATTCAGGGGACAAAATCTGGCCACTATACTTGGTCCTGGGTGATAAGTGAATTCCTTTCTGAAATACATCAAGCTTCACCTGAATCTTAACATGAGAACAGAATATCACCTGTGTCAACCATAAATGTAGCATCAAAAGGTGCGTTCGGTGTTTTGAATGGCATCCGTAGCATAGCTATGATGCTACGTAGCATTAAAAAATAGCATAAATCCGCTATAGCGTATGCTACAGGGGTTGTAGCATACACAATGTATGTAGCGTACGAGTACCTTATGTAGCATACACATATCGTATGTAATGTACACTACGTTTTTTTTTTTTTCTTTCTAAATGATAATTGTATTTTGTATGTTGTACTTAATACTCTCAACTTGTAGGATTTTAATTTCTTTTCATACTTGCGACTTGTGGTTTCAATTAGACATTATTAATTAAAGTGGTTTGCTTAGAAAGTTGTTGATGCGATGATGATTTGATTTGGTTTATACATGTGGATTGGCTTTTGATAAATGATAAGTAATAACTTATTTGAACATGCTTATACTTGAAAAAATGAATCAGCTTTTAGGCGCGTGCACGCGCGCGCGCACACACACATATTGGTTTTTCTTACTATTTATCATATTTTTCCAATTATTATTATTATTTTTTTTAAATTTTATTTTTAAAATAGAAGTATTGTGTAGCTTACACTACATGCTACGCTACTTATGCTACACGCTACAGAGGGTTGAACGCTACACAACATGCTACCGCTATTTAAAACATTGGGTGTATCAAAGCCCTATATTAAAATACAAATAAAATTGAGTCTAGGACTAGATCTCGATGAACAAATGAACGTCCATACTCCCATGTGTGAAGGGCGACGACAACTAAATGCTCGATAGTGGAGATAAATCCATCCCGACTTGTCATCGATTCATACACAAGATGAACATAAAACTAATCACCGGTTGCCTTACCCCACTAAGATAGTCATGGAGAATTTCGGGTACTCGAGAATATTGAACATCGACTCTCCATTAGCCCATTTCGGCAATTATGTGAATTGCATTCTTTTCCCAAAGGCAAAAAGGAATTTCAAGAGAAATCCTTATAACCCATTAATTTGTCCAAGTTTCCAATCGCAATTAATAATAAAGCACATAATAAAGTGGGTCACTAATGACCCTATTCCATTCACCAAAAGAGGTCACTACTAATGAGTAATGACCAAGTTCCAATCATCAAAACAATCAAATGAGTCCAATTGGCTTGAAAAGGCACGCATAACACCAACACAAGGATCATAACCTGTGTCATTCAAAACATGTGGAAATTTTGATCCTTGCATGATCAACATGTTATTCCTCCTGGCCACCAATTAATCTTCGATCGAATGGCCTAGTTATGTAGTGATATATCAGTCCTTTAGTGGGCCTGGTAAATTTTCCAATTTTATCTACTATGAAATCAAATAAATAAATCAATAAGGGCATACATACGTCCATTGTACTTTGTGTATGGGACTTGCATATAAAAAGGTAAAGACTTCCATACATGTGCAAACAGATTGATGAGAAGCTTCTTGTGCTTCCAAAAGCATACTCAAGCACAAAATTTGCAAGCAAGGTTCTCACCTAGAAGCTCACCCAATCTGCTGGTCCCATTCGCCCTACCACAAGATGGCCCAGAGCATTCATCTAGAAGCTCCTACAGCAGATGGTCAACATGCAAAGAATCCAACTAGCCTTAGATCATCTGTGTTTTGTGCACGCAAGTCAGAAAATGCTTTATTGTACTGTCATTTTTAAAAGTTGGTATGGATGATGAGATCTCTGATGAGCAAGATCATTTCCATATAAACCACCTAAGGAAGAGACTTTCAGATGAATGGGCTAGATCATCACATGGTGAGGCAGAAGGGGCAGGCCTTTAGGTGACAGCGTTGCCAGCAAACTTCATTTCACCATTTATCAAAGCCTTGCACTTGCATAAAACATAAAGCATCAAAATCCTGTTTGTTGTGTATGAACTGTGGTTGATCATCTTTAATTAGTTCATCACAAAAATTGGAGATGAAAGCCTTTCAAATTCCTAAAAGCATTCACAACTGCAACTAAAAGACAGAATTATACAATGCTTCCAGTCATCCATCATAAATTTGCTCTTTTGAATTCTAGAATATGGAATGCAGATATTGCGAGGGGCACTTGAAGTCCACGGAGAGTTAGACTAGGAGCTTTCCCTTTTTCTTCTTTTTTCTTTTTTCTTTTTTTTTTTTTTTTTTTAAAAATTTTCTATTTTTTTTTAAATTTTTTTTTGGACAAATAAGCTGGGCTCAAACATGAGACGTCAATGTTGCCATCGAGCTATGGGCTCAAAACCTTATCCTGGAGATATTCTGTCAAGTAACCGATCAAAAAGAAAATGCATCTCAAAGTGACAAAGTTGAATTGGTCAACCAGAGAGATGATAACTGAGGATATATCTCTTACAAAGTAACAGCTGATAAAAGAGTCGAAAATTCAAGATGTGTGAAATTCATCTTGCCAATTGGCATGTGAGAACTTTGTTAGGCATGAGTATGGAGCTGGTGGATACATTGAAAATGAAGATTAATATAGGTAATCATGCTTACAGGCAATGTTTTAAATATCGTTATCGCGTAATCTATCACACCCTTGGGATACGGATACATATCGGTTATCACATGGGATATATCGGTTGTATCGCGTAATGTATCGCCATTGTTGGGAAACATGGGAACATTGGGAAATTGGTCAAAATTTTCAATGAAACTTCAGGGATTGTTGAAAAAGACATCAATACACACTTAGAAATCAAAACATTATAATAAAAAAAGTGCACATAATAAGGGTTTCCTTTGTATGGGGTCCTAATATATGCGCTTTCCAACTGAACTGATGCAAGTATATTCAAAGTCTATTCATTTAATTTGTAAACGTAAGAAGACGTGTATGGAAACACAAGCAATACATTCAAAAGCAAAAGAAGAATCACTAGATCACATTACATACGTGTTTAATTTTGTGTTTGGATACAAAGATTGTAACTGATTTGCGAGAAATTGAGAAATTTTGATTTTTCTTAATTTTCCACAACTTGACCCATCTCCCTTAAATCTCGAAATTGAAGTTCCAAATTCATGATTTTTAATGGAAAATATGAAGAATCATATATTTGTTACAATTTAACACTGGTTTAACATGATTTACAACAAAAATATGGATCGAAAATCGAAAATGCTCACTGGATCGAATAGGTGGGATATATCAGCACTACCTGTGCGTTTCATATCGCACAGGTGGGATACAAGATATATCGTGGGATATATCGGTTGATATCGTCGATATTTAAAACACTGCTTACAGGAGACCAATCGAAATGAAGGAAAGCAAAGGAGTTTTTTTTTTCCCGAAAAACTAACAAAGGATAAAATGAAAATTAAGAAAGGGTAATGGAGTTCCCATTACAAAGAGAAGAGTGGGAAATCCCCGCAAAAACATCCACAAAGGAATTAAGATCTCTTCCAACAAGGGAACAAAACGTTTAACTGAGCAGCAAGAGATCTAATTTCGTGAAAAACAAAAGATAACCCCCATTGCGGAGCTGATTATGAATGATTCTTATGGCTTCCCAGAGATTGGTGATGCCTTCGAATTGTTGTATGCGGTGAAGGATAATAGTAGGAATGACCCGTGGATCATTATAACTAAAGAATGTAAGGGTAGAATAGCTTTGGTCACGGGGATCAGTACCATTGGTGGTATGCACCTCTAATAAGACAAGAAGAAACTATTAAAACACAGTTTTGGGAAGCATTGTATGAGCTATTGCATAGTGAGAGAAAGGGTACTTATAGCTGAAGATCTGAACGGGCATGCGGGGAAAAATAATAGTGGATAGAAGAGGATACATGAGGCACATGGATTTTTGAAGAAATAAGTCAGAATAGGGATCACTATATTTGGAATAGCAAATAAATTGCTACAGTAAATACTTCTATCAGAAAGAGAGATGAACATTTGGAGACAAAGAGTGGATCATTTATGGCAACAAACCCAGGCTAGGCCAAACCCAGATCCAAGCCCAGGCCCGTAAGCCAGGCCCCATGGCCATACATAAGCCCATGTACCTAGGGACTAGATATTAATTAAATTTAAAGAGGGTGTGGCTTGAGAAAGGTGCAATGCACGCGCGCGCACACACGCGCTCGTGCACACACACATTACATGCTATAGAAAATCCTATAGCAACTATACAACACTAAACTCCAAAACAACCAAAACCATCGCTTGGCCCAAAAGTTTACATTTAAAAAAAAAAAAACGATACACAAAAGTTTACAATACCAACTCTATCCAGAAACAAGGGGATCCGCGCAACACCTAGGATATCTTCTGCACAGGAGAAGAATATCCGACGGGGACGAACTCTAAAAATTTGCCAAAGCATCTGCTACCCCCATTGCATTCTCTGAGAATATGACAGACAAAAACCAAGAGAGAATAGGGTTGATGGAATTACACCACCAAGCAAGCAAGTGTTGGAAATGTTTGCTTCATTCATTCATTCTCAAAAGAGAACTAGCACATTGATTTTATAGAAGAAGAAACTTGCTAAAGAAGCTACATACAATTAACAGTCAACAGTGGTAACCACTCCATATTCTTATGCAACGTAGTTTCTGGTACCACTTTTCTATTAGAAAACCACCTTAATTCAGTTTTTCAAGTAAAAGACCAATGGTGGTGGTTTGGTCTAGACCGAAGCAGGGATGGTTTCAGATTAATGTTGATGGATCATCCAGTGGTAGCCCAGGATGGGATAGAGGGGTGGGGTTTGTAGAGATGATAGGGAAAATTTTGTGTTTGCATTCTCATTTCATTATGGATGGGGTTTCCAATTCATGGCCAGATCGGTTGGTGCAACTCCAATCTTAAATTAGAGGTCTAAGATGAGACTCAGAGGACCCTAATTCAGGCTATGTGACTCAAGCTCATTACCCTTCTTATTCTTATCTTTAACTTTTTATTACATTGACCACCAGATAAGTCCCTTTTCACTCTTGTTCGATCAGTTTAGACTTCATCTAACCCAAAAACCTAAAATTTCAACTACCCCTTTAAACTGTCCTACATCTTTTTGGTATCATAGCAAGCTTTTCGGGTCTTCGGGAAGCTTGGTACATTATGATTACTCATAGAAGTGGATCATACACTCCTAAGATATCAGACAATCAAAGGGACAAGTTGATTATGGAGTCGATGCGACAAATGACTGAATTAATGCAACGAGTTGAAATGATCTCTACTCAAGTAGAGAATTCTCATGATCTACAAAATCCGGTGACGACAAATGATGGAGTTGAAGGAGATGAAGAAGAGCTTCGAGGCAATAAAAATGAAGTGCTGAGTCTGCTGACCCATCAATCAGCTACACTATCTTTAAGGAATATCATCCTGAGATACATGGCAATGATAATGCAGGGCTTCTATGGAGGAAGCTTATGCAGGGCTTCCAAAATCAAGGGCATTTCGAGCCACATAACTCCTTTGATGATGTTACAAGAAAGCCTGACTTAATGTCTCTGATTTCCATGAAAAACAAAATCTGATGGCCTTCTTGATTGGTTAGCGTCAGTGGATGATGATTTGATTGGTACTAGATGTAAGAGGAGAAGAAGGTTCAACTCGTGAAAGAAAAATTGAAGAGGCCAGAACGTCTATGGTGGTACAGTGTGGAGGAACAGCTCCTTAGATTGCACCAACCACCTACTGATACGGGACAAGATGAAGGTCAAGATTAGGGAATGCTTTCTACCTGCAGACTAGAGACAAACCTATACAAAAGCTGTTTCTCCTCAAACCAGGTAACAAACCCATCGAAGACTTATACTAAGGGGTTCCAAGTGCTAAACATTCAGAAACGGATTTGAGAAAGTGAATCACGAAAAGCAGCAAGACAAGTCAGGACTTTGTGTGGAAATTCAACATGAAATCGTAGCCAACTGTACATGGAGCTTTGATGAAGTGCATCAGCTTGCACTCAAGGTCAAAGAGTACTTGAAAATCATTTCTTTCAGACATCCAGAATTTCAAGCCAGGGTGTCTTCTAGTGTTTGGCCAGATTCTGGTGTGACAAGTGGCCTCCAAATATCACATTTGCAAGTTCAGCTAACCAGGGCAGTGACCAAAGAGCTTTTGGTTTTTCAAATTGGGATCGTATGAATGAAAGGCACCCGTTGTCGACAACACTAAGAGGGACAACAGTATGACATAATGTTATAAACACGGTAAGCATTGAAGCTTTGTCATCAGTTACTGATGAGGACATCACGTCACGTACACCCTTATGTACGTATTAGAGGAGGAAGCAGGCCATGCCGATTTCCCTGTGGCTAGGCGAGTACCTGTGATCGTGCTGAAGACCCCATGTGCATGTGCGAGCATCTGGAAGAACCCACGCTGGGAAGATGCACATGGGTTGCTTTATGGAGTGATCCAGACCGTTGGATCGGAGGGATGCGACGATCGGGCCATTGGATCGCATGGGTCACATGATCGGGCCATCGATCATTGATCGTCCACATCAATTTTAGACTTTATCATATTTTAGGATTTAGTTTTAGATTATTTTATATTTGGACACATTGTGAGTGTTTTAGTTGATTTTATTTAGACTGGCTATTTTCGTTAAAGTTCACAAGACACGGGGATTTTTGTAATTTTTGAAACTTCTTGAATCTATAAAAGGAGAAGGGTGTGTGACCTCTCCCTCATTGAATTTCGTGATTTTTTTTTTTTTTTTTTTTAAAGAGCTCTTGCTTTCCTTTCCCATCTTCATGCGATTTGGAAGGAAAATTGGTGCGAAGCTAATCTTTATCAACGGAGGTGCGAGGTCTCCATCTATCCCCATACCATCTTCTCTTTTCTTCCACATCTGGGTATTTTCTTCAGATTCTTAATTCTCCCATCTAGGGGTGTACACGAACCGAGCTAGCTCGGTTAGCTCGCTTGATTCAACTCGAAAAAGCTCGATTTGACTCGGTTTGAAGCTAAGTTCGAGCGGAGTGGAGCTGATTTTTTGAGCTCAATAATGAGTTTGAGCTAAGTTCGAGCAGGCCCCAGCTTGACTCGACTTGGATCGAATCCAGCTCGAATCAAACTCGGATCGAACCAGTTTGGTGACTCAGTTACTTTGCCATTGATGTTGCTCACCAAGTGTTTGATAAAATGACTCAACAAAGTGTGGCTAGTGGCAAGGAAGGTATGTACATGAAACAAATACCCTTTTTTTCTTGGTTTTTCTTGGTTTTTATGTTGCTTAGAAGCTGTTTGATAAAATACTTGTAAAACCATTGCTTCTGTTTCACATACAGAGGGATTTTCAAGGTGCAGTCCAAGTGTTTGTGGAAATGTCTCAATGGCGAACTCGGCTCAATCTTGGCTTGAACTTGGCCCGAGTTGGCCCGAGTTGCTGACCAAACCGAACCGAGCTGGCCAGTCAGGCTCGAGGACCGAGCCGAGCCGAGTTCGAGCTGAGGTCAGCTAGTGGCCGAGCCGAGTCGAGCTAAGGCCAGCTCGACTCGGTTCGACTCGATGTACACCCCTACTCCCATCCCAAATCTTCGTCTTCTCCCAAACCCAACTTTTCCATACCCATCCACGATCCAAACCCTAACCAACCTAAACCCATCATCCCACGCGACACGTGTGACCGTACGGCCACACGTGTGAAACCCACTTGCCCCTTTTGGTTTCTTGCCATCATTATATCAAAACCCCTTTCTTTCATCCCCGAAACCCTAAACCTAAATTTCCTAAATTTCGTACTTTCCCAAATTACCAAAACCCTAATTTTCATCCTAGGTTGTATTAGGTTTCCTATTTTTAAATAGACTATATCCTATGCTAATTGGATGTCCCTACATCCACTAGATCCTAGTTTCTTTTTGTTTAATGATATTGAGTTACGATGTTGGTAGCTTAGGCTAGGATTATGCATGGTATTCTTTTGATTTTCATGATATTTGTGTTTTTTTAATTAAATATCTTAATTCGGCTAGTCGATCTCACATGTTACTCAGTTCATGCATCGGTCCTGCATCAGTTACCCCACCAAAAATCTATAGCATTGTAAAGAGGAGTTGAAACACAAGCAAGGAAAAGAGGAAGCCACCGACGTGTGTGATGAGAATGATGATCATCTTGAAGGATTGAATGAAGGATGGGCTCTTGTTGTTAGGCCGTTATTAGTGGCCCCAAAAGAACAACATGAGGAGGATCGGCAGCGCACCAATATCCTCAACTGTGTGTCATGCCTTGGGAGCATGTTTTTTCTTTGTTTTGAATGGTGGACTTCATTGGATTATTAAAAAAAAAAAAAAGTGTACAAAAAGCTCCCCAATTTACATATCATCCCAACTTACTGCATCAACACTTCTAATTCTTCTAACCCTTTGAAATAAGATAACCCAGAGGTCCATGCCACAATGATACCTTTAATCCTAGGGAAAATTATTTCAGTTCCAACTTGGATGATCTTGTTGTCCCTTTCCTTCCAGTCTCCAAAGAGCTGCCCTTTCTTAGCTAAAAGCCTGCCCCTTCCAAGCCAGCATGAGTGCATCTACCGATTGTGGCATCCCCGTGACACGCCGAAAAGCGCTACTACCCTATTCTAAATAGTTGTTGCCAATTGACAATGCACTATGCACAAAAAGATCATTGCAAGATTCTTTGTCCTTCAAACACATGTAGGCATTTCTAATTTTCTATCCTTCAAAAAAAAAAAAAAAAGATGCGGCCATTTGTTATGATCATATTTCTTTGGCAAAGTTGGTCTATGGTGAGTAATTTGCCTTTTACTACAATCCGACCAAAAATAATCATCTTCAGCAGCCTGGGTACCAAATTTGCAATTCCAGCCTATAGATAGTGGACCCATCCTTGTTCAATCTATATGGTAGGATTTAACCAAGAAGGTTCCATTTGACTCATCATTCCAAATCCAGCCATCTTTTCTCCCTAGTTTGAATTCACAAAGCTCCATCTTTTCCTGGAGGTGAATGGTTATTCAATTTCCACATCCAAAATGTTCCAACAATAGCTTGGATTCCACACCCATCTCCTATCTTATCTCTTCAAACATGTTGCAATACTTGCATTCTTCACCAAAGAGATATTGTAGAGACCAAGATATACATTGTTGAACAAACTCTACCATACCTGGATCTTCCCAAAATTTTATTCTAGATCCTTCACCAGCTTCTGGAGTTTGGATCCTTTTGAACTCCGGAAGCCCTATATAAGGAGCATTCTCTAACAGCCCATCCACCCTCTTGGATTCCATACTTGCAAGCAACAATCCTTTTCCACAACAAATTATCTTCAACCCCAATAATGCCCCTTGCTTGGTGCAAAATGATGAGGGTTGACATGAGAGACGGAGACCGGAGATTGAGAGGCCGGTCAATTGTAAGAACGAGAAATCAATCTCGCTGGAGAATCGAAATCGTGAGGTGAGAAAAGATCTTTCTATTTAGGCGTAGTCGGCAATGGAGGAAGGAAGGCAACTCAAGGAATCAGAAGGGGTTATTACAGAGGGGGAGAAGGAGAGGGGGTTATGATAAGCAGTGTTTTCAATAGCGCTGTAGCGTAGTGAAAACGCTACGTAGTGTACACAAGTAGCGTAAGCTACAGTGCATGTAGCATACGTTACATGTAGTGCAACGTAATGTGTAGTGTGGATAGCGTAAGCTACTTGAAATTACATTTTTTTAAAGTGTTTTTTCTATGTTAGTTTAACACCAATTTTAAAATGGTGATGACTTATACCTATGACACATGGCACTACATTAAACTAATCCAAACCATCCAAATTGTGGTCCATATTGTAGATAGAGCACTTGGATCAATCCGGACCATCCAAATTGTGGTCTATATCATGAATTTGTGGCGGTTCAATAAATAAATAAAAAGAAGTCACACTTAGAGATGTCTAAAGGCAGAGATATATATATATATATATATATATATATATATATAGAGAGAGAGAGAGAGAGAGAGAGAGAGAGAGAGAGAGAGAGAGAAATTTTGCATTGAAATAAGTGGTTGATAATCCAGATTCGTAGTCAAGAACTCAGAAATTATGCATTTTGTAAATTTTATCATATTTTCTATTATTTTAATTAAAAATATTAAGGATTGTGTAGCTTACGCTACACGCTATAGAGGGCCAAACGCCACGCTATAGACTACATGCTATTTAAAACACTGATGATAAGGGGAAGGGGTATTAGAGGAGGGGATAGGTGAGGGCAGTCAGCTACAAAGGGAGATTTAGGGGGAGGACAGAATAGTCAGGGGGAATGGAAGGTGGTAGAAAGGAGAAGGAACAGTAGTTGGAAGAAGGGGTGGGAGAGTCGGTAGTTGAAGGAACTACCGACTGCCTTTGGAGAGAATTTTTCAGCAGAGTGGAATGAGCTCCATTTCCATAGAGTGTTTGGGAGATTTGGGGAAGTGAGGGAAATTGTAATACCAAGGAAAAAAGGGGAGCCAGGAATTAGGGGTTTTGCCTTCGTCAAGATGGCAACATCAAAGGAGCTAGAGGCAATGATAAGTAGAATGCATGGGGTGAGTTACAGGGGAAGAGCGTAGCAAGTGAACAAGGCTAGATTTGGACTTGAGCAGATAAAACGTGGAAAATTTTAGAAGAATGATGGAGGAAAGAGGATTGAAGGGGAGGGGGAAACTATATCACAAAAGGAAGAGGTATTATTGCCACAGAGGGAAATACTGATAAACTAGGGGCCCGAGGTTGCTAGGTCCTAAAGAGATGTGTTCACAGACATCCCAAGCCATATAAAGAAGATTTCGCCAAGTCCAGACTCCAGAGAAGGGGGAATCATCATAGATGCAACAAGAGAAATGGACTTGGAGGGAGCAAACGGAGGAGGGCTGAAGGAAAGAATTTGTCAGAAAATATTAGAAAACTCATGGAAAGCATTAGAATACAGTTTCATAGCTTCGGTTAGACCGGGAGTTACAGAGGAAGAAATGGGGGATTGGTTGGGTCAGAACTGTAGTTTAGAAGAAGAAACCGGGTGGTGAAAATGCTGAAGGATGATGCTGTATGGATTTTGGTCAACTCTCAGAAAATGGCTGAGAGTTTCTTCATAGCCTGCAATCTGTTTTGCGATGATATGGTTAGGGGAATCCAAAGATGGGAGGATTGGTCTCAGTTTGACTGGGAGGAAATTTGGTTTCAAATTTGGGATCTCCCACTAGAGTGTGGATAAATGAAGTGTTTATGGAGATCAGGTCTGTATTGGAGTGGTGGTGGAGATCGATCCACTATCGGAAGGTTGTAAGCAGTTACGTTTTGCCAGGATCTTAACCAGGAAGAACAAGCTTCAATCTGCGCCCAGAAAGATCAGTATTAGAGTTTGGAATGATCGAATCCTGGTGAAGGTGCAGCAGGAAGTCAAGGAGCAAAACAATGAAGATATGCAAGAGAGTTCGAAATTGTTAATGGGGGACTGGCCTTCGGAAGATGGAACACAAATACGGTGTTCCAGCAGAGTACCAGAAGAAGGGACAGTGACGTGTTTGAATCAATGTTTTAAATAGCTATGCTATATAGTGTGTAGCTTACGCTACATAGTGTAGCTTAGCCTTAACGCTACATAACTTATAAAAATAGCTTGAGTCATGTGTAGCCTACCCTAGATAATAATTTGCATATGCTACACGCTACATAGACTACACTACAAGCTGCATGCAACCCTATGGTTCAGTGGTAGACTCACAAGAGTTTCAACATGAGGTCATGGGTTCGAGCACCCATTGTGGTGTGAGTGAGCAGGCACGCGTGGGGTGTGTGAGTGTGTGTGAAAAAAAAAAAAAAAAACAGAGAGACTACGCTACATGCTATGTAGCTCACATTACAAGTTATTTTTCACTATAACATTAAAATCAATTCATGTTTTCAATCATTTGTTACATTTTTCTGTTCTAAATAAAAAATCGTTAATCTTTTCAATGCTTTTAGTAAAATAATATAAGTGAGAATATTAAATCAGTTTCGTTGCTCTTTCTTTACCTGTATACTTAATCACTGTCCTTTCCTATTCTTTAAGTTGCATTTGGTTACACCAAATATCACAAAATTTTGTTAAATTTCATTATTAATCACTCTAATTTAGTGAAGAATATCATGAAATTGGTTCAACCAAGCGCAACCTTGATTAAAAATCTAGAAATAACATGTAGCTTACGCCTCACGCTTTAGAGAGTGAACGCTATGCTACATGCTATTCACTATTTAAAACACTGGTTTGAATCTCATTGGAGGGCAGAAAGTTGATGGGAGAGGTTTTAAAGAGGTGAAGATGTGTGGCAAGCAAATGTCAGCTGCCAGGCAGCATTCTTAGTGAACTCATGCTTCGGGGGGGGGGGGGGGGGGGGGGGGGGCGAGAGGAGCATTGCCAAGTTGACATGTAGCGATAGCCTCTACTAACAAATTAATGAGGGAAGAGAGGTTGACACATGGGAAGATGATGTCATACAGGGAGGGTTTTCATCCATAAATGAGGTTTTTTGAAAGGGGATTTTGAACTCTCTTGACGTGTGTGGAGGAAGACACTCACGTGGTGCTATTCACACAGGTGGGTGACACACATGTGGTTTTGTTCACATAGGTGGGTGAAGGTTTAAGTGATGGCACGTGCCGACGTATAATATATAAAGAACCTGTAGCCCACCTCTTATTCTTTTTCGACTCCACATCGTCAAGAGTGGGGAAAAGGGCTGTGGTGATGGGTATTTCTATATAGGAAGTTCTGGAGAGTCAAATAGATCTTGAAGAGTGTAAAAGGTGCAGTGCGGAGCTTTCTTCAGTTGAAAAGGATGTAAAGCATTGCTGATACATAACATCACAGGCTCGACAGTGTTAGGTTCTCAAAGTCAAGAAGGAAACAAGATGAAATCGACATATCTTTTTGCAGAAGCAACGAAAGTGCAAGACACCTCCATTGGCAATGGAAAGACAGACAATGGTTGCAGATAAAGGGAAGATGATTACAGTTGTCCAACAGCCTGCGGTATCAGACAAGTCAAAGTCTCAGCAAGGAGAGGTGCGTAAAGTATCCATGGTGCAAGGGATGAAGCGTATCAGGGAGGTAACGGGGCATACTGCACGCTTGGTGTGGGTAACTTTTTGGAGATAGACCACGTTACCCAATGAAGATAATTAGCTGGAATGTGCGAGGATTGGGGTGCCTGAAAAAGAGAGCACAAATTAGGAACGTGTAAATGGTGTAAGGCCCAAATGGCAGCTTTCCAAGAGACAAAGTTGCAATCAACAAATCAAGGGTTGGTGAATTCGTTGTGGAGGGGAAAATCCAAAGATTTTTGGGTGGCATTAAATGCCAATGGTTCAGCAGGGTAAATTTTAGTTATCTGTAATTCAAACATTTGGATAAAAGAGGATTGCTGGGAGGGACGGTTCTCCATATCATTGTTGTTAAAAGACGTTTCATCAGGCTTTCATTGGGTTTTGTCTGCTATATATGGACTAAATAGGCCGAGCTTAAGGCCACTATTTTGGGCTGAATTGCATGTGTCGTAGCAAATGGCAATTACTGTGGGTTGTGGGAGGGCACTTTAGTGAGATTTTCATTTGAGAAATTAAGTGGAAGTTAGATAACCCGCAATACGCAAAGCTTTTCAAAATGGATATAAAAATGAAATGGTAGATTTACTAATGGATTAGGTGAAATAAACGTGGACCAATGGGCAGACTAGGGTAATTAAGTTGAAGTTGGACCAGATTTTTTTCTTTCATCGGATTGGGTTGAAGAGTTCCCATTAGTGTATTAAAGAGGTTGGCCGTGGCCAGTATCCATCATTGCCCAATTATATTAGAGGTTGAAGAGGAGGATTGGGGTCCTCGTCCTTTAAGATTTGAGCTCGCTCTGCTAGAAGTGGACGGATTTTCAGAAAAGGTGAAAGAGTGGTCTTCCTTCTTGGTTTAGGATGGGGCTGGTTTTTCTCTATTTCAGAAATTAAAGTTTCTAAAAGGCAAGATAAATGTGTGGAAAAATAGGTTTTGGGGAGTTAAGAGGAAGCATTGAAAATCTTGCAAGACATTCAGATACTTGATATCAAAGAAGAGAGAGGTGAGCTATCGAATGAAGAAAGAGCGTGGAGGGAAATTTATAGGGATAAGTATAATGTGAGGCTAAGACGGGAAGAAATCAAATGGAGAACAATCTAGGGCACTTGGGTTGAAAGTGGGAGATGAGAACACGAAATTCTTTCATGCCTTGGCCGGTGCTCAAGCTAAAGCTAACAAAATTAAGAATGTTGTGGTGGAGGGAGAAAGGGTTGAACGTAAAGCTAGGTTATGCTCATGGATTGCAAAATTTTATAAGGAGGTTTTGTCTAGAGAGGAATGGGAGAGACCTACTGATGCATGAACTAAGTAACATGTGAGATCAAATAGTCGAATTAAGATATTTAACAAAAAAACACAAACATCGCTATAATCATCATAAATATTATGAAAGTCAAAAGAAAACCATGCATAATCCTAGCTTAAGCTACCAACATCGTAATACAAGATCATTAAATAAAAAGAAACTAAGATCTAATGGATGTAGGGACATCCAATTAGTATAGGGTATAGTCTATTTCAAAATAGGAAACCTAATACAACCTAGGATGAAAATTAGGGTTTTAGTAATTTGGGAAAGTAGGAAATTTAGGTTTAGGTTTAAGGTTTCAGGAATGGAAGAAAGGGGTTTTGATATAATGGTGGTGGGAAACCAAAAGGGGCAGGTGGGATTCACATGTGTGGCGTGGGAGGATGGGTTTAGGTCGGTTAGGGTTTGGATTGTGGATGGGTATGGGAAAGTAGGGTTTGGGAGAAGACGAAGATCTGGGATGGAGAGAATGAAGAACCTGAAGAAAATACCTGGATGGGTGAGAAAAGAGAAGATGGTGTGGGGATGGATTGAGACCTCGTACCTCCATTGATGAAGATTGGCCTCGCATCAATCTTCCTTCCAAATCGCATGGAAGTATCTTCAGATCGTATGAAGATGGGAGAAGAAAGCAAAAGTTTTTCTCTTCTTTTTTTATCACAAAATCCAATGAGAGAGAGGTCACACGCCCCCCTTGTTTTTATAGATCTAAGAAGTTTAAAAAATTATAATAATCCCCTTGTCTTGTGAATCTTAACGAAAATAACCCTAATTTAAATAAAATCAACCAAAACACTCATAATGTGTCCAAATATAAAATAATAAAAAACTAAATCCTAAAAGATGATAAAGTCTAAAACTGATGTGGATGATCAACGACCAATGGCCTGAACATGTAATCCATGCGATCCAATGGCCCGATCATTGCGTCCCTCCGATCCAACTGTCCGGATCACTCCATAAAGCAACCCATGTGTATCTTTCTAGTGTGGGTTCTTCCAGATGCTTGCACATGGGGGCTTCAGCACGATCACAGGTACTCGCTTAGCCACGGGAAAATCGGTGCAACCCACCTCCTCATTTGATACGTACGTAAGGGTATACGTGACGTGATGTCCTCATCACCTACACTCAATAATCTTCCTTTGGTTCTATTTCTGGGGAGGTAGTGGATATGTTAGAAAAAGCTTTTTCATAAAAGGAAATAGAGGAAGCAGTTTCTGAAGTTGGGAGTGATAAAGCCCTTGGTCTGGATGGCTTTCATAATTGCGTTTTATCAGAAGTTTTGGCAATTGGTAAAGTTGGATGTAATCGATTATATAAATGAATTTTATGAAAGGGTCTTCTAACAGTGGAGTCAGGGACTAGGTTTATTGCTCTAATTCTGAAAAAAGAAGGGGTGGAAGGCTTGAGGGATTCTAGGCCTGCAAGTTTATTCAAGGGTTCTTATAAGATGTTAGCAAAAATGTTGGCTTCCAAATTTTGAGCGGTTATCGGTGAAGTGGTTTCTAAGGCTTAAGGGGCATTTGAAGAAGGGAGGCGGATAGTGGACAGTGCATCGATAGCTCATGAATGCATATATTCTTGCAATAGAAAGCCATAAAGGAGGTTTATTTGCAAATTGAATATTAAAAAAGCTTATGATCATGTGGATTGGAATTTCATTGATTATATGATGGGTTGATTGAGAAAAGGCGGTCTTGGATTCGTACCTGTATTAAATTAGCAAAATTTTCAATTTTGGTAAATAACTCTCCAAATAGCTACTCGTCAGCTTCGAGAAGATTATGGACAAGGGGATCCACTTTCGTCATATTTGTTTGTGTTATTAATGGAGTCTTCGAGCAGGATGATTGATAAAGGAGTAGTGGCAGGATTAGAGAATGGATTTAGGGTTAACAACTTATAGTTTTAGATATCACACTTACAGTATGCGGATGATACATTGCTTTTATGCAAGACCAATGAATCAAAAGTAGATAATCTTCAAATGATAATAGTATGTTTTGAGGTGGTATTGGGGTTAAAGGTGAATATTAGTAAAGGAGAATTATTGGGGGTGGATATATCAAGGGAAGAGGTAGGCATCTTTGCTAGGATATTTAGGTGTAGGGAAGGTTCTTTTCCGTCTACATACCATGATTTCCCATTATGTATTGGTAAGCCGACTATACATTTATGGGATAAAGTAATAGAGGGATTTGAAATGAAGCTATCAAGTTGGAAAAGTAGACACTTGTCTTTTGGGAGGAAGGCTAACATTAATCAAGGCAACAATGTATAATCTACCAATCTATTTCTTATCCACCTTCAAGTGTCCAAAGGAAGTGTTGGATAAGTTGGAAAAATTAGGTGGGATTTCTTGTGGAAGGGGGTGGAAGAAAAGCACAAATTTCATCTTATGAAGGGGAGGAAAGGGGGAGTCGGTCTAATGTGTTTAGGAGAAATGAAAATAGCATTATTCGGCAAGTGCATTTAGAGGTTTGTTGTGAAAGAGGGTACCCTCTTCCACACCAAATCCATTTCCTGTCGATCCACTAGTTTGCACACATCATCCCACTTCATTAGATGAAATTTATGTTTTCCTTCCTTTCCATATAAAAACCAACCTAATTTTCCCCGGTTTGGCCAAAATTGACTTTGGACATTTAAAAGTACTCTTTTTAAAAAAAAGATAGAAGTAGACAAAGTAAACTGGAAGATTGGACATTGTCACCTTAAGTAGAGTTAACCTTCCCCCCATAGAACGATACCTACCCTTCCAACTTGACAGTTTTCTTTCAAATCGTTTTATCACTTTGTCCCACAACAATTTGCCTATACAAAGAGGAAGACCAAGATATGATGAAGGAAAAGAGCCCGCCCTACATCCAACAAGGCTCGCAAAGTCATCTACTTCTTTTGAAGGACCCACTCCCAATAACTCACTTTTACTTATATTGACCTATAACTCAAAAACCACCTCAAAACATGTTATTATCATTCTGAGATTGTTCACAAAGGGTTTAGAATTGTGATTGGCTCTAGAGAGAATAAGATTTAAGGACCTTTGGGTAGGTGAAATCATGCGTATTTTCCCACCCTATCCAATCTCGACAGGAAATATCCTTGTCAAAGATTGAATATGATAAGCATGGGTTACGCAGTTTGCGCCCCTTAGAAGGATCTGCAGGACTTTGAGATGGAGGAGTTTCAAAGCCACCTTAAAGTTCTTGAAAATATTCATCTCCCTGGGAACTTCGTGGATAATCACATCCAGGCCCCAACACCTCATGGCAGCGAAAGCATTCTACAAAGTGACGCATCCTGCAAATTCCAACCCCCAAACACCTAAAACAAAAGAAGAAGAAAGGGGGGAAAAATGGTTCTTGTACTCCTTGTGTCAAAGCCTTTTGTTGGACTGCAACAGCCAACAAAATTCTCACTGTGGGCACTTTACAGAAGATGGGTTTAATCCTTCCCAATGTATCGTTGTGTGCCACCAAGAGGCGAAATCTGCAAACTGCCTTTTCCTCCAATGCAAAGCGGCTTGAAGGAAAAAAAGGGGGGGGGGGGGGGGGGGGGGGGGGCCTTTTGTAATCTCTTCCAAATTGTGTGCCCCACTTCTTTCGTGACAAAGATCTTCATTGATGATCTAGTGGCATGTTTAAACATGGAAGGAAAGGTGGTTTGGAGGGCCCTGCCCAATGCAATCATGTGGAGCATTTGCACGTAAGAAATGGAAGAACCTTTGATGATTGAGCTTATCCTATCCCTTCAGTGGCCAAGAACATTAAATGTTATCTTACAAATTGGGTAGTGTGACCAAAGAATTCAAAGGGGTGTCAATCACTGATCTTCGAGGTAATTGAAAAGCAGTAATTCAAAGCTAGCCTTTGAAGCCTTAGTCGTCTCCTTCATGGTCCCCACTGCTAAATGGTTGGTGGGAAATGAACGTCAGTGGCAGTTTGATGGCAAACTTACTAGAGATCATCTCGGTAAGATCAAGTCAACTTCTCCAATTCCATCCAGAGTCAGTGATGCTAGTTATGTAGAGCTTATGGCTGTAAAAGAAGGGGTGTCTCTCTTCAAAGCACAGTTCTCGGTCCCTTATTATCAAGGTGATTCCAGAAATTTTTGGCCTAGGTTTCAAGGAAAGCCCCACCTCCATGGAAGTGTGTCTTCATCTTTAACTACAAAAAAGACCAAAAGGAATAATAATAATAACTATAAGGAAAAAGAAGAAAACGGATTAAGGATCCTAGCCCAAGATATAACCTCCAATTTAGCTATCCTAAACACTTCATCCCGACTGCAATGACAATTTCGGAAGCATCTCTCATAGCGTTCAAACCACATCAACCATAATTCTGCAATGAGTGGAAGCCTCCACAATATTTACCCTTTCAGAACATAATCCTGCAAAGAGTGTGTCTTCATCGTTAACGACATCATCAATCATTTAGATTCCTCGTTGGTAGAGTTTAATCATGTTTTGAAAACTTCTATTACAGATTGCTTGATAAGGAGGGCATGTCCTACACTTGTCTCCTCATAGAGTCGCATTATCCATTGCCTTAATGGCTAGTCGAATCTCGTGCTTTTCCTAAAATCATTTTCATTATTGATTTAAAAATAAAAAATAAAAATATCATATGCTTGCCATTTCCAAGGAACCCTTTTCTCTTGGCAGTAAGCCGGTGACTAACAATTCCTCGAAAACTTAAACCTACAAGGGTCTAAGGCAATTGCAAAGACCATGTAAGGGGAGGAATCATTGTTAAAAAACAAAGATCTTGGGCAATCAGAGCATAATGGTTTTCCTAACAGAAAATAAAAAAGCTGACTGCATTAGGGCCAAGTGTCCTGAAATGTGACTCTTTGGCGTGAACAGAACGAGTCATCCAGGTCCTATAGCCTCCTGGGGAAGCTTTATTATTATCATTTTGATGACAATGCATGAGAAAATCTGGAGGTGGACGAACAATGGTAAGATCAGTCCCACTTCTTGTCTTCTTTTGATGTTGACTTGAGATGGTCCTCGATCCCCGCTACATGTGGTTTGTAAATCCTCTGGTCCACCAAGAGTTCAAGCATTTTTTATTTTTATTTATTTTATTTTATTTTGGATTTCCACGGCGAACAAACTCATCATTGTATTTGTATATAATCTCAAGAAGAGGAACTTTGCCATCCCAAACATGTGCATAATGTGTAAAAAGGGACAAGAATCAGTCGAACGTCTCTTCATGCACTGCGCCATTGCTTTAGACATCTGAACTTCTTCAGTTCTTTGGTAAATCTTGGGTTGTTTGTGAATCTATCAAGCATTCAGTTGCAAGTTGGAAGAAATGCCCATTCGATGAAAGAGTAGACATTTGGAAACTGCCTCCTTTCGCAATTATGCAGAGCTTATGGAAGGAAAGAAAAGGCAGAATACTTGAGGGGAAGGAAATCTTGGTAGATCCACTAAAAAGGAAGATTATCTATGTATTGGTTAGTTGGGCCACTTCTAATCCGGAATTTAGAGGGTTATCCTTCGCCAAGATTCTAGGGGACTGGAACGTCTTCGTGCAGGGAAGCCCCTAGCTTTAGTTTCTTTTGCTTTCTTTCTCCTTCATTTTGTTATGCTTGAGATGATTTCTCATCACCTCGCATTGTTGTTTTATTGCCTTCTCTTCTAATAAATTCAGTTGTTATTAAAGAAAAAACAGTAAGAGAATATCATAATCATGAATAAGATATAAATTTTGGTCAAAAATAGAACTTCCAAGAAGATATATTTATGCAACCTAAATCAAAAACAAACTAAGCTATAATTACAAGGTGAGTAGGAATTGATCAAACCACCAAGCCCAACCCTAGTGACAAATCTTCTTCATGGAAATATGTCAAATAGGGCAATATCTCAGATGGATCTTAAATTATTGGGGGATATACTCAGAAAGATCATCACCATCAGCAGCATAGTCTTGTCCCAGCTATTGGGTGATTCAGGAAGATCTTCCAGAAAATAAAATATAATAAAAATGGAAAAAGAAAGAGAAAAATAAGCAGATGCTAACTAAGGAGATGGGATTGGGTGAGCAGTTGTTGGGAGTGGAAGGGTGCATATGAGATTTGAAGAAAATACCAGAATTTTGGGTGTTCCAAAAATTACATTTGGGGAAAAATATGATGATGCTATAAGGATTCTGGTGATATTTTGAAAGAATTGGGACCTTTCCCAATATTATAGTTCTATAAAATTGTTGCAAAATATCAAGATATATATCAACATATTGGAAATATACAATGATCCAGACCATACAAGCTTATTAGCTGAATCAGATCCAAACCAAGGGCAATACAGCTGCAAACCCAGAAAATAGTGGGTAAACCAAGTGCAATCTGAATTGGATTGGGTTATCTGAACTTCTGCAAACAGTAACTCAACTCTTGCAGCTTAAGTCGGTATTCACAAAACATTGGAGTGCACTGTTTATATGTGTTAAGTAAATTGTTCTTGAAAGAGGATTGAAAACTGAAAGCTTGGGTAAGAAACTGTATGCTTGTAAGAAGCTGAACTCTTGGGAATAAAGGCAGAATGATGGGCCAAAAAATTGATAGCAACATAGAATGGTATGGAAATTTCTTCAATTAGCAGAGATAGAGAGAGAGAGAGAGAGAGAGAGAGAGAGAGAGAGAGACCAAAGTCATATTTATCCTACTTGTAGCCATGAATGTCATAATAAAGGTCCGTTCTTGGTTTCTGAAACTCATTTTTATCCTGCTTCTATCCATGAACATGTAGAGGGAAAGAACACTGCTCCCTGCTTCTATCCATGAACATATAGAGGGACAGAACACGGTGCTAAAGGATATCGACCACTCAAATATTGAAATACATGGCATACATGTATGCGATCCAGACTGTTCATTCGTTATGCCTACTGTGTATGGACCCCAGTAAAAATCATGCCAATAAGAGCTAGCCACAGAACAGTTTTGTCCATCAAAGGTTGACGGTAGAGTTTTATTCTAATGACTCAATTGTAATTCTCATAAGTTGTCCAATCAGCAGTTAGGACTGTTCTAGTACTATGACTTTTGGTGTATGCTCCATCAACGGTGGGTCTAATCATATAAACAGTCCAGATCTTGAACATGTTTGCCGCATGTACGGAGAGTTTAGTGCTTGATAGCTAATCTAGATATGAGTTTTTAGCACCTGATACTTTCTTATTCACCCACAGGCACAGATATTTATATATTATGCATGTCCACATGCATGTATGCATGTGAATTGATGTGCAGATGTGAGAAATAAGAAAATGATCCTATACAACTAGTTTTTTGCATTGAATTTAGATGCATCTGAGTTGTCATGGACACATGGCGTACACTCCTTGTAATAGCCACAGATCTGGACAATCAATATAGTTCTGTCCTTTCTTCTTGACCACAGATTCAGAATCAACTGATCTGATCATCCTACCGTCCAAACAATGGCCCCTTCGTTACAATCACCCATTTACCAAGACACCAATCAGATGGTGGAGATCACCGGATCAAGTAATTCTTGAGATTATGCAATTGACTGTGGGGTCCGCAGATGGTATGTCCAGACATATGACCGGACATTTTCTGTTATAATTCTTCCAGGCGGTCCTTTTTTGCAAGCCATAGATTGGGCAGCTAGGATATCCAATAGTTGTGATTTGGCTCCCATGCCAACAGAAAGAGTTAGACTAAATGGACAATCCAGATCGAAGATTGGATTATCCATGTGCCAAATACAGCTAATTTGCACCTTAGTACAGCGCAAGATAGTCATATAGGCTCCCCTCGTAGAAATATGTATACATACATATACATGTATATACATATACATAAGCACATCACAAGAGCATCCACACGCTAGAATCCACACTCCAACATCCAAATTAAACTTTAGTAGCTTGCAATAAATTTCTTTTGGATTGTATAACGAATCAAGTTTAACAAAGGCAAAGCTATATTACATCTGAGTTCTGTCACAAAAGTTACAACCAGATTTTCTTTTTGGGTCAAAAGCATGGTTTACACTCAGCAGTGGATAAGTCTGCAGGGATGCAGTTGTCAGGAAAAAAATAAAATATACAGTCCTGTCAAGAGTTTCCGCGAGTTCTCAACACCGAGTTTTAGTGAAACTGTGATATTTGGGAGTCAGCCAGAAGATGAGGACCTTCTGAAGAAGCATAAGAAGCAGTCCCGTGCAATCTCATACTGAATGCCTGAAGTAGCAATATTAACGAAAGATGGATTCAATACTCCAACAATTTAGGGTTGTGCAGCAACAGTTGATATTTCAGTAAGAACATAAACATAACCATTCAATAAAACTCCGATACCTCGGAATGATTCTTATGCTGGTCTCCAACAGTTATCAGAGACGTCTGGTCTGCATGGAACCATCTGGGCAACACCATGGGCTGGAGAAAAACAAGCACCAAGCCATTAATTATATCTGGTAAGCTCAAGCACCAAGCTTCTTTTTTTTTCGCAATTCAATTTCACCTGGAATTGAAGCTCTGGATGCTAGAGAATTATGTACAGGTTGAAAACCCATGGGATTAGTGCACGGTCTTTCCACAGGTGACTGAAAGAATACTGCCATGCAAAATTTTATGTTAAGTGTCTTGGGTCAAATGGAAGACTTATTCATTTCATTTGTATGAATAATTCTGGAGATTTATGGTGTTCAATTAGCAGAGAACAAAAAAGACCACACACCTTCCGGGACCAAAGGTGTCCCAGAACATGGTGTCCTCCCTCCGGCCATCCAAACACCATGCTGAATATCTGGATAAAAGTTGTTAGGATGCACCCTCCACTGCTTGTCAGTAGCATATTGCCTCTGTCCATTGGGATGGGACACTAGAGAGTAAGGATGCGATGGCTGCTGCACATGTTGAGGATGCAATGGCTGCTGCACGTGTTGAGGATGCAATGGCTGCTGGACATGTTGAGGATGCAATGACTGCTGCACTTGTTGAATGGCAGGCTTCACATATGAGAAATGACTGGATGGTTTCTGTGCAGGAAGAGGATGGTAAGGTCTCTGTGGGAAAGATGCGCTACCCAGTTGCAACTGCTGGTTGGGATGGGAAGCTTGTGGGGTTAAATACATGTCATTATGTGCAAATTCAGATGATTTTGAGGAACCAAAGCTAGACCCATCTTGTGTATGGGAGATTCCCATCACCGCGAAGCAAGGAGGCTGCTGTGGAACCATTTCACTTTTCAGGGCAGCATTGACATGGCCCTGGAGAGGTGCATTTCCAGCAATTTGGAGAATTTGGTTTCCCTGTACCCAAAATAAGTAGAGGTTATAACATTTAAATTTATGAAAGCAACAACAATCGAATGGCCAAGAGACTCACATTGGGGGTCCTACAATATTCTTGAGACAGAGATGATTGATGTACAAATGGCGGTGAAGAAGGTCCTAATGGTGGTGGATGTGGGAGTGATGGAGGTGGAAGTGGTGGTGGAGGCACAAGAGATGGTAGTGGGGATGGAGGTGGTGATGGAGAAAATGGTGGAGGTGGTGGGGGCGGTGAAGGAGGATATGGTGGTAATGGAGGCGGAGAATCTAAAGGTAATGGGGGAGAACCCAGCAATGGAGATGGTAGCTCAGTGAGATTGCTCGATGCCGACTCCAATGTTCTATCTGAACAAGGTTGGTAAGTTTCAGGTTTGAAGAAGCTATTCCCAACCGTGACTCGCTCATCTTTAGAGGTTGCAGACACATCTTCCATTTCAAGCTCTCCATCAACCTCCTCTAGAATGTGGTGGTGCCTATCACCTGGAGTAACTGGACATGTTTCTGGCTCTTCCATATCACTGGCAGCACCCTTTGGCAATTCCTTACCAGTAACCACCTTGCATATGCTGATAGGAAGATCTTCTTCATCTTCAAATACATGAGAAGATAAAAATCCAGACAACTGAAATGTCGCATTGCTGGGAAAAAAAAAAAAAAAAATCAAAAGTTAACAATATGTTTCTTTCCAAAAAAAAAAAAAGAATATGTAACACACTTGAATCCATCATTCCAAGAAACTGTAGCTTATAAAATCTGCAAAGCTAAATATGCTATATATGGAAAAAAAAAAATCTTCTGGTAATTATTAAAATACCCAATTCCCATCACAGCCTTGTACCATCCATAATTCAGAAACAAATCCCTTGAGTTTTAGCTGAATCATGTGATTTCAGGCTCATTGGGAAGTTAACTCAATAAGCTATGAACAGTAATGATTTTATGCATTCTGATGCTGCTCAGCACTATAAAAAAGGGTCCAAATCTTGAGTTACCAAAATCGGGATGTGTTAGCAGGAATGTGTGTCCAAGTAACAAAAACCCATGTCATTAAGACCCTACAAAGTGTGTGCATGACATGAACTAGCATGGGCATGCATGTCATATACATGTAAAGTCTCACTTTTATAGGTGCTTACACATTTGCATGCACGCATCCTTGGGTGTATGCAATGTTTGAAATATCGGTATCGTGTTACATATCGCATCCTTGGGATATACATGCGTATCGGTTATCGCACGGGATATATCGTTTGTATCGGATAATTTATTACACTTTTTGGGAAACACAATGAAACATTGGGGAAATAGTTGAATTTTTCAATGAAACTTCAAGGATTGTTAAAAATGACCTTAATACACACTTTTAAATTATAACATCTAAAAAAAGAAGTGCACATAATGCGTTTCCTTTGTATAGGGTCTAAGCTATGTGTTGTCTGACTGAACTAATGCAACTATATTCAAATTGAAGGCATAACATTCAGAGTATATGTGATGATCATTTCATCAAACACTCCTAAATACTTCGAATTTAGTCTCAATTGACAGTAGGTTGAAGGAAAATTTCGAAAAAAATTAATATTTTAATAGTTTTTAATTAAAATGATTTTTATTTTCTGAAAATTGACAAGAACTTAACAAATCAGTAGATCAGCCATCATAGATGCTTGCTTGCATGTTTGGAGTGCAACTTTGCAAGCAATTTGGGAGAAATTGGGTAAATTTCGAATTTTTCCCAAATCGGACCACTTACATTCAAATTTTGAAATTAGAGTGTTTGTGATGATCATTTCATCAAGAACTCCTAAATACTTCGAAATTAGTCCAATTAAAAATTGGTTGAAGGAAAATTTAAATAAAATAAATAAAAAACATGAATAACCAATGAATATTGAAATCAAGCTTCAAACTCCATGATTTTTCATGCAAAACAAGAAGATCCAATGGATTTGTAACCATTTGACACTGATTTAACATAATTTCAACAAAAAAAAAAAAAAAAAAATGGGATCGGAAATTGAAAATACTTATTGGATCGAACATGTGGGATATATCGGCACTACCTATGTGTTTCGTATCGCACAGGTGCGATACAAGATATATTGTGGGATATATCGGACGATATCGTCGATATTTAAAACAGTGGGTGTATGTTACATTGAGACCAAGTACTGAAGCAGGGGCGATCACAAGAAGCACATGATGAGGATGTGGATCCCAAAGACTCCAGCTGTGGGCCCTACTACAATATTCCTGAAAACAGGACTCGCTTTCAAACATTATGGTTTATAAAGTCCTTTTTTTTCTAAGGAATTAACTTCTATGGGTTTAGAATGTTTTAGAAGTACTAAGTTGAATGGTGTTTTCAGTAAATCTTTTTTATTTTAACAATAACCACTATTTTATTGAAGAAACAAAGAAGAACGAGAACAAAACAAGAGAAAAACCACAAACAATGGTAAGCTCCCAGAGGCAGAGCAAGTGAGCAACCCTCTCATCACTCAAGCACAGCCACCTTGGGGAAGAGGACTCCCAAACATACCGAAACCAAAAACAAATCCTAGAGGGCAGAGGCGCAAATGGAAGCCAGACATCCATTGTCACTCAGTCGCCCTGTCACCACTCTTATCCACTCCCGAACAATCTCCACTGCGAAACACTTTGAAATTCTGATCTCGCTGTAGCCAAATCTGCCATCAAGGAGGCAACTCTACTCTTGATAGCCTCATAAGATGAGATCTTATTATGAAAAAAATTAAAAAAATCCTCCCACCCTTTCTTTCCACACACACCACATGATGGGACTAGTTGGACCCATGATCGATGCCCGCGAGAAAGAGAGGCACTGGTTATAAGTTCATGCTATATATTTTCTATGACAATGCCATGACTTAATCATCAATTCAAGCATTGGACACAACCCAAGAATTACCACCCAAATTGGAATACAACAGGGATTCAATATTTGGCCCAAGTTCTGTTAAACATGGACCATTGCCTTATTTTCTTCTTAAGAATAAGTGGGCAGCCTACTTATAGAAGGGTTTGGATTGTTCGATCAGGAAGCAAAAACATAACATCCTATTAGAGATATCATTCATGATAAAAGAAACATAAAAAACCAAAATACTTATTATCGGAAATATTAAAATTGGAACCTTGTGCTAATAGGTGGGCCATCCATGCAAGGTTTCAGCACCAAAGATACCAACCAGTAATATATGCCATTTTGGCCATCAGCCCTCCGATGGTCATATGATCCAAAATATAAAAATTGGAAAGCTCAACAATGAGACAAAAATTAAAAAAACAAAAGACAATTGAGAGTGGTTTTAAGAGAAATAGAGAGTTTCCAACTACCAAGAGATGAGAGTCATGTTTAGTTGCAATGAAGGTGCAAGAGAAATGTAATTTGTGAATGGAAATGTGGGTGGGATATGTGTGAGTAAGGATTCTTTGTACAATTACAACACTTGTTCTACACCAGGGGTACAAAACCCAACCCTCGAGCCTACCTTCTTGTATGCATGATATCTACTCCGTCCATCAAATGAGACACTCCATAATACACCCTGAGGCCAAAATCAGCCCACTCTATAGCTCATGCAGACCCCATAGTGAACATTGGAGATGGCGCCACCCATATATTTTATGTCCCTGAGTTGTTGATCGGGCTGATTTATGGCCTCGCAGTCTGAAATTTACAGGCTCACCGGATGGACGGACCTCATGTTGCATGTACAACATGGTGGGCCCCACACTTTGGGTGTTATATCACATGCATATGATAACCATCATTTAGCACTTACTAACGAAATCGCCTCTCTTGCGGATTGGAGAGAAGCATACACGCATCTATTTCTACAGGCTGGTCAGGAAGTATTGCTGGAGTGCATCAACTCATAATTATTTATTTGGCACTACAACACTCCTCTTAAGGTGGCTGTGTTTGTTTGGTTGGGGGGTAAGAAGAAGATGCTTACAGTTGAAAATCTCATTAAAAGAGCTATGACCATCCTCAACATGTTTTATGTGTATGAACAATGCCGAGTCAATCGATCATCTCTTCATTCACTGTCATTTTGCTAGTTGAAAATCTCATTAAAAGAGCTATGGGGCCTTTTCACCTATGCGGAGACATGGTTCGGATGTTGATTCCGTACACTTTTTTGGGAGATTTGGTTAGAGAATGTGAGAATTTTCAAAGAAAAATTAGAGAAGCACAAGGAAGGTTCAGTTTATGGTTGCTGGCTGGGCGGCTTGTACTCCCGAATTTAAAGAAATTTTATCCATTCTCTCCTTTGGGAGGGTAGATCTCTCATTTCAGGAAATCATAGGTTGCCTTGGGTACCATGCATTGAGGATCTTTATTTTGTTTCCTTCTTCATTACGGAGGGAGTTTGTTCCTTTGTTCGATTTCTCTTTTGTTTGCCCTTGGGGTGCGAGATGATTTCTCATCATCTCTTTGCTCCATTTTCTTTTTCTTTTTCACAGGTTCTTTTATAAAGCTTGGTTAACATTCAATTTAAAAAATAAAAATAAATAAATAAATAAATAAGAAAGAAAGAAGTCTGTTTGGGCAGCTAAGGAACAACATGTTCATAGGATGAGTGTTAGCTGAAATGAGGATGTTGATATGAATGAGTAGCAAGACAAGGAAGGATATAATTAAAAATGAATGTGTAGATTAATATAGAAGAGAAAGGAGGAAGAAAAAGTGTTATGATTCAAACAAATGCTTCCACTCTAGGAGGGCCTGGATTGCCCACACTTTGGCCCAAGGAGGGCACTCCCCACTTCCACAAGCACATCAGCAATGAAAGAGTCAAGGCCAAACAACCATTTTGGGCCCACCTCCAAAGCTTCCTGATGGGGACATTCATATCTTACTTGCACCTCATTCAGAACACCCATAAGGCTCCCCAAAACGACTAATCTCCTCGTCCTTGAGATTTGTACAAAAAATAATCCCAACCCCCCAAATCTCGTAGAATTCCCTGGTACAAACCCTTTGTCAAGCAGAGGTTATGGCATGCAAATCAGGCACTCTCCCATCCACATACTTGGCTTACCTCCATGTGTGGGATGACAGATGCAAGCCAGCTTCATCAAGATTTAGAGCTTTGGGATGTTGGAAAGGTATATCTTTTTAGCCTGTCAAGTGATGCAGGGATTTGCGATGGAGGTAGGTAACAGTAGAGCCACGAGTTTTTGGGGCAACTATTGGTGCAGCGATAATGGATCTCAAACATCTCTCCCCACCTCTTTTCTCTAGCAATGGACAATCCAAAGTAGCGGACTGTTATGTAGGCAAATTGTGAGGAATCTGGCATTAAGACGACACTTGTAAGAGACGGAAGAAATAGAGTTTATGGAGATGATGAATTTGCAATCCTCAATGACAATAGATCAAGGTAGTGAGGATTCGATTTTACAGAGGTGGGATCGGTCTCTCAGCTGCTCTCGGTTAAATCATTGGCTTCAAAAATGTGCTTAGGAATCCCAACCTGCCCCAACAGCTTGGGTGTGGAAGTCTAAAGCCCCCTGAGAAGAATCGTTTTCACATGGCTTGCCGGCAGAGATCACATCCTTACTGTGGACAGTTTGCACCATGCAAACATGGTCGTAGTCAATGGTTGTTGCTTATGTTTGAGAGATGTTGAAACTATCAATTACCTATCTCTACATCGTCACTTCTCGCATACAATATGGGGATAGCTGTTGTGACAATTCAATGTGGTTTAGTCCATGCCACAGTCCATCAATCAACTGTTTGATGCGTGGAATATCAGCCATTCCAGAAAAAGACGAAAAATCTATGGCAAGTTGGCAACCAAGTCTCGTGGCTGTTCTATGGCAATCCGGAAGGGGCATAACAGTCGCACATTTAATCGCATCTGTTCATCGGCTTCTGAAGTCTATAAGAGTCAAATGGTTTGTTTACTCTTGGGCAGAAGCAGCAAGTTACAATCCCCTCTCTGTATTTGGGGATGATCCCCCTTCTTGATCGTTCTTGTTCCTTTTAGTTGGGTCCTATGTTCGGTCTTCGGACCTTTTCTTTTCAATAAATTTTACTTTTGCCAATAATAATTTAAAAAAAAAAAAAAAAAAAAATCCCCTTCTCAAGCGAGAAAGAGAGAAGTGAGGAAAAATAGGATGCAAGAGGTTCTTTCCCACCCACCAATCCTCCCAAAACCAGACCCTCACTCCTTCCCAACCATGAATGACACCTTCCTTTGTCTCACCTAGAGGTGTGACTGAATTCACTAACAGATTCCCATGCATATGACCCAACCCCACTTAGAGCCAGCCCAAAAGGAACCACCATCTATTGGATGAGTCATATTTGCTTCTAATAACATTCACTCACAATCAATACAACTCCCTAAATCTCCACTGCCATCTACGATGGAATTTGGTCCATAAGATTAACAATGCCAACCCTCATTTTGATTTTGGCACGTCTTTTCAATTCACAATATGGAATTTATACTTCATTCTCCTCCCATCCCATAAGAAACCTCTCTAGATATTCTCAATTCTCTTCCTCACTTTGGCCCTTAAAAGAAAAGATGAGACAATGAACTAGAAGGTTTGACAAAGTGGATATGTAATTCCCCTTAGCGATAAATAGTTCATTTTCCAACAAGCCAGTTTCTTTTTGTGCCTTTCAATAATCAGGTCTCAAAGCACCATCTATTTCGAGCAAGGTATTATGTAACGGTAACGGTAGCCGTAACAGCCACCACCGTTACCTTTACAATACAGGTCGTCACGGCTGTTATGGCCCCCGTAATGGCCATTACGGTCTCTTTTTTCATTTAAATAAAAAAAAAAAATTTTAAAAAAAAAAACGAAAAACTTTTATTTGCCGAAAAAATAACCCAAAAATCCAGTATCTACCCCATACAGACCATTACGAGGTTGTTATGGACTTTACCGGGGACGTAACCGTCACAACCCCATAACGCGTAACGGTTGCTATCGTTACCTTTACGTAATGGCCTTTACGGCGTCGTAATGACCTTTACGGCACACCATGCTTTCAAGTTTCCCCCTAATGGAAACCCAAGGTATCATAGTGGAAATTTTCGCTCTCGGCAATTTCTTGGCCCAGAAATTTCTCAGGAGATTTTCAAATTTTGGGGTTTTCTTAGGATATTTGCAGGAAAATCTTGCCAAAAATAGAAATGTTTAGTACTTATTCTTAATTGATAAATAAATTTAAATTCAAGCATATACTTGTATAACAAGTACATGGAGACCACAATTTCTGCAAGATATTTAGAACTCGATGCAAAAGAAGAGACACAAGTCCTCTTAGTAGAAGAGAGAGAATGGCAAGAAGTTCATCGAGCAAAGTACAACGCAAGATTGTGAAAGGATGAAATAAAATGGCGGCAATGTTCATAGGCCCTTTGGCTAAAAGAGGGCGATCGAAACACAAAATTCTTTCATGCTATGGCGAGCGCAAGGGCAAGGGTTAACAAAACAAAATCCATCATGGTTGAGGGGGGAAGAATTGAGGGTAAGGAAAATGTACGTGCTTCAATAGTCGATTTCTATAGAAAGTTGCTAGCACAAGATCATTGGAATAGGTCGCTACTACATAATCTATCTTTTGACCCTATTTTATCTTTAGCGACGGAATCATTGGAAAAGGCCTTCTCTGAGGAAGAAGTTAAACAAGCGGTGGAGGAATTGGGTAGTGATAAAGTACCAAGGCCGGATGGCTTTCCGATTGCGTTCTATCGGAAGTTTTGGGGGTTGGTTAAGAGGGATGTGCTTGCGTTTACTAACAAATTCTATGAGAAAGGAAGTGTAGCTTTAGAATTGGGGGCCACTTTCATAGCAATCATTCCAAAAAAAAAAAAGGTGCCGAAAGCCTTCGAGATTTTAAACCCATCAACTTACTGGGTGGCCCTTACAAGATCTTAGCTAAGTTACTCAACTCTAGATTCCGAGCGGAGTTGGGAGAAGCAATTTCAGAATCACAAGGGGCTTTTGTAAACGGAAGGCAGATTGTTGACAACTTTTTGGTGGCAAATAAGTGTACAAACGCTTGCAATAGAAGAGGGTCAAAAGGTTTGGTTTACAAGTTGGACATAGAAAAAGCTTATGATCATGCCGATTGGGATTTCCTAGATTATTTGCTACCAAGGTTGTGATCCGGTGTTAAATGGCGGGCCTGGATGTAAGAATGTGTGAAGTTGGAGCAAAATTTCAGTTTTGGTGAAAGGCTCCCCAGGTGGTTTTTCCGAGCGTCAAGAGGTCTACGTCAAGGGAATCCCCTATCTCCATGTTTGTTGTTATCATGGAGGCCTTGAGTAGATTGTTAGGCGGAGGGGTGGAGATGGGGCTTGTGAAAGGATTTAAGGTGGATAATTTAGACTTCCAGGTTTCTCACTTGCAATATGCGGATAATACATTGTTATTTTGCGAGGCAGCTTCTCTTGGTATTGAAAATCTTCGAGCAATCATAGTCAGGTTTGAGACAGTTTTGGTATTGAAAGTTAATATTAGCAAGGGTGAAATCTTAGGGGTAGGAATTCCAAATGAAGAAACGAAGACATATGCTTACAATTTTAGGTGCGGGGAGGGTGCCTTTCCTACGTCATATATAGGTCTCCCGTTGTGTATAGGAAAACCAGTGAAACATCTGTGGGACAAAGTGATCAAAAGGTTTGAAAGAAGATTCTCATTGGAAAACTCAACACGTATCTTTGGGTGGGAAAATAACTTTGATCAAGACAGCTATGTCTAATCTTCCGGTTTATTATATCTTGTTATTTAAATGCCCAAAGTTGGTTCTAAATAAGTTGGAAAAACTGAGTAATTTTTTGTGGAAAGGAGTGGAAGATAAGCATAAATTTCATCTTCTGAAATGGGAAGAAGTATGTAAGCCCACAGATCAAGGGGGTGTGGGGTTTAGGAAGTTGGGAGGACATGAATTTAACATTGTCAGGGAAATGGGTTTGGAAGTTCGGGGTAAAAGTAGATTCTCATTGGAGAGAAGTGATATGTAGGTAATATGGGGTGGAAGCTAGGGGGTGGTGGATTAGATTGTCATCGTTGTATAGGTCATCATATCTATGAAAGTCGGTGGTGTTAGTAAAATATAAAGTTTGGGAGAGATTGGGTTTATGCTGAGAAATGGGAAGAACATCAGAGTTTGGGAAGATAATTGGGTTGCAGGGCATAGGTTTAGGGTCTATTACCACGGTTGGGGGGAATTTCTTATGAGGTGGATCTCAAGGTGGCGAGTTGCTTTTCCTTTGTGGGAGAGGAAGTAGTTTGGGCCACGTCGTGTAGAAGGAATTTGGTGGATGAAGAAATCTTGGAATTTATTAGTTTGCTTGATATGCTTTCCAAGGTATCTCCGATTATATCAAAACCAAATTTAATGGTTTGGTTGAAAAGTAAATCTGGTAAGTTCTCAGTGAAATCCCTTTACATGCTTATAAATGGGGAGGCTTCTCCAATTGGGGTCCGCCCAACGTCATTTGTTTGGCGGTATGTTCTCTTAAAGGTGGCGGCGTTCACATGGCTAGTGGGCAGAAAAAAAAAAAAAATGCTTATAGTGGATAACCTCCGCAAAAGGAATATGATCCCACCGAATGTATGTCTCTTATGCCTTCAAGCCGAGGAAACGGTGGATCATCTATTCATCCAATGTTTGTTTGCTAGAGAAATGTGGGATAGCTTCTTGAAGTTATTTGGTGTCGATTGGGTGTCGTCGAGTTCTATGGATAACTTACTCTTGAGTTGGCATGGTGGGGGTATTGGGAAGATTAGGAGGAAAATTTGGCTCCTAAGTCTTCTAGCAGGTATATGGGCTCTATGGTTTGAGAGAAACGATCGATGCTTTAGAAATCGTAAGGGGTAGGTTTTGGAAGTCTTTCAAAGGGCCAAATTTCATGTGTTGGAATGGGCGCAAGCATCTAAGATCTTCTCAAATGTGCCGGATTGATGGGGGGCTGCGTAAATTTGTTTTTGTTTTCTTATAAATCTGCTGCTTCGGCCTTCTTCGAATAATATTGTCAATGGTTTTTAAAAGAAAGTACAACAAATTCCTTAAGGTTTTTATTATTTATCATGATAAAAATACGATATTTTAATCAGGGTTGATATTTTAATAACTCGCGATTATATTGCGATAAACTTCCTATTTCCGAAGTTGTAACTAAGCAGCCAATGTCCTAATGGAGGACGACGTATCAAATGAGGACGACGTAACGAATGAGGAGAGAAACAACAGTGCGGACAATCAATACCGTTGAGATCGGCATCAACGATATCGAAATAGACGAGACCTGCAATGACAAAATACGGAAGTAAGGGAAGATGCTATTGCTAGTGGATCCAAGAATAAGAGCGTGGAGGAAACAATAGATATAGATCAGCTTAACCGATCGGCGACATCGGGAGAATGGAAAGAAGTCGAGCGAAGAAAAAGGAACCCCCCAGTTTCAGATAAAAAAGACGGAAAGCTTTCAAGCTTCCCAACCCTATTCGTCAAAGGATACCCGATTGGATGGCTCCCTATCAACATTGCAAGAGTGTTTGGTAGGGCTGGAGCAGTCATGGACGTTGTTATGCCTAGGGACGCCGTCTCCAGGCAGTACAGAGGATTTGTGCTAGTTAGGATGAGTTATGAGGAAGAACTCTCCAGAGCAGTGTTTATGCTTCACGACGAACGTTTTGGAGGGGTTTTGCTCCTGGTCCAAAGAGCGAGATTTGGCCCAGATCGGACAGGAAGGAAAGTAAATCGCCCTTCACCCAAAAATCCCAAGAAGGCTCTGCCGGTTAATTGCCAAAGCAATCCCCTTTCGGTAAAAGGATCCTCATACAAGGATGTGTTAATCAATTCAGAAGCCTCTTCGAAGTCGACTCAGCCCCAAAATACTAATCTGAGGACTAGTAAGGAGGAGGCTAGGAAAAAGCAAGAAAAACCAAAGGATTCAAACGATGCCTATACTTTGCGAATTACAACAATCGAAGCAAGATTTGCTAGATTCAGTTGTGATCAGTACTAGGGAAGGGGTAGCCATATCTCAAGTCAGGAACTGGATCGATAGCTGCTGTAGAATCCGACCTGCACAATATTCGATCAAACCCATAGGATACAATGAGTTGTGGGTTAAACTGTGTCGGAGGCTGAAACCGGACATTCTTATCATGGCAGGGGTGACACACACAAGCGGTTTAGTTTCAAGAGTACAGAGCTGGGATGAGTTCTCTATTTTTGGATCGGAAGAGGTCTGAATCCTCATCTGGGGTATTCCTCTTGAACTCTGGTATGATGAGTTCTTCATTTCAGCGGCAAAACTCTTAGGCTCACTCATTGAACTGGATCTCGAAACTAAGCTTGGTGAGGAGATGGCAGTTGCTAGAGTTCTCGTCCGCAAAAACAAAGGAGATCCCCTTCTGACCCATATCCACGTTTTTGTGGATGACAGAGAGATCTCTCTCCCCTTACAAAGGGAAGAGAAGCATATTCCGATCCCCAAATGGGGCGATCTCTGGCATGCGAAGGAAATCTACTCCCCCCCGTCTCGGCCATGGCCGCTGGAGCGGAATACAAGGGAGTACATCTTCAGTGCTCCTAGGGAGTACCGGATCTTGCCTCTGCTCTTTCACCTACCGCAATCAATGACCATGTCAACGAGCGGTCTTTTCGCCAGACGTGTGGCGCGGAAGCTTCCTCTCATCGCTCTACTTTTGCTGGAGGTGATACACATGGCGTACAACAATGCAATCAAACGGCAGAAAGCATGCCACGCTGCAGCCTCGATTCTCTCAATTTCAGAGAGTCAGATCGTAATATTGGAGAACGGCTGACAGGGACGCGTGGCGAATCCGGCGTGGATAGGCAAGGACCCGAACCCGATGGATCCAAAAGGGCCAAATTGGGCCCTGTAGGTATCGGGTCTCGGGTAGACTTATGCTTATCAGATCCCGCTCCTTCCAACCTCAACTTATCCTTGGAGAAGAACTCGATCGCAGACCGAAGGTTAGTGTCTCATTTTAACACCCCGACTGACACTTATGTTGTCATTCCAGCTCCCTCAGGCAAGCCTCCTTCTCCAGTCAAGCCCTATCGAGTGCGGCACAATCTTTTTCTGGCTCCAACCTTCCAGCAAACGACCTCCTAGCGGACAATGTCGATGTCAATTACCCCGTGTAGATCGATTCATCTCTCAAGACGCTCCCGGACACCGAAAGTTCTGAATTTGACCAAGGTTCCTATCAGTCAAAAAAACTGCCTTCCCCAATGTCTCTGCCCTCTTCTCCTCTTTCCTCTCCATACGACTGGACAGATCAAAGCCTTCTGACGCTTTTTCAGGAGGAACCGAACATTGAGGTTATAGAAGTGGAACTACTACAGATTCGTGTTGGCTCTGTCTCGGTTCCCGCATAAGTTGCCATCAAGCTGATTGCAGACAACTCTAACAGAGCTAATCTGCTAGAAACAATTCAGAAAAAGAAGTGGATCAGAGATGCAATGGGCCACGTTGGCAGATCTATAGGCCTATCTTTCGGAGATTGTCCGGAGGACTTCATAGTCCTGTTTCACTGTGTGGAGTCTCGTGGCCGCTTTCAGCTATGAAATCGCCAAGAAGCCGTCGCTCTAGATCTTGTAGCAGCAAAGAACTACAACATCTTGCAGACTACCCAGGCATATTAGATGACTCCACTGGTAGGGCTAGGAATCAGGGACTCCGGGGAAGTTCGGTTCCCCAATGAAGTTTATTTCATGGAACATTAGGGGAGTGGGGTCCAAACAAAAAAGAAGGTTAATAAAAGACACCTGCGATAGGAATCATCCAGATGTCATCTTTTTTCAAGAAACGAAGATCAACAGGTTCGACGACAGGTTGATGGGTTCCCTCTGGAAGGCCAGAGATGCAAAATGGGTAGTCCTTGATTCTATTGGTAACGCTGGAGGCATTCTGGTGGCTTGGAAATCGTCCCGGTGGTTGCTCCTCAGCAATTGGGTTGGTTCCTTCTCGGTTTCAGTTAGGCTGCAGCACAATTCTTCGGGGTTTAGCCGCCTGTTCTCCTCAGTTTATGACCCTTCCCAAGAAGCCTGCAAGAATCAATTCTGGGAAGAAGTACGACCTCTAGACAGAAGTTTGCAGGGCCTTGCTATATAGTGGGGGATTTCAATATTATCATGTATCCTGAAGAAAAGTCTCATGGTAATTCAGTGACTCCAGCGATGGCGTCCTTCTCTCGTTGGATTGATGATCAAGAGTTAGTGGATCTCCCTTTGCTTGGTTCCATATTTACTTGGTCCAATGGGAGAGCACATCCTATCTTTTCCAGACTTGACAGGTTTCTTGTTTCTCCTGATTGGCTGGAACTCTTCCCCTCAACCTCTCAATATGTTCTTCCAAGAACCACGTCTGACCACTGCCCTCTCATCCTTGATGTTGAGGAGCAGAACTGGGGCCCCAAACCTTTTCAATTCGATTCTTCCTGGCTTAAAATTCAAGGTTTTAATCAAATGGTCTCTGATTGGTGGTCTGGGTTCTCGGTAGAAGGCTTTGCAGGTTTCAAACTTAGCTCTAAACTAAAACGGCTGAAGGAAGCTTTGAAGCAATGGTACCAAGAGGAATTTCGAATCAGGGAACAAGAATCAGATTCTCTATTATCTAAACTGCTCAACATTGATGTTCAGGCTGAAGTGGTTCCGATGTCTACAGATATTCTGGCCAGAAGAATACAGTTAATCCAATCTCTTGCTGGCCGGGCTCTTGAAAAAGAAATATCCTAGAAACTAAAATCTCAAGCAAAATGGATTAAAGAAGGAGACAGAAATACACGTTTTTTCCATATCATTGCTAGTATGCACGCTAGGAATAAAAAAAATCAGCAGTACAGTTGTGAACGGGGTCCGGATAGAAGACAAAAACATCATAGTAGACGAGATAGTAGCATACTACACTGCTCTGCTTAAGGGAGAGGATTGGCGCAGGCCTACTTTGGATTCTCTTGAGTTAGACAGTATCTCGGCTGTAGAGGCTGACATGCTAGAATCCCCCTTTTCAAAGGAAGAAGTAAAACAGGCGATTGATTCTCTCGGTGGTGATAAGGCTCCAGGCCCAGATGGTTTCCCCATTATCTTTTTCCAACATTTTTGGGAAGTGATACAAAAAGATGTAATGGATTTCTTTTCTGAATTTCACGGTAGGAGCAGGATATCAAAAGGCCTCGGGGCCTCCTTCATAGCTCTTATTCCTAAAATGCCGGGGGCGGCCCTCTCAAAGATTTCAAGCCTATCAGTTTATTGGGAGGCCCCTATAAAATTCTTGCAAAAGTTTTGGCATCTCGTTTAAGAAAGGTAATTGGGAAGATCATCTCAGGAAACCAATGTGCTTTCATCTCAAGCAAACAGATTGTGGATGCGGCTCTCAATGCTAACGAATGTCTGGATTCTAGTCTTAGATCCAGAACGAAGAATATTATATGCAAGTTGGACATAGAAAAGGCTTATGACTATGTCGACTAGGGATTCTTGCAGTATATGTTGAATCGGATGGGGTTTGGGGAAAAGTGGAGAGCTTGGATGGGCGAATGCATCGGGTCGGCTCACTTCTCTATCCTTCTCAACGGATCCCCAAAAGGCTTCTTCAAGAGCTCGAGAGGTCTAAGACAAGGAGATCCCCTCTCCCCTTTTCTATTTCTTATTGTAGGGGAGGCCTTATCTAGAATGCTGCATAAAGGTCAAGCGGAAGGCATTTTAAGCGAAATCAAAATTAAAGGTAGGACCAGCCCGATCTCTCATATTCAATATGCGGACAATTCCTTGATCTTTTTTGATGCCAGTACAAACAAGGTGGATAACCTTCGTACCACAATTCGCTGCTTCAAGGCAGTTTCAGGCCTGAAAGTCAATATGGCGAAATCCAAGCTGTTCGGGATCAACATGAAGAGTGAGGAGATCGACAACCTTGCGAGAGCTTTCGGTTGTTCCGCGGTTCCCCTTCCATCTTCATTTGTGAGTCTCCCCTTGTGCTTAGGTTTGCCGCTTAAAAGGATGTGGGAGAAAGTCATTTCCAGATTTGAGAAATATCTTGCTAGATGGAAGTGTCGATATCTATCCTTAGGAGGGCGCCTCACCCTAATTAAAGCAACGCTTTCCAACCTGCCGATATATTTTGTCTCTCCTCAAATGTCCGAGCTCAGTGTTGGCAATCCTCGAAAAATTAAGGCGGGAATTCCTTTGGCATGGCAAGGAGGCCAAGAAGATATTCCATCTTCTTAACTAGAAAGAGGTGAGTCGTCATATCTCTGATGGTGGAGTAGGGGTAAAAGACCTCAAGGCCATGAATAGAGCATTACTCGGCAAGTGGATTTGGAGACTAGGGGCAGAGGATGGGAGTTTTTGAAACTCCATTATCAAGCACAAATATGGGAGATCAACCAGTGGGTGGTGGACTAAAGACACGTCTTCCTATGGGGCGTCGGCTATCTGGAAGGATATCTTAAAGACAAAAAAGGAAGTGCTCGATGGCATTGGTTTTGCCCTTGGTAATGGGGCAAATATTCGATTTTGGGAAGACATTTGGGTAGGGGACTTGCCTCTTAAAACTAGATTTTCGAACATATTCCTCATTGTTCCTGATAAGGAAGTCTACGTGGCTGGCTGTTATTCTGTGATCGACGGAAAGATTGTGTGGAACGTGATTTGTAGAAGGATCTTGCAGGACTGGGAGATTACCCAATTTGCTAAACTCCTAGATTGCATCGATGCTACTTTTCCTATCCAGTCCTCTTCTGACAGCATTATATGGAGACCGGAAAAATCATGCAGATTCTCTGTTAGATCTCTTTACAATCGGATTCACTCCAATCTAACGGCTTCTTATTTTATTCAGTCCTCCCACCTCTGGAAGTATGCTGCACCCCCTAAGATCGTGGCTTTTGGCTGGTTAGCTGGCAAAAAGAAAATCTTAACAGTAGACAATCTAAGGAGAAAAGGGATGATCCTTCCTAACATTTGTTTATGTTGTATGCGGGAAGAAGAAACTGTCGACCACCATTTAGTGCACTGTCCTTTTATATCCTTTATTTGGTCTGATTTGCTTCTCCAGTTCAACATCAGCTGGTGCTTTCCTGATGAAGCTAACCTTCTCCTTCAACCGTGGCATGGTGTTCACATTGGGAAGGTTAGATCGAAGATTTGGAGGATGGTTATTCTAGCGGTTTGGTGGTCAGTTTGGGAAGAAAGGAATAACAGATGTTTCAGGGACATTGCCAATCCTGCAAGGGTTGTCTTGTCGAAGGCAAAGCGGAGTTTGATCGAATGGGCCACTCATGTTGAAGTCCTGAAGGGCTGTGATTTCATTTTCTTAGGTGTTTAGTTATGTCTGCTATCTCAGTGGGCTCTTTTCTTGTAGTTGTATTCCTTTTTGTTTTTTAATATAATCGTCATCTTTCAAAAAAAAAAAAACATCATTTAGTGTAGTTTTTGCGATATTATCACGAGATTTCAAAAACTTAGCGATATTTGTCATACTACAAGGTATTTTGTTAGTAATGAAACTGCCTTGCCCTGCAACCAATCTTCAGTCCCTTGATATCATCCATCCTTGTCGGAACCCTTGCAACAGCACTTTGTTAAGATTAACAGTGAGGCTAGGGACTGCTTTGAAACACCTCAGAAATATCTCTATCATGCATATGATATTATATGACACAAGAGTGCATGGTCGACACACACCTACAATGCCTATGTTCAGCTTGCTAGAGTCCCTCATTCATTTCTTTATTGGACTCAAACTGTCGCCTATCCAGTTGATTGAATACAGATGCGCCTTCCTCTTCTTCTCGTATGATAACACCTCCCCATTTAGTCCACCGGGCAGAACCGTTCAGACTGCTCTTAAGATTTCGATGAGTCACATAAAATTTAAGTGCATTAGCGAACTGGGCAAGTGATGCAGATAAATTAGAGCTTCTCTATCGAACCTCTTACAAACTGGTTGATTTATTGTTAAACATTCTATTGTTTGTTTTCATCGAAATTGCCCATAAAACTACTAAAAAAGTAAATGTTCCATAACATTCTCCCTTTACAAGCTTCCAGGCCACCCTTCAACTTCTCAAGGAGCAAGCCATCAATGCCAACGCTATCCGTGCCTTGCCAAACTGATGAATGCACCATTCCCATACAATGGACAAGAATGAACAGTGACTGAACAAATGGTCCAAGGTTTTCTCATCTCTTAGGCACATACAACATCCATTGAGGATGACTTTCTACTTACTACGGAGGTGGGCGCCTATCACCTAACATCGCTGCGTGCGTGTGGGTGCACCTGGTCGCCACCATTATAATTTTGTGAGTTACACTTTCAGGTATCTTAGAGAATCTTAGAGAATGATATGTTTGGAAAGTTCACACCCATTACGGCTAGAAAAACTTCTATACTCCCTTGGAAATTGGAATACAAATTCCCCATTTCTTTTATATCAAAGCTTTTATTTATGAAAGATACCACCTCTCCCAAATTTCATAGATTTTTTATAGGCTCATAAGATCTTCTTCTTGTTGTCTTTCTTCTATTGGTGTTTCAAGCATTACATTGGGCTTCTTAAAAGCAATTTGAGATTCCATTTGTGCCATACAAGAGAAACATGATGAATTGGGGATTTTAGGGGAATTGGAAATTTTAGGTTACAAGATCTTGGGATATTGAAGATTAGGGATTATGATTTTGGGTTGGAGAATTTAGGGGAGAAGGGAAATTGGGAATTTTAGAAATTGGAGCATTATGGTTTAGAATTGGGGAATTTCAACAGAATTGGGGATATGGGGTTTTAAGCTAAAAGGAATTGGGAATTTTGTGAGATTAAGGTTACTCGTTTGGGAAATTTGAAATTTTAGGGTTTTCTGGATTCATTGGAATGTTTGAGTAGATGTAAGTTTTTGGAATTGGTGTCTACCACTATTAAAAATTCGCGATAACTTTATAACTAATTTTATTTCATTTTATTAAATTCCTTTTAGAGCTAAAACTATTTAAAAACCTACATGTATCCTATATATAACATAAATGATTAAAAATTTTATTTCTAAAAAAATTGCACATGGAACCTCCAAGCTGTTTTGGGGGTTTTAAGGGCAATTGCACCATTCACTACACTGCCCCCCTCCCCAAAAAACAAAACAAAAAAAGACACTTCCCTCTAATCCTACTCCCAATAATTTAGAAAAAAATAATAATAAATAACACCTCCCTTTAATCCCACCCTGCTCTTCGCCTCTCCTTGAAAAGAAAATTCGAAGAAGAATGTGATAGAGAAATTATGTTTCTTGATGGAATTCTTGGGTTCTTCCAAGGAAACAAGGCCAATTGAAGTTACGAAAAAAAAAAAATTAAATAAATTTGTGTGTGAGTACAGTTCGATAGTCTCCTCCGACTGCTATCGCAGTCGACGAATTGTTGGTTTTTGATAAGAAGTGCGTCCCGAGATAGATTTGTTCTATCCCCGTTCATCACAACGAGTTTGGATGGCGCGCCGCGAGAGAGTAGTCAAAAGGTGCATGCATTTGAACGTATGTCGGATCGGCTTGCAGTGCCGGCTTCTCCAACTTGATTCTTCTGGGGGGTAGTTACTAAGCAGGTTATTCAATGGTTTTCAAGTGCCCCATGGCATATTAAAAATTTACAAATTCTACTTAAGAAATCATATATCTTCCCTACAAGCAAGACCCTTTTCTCCTTATCTTACCAAAAGATTAATGAAGTGGAATGTGATAGAGAAAATCTTTTTTCTTGATTGCATTCTTGGGTTCCTCCAAGGAAACAAGGCCAATTGAAGTTACAAAAAAGCTATAAATAAAAAAATTGGGGGGGGGGGGGGGGGGGGGGGGGGGGGGAGTATCTAAGTAGGTTATTCAATGGTTTTCCAGTGATGCCACGGCACCTTGAAAATTTACAAATTGTACTTAAGAAATCAAAGAAATCATATATCTTCCCTACAAGACCCTTTCTCCTTAGCTTGCCAAAAGATTAATGAAGCGGTTTGTAGGCTTGCTAGACAGGGACTGATGAGAGGTTCATTGGCTTCAAACTCGTCTTCTATTTGTATTAGCTGTTTTTCCCTTCTTTCTTTTTTAAAGGCTTTACTAAAATTCGTCACCATTCATAAGAAAATAAAATAAAGGGGGGGGGGGGATTTCACATTTATGTCATATTCCAGCATACAAGCATCACTACACATGGCAGGGTCACTATTGAAAAAAAAAAAAAAACGAAAAAAGTTTTATGCTTCTTCAAATTTGTAGCATCAAATTATGACGCCAAAAAATTGCTGTTCAAGTCTGTTGACGGATCATCACTCTAAGAAAACTAAAAAGATTGCACGATAAAGATACCACAATTTAAAAGGCAAATAAACATAATACACACCTCCCATACTCATCAACAAGCATCCCTTCCATTTCTCTAAGTGGATCATCCACAGCACGCTCGGCGCGAGATGGGCGTCGAAGAGAAAACCCAGCAGTGGTGTCATCATTAGAAACTCCAATATCATCCATGTAGCGACGGAGAAGTGATTCAGGGAGGATTTGTCGCTCAAGCCATAACCTCAAAACCTGGGAAAGGAACAATTTATTACCTACTTTAAGGGTAAGGAGATCTTTTTAGTGGTAGAGCTGCAATTACCTTGTGACATTGGCGACGATTCTCACGAGCACCAGCACCAGGTGGAGCAGCAGCACCCAAAAGACGTGGCAACGCTGCTTGAACTGTAGGAATGTACAAGGCTCCTGCAATACCTGAAGAAATATCAAAATACCAAGAAACCAAAAGTGAATCCTTGGTGATGATTGAGCATATTTTCTTTCATGACTCAAAGATCTGACAAAATATACAAAAACATAAAATAAAATAAAATAAAAAGATCTGACTAAATCTGTATTTTGATAGTGTAATGGCAGAACAAGATTCATGTACCCGGCCCCAATTAATTGGGATAAGGCTTAGATGATGATGATGATGATGATCTGACTAAATCTGTACTGTTAGCAACATAATTATATAGAACCATCAGGACACAGAACATATGGATGTAATGCTCATGAATTGCAGCATAGTCTAGTTAAACCAATATTGTGGGCATCTTTGCGTCTCGCTAAGTGATGTGAATGAGCTATCCAGAAACAGATTTAAGTGGGCTTCTTTAGTAGTTGGGATTGGGAACAACTTGTCAACATAGGTTGGTTCGTCCCTTCAAGCCAGCATTGTACATTCTTCTCCTCTAGAACAGTTAATCAGTTTTTATGACAACCCTTTTTGTTAGAGATCAAACAAAAAGGCTAAATATGTGCATCTTGGTCAACAAATGCATTCTGCAAAAAGCATAAAGTCATCTCCCCTTACCAGGTGTAGGTATGGATGTGTAGGGAGCAGGTTACCAGTACAGGTCTCATTGTAGCCCATGAGCTTGCTAAACGCAGTGTCCTTTGGCATTCCATTTGTATTGGGAATTCTTCCTCTATCTCACTATGTTCCTTTTGTAGTTTGTTTTTTCAATAAATTATCATTATATATCAAAAAGAAGAAGAAAAAAAGTATAGGTGTGATGCAGGGACATGTGATGACCTAATCCTAGATACATGTATAATCAGGTTAAAGAATGTTCAAATAAATACACCAATTAACTAATCGTTTCTAGTCAAAGGGCTTAGGTAAATTTCAAAACAAAGATGAGGTCATTCCGTCAGGATCATGCCCCTTAACATAAATCGCATAAACATTAAAAAGGGAGGACATGGGGATATGAGGATATCTCAGATCTAGCACAAGTCAGTCCACAGTCAAGTTTGGATCTGATCCTACTGACTAACCATCCCTCTTTTCCATTCAAACTAGAAAGGAGATATCCAGAGAGGAATGAAAGAGGTGAAGAATGAAGGGTTCGAGATGAAGAAGGTACAGGTCCTTTTGTCGTCAAAAGAAAATGAGGATAATTCTTACCTTTTCATGCACCTCAAAGATCTAGAAAGAAGGAGACTTAAAATCGGGGTGGAATCCTCAACACCCAAGGGTCAATCCTGAAACCCTAATTTCTTGAATAAAGAGGAAGAAAAGATACGAATTTCTATTCATTCAATAATAATCAAAATAGGGTTTCTCACAACTATATATAAGCAAAAAAGACGAAAAGTAAAGAAAGTGTAATAAAGCCCCTGAAATAAGGAAAAGAACGAAAACACCTAAAACTAAAACACCTGTGTGGTAGGGTGTGAAATCCGACCCATGGATTTATGGTCAGGGTGCGGTCATGCTGCTCCTGCACTCATAGCACGTCAGAAAATGGGTCTGATGGACCCAACGTCCATCCACATCAACTCCTCCGCTCTGATACTCTGTCGACGACGCTTCCTCCTCTGGTACACTCTAAAGGATGCACCACTAATGTCCGCATCAAGGTGTAATTGTGAGAATTGATGGACCCCAAAATTCAAAGGTAAATGGACAAAACCATATATCTAGTATTTAAATAATAACTAGGGTACAGCTTCAATGTGCCCTACTTATTAACGCCAAAAAAGTTTTGATCTCACTTCTCAATAGCAGCTAAAAGATGTTGGAGGGAATCTGGCAAAAAATAGCAAGCATTTCATATTCCGAATTTTCAAAAGCCTTCCCTAAAATGTGGAAACGACTTCCTCACCTAAGATTTTTATTGTTTTCTTGGAAGAGGGCCCATATTCAGATCCATGTAGAGACAATCGCCGGGAAGGAGAGGAGGATCTTGATCAAAAGGGCAATCCCAACATCCCGTGGCAAACTGAGAGGGCAAGACTATGATTTTTCATCCACTCGTTTCGGAAGTTGCTCACGAAGATGGGAGGTACGTGAGAAGATTTTCGTCTCTGAGAAAGCAGCAGGAGATGGGAAGATGAGATGAACGGTAAAGCTGGTCCAATTGGTCGAAGGCCGCAAGTCCCATCAATTTACGAGTATAGAAGATAGGAGAGGAAGGTCGATTGGTGCAATTGGGGTAATCACTAGGAAGATCAAGATGCAAAGGCAAGCATCAGCTGGGCCTCTCTGATGAAGTCCCTTTAGCGACCAGGTGGGCTTTTGTGGGGACAAACATCGAGGGAGAAGGGGTCAAAAGCAGGGCAAAGGAAGAATGCTAAAGGTAGGTCCAGTGTTCATAATATTGATACTATCGGCCGATATTATCATTATCGCTGGTCAGCGACACAAAACCCATCGGAAACCCCTCGGAAATGAAAAATATATAGATTTCTATGTATCGTGCGATATATAGCACGATATCGCACAATTTTTTGTGATATCACCGAAAAAATCGAGAGAGAGAGAGAGAGAGAGAGAGAGAGAGAATAGGAAAAATCATTCAACCCAGAGGATTTCGATACCTATAAAAGAACATTGCATAATCGGAGGTAGAATTTGGTGGGCCACTCGATCGATCCATAGCGGTGCATCGTAAGCTCCACAAAATCTCGATTTCCCCTTTTTTTCTCTTCGAATAGATGCTCGATTTACATCGTAAACGAGATTTCGGCAAGAAATCCGCGAAACCCCGTGAGATTTGGGTTTAATCGAGGGATTTTTTAGAGAAATTGGGGATTTTTTGGAGAGATTTTAGGGTTTCGGAAGGTTTGAAACCCTTTCTGTTTGCGTATTTTCGAATGTTGGGTTTTAATGCATTTTACGTACGCGGGTGCATCGCATTAGCTCAAACGGACGAAGTATCACGGGCTTTGTGGGGTCCACCTTGATGTATATGTTTTATCCAATCCGTCCATTCATTATGGAAGATCATTTTAGGGCATGAGTATAAAAAAGAGGCATTTTTAAGCCAAAAGTGGACCACACCACAGGAAGCTGTGGAGATTGAACGCTACCATTGGTAACTTTTCGATAATGACAGGAGTTTTGGATTCAAGCTGATATTCATTTTTTACCTTCACTCAGGTCCATGTGACCTTATGGACAGGTTGGATTGCTAAATAACCATCATGATGGGCCCTACGATGTTTTGAACATGTTGGATGGCAAATAACTCAATCACCACTATTTAATGTGGTGTGGTCCACTGGAGCATTCAATCTGCCTCTTTTTTAGGATCATGCCCTAAAATGATTTGTCAAAATGGATGGATGGCATGGATAAAACATATTTAACATGGCGGGCCCTATATAGCCTTTGATAGGTCCATCCGTCTCTTACTATGTAACGATGGAGGCAGCGGATTAGCTATTTAGGTTAGTGGGTGTTAACCTTACTGTGTGGGGCCCACCTTGATGATTTTTATCCATATCCACGCCGCCCATCCCTTTTCTTAGCTCATTTGAGGATGTTATCCCAAAATTTATGCAGATCCAAATCTCTAGTGGACCACACCACTGGAAAAAGTGGTGAATAACTATTAAAAGCTTTTTGTAGGCCACACGAGTTTTGGATGAATCTAATCTTTGTATTTTCCATTCATTAATTATTTTTTTCTTGACCTTATCAACGGGTTGGATGGAAAATAAACATTACGGGTCTGCTTGAAGTGGGCCTTGGGAAGTTTTTAATGGTGACTATTCAATCATCACTGTTTCTTGTGGTGTGGTCCACCCAAGATTTGGATGTTCTTAATTTTTAGCAACTTGTCCCATGCCAAGTGGGTTCAATTCCTTCAAGAATACACTTTTGTGCTTAAGCGCAAGGCCATGTAGAGAATAAGATTGCCGACACATTGAGTCGTCAAGTCGCATTACTCAATTCCATGAGTGTCAAAGTCACGGGCCTTGAGCGCATCAAAGAAGAGTATTCTAAGTGTCCAGATTTTGGAGTTGTGTATGCGTCGTTGTTAGAGGGTCCGTCAGGAGCTAGCAGTGAGTACTTGATTTTAGACGGATATTTGTTTAGGAGTGACCGCTTGTGCATACCACACACCTCCCTCCGCAATTTTCTTGTCTGGGAGTTACATTCAGGAGAGGTCACGGGTCATTTCGGTCGAGATAAGACCATTGCCCTAGTAAAGGATAGGTTTCATTGGCTAAGCCTCAAGCGAGACGTGGCCAGAATTATAGGGCAGTGTCGTACTTGTCAATTGACAAAGCAAAAGAAACAAAATACAGGATTATACACACCTTTACCAGTTCCATTCATCCCTTGGCAAGACATCAGTATGGATTTCGTGCTTGGACTCCCTAAGACTATTCGGAAACACGATTCCGTATTTGTTGTCGTGGACCGTTTTTCTAAAATGGCCCACTTCATTCCTTGTTCTAAGACCTCCGACGCATCTCATGTTGCCAAGCTGTTCTTTAGTGAGGTCGACAAGCTACATGGGTTACCAAAAACCATAGTGTCTGACCGTGACGTGCGATTCATGAGTTACTTTTTAGAAGACATTATAACACATGATAAATACTAGGCTCCAATTTTCTTCCGCCTACCACCTCGGACCGATGGTCAGACTGAGGTGGTCAATAGGAGCCTAGGGAGTTTGCTCGGATGTTTAGTGGGGGAGCACACCAGGACATGGGACGTTGTACTACCCATAGCCGAGTTTACATTCAATAATTCAGTCAATAGGTCAACAGGTCTAAGTCCTTTTGAAGTCGTTACTGGTTATAAGCCTATTGATCTTGTCTCTATGTCATTGTCTCATAGGCCATCAGAGTCTGCAGAGTTTTTTGCGCATCACGTCCATTCATTGCATCTATAAATCAGGCAAAAGATCACAACTAGTAATGAACATTACAAATTTTCTATAAACCAGCATAAACGTTTCAAGGAATTCAATGTAGGGAACTCTGTGATGGTCCACATTAAGCCTGAGCGGTATCCTCAGGGGGCCGTTTGTAAATTACATGCACGTAGCGCTGGACCCTTCAAATTTATAAAACGAAACGGTCTCAATGCATATGTAGTAGATCTTCCACCTTCCATGTGAATTAGTTCGACATTCAATGTGGAGGATCTAGTAGCTTTCAGGGGACCACTAATACTTTGTGTGGCTTTTCGCCCACCCATCCTGATTCCCCAGATTTACCCCTTGATCCATGGCCTCTTCCCGACCTTTCTTCTCAACCTCTACCTCCCATACCTAACCTTCCCCCACCCAGAGAGAAAATAGAGGATATTTTGGACCATCAAATAGCGTCAACGTCTGACGGCGCGTTGCAGAAGTACCTGGTCAAATGGAAGTCACGCCCAACTTCAGACAGCACGTGGCTCACTGAGGAGGAGCTTCAGAGACTTGATCCTGACATCTTGGAGCGGTTCAGGAGTTTTGTTTTGTCAGCAGCGAAATCTTCGCAACCGGGGAGAGTTGATGGGGACATCAAGTGCGCATGCACACGCACGCTGCCCCCCGACGCTCGTACGCAAGGAGGGCCCAACCATCAATCTGGATCGATGACGACATCCAGAGAGGGCCTCCTAATTAGAAGACGGAGTTTTAGTTCGTTGGAGTGGGTCCGATAGTCTAGTAAAGCCCATCATGGGATCTCATGATTATGGCCCACTAGTCTGATTAATCTCATATTTTAGGTTTTGCTTATTAATGTTATTTAGAATATCATGGACGGTTTAGATTTCTTTAATTAGTTTTTATTTTTGTTTACTTCATCGCTAAGTAATAGGTTGCACACATGGCGCGAGTTTTGGGGTATAGGGTTTTCTTATAAATAGGCACCCCTTGTAGTTTTTTTTTATTCATTGAAGTTTAATAAAAATTTTGCATTTTTTCTACTCTTCTGAGTTCCTGAGTTGTGAAAATCCAATTAGGTGCGAAGCCCTCCCTCCATCGAAGGGCTAACTACAGTGATGCGAAGCCACATCTATCCCGATCCGCCCATATCTTCTACCATCCATACTTCTCACCTTCTACACTCATCCTAGCTTCGAATCCGTCAGTTTTTACAGCAGTTCTTCTCTCTACAACCGATTTTCAGAATCTAGCCTTGCAGGAGGGTTGAAACTTCGGCGGAGCACCACGCACAGACCACGCATCCGATCGACATGAAACTCGGGGGTTTTGAAGCCCTCCCCTGGCCGACCAGAGCCAAGGAGGTGCTTTCCGCATTCGGCGCCCCCTCGCACGTGCGGCCAGGCCCCTGGGCAGGTGAGACAGGCCTGGCCCACTGTCCGCGCACGGGGACTGTCTCCAGGTTCAGATTTCCTGCCTATTTTACTCCTCTCATATCTATTTTCCCTAACCCTAACCCTAGATTGCATTACTTTCAATTTATTTGCCCCTTTTCTAATCCTAGGGTTCTTTGAACTGAAACTGGTGAATCCCTTAGATTAGGGACTGATTGTTGTGCATGTATGGATGAGTTTTACTTCCCTTTGAGTATCGTTTGGATCATAATTTTTATTGATCCAGCCCTAACATGTATAGGCCTAGACCCGCACAGATTCCCCTTGCTTGAATGTTTGAACTTTTGTGTGGGATATGGAAATTTTATGTGAACGTTTCTGAATTAGTTTGATCTAAAGCCTAAGATCTTGCATATCATAGTTAATTTTCATGTCTTGCATCAATTTTGGTATCAGAGCGGGAGGTCTCGTGTTCGAGACTCCTCACCGGGGGTGATTAATGCAGGGGCATTTTCATACTGGGCTCGAGTGGGGTCGCCTGTGGGATGCAGGGGCACACTCGAGGTGAGTGACCCATGAGATTTGGGGCCCACAAGAGAGGTCTCGTGTTCGAGACTCCTTACCAGGGATGATTAATGCGCATTTCACACCAGGCTCGAGTGGGGTAGCCCGTGGGATGCGGGGATACACTCGGGGTGAGCGACCCATGTGATTTGGGGCCCACAAAGGAGGTTCGGCCGAGATCCTAACCCATGAGATGTGGGGCCTATGAGATAAATGGATTAATTCGCCATACTCTAACAGTTCAAGCTTTTAGAGCAAGTGGTTAATTGTCCTGCATCAACTTGGTTTAAAGAAGTCGATAAAAATACAAGATTCTTTCAAAGCATAGCAAGTGCATGGGCTAGATGTAACAAGATAAGTAGCATTGAAGTGAAGGGTGAGAGATTTGAAGAAAAATATAAAGTTTGTGATGCAGTGGTCCATTTCTATAGAGAGCTCTTAGCAGATGAAGGATAGAGAAGGCAAAATCTGGATAACTTGCCCTTTACAAGTCTTTCAAGGGAGGGAATGAAGTCACATGAGAAGTCATTCTCTAAAGCTGAAGCCAAGAAAGCTCTTGAATCTTTGGGAAGGGATAAAGTGTCAAGTCCAGATGGATTCCACTTAGCTTTTTTCCCAGTTTTTTTAAGAGAGGTTTTTTAGGAGATCGCGAAAGGAGACAAGATGAGTTTCATGGGAGAATTCTTTGAGCGGGAGAGGATTTCATTGCTTTAATCTTGAAGCTAACAGGAGCGAAAAACTTAAAAGATTATAGATCTATTAGCCTGATTAGGAGTCCGTACAAGATCCTTGTTAAAGTATTGGCGTCTAGGTTTTGAAGCATTTTAGTCAGGGTTATCTCTAAAGTTTCAAGGAGCTTTCATCGAGGGTCAACAAATTTTAGATAGTGCTCTTCTTGCCCATGAGTGCATTGATTCTAGACATAAGGGGCGAAACGGGTCATGTAAGCTACACATTGAGAAAGCATATGACCATATGAATTGGGAATTTTTAGACTACATGCTAGGGCGTATAGGGTGTGTAGTGTAAGTGGAGAGGATGGGTTAAGGAGTGTCTCAGTTCAACCAAATTCTCGATATTGATTAATGGATCCCCGAAAGAATTCTTTAAGAGTTCAAGAAGCATTAGGCAAGGTGGGTTCTCCCCCCCTCCTCTTTGTAGTGGTAGCTGGTAGCTGAGCTTTGGGCAAAATGTTGGAACTTGGGCAAGAGATTGGTTTGTATTGTAGCTTTCCTATGGAGAGGTTGTGTATCCTAATTTTCCATTTGCAGTTTGCCAACGATATGATTCTTTTATGCGATGTCGATACATTTATAGTGGAGAAGCTGAGGATGGCGATTAGATGCTTTGAAATGGTGTCAAAGTTAAAAGTTAATATTGCTCAAAATGTTATGTTGGGTATATGTATGTCAAGGTGGGAGCGTGTGCAACTGGCTAATTCATTTGGTTGTACGGTGGATTATTTTCCTTCCATTTATTTGAGGCTACCATTGTGCATCAATAAACCAAACGCTTGTGGGATGTGGTGGAAAGATTTGAAAGAAAGTTATCAAGATGGTTGTACTGGTGTGTCTTGCTTAGGGGCCATATAACTATCATAAAAGCAGCTTTGTCAAACTTGCCAATATATTTCATGTTTTTATTTTGATGCCCAAAGTCAATATTGATGAGATTGGAAGGCCGAGGCACGATTTTTTGTGGCAATCATGGTATGCCAAAATAGTTACGTAATGGCTATTACATCACAATAACGATGGTAACCGTTACACGTTACATGGCTAAAACGGTCATAATAACCATTATAGGAAGGGGAAAAAAAAAAGGGTCCATAACGGTCCCATAATGAGGCCAAAACAGATTTTTTTCAAAAAGAAAAAAACAAAAATGATGTTACGGCCATTATGGCCCATATCGTAATGGTAATGGTCATGACTATTATGGCCACCGGTATCGTTATGAAACACCTTGGTGGCAATGAGCAGAACGGAAGAATAAGTACCATTTATTAAGATGGCAGGAGCTATGTAAACCCTATGATGAGGGAGGAGCAGGGATTAGGGATTTGGGGTTGAGAAACAATGTGTTGTTAGGCAAATGGCTATGGAGGTTTGGGACGAAGGGAGAAGGTGGAGGGACACAATTGCTAGTAAGTACGGATGTTTTATGGGAGGATGGTATGTTAAGGAATCCTCCACGTACAAAGCCTCAGTGATATGGAAAGGGATCATCTTTGTGAAGTTGTCGCTTGTTGAAGGTATGGGTAATGCCCTCGAGAACAGGGAGTACTTGTTTCTAGGTGGACATCTAGGTTGGAGAAGTGTCCTTGCAATCTTTGTTCCCGAGAATCACTCGTAGGTCCACGGCTTGCATTATTCCAGTAGCGTGTTGCTTCTCAATGTGCGGCCTCCAATTGTGTCACCCAGTGAGTGGGGATCAAGATCAGATGATATGGCGTATGGATAGTTCTAGTTGTTTTTAAGTCCGGTCCTTCTATCATGAGCTTAATAAGTTGGGAAGGCTGAGTGAGGTCAAGGAAACGCAGTATCTAGTATGTGTGGTTCTATACGTGCTCCCCCAAAGATCGAGGCCTTTAGTTGATTAGCCAGAAGGGAAAGGGTCTTGATTGTGGATAATCTCCAAAGACGCGGTAACAATGGCCGTCATGGTCACCACCATTACCGATACGGGGGCGTAACGACCATTACGACCCCCGTAACGGTTGGAAATTTTCTTTTGCCCAAAAAATTTAACAATATATATATATAGAAAGTCCATAATAATATAAATATTCCAAATATGTATTCATTTTTTGTTTTGAACATGTTTATGGTAGTATAACGGTAAACTCTTTGGTGAGAGTGTTGTATTCGGCTGTCTAGTGAATTTGTGAACATGATTACATGTCTCTAATATTTACACATCACAATCAAACACTAGAACTAGAAATCAGAGAAAATACATAAATACTACTTTTTCAATTTTTTGAAAAAATGGCCCTCAGAGCTTCTATTCGCTCAAATCACTTCAATCTAGGTTTTAATCTTACAAACTATAGTAAGAATGGTCGAAATCTGTTGTAAAATAACCTAGAAGAGTTTTTGGAATGAGAAAAGATTTTTTTTTTTTTTTTTAATGAGGAGAAAAATGGATTTAAATATGAAAAAAAAAAAAAGTTGTCGTTTTTCGACTGTTACGGGGGTAACCATCGTTATACCCCGTAACGGCCAATACGGTCCTAAAAAACCAACTACCCCGTTTCACCCCCGTATCGTGTAACAGTCATGGCCATAACCTATCTGTACCGGCCTTTGCAAGCGTATCGTAACGAATACGGAACACCTTGTGCTCCCTAACGTATGTGTGTCGTGTATGGCAAGTGCCGAATCAGTGAACCATATCCTTTAATCCATTGTCCATTTGCCAACTAGGTATGGAGTGGGTTTTTCAGGTATTTCAGATTTCTTAGGCTATGCCGAGTTCAATTAGAAGCCTCCTCTTAGCTTGGCATGATGTGGAGTTTGTTAAGCAATTAAAGGCCTTATGGAGGCTTATAGCTTGTAGGCAGTTTTATAGGTGATTTGGGAGAAAGGAATGGGAGATGCTTTTGAAATTCATGTAACACGGCTGATCGGGTTTTCCATTGGACGAGGGGCTTTATAGTAGATTGGGCATCCTGTATTGAAGGGTTGAAAGATTGTATTCTTCCTTTTTAAGCTGTATTTTTCCTTTTTTAATTGTATTTTTCTTTTTTATGCTGTATTTTGCACCATATCAGCACTCCTTTAAAATTACCATTACCTTTCTTTATATATATATATATATATATATATATATATATATATATATATATATATATATATATTATATATATATTATATATATATATATATATATATATATAAGTGGAGGCATATGTGCAGGCAAGCATTTCCCATTATCTTAACATACATTTCTCTTTCTTTCTTTTTCATTTTTGATAATTACAGTTCTCTTTCTTATTACATTTATAATTATTTTAACATGAAATTTCCATTATTTTAGCATAAATTCCTTTTTTAGAAAATATTTAAACATTTTAACATCAATATTTGGGATGCTTAGCCATAACAAGATACACATGTTGTGTTGTGTCCTACAGGTACAATATACAATCAACAGTCATATTTTCAGACCATGAAGTATGCCACAAATAGGAAAAATGAAAACAATTACTGCAACACCTTTTTCTCGAATATAAATACCTTTCTGACTGTGTGAACATTGTGTGATAGAATCCACAAGAAAGAAAAGGTCAACCCTACGATGGAAACTCGGTTCATTCTCCAACTTTCTGATGAGGAGTTCAACAACCTGCATGAAATCCAGAGTTTTTGATACTTAGATCCCTAAAATCAAACATAATCCCCGAAATTAAACATAAGGGCTAGCCATTGAAAACGGATGAAGTTACTAGTCTAAGGATGATGTCATCCATGTAACAGTAATTCTTATTTTTACTTTGATCCTATAAAAGAATTCTTGGTTTGCTACGCCTCTTGCACCTGTTTCACAAATTACAGAACTGCAAAAAACAAACCATATTCCATATTCAGAAGTATTGCACATCGACAGCCCACATCTAAGTTTTAGAGAAACTCTTTTCTTTTTCATTGAAGTTTCTGCAAGGCTTGATTTCTAACTTGGAGGAGCAGTTCCATGTTAGTATCACCATTGAATTTTATTTTTTTCACAGAAGAAATATATTATTATGGGCAGACTCATCATATTAAGCTGAACAAACAAAGCATGAAGTAAAACGGCAGCATATTCAGATGTGGGGGCACGATGTGTCTGTTTCAAAATATCAGCAAGTACAAACAGCTAGAAGTGGGCACAGGAGTGCGATTCAAAGTAGGAGAGGCACCTGGTTCAAAGTATCATGGAACCAAGCAACCACCAACCATTGGAAGATAGCAAGAAAGTAATCCTAAACCACGAGCTCCAAAGGTTTGACTGTCCAACAGATGTCAGATGGAGCTTTGCCGCAGGTGTAATGTTTTAAAGAATCAGATGAAATCACTGTTGCCAGTAGATTTTTTTATTTTTTTATTTTTTATTTTTTTTTTAAAAAAAAAGAAAATTGGAATGTAACAAATAATTAAGTTACAGAATCTATGGCGTAAATGAACTCATGCAACAATTTATCATTCTTTAGACATCAACAATGTGGGATCATTCCCCACTTATAATTACCGAATTCTAGAGCTTTGAATTGCCATTATAGCCCTGAAGAGTTTAAAAGGTATAAGAAGAGAGCTTGCAAAAACTGTAGATCAATGTAACGTAAATCACCGACTCTAAATAATCTGTTTGGATGAGGATAAATGGGAGGAATTGGAACGCATTGGAATTTTTCAATACATTCATAGGAACATCCAAATCAGCTTTAATATCCCAGATAAGTATACATATGTGATATTTAACATAATTATTGTAATAAGCCCATTGACATATATACTTTTGCCAAAAAATTGAGGAAATTTCAAGCCTTGAGTGGACCACAAAACGTAAGGATCACCAACAAGCAACTTGCCAATGTTTTTTAACCATCCATTGAGATGGCCAACATTTGGACCATTCTACTAGTGTCATTTTAGTGATCTAGCCGATAATTGAATTGTTTTGAAGTATATGTCATGTGTATGGTGGACATGTGCATAGTGGCACATTTGTTGACGCGTGCGACTCTCCAAGGAAGCTCAAAAAGGCATTTCACCCCATCCCATTTCATTTCATTTCCATGCATTTACTCCCATCCAAACACAACTTTAGAGAATCAGATGAAATCACTGTTGCCAGTAGAATTATTTATAATAAAATAATAATAATAATAATAATAATAATAATAACTGGAATGTAACAAATAATTAAGTTACAGCATCTAGGGCGTAAATGAACTCATGTAACAATTTATCATTCTTTAGACATCAACCATATGGGATCGTTCACTTATAATTACCAAATCCTAGAGCTTTGAACTTCCATTATAGCCCTGGAGAGTTTAAAAGGTATAAGAAGAGAGCTTGTGAAAACTCTAGATCAATGTAACCTAAATCACCAACTCTCCTATGTTTTCCGCTCCATATTGCAATCCAAATTATGGGTCATTTGTAATCTGGGTTGCTATTTTTGCGGGCCTGAAATTTTGGTTCTGCATTCTCATTGTTGATTACGTGGTCGTTTTAATTTATATTTAGAATGTAGAGATTTCTGCTTTGATCCAGGCAATACCAGGCATATAATATAATCTTATTCATTAAGGACCTGTAATAGTAGCAGTCATCATTTCATATATAAGTTAGAATATCTATTTGTATATGTAACTATACTGCATAAGAGTGACCCTCCTGCTAGCATACCACATAATGGAGGAACTAGAGTACCACATACCTGTCACCAATCACCATATGTGGTACCCGAGCAACCTGCTTTCCAGTAAACATTGCTCTAGATTCTAGAAATGAAAAGTTCCTTCATTGCATGCCACAAATACAGATGAAGAGTGAACAGAAACCACAATGAAGTGAACTGATTTATGTGGAAACAACAAATACCATCTACATTTCAATACTTTTGTTTCTGCATGTTATATGAGAGTTATATGATGATTGAAATTATTTAGTTGTTTCCTAAGATAATCATAGACAGGATGCAGGTTTATGCCATGAGCTTCTAAAATGCCCACCTCTAAAACTCTATATAATTTCTAACAACAAAAAAGCAATTAAAGAAATAATTTAGAAATTAAGAGTACTGAAAATATATAGTGTCAATTGTCAGCCCACCTCACTAGTGATACCATACTTGGCACAGTCAATGGCAAGACGTGTTGCACGTCCAATACTTTCTTTCGTCCTAGACAATGTCTCTATCATTCCTTCAAAAGCATCACGGGCAACAGCAGCTTCAGTTCCACCACTTGATGAATCCCCATGTGTCTGGAATCCTGGACTAATTCCGCCCTCATATTCTTCAGCATCAATTTGATTTTGTGATGCAAGTTGATGAGCATGAGTAGATGGAGATGCTAAAGATGGATCATGAAAGGCCTTTGGAACCGGATGCATCACATTGCCAGAGGAAAGGGATTGAATTGCAGAAACAGGGCTGGGACTCCTCCCATGGGTGGGGGGTGGACTGGGAAAAGGGTCGGGATGAGCATCGCCATGGGGCAGAGCCTGAGAGTGGGCTTGTTGCCTCTTCGCCTGAGCAGCCGCAATAAGATGTTTCATAGACATAACAGAATCTGTGAACTTGGAATCTAGCAACAGATGAGCAGGTTTATCTCCTTTTGAAACTTCAAATCTGCAATTGAACGAAGCAATTATATGTAAATTATAAACATGAAAATGTGTAGTTAATGAGGGAAAAAAAAAAAAAACTATCATATATTAAGCTGGTGCAAGTTTACATACCGTTCCCCTTGCAAAATATCTTTCTCCATACCATGTTCAGCTGAACCAGCAATGGCGAGCCTATTCTCAGACACCACAGTCATCTGTGAGTTGCTCTTTGGAGTAACTTTGAATCTCTCTGATGAAGATGATATATTTCTTTGTGTCATCACATGATTACAAGAATGGTTTAAGCTCTCAGAAGCCAGACTAAAATCTTTTGAAGATCCACCTTGCACTTTTGTAGCAGAGCCAGATGCTTTAACCTGCAGTTGGATGGCTTTATGTTCCACTACCTTGGCTGCATTAGCCAACCCAAGTGAGCTTTTCGGCGAACGTATGGCTAGTTTAGCCTCTGAAGATGATCTCTGAGATTCTATCTTGCCAGGACTACTGGAAATATGCAGCTTTGTCACTTTTTTTTGCCTCTTCTCTTCAAATGGGCTTGGACTGTGCAATGGAGACACCAGAAGTTTGACAGGTGATATCCTATCCTTGCAAGTTCTATCATCAAGTCTTCCAGAACCCAAATTTTCAACGATGACATTTTCAACTTCTGACTTAGAATGGATGGGACTTTCTCGGCCCATATCGATTTTCTGCACAGAATTTGATACATTGGAAGCCACTACCTTTGACATGATTGCAGATCCCCTGTGAAGTGGAGTTTTACGCTTTTCTCCATCCTCCTCTTCACCAAGTGGAAAAAATGACTTCCGTCCAGAGAAGACTCGAGTAACAGAAGACCTATCATAATCAGAATTTGATTTTTCGTTTTTAAGGAAGTTGGAACTTTTCTCAGCTGTACCTCCAGCAACTTTAGTAGCACTATCAGACACAGCCTCCAATGCCTGGCTGTGTTGCTTCACTGAGGGAAGTGCAGCTTCTTCACTTGGTAATTGGCTTCTGACACTTAACACTACAGTTCTTGATGCTAAATGATTCTCAGCCTCGACACATGATGTAGATGTCTTAGTTTCCAATAATTTATCTCCCTTGTTTTCGACCAGAAAAGCGTGTGCAGAATTACTCTTTCTACTCACTAATCTCGACCTCTTTACTGTATCATCACCACGAACCACATGCCTTGGTCTTTTGGCAAGATGAGAATCTCCATTGGTAGCAATTTTATCTTTTCTCTTTCGGAGTTGGGAACTCTTTTTCCTGCGCTCCACTAGTGATAATCCCTCGTCACTGTCATCTTCATCAGCATTGTCTGATATTGACCTCTTACAAACATGGAGTCTAGGACACTTATCTGATCCTGCCAAATGCTTCTTAGCCTTCGGCAAGTTCTTCACTTTCTTTGCATCACTGGCATCTATTTCTGATTTCAAAGATTCTCTTGCACTGTCTCGTGAAGCAATTTTTCTCTGGAGAGTTTTGCAAATAACTTCATCTTTTAGGTGTTCTATAGATTCAGGCAACTGAAGAGAACCCTCAGAACTATCAAGCTTAAATGACTTTGGATCTGCATAAATCTTTTTCTGTACTTCTTCAGCACTCTCAACTTTCCTTTTCAATTCAGGAACCACTTTGGTTCTCAGCTGAACTTTAATAATTTCCTTCTCTACACCACCAGAAATTTTGGCACATAAAGATGCAGCCAAAGGTGGATAACCTTTGGGTCCATCATCAACCAGGCAAACAGGAGACTCTCCTTCAGTATGAGAGACACTAATTGATCTACTAGCATCAAAACCTTTTGAATGCATCTCTTCCTTGTCACGTTCAGGACACAAAAGCTCACCATTTCCACCAATAACTTCACTTGAAGAAATTTCTTCCTTATCCATCGAAGAACTAGAAACTGGCCTTGTAATGGAGACTGCCACTTGGTCACCTCCATGGAGTGTCTTATTCCCCTTCTTAAGGGACAACACTTTAGATTTAGAAGAATTATGTTCTGCATTAGGCAGAACTCCATGTTTTACATCCACAGAAACAGAACCGGTGCAGCTCCTTGAACAGTGTTCCAACCCATGGAGTCCATCATCAGGGTCCTCATTATCATCACTTTCTGCCTCTTCAGGTATCCTAACCTGAACTTTTAACTCAGCAGCTTTATGGTGCTCTAGATGTTTGCTACCATTTCCTCCATCATCAATTGAACACACCCCACGAGCAACAGTTGTCCTGTTGATATCCTCTGCAGAATCACCTGGATGTTTTTGCTGTAGTTCTTCAAAAGCCTTGCAAATTTCTTTCACCGCACGGGCAAAATCTTTAACAGTCTTACCTTGACACCGTGACAGCAACTTATTCTTTGATTCACTAGTAAATGCTTGAATATCAGCTGGGGCAACAAAAGCACTGCATAAAAAGGAAATATTATAGAAAATTCGTTAGTATGCTAGCTAGCCTCTCTGTTCTGCTTGTAAGAACTCAGCCTTCTCCCAGAATATATTTTTTTATTAGTAACAATACTTAGTTGATGATAATAAAGTGACACATGAGATACAAAGACTGTAATGTAAAGAAGAAATGAAATAGGCAAACGTAAAAAACACAAAGACAACACCTTCCCTCCCCCATACTCACGCTCCATTTCTGTTATGGCAACAGGATGATGCCACTGAAATCACTAACCAATTAACTCCTCTGTGACTAATGTATCTGCTTCCTTATTAGCTTCACAAAAGATCATGTAACTATGTAAGAGAGAAATCAACAACGGCATCCAAAAATCAACAATTTCTTTGATTGTACTTGCCAACATCCAAGGTATATATTGTTTCTTACAAGAGTAACGAAATTGAATTTGAGGTACCATCAGAATCTAACCCTCTCCCCAAAGTTAAAATACCCAGAGCTTCCCATATGTGTATGGAATATGGACACGAGTCCAATGTAAAATCATCTCGTGTGCCTAATAAAAAGTTCTTGCTTTTTTTTTTCTGAGAATTGACAAGTTTATTAATTTCACAAAAGAGTACTACAATCAGGAGAATCCAGATCCTAGATCTTGAGACCCTCTCATCACATAACCTACACGCCTGGAAAGATACAAATTCGTAGGGTATAACCTACAAAAGAAAATTTTTAAAAAAAAAAAAAAACAACAACAACAAAAAAGCCTTCAAGATTGTCTCTACAATCTCTCTCAACTCCTAAAAGATCAGCCTTCGACCAGCATCAGAATTCCTGCTTTGATAATGCCCAACTTACAATCATATGGTGAATCCTTCCATTGACGTCTTGTTTTTGAAAATCTTTGGTTCCTCTCCCTCCACATGCCCCATAACATACCAAATGGGTTTATTATCCACAAGACTCCCTTTTGACTCTTGAACAGCCCACCAAAACATTCAATCACTACATCTCCTATTGAATTGTTGAACAACCATGCCACCCCAAATAGGGAGAAGATATGAGGGATACTTTAAAGATGTGATTGAAGATATGAGGGAGATATGAAGCTGATTTAAAGATATAATTAGTATTGTTTTTTATATTTGCTTTTATTATTATTAGGCTTTTGCCATCTTAGGTAGATTAGATTGGTTTGAAATAAATTATGATTTATTTGAAATCAATCTCTTAGTTGGAGTGGAGGGGAGGGGAAGGGAGGTTCATTAATGATTTATTTAGGGTCTATAAAGGGTAAACGGGGGTTGTAGGAGTCGGTCATTACAAAATTTTCCAAGTATGAGACATTTTCTTAAGCATTGTAAGGAAAAAAAATAAAATAAAATTTGATATTAATAAAGTTACTTCTCCCTCTCTTCTCAGAGATTCTTGTGCGTGTAATTCTTGTCTACTTCTTTGTGATTCGGCGTCGGTATCTCATTGATTAGATAACCAGGTTGCACCAACAAGCAAACACAGTCCCACCCAATGCTAACCCCTAGCCCAACTACTAAGCACACACCTCAAAGAGCAAGCAAGCAATGGAGGGTCATGGAGGTTCAGTTGCCAGACAAGCTGCTGAGAACGAAGCAAACACAGGCACATGGAATTCCCTCATATCAGGTAATATACATAGCCACCCAAGCTGGCACCGAGGCACACACGTGTACCAGCCTTGGACCAAAAGTAAAAAAGATTGTTGCAAAATAATAGCAAAGGAAACATGTCTACCAAATACTGCTCACGTGAAAACATTATCATTCCCAAGACTGAACTTAATACCAACTACTGTGTGTGTGTGTGTGTGTTAGCTAAAGGGGGAAGTTGAGAACAAGGATAGATAATGCAATGCCGAAGAAGCTTGATAGGCACGAATATTAATCAAATTTATAAAATAATAATAATAATAATAATAATAATAATAATAATAATAATAATAATAATCCAGAAATGCAAATATTCAACTTGCCCAAGTGAAAATTTTGATTGAATTTCAAGCTACAAAATGTTAAAATAAACAGTCAATAAATGAAACAAACCAATCAAACCACCCATCGGTTAAAAATCAATCCCGTAAATAGCATACTTACATTTCGGCAGTTCCAAAGAACTCCACGAAATATTTCCTAGGATCAGGCGACCGCTCCCAATTCTCAGGCCGGCTAATCTGCAGAACCCAACAACCATGAAACAAATGAATTAAATAACCTCCTCGTATATCCAATTCACGTAGTAAATCAAAGAATTCGAACACATTTCAACCATCGAGGCTATTGATCAGATGACTAAAAATTTTCATGCTTACGATACAGAAACCCCAATTATTCCATTACGCACAAAATAATGGCTATAAAATTCAGAAGAAGAAAAAAAATTAAGAAAAAATAAAAGAAAAATGTGTACCTTAGCGGGCCATGCGGGGAATCCTTTAACCTTGGCGAGAACAAGATCGCCCAGACTCAAAAGATTCTTCGCCTTGGATTGACTCGTACCCTTTCTACGAAGGGGAGCCATGGCGAAAGAAGCCCTAGTCCGAACCTCGTTCTCCCAAGAAAACCCGAGAATCTTACAATCAGACCGCTCTGGTAACGCGAGGTGGGATTTACAGCCTCGGGAACGCCGGTAACGAAAAAGAACGACGAGCAAGGCAGCTGTGGCGCATGAATCGGACGGTCAGAAAGGAGAGATTGCACTCCAACGGCGGTGATTGAAAAGATAGAGAGAGAGAAGCTCAGGCGCCTGACCCTGGTTAGCTGTGGCGACCTCTTTTCCAACCGTGGTTAACGTGTTGTTGTTTGTTGTTCTATTCTTATACGAGGCTAGTCGGGATGCGAATTTCCTACCGCCCCTGTTACGGTACGGGGGTGGATTAGGTGAGTCCGGGGTAACGGCTTGCTGGGCGATTTCCCGACAGTGGGGCCCACCTACATGTATGTGTTGTATATCCACACCGTCCATTCGTTTTTCCATCTGATTTTACGCATAAAATTTAAAATGAAGCATATTTAAAAACCAGGTGGACCACACCACAGGAGACAGTAGTGACTGACCATGAAACTATTTATGGGTCAAAAAAGTTATAGATCAAGCTGACATTGTGTTTTTCCTTCGTTCATGATGAGTTAATGTGTCACCTCATCAATTGGATGGCAAATAAACATTAAGTTCGACCATGGGTAGATTTTAATGATAGGCATAGTCATTTGCCTATGGTGTAGTCCACTTGATATGGGGCCCACCTTGATGTATTTATTGTGTATCTGCGCCGCTCATCCATTTTTCCCGTTCAATTTAAGGCACATGATAAAAAAAAGTAAAGCCTCTCATTTTAGGGCACAAGGCCAAAAATAAAGCAGGTCCAAATCTTAGGTGAACTATATGGTAGGAAGCATTGGTGATTTGGCTATCAAAAACTTTCTACGAACCATAGAAGTTTTGAATTAAGCTAGTATTTGTTTTACCCTTCATCTAGTTGTGTGGCCTCATCAAGGGGTTGGATGGCAAATAAATATTATGATGGACCTTAGGAAGTTTTTAAGGGTGGGGGCGTTCAATCACCATTTTTTCTTTCAGCAGTCCACCAGAGATTTGGATCTGCCATACTTAAATATGAAAAAAAAAAAAACTGATGTACATGTGGCAATTAGGGGTGTACACGAACCAAGCTAGCTTGGTTAGCTCGCTCGACAGACTCGAAAAAGCTCGATTCGACTCGGTCCGAAGCTAAGTTCAAGCCGAGTCGAGCTGATTTTTTGAGCTCGAAAATGAGTTCGAGCCGAGTTCGAGCAGGCCCCAGCTCAGCTCGACTCAACTCGGATCGAATCCAGCTCGAATTGAACTCGGATCGAACCAGTTCGGTGACTCAGTTACTTTGCCATTGATGTTGCTCACCAATTGTTTGATAAAATGAAAGTAGCATTTGGTTCTTTGAAGGACCTTAAAGGAGTGACTATGAAGAATTTGTTCTTCTGGTCGAACATAGGGGAGGTGAGTAGGGATGGTGAGGAGCTGAATTTCTATGTGGGCCGACTGTCTGCCTCTTTCCCGCTATCGAATTTTGAGGAAAGTTCGCAGTATGGGCACAGGCTGGATTTCATAGACTTGGTATTGGATTCTTAGGATGAAAAGGGATTTGGTTTAGGATCATGAGGTGTTGTAGATCTTGATGGATCCGTCTTTGGTTTTCGATGGATGCTCCCGGCAGGTGATACTCTATCCTGACTCTTCTTCCCTTATATTATTATTGTTATTAAAAAAAAAAAAAAAGTAAAGTTTTTGAAATTTTGAAATTTCTATTTTTTTATTTTTTTACTTTTTCCGTTTCGAAGTTCTAAAATCGTGGTTATTCAGTGGGATTTTGAAGTTGCAGTTCAGGTGTTTGTGGAAATGCCTCAATGGCAAACTCGTCTCGATCTTGACTCAAACTCGGCCCAAGATGGCCCGAGCTGCTAACCGAACCGAGCCGACCTGTCCAGTCAGGCTCGAGGACCGAGCCAAGCCGAGTTCAAGCTGAGGTCAGCCAGTGTTCGAGCCGAGTTGAGCTAAGGCCGGCTCGACTCGATTCGACTCGATGTACACCTCTAGTGGCTGCACACCCCCACAGTAAAGGCCCCACCATCTTGGGTGAGGCTTGGGCATTGCCTGATTCCACTCTCACCAAAGGTAGGAAGTAGACCAAGCCGTTAGCCGGTGTTGGACTAACCATAAGCCTGCATTGATGTATGCGTTGTATATACACATCATCCATTGGTTTTCCAAGCTCATTTTAGAGTGTGATTAAAAAAATAAAAATAAATAAAAAACGAAGCACATCCAAATCTCAAGTAATCCACACCACATAAAATCGTAGTCATCCCTTCATTAAAATCTTTTGAGGCCCCACTGTAATTTTTATTTGCCATCTACCAGGTTGATAAGGTTGCATGGACCTCAATGAAGGGAAAAAACAAACCTGTGTTGATTTAATTTTTATTTGCCATCCAACAGGTTGATAAGGTCAGACGGACGCACAAACCTTATCTTGATTTAAAACTTTTGTGCCCCCAAGAAGTTTTTAACCGTGGGCATTCAATCCATAGAACATTGTACAGTAAATGATGCATATCCAAAACTCAGTGGGCCACACCACGAGAAACACTCCGGAAGATTTTGATGGGGTGTTTCCATCCTCACCATTACCTTTGGTGTGGCCTGCTTGAATCTTGGATATGGCTTCATTCTGAGCTTGAATCATGAAACGAGCCAGTGAAATTGGTGTACGGATTGGATGTCACATGTACATTGCAGTGGACCCCACAAAGCTTTTAGTTGTATGAGTTCAGAGCTTGTAAAAGGAGATAAATGAAATCTATTTCATTATTATACTCACATCACAAAATATACCATTTCGATGGGAGTAAAAGGAAGGAACTGGAATATATTGGAATTCTTCAATATATTCACATATTCTTAAGAACTTATGTGAAATACCTAATCAACTTTAACATTCCAAAATAGCGAACATCCGTGTTATATGATAGAATGATTATAATAAGCCCATTGAATTATATAGTTTGGTAAGAAAATTTTGACCCTCAAGTGGGCCAAAAACGTAAGGATCACAAACAAGAAACTTGACAATGTTATTTAACCATCCATTTATATGGCTAACGTTTGGATGGTTTTAATCATTCTATTGGTGTAATTTTATTTATTTAGTTGATAATTGGATTACTCTAGAGTATCATCGGTGTATCATGTGTACAATGGATTATGAGCACAGTGATGCCTTTTTTTACTCGTGTGACTCTAAAAAGGAGCCAAAAAAGACATTCACACCAACTGCTTCCAAATATCTCATCTTCCTTAAAGAGTTCAAATCAGCCCCGTTTACTATCAATTCCATTTACTGACATTTATTCACATCCAAACACACCTCCTATCCCATTTATTTCAAATTCCTCCCATTTACTCCCATCCAAGCGACTGCTTTCAATGATGTAAGAGACTAGTCTAAAAAAAATGAGAAATGCTGGCATGGCGTACATGAGAACTATTATTACCCATCAGACAAGAAGAAAACAATGCGTGATTATATTGTGGGTGATAATATGTACCGACAACCAACAACCATTATTATGGGAAGATCCGAGCTCCCGAAGATTCAAGGGTTGACATCGGACTAACCTGATCGGATACGAACTTCCAACGTGATACACAGATTTACTCGAGTGATAGTAGCGCCCCTACCCCGAGTGTAGGAAAAGCCTAGTCCCTCATCAATTCAGGCCAGTGCTGGCTCGGACTAGAAATGCGAACGAAAGATAACATCAGGTAGGGCGTGAGCGGATCTCTAGACTATAACCCTAAATTGGCCAAACCGAGTTATCGCCCTCATCCTCATCGTCATCCGAATAAGATTGTCTGAGCGGAGGCCTCGTCCTCGTTCTCATCTTCGTCAAAAGGCCATCCGAACCGAGGGCTCGTCCTCGTCTTCATCTTCCTCTGAAGAAAGATGTCCCGAGCCGAGGCCGAGGCAGAATGTGAGTGCATCATGCGCCAAACTAAACTGAGAAACTGCTTTAAGAGGACATAACCGACTGTCTCGCCCGTGGATATGCACGATATGTTACACGATCTCCGGATTACAGGCCATATCTCCACGATCTTAATATCCTGTTGATTGAGTAAATCATGCCAAGAATAATGGACCCAAACCATCCGATGTTCAGGTATAAATACAATGAGACCTCATTGCTATAGGTACGCAACATCTGACATTCTCCTTCAATTCTTCAACATAGACCCAGATTCCCTTGACCTGACTTAGGCATCGGAGGGTCCCCCGACTTAGCCAGGGTCTCCTTTGCTAATCATTTGTGTAGGACCAGGGTCCACCAGAGGCACGCCGCACGGTGCGGAGGGTGATCCAGATTTTGTCATCAACATTTTTGGCGCCGTCTATGGGAAACTGATACAAAAGATCAGGTTCATGTTTTTGAGCATAATGGCGAGGGGAAAGAAGAAAGTGGTAGCTGCGGAACTAGAGTAGATTCGTTCTTCTTCCTTACTTCACGCCGAATCGGCCCCAGGGCCTTCCCAGCGTTCGCGTAATCGGGCGAGCAAGTACCGCGCAATGCAAAGTGAAATACAGGCCTTGCGCAACGAGATCGACCAAATGAAGCAACAGCGACAGGAGCAGCAACCACATCCCATTCAGGAAAACCTAGTTCCTGAGCCGGTTGGTCCAGTTGTGGAGGCTCATTCCGAACCGATGAGTACGAGACCTGAGGGGCCCCTGCGTCAAACCCCTCGGGCACCAGCCTTAGTTCAAAATCCTCCCCCGACCTAAATTCGAGTCCCAACTCAGAATACCGCTACTCGAGCTTCAACGAACGCCTCAGTCACCTCGGCCCTAGAGCTAATGGATCTCCGTCACAAGCTAGAACGGAGGAGGGGAAGGAGGACTCCGGAAATAGAAAACACACAGGGGATAGTAGCTGAGAATAAAGATCCTTGGGAAGCACGGTTTGCGGAACTCAGCAATAAGATCCAGACATTGGAAAAGAAGCAACCGTCATCGTCGGTTCCCGCGACTGTTCAAGTAATGATGGAAGAGACCGAGCCTCCCTTCACCTCTACTATCATGGATGAGGTGATGCCTCAGAGGTTTCGGATACCTCCCGTCATTCAATATTCTGGCACTGGTGACCCATCCGAGCATGTGGAGGCTTACCGTTCGTGGATGCAAGTCCAGATGGCAACTGATGCAATGATGTGCAAGGGATTTCCAATCACCCTTACAGGATCCGCTCGGAGTTGGTACTGACAGCTCAAACCTAATTCCATCAGTTCTTTCACAGAGTTAAGTCGACTATTCCTTACCCAATTCATAAGCGGTAAGAGAAGTCGAAAGCCCAATACTCACCTGTTTGCCATCAAGCAAGAGCCGAAGGAGTTGTTGAAAGACTACATTGCTCGCTTCAATGAGGAAGCATTACTTGTAAAAGATTACGACAACAAGATAACACTCGCTGCCGTGTTCAGAGGCCTAAAAGAAGGAAAGTTCACTTTCTCCATTAGAAAGAACCCACCAAAGACGTTAGCAGAACTCGTTGTCATAACTCAGAAGTATACTAACGCCGAGGAATTCTTCAAGCAGAACCGAATGGTAAAGGGAAGAGGCCTAGGAACGAGGAATCTCAGTCGACCAGCAAAGGGCCCGATGACCGCGCCCCTCGTGACCGTCGCCCGAGTAGAATGCTAGAGAGAAAGTTCCGCTCATACACCCCCCTTAACACATCCACCGAACAGATTCTATTGGACATTGGAGGAGAAAAGCTGTTGAATTGGCCTGTTTGTATGAGGGCCGACCCGGATCACCGAGATAAGCGTAAGTATTGCCATTTTCACCGAGATCATAGCCACAACACGGCCGACTGTGTAAATCTCAAAGATGAGATCGAAACCCTTATTCGAAAGGGACATCTATGCCGATACACCAAGGAAGAAATAAACACTAGGAAAGAAGAATGAGAATAGGAGCGAAAGTAGTCGAATAACACCACAGAAGAGCCAACCGAAATCCGTACCATCTTCGGAGGCTCGTCTAGAGGGGGATTCTAACAGGGCTCGGAAAGCCCACTCGCGGAAGTCAGATCTGGAACACTACATCCACCTGACTGAGCAACCGAGCAAAGAACTCTGAGTCAATCCGTGCAGCATGACTTTCTCAGAAGATTATGCGCACGGGATCCAGCATCCGCATGACGACGCTCTAGTAGTTACTATGACTATAACTAACCACAAGGTGTACCGCGTCTTGGTCAACACCGAGAGCTCAGCAGATGTAATCTACTCCGAGGCTTTCGAAATAATGAGGGTTCCAATGTCACACCTCAGACCTGTGAAGACCCCTCTGCACGACTTTGCCGAAGAAAGGGTGATCTCCGAGGGAGCCATCTCCCTCCCTGTGACTGTGGGAGAAGGACAACATCAAGTCACCCTCATGGTGGACTTTCTTGTTGTCAACGTGCCATCGGTACATAATGTTATCCTGGGCAGACCTTCTCTCAATGCAATGAGGGCAGTCGTCGTCACCTACCACTTGATGATGAAATTTCCCACTGAGGGTGGGATAAGTTACCTCCGAGGTGACTAGCACGAAGCTCAGAATGTTATGTTGTAGCAGTTAAGAAAGGGTCGATGAAGCAAGCACTCGCTGTTAACATGTTAGACCCCAGAGGCCCTGCGGAGGGTTCATCCGTGGAAGACCTGGAGAAAGTACCGCTCGACGGGGTAGACCCAAGTAGGACTGTTCAGCTCGGAGCTTCATTGAACCCTGAGCACCGGTCCGAGATGTTAACCTTCCTACGATAGCACAGGGATGTCTTCGCGTGGTCACATGGAGACATGCCCGGAATCCCTCCGGATGTCATGGTTCACAGGCTGAATATAGACCCGAATCACAGACCCATCAAGCAAAAGAGGAGACCATTCGATGTTGAGGGATACGAAGCCATAGCCGACGAAGTCTCCATTCTACTCGATGCCTGCTTCATAGATAAGTACATTATCCAGATTGGCTTGCAAATGTGGTCCTAGTCAAGAAAGTCAACGAAAAATGGCGGGTCTGCGTAGACTACTCGGACCTAAATAAGGCGTGCTCAAAAGATAGCTTCTCATTACCTCGGATCGATCAGCTGGTAGATAGCACAGCGGGGCACGAATTACTTTCTTTCCTGGATGCTTACTCCAGGTACAATCAGATTGCGATGTATCCTCCACACAGGCAGAAGACTACCTTTGTCACGAACAAGGAGCTCTACTGTTACCGAATCATGCCGTGAAAAATGTGGGGGCCACGTATCAAAGATTGGTGAACCAAATGTTCACCAGACAGATCGAACATACAATGGAGGTATATGTCGACGATATGCTCGTGAAAAGCGTCAAGGCATCCAACCACCTAACAGACCTCGGAGAAACTTTTGCCATCCGACGATTTGATTTTGAATTTTCGTATTCCAATTTTATTTGAAAGAGGAATTGAAGTATTTCCATTTCTTGGAATCAAAATCAAATCAAGCTAGCTTAAGGTGCTTCAAATCTAAAATCAATTTAGCACCTATAACCATTTCATAAGTGAGTTTGGACATTGAACTTCTACATTGAACTTCTATTCCGATTTGGTTCTTCCGGGCTTCATCAAAAAGAGAATATCCAGGTATTTAACATTATTGTAAATTTTTGTATTGTGGTTTCATTGAGATTGTGCCAGAAAAATCTCTCTGTTTTGGTTTGTCTGAGGTGATCCAGAAAACTCATAGTGTGGGATTTTTGAATTGTGTAAGTCCACTTGAAAGACACAATTGTGAGGGTTTTAGGTGAACCTGGAAAAACCTATTTTCATAGTGAACGCTAATATCCATTGTATTAGGATATTAGGAGTGGAGTAGTTGTGTGTATTTTTCTAAACAGTTGGTATACACATAAGCGAACCACTATAATTTCTGGTCTTATGGATTGATTGTTTATTCTTTTTTGTAGATGATTGTAATTTTCCTTTTTGCATTGTGGATAATGTTGTAATTTCTTTTATGTAAGTGTAGAGAATGTTGTAATAGCTTAAATTTCTTTCTTTGCTATTTATTTCTTTATTCCTCTGTATCGGTTTGAGTTTTTGATACACAAACCGTTCTAGTAAGGTTGTCCTGCCATAAACCCTTGGTTTTTATGGTGTAAAGTTGTCCTTAGAATAACGTCTGTATCAACCTCTCAATACTCGTTCATTTGAGGTTGTCTTTAAATTCAGCATTGTGGGATTGTTTATTGCTATATGTATTTAATTTATTTAAATTTCGCTGTTATTTTTAAATTTGGCATAGTCCTATTCACTCCCCCGTTTAGGACATATAGCTCAGCCTTTTCAAAAAGCTTCTGCTATGATTTGTGTAAGCCTCGTATCCTAGACCGTACCATTCCATAAACTTCCGCGGTCTTCCTGTTCGAATTCCTGCAACCTTCGACCCTTAACCGGTATTGCGCGCGACCCTAATTCATACGCCGTCAACCCGAGTCGACTTAAACCAAGACTTGTACCCTTGCGATCGCCTCGTAGCCGCGGTTCCGATGCCGCGTCTCGCGCGCCGATCCGATACTCTGGCCAGGAGATGTGAGCCAGCATTCGGTGCGAGAAAAATGCCGTGCGTGAGAATTCTGAGAGAATTTCTACGATAGGTCACATCAATCCATCAATCAATCAATCCCATCATGTCAAGTACACATCACCTCTCACCCTTCCCCAAACAACCCCTAAAGTCAAAAAGCTCTTACACAAGCCATACTTTTCTTACACCTTTTACTCCAAAAGTCAAAAAGAGACTCTTACACCCATCACTTACCACATCAACACATCCATCACCCATCTCTCTCTCCCTTTACAACCCTCTCTCTCTCATTCTCAAACCACTTTCTCAAGCAACCAAAAACTCCACACGTCCAAGCCTCTCCCCATCTCTTCCAAGATACAAGTGTGGCCCACCTTTCCTACCCTCTCATCTCTCATCTCAACCATCCAAACCCCATCTCCTCCATTGGAATCAAAGCTAAGGAGCTAAGGAAGCCTATGGTGCAAGTAGAAGTCGGTGGGTGATCTTGATCCCACGTTTGCATTTTTGTGATTAAAGGGCCACCTGTAGTGGGACCCACATTGATGTAGGCTTTGTATCAAAGAGGGGCCCATAGTGGCGGGGCCCCTCCATTTTTGTCGGTGTCTTTCTCTTCCTCTCTCTTTCTATGATCTTGGCCACCTATGATGAGTGTATTTCATCCATGTCATCTACCGGTGGACCCCATCCATGTGGGACACACCATGATATTTATATGTCATCCCAACCTTCCATAAGGAGCCCACCTTGATGTGGCTATCAGGGGGTGTGACTGCCAGTGAAGTGCAACCTGACGCGGGACCCACCCAGCCCCATAGCTTAGGTGGTAGGCTGAGTGAAAGATACCCTCGTTTCAACGCTAGGCCCACCCAGCCCCCTGGCTCAGGAGGCAAACCGAGTGAAAGATACCTCTTTTCAACACTTGAGGTCTTGGTATCGGTCCTGGGGAGGTGGCTAACATGGAGTGTATACTGACATGGTTGTGGACTAACGGTGGGGTCCATGGGACCCACCCCCCGTCCTCCATCCATCTAGATGGGCCTCACCACACTGTATGTGTTTAATCCAAACCGTCCACCACCTCTAACGGTGGGGCCACATCCAAGTGGGGCCCTCCTCCCAAATCCATAGCTCAATGGCAGACTGAGTGGAGGTACCTCATTTCAACAGTGGGCCCCCATAGCTCACGTAGTAGACTGTGTGAAAGATACCTCATTTCAACGCTGAGGTCTTGACACCCATCCCTAGTGGCGGTGACAGCAGTGAAGTGTCAACTGATGTGGGACCCACGCCGTCCATCCACTTTGGTGGGCCACACCATCACGTGTGGTGTCAGACAGTGGGACCCACCCCCTGGCAGCACCGTGATGTATGTACGGTCCAGGCCTTAGACGGCCTAGACGTGTGACATATAATATATATTATATTATATTATTATATATATTATATTATATTTATTATATTATATTATATATATGATATCTTATATTATATAATATATATATATATATATATATTATATACTATATAGGTGGTTGTGGTGGGCCCTACGTGGGACCCACCTCTGTCGTGTTAGGGAAGGAAAAAAAAAAAAGAAAAAGAAAAAGATGCAACGTGGCTGCTCTCTCTCTCGCTCTCTCTCTCTCTCTCTCTTTCTCTCTCTATCTCTCTCTCACTCTCTTTCTCTCTCTTTGTCTCTCTCTTTCTCTCTCTGTCTCTCTCTCTCTTTGAACGTCAGAAATCTGTAGGTCTCACATGATGTGTGTATTACACACGTCGTCCATCCGACGGTGGGACCTACTCACTATGTATATGCGTTATCTACACCGTCCCTTATTTGAACGGTGGGGCCCATCATGATGCAAGTGTTGTATCCATGTCGTTCAACCATTTATGAGATCATTTTAATACATGAAAAAAATGAGTAGATCAGATCTAAACTTCAAATGGACCCCACCATTTAAATAGTGGACCGTGACATCCACCGCTCAACTGCTAATGGCAGCATTAGTTTCCAATTGAGTTGATATTTATTTTCATTTCATCTATCTCTATGTTAACTTGTGAATAGGTCGGGTCTCAAAAATATATGAGGGTGGGCCCGATTTGATATACCTGAGGCCCATTTGACTCGACCCATTTGACTTGGCCCGATTGATTCGGCCCATTCAATTCTGCCCATTTGATCGGCCCATATGATTAGGCCCATCTTGATGTAGTTATGGCCCATCCGTTGAGGCCCGCATTGATATATATGAAGCCCATGTTATGGGGCCCATTTGATGTAACTAAGGCCCATGGGTCGAGGCCCAATAGGATGTACACAAATCCATTCCAATGTGTAACCCTACCATGGTTTGAGTAATGATGTTTATGGCGGTCGTGCCTTGGGAGCAATGTTGGTTTGACGTCCACATTGTAAGAATAATGTTGGTTAAATGTCCGCGTTATAATTCTCCATGGGGCCCATTGTTAGTCTCATACTTGTAGGCAGTCTAGGCCCATCTTCGTTATGAACAACATCCATCACCATATAACATGTTTAATATAGTTCCATGATTCATGATCATATGCATCATATGTATGCTTGATATGAGAATGACTGATCATAGCATATGCCTCCGGGTAGATTGTTTAGGGACTCCCGGATAGGCGGTGTTGCCCTACATGAGTGCGCGATACGGGCAGGATTGTTGCATGACTAGATAGTGTGATTCATGCATTCGCATTGTGTGATATGGTACTGTACGCCCTAGCGACATCGGGGCTGTAGCCTCCACAGGTGTATCGTGGTTGGCGGGATTGGATACTGAAAATCTTGTTCTACATGGGGTGCTATAGATATCCCTAGGTGAAAGTCCCTAAACTCTTATGGTACCAAGAGGTTGCTCCAACGTCTAGACCGAGTGGGTGCAGGAGCGCCGAGTGCCGATTATCAGACGGCTGCGCTTTCCACTGTGTCGTGGTCGGTTAAGAGGGGGTGCAGCCTTACCCACCCGAGAGGAGGGGGCAAAGCTAGGCTGAGTTTGACCAGCTCCAGGAATGGGTCCGTTATCGACGAGCTAAGCCTGATATTGGCAGGCGGATAGTGAGGTCTCTTCCACTTACCTTATTACGCGCGATGGGGCGGCAGTCTGGTTTAGAGTGTACTAGACCCTGGTGATATTCTAGATTTGAACTGTATTAATATGTGGACTTATATGAGGATTCACATGATTGAGTTGCATATCGCATTACATGGCTTTGGTATGGCCGACATCATTCATGATTTACATCGCATGGACCTTGGTATGCCTGTAAAACCCGTATCCTAGTTCGTACTGTTCTGATGAATCCTGCGATCCTTTCCGTCGAAGTCCGGCAGTCCGTGACTGATAATTGACATTGCGCACGACCGTAAGTCGTATCCTTTAAATTCGAGTCGGTTTAATCCGAGACCCATACCATTGTGACCGCGCCGTCACCGCGATTCCAACGCCGCGTCTCATGCGCCAATTCGACACTTAGATCATAAGATGTGGACCATACATTATAATAACCGTGGACCGCACATTGCGGGACCCACCCATCCCATGTGGCACAAATCCCTAGGTAATTATGAGAGTGATGGATGACATCACCCTAGCCTAGTTATAGCCACCCTAACCAAGCTATAGCCACCCTACCCCCTAGCCTTCTTACAAGTACTTATGACTAGTCACCTTACCCTTAGCCTCTTACAACCATTTATTACAAGCCACTCTCTCTTACAAACAATCATGGCCTACCTAAGCTACTCTCTTCCTCTCTTTACTACACACTCTCTCTCCCTCATTTCTCATCACCATTCCAAGCAAGAGCACTCCTACGACCAAGCTCCCAAGTGAGAGAAGAGAGAGTTTGTGCGGCCCACCTTTCCCATTCCAAAAACCCATCATCCTAGCCATCCATCCCCCATCTTCCACCATCAAAGTGAAGCACAAGGAGATAGGCTTTCCAACGGACCAAAGAGATCAACCGGTGGGTACTTTGATAGAATAGGTTTCTATGTTTTTATGATGGGCCAAGTGAGGCTTACCGATCAATGGTATGGATCTCACTTGGGACCCTAAGATGTGGCCAATGGCCCACTTTGATTACCTTTTTATGTATGATGGAATGCAAGGGAGGGCCCATAGTGTCGGGGTCCCTCCATCACACGTGTGTCCCACCTTTTCTCTCTCTTTCCCTCCATTTTCTTTTTTCTCCTTTCCTTGTGATGATGTGATTGTATGGCCCACTTGGATGGACCCCACAATGGAGCATGTATTGGATCCAACCATCTAAAGGTGGGGCCCACTTTACATACGTATGGTGACCACACCACCTCACCATGTGGTGGCCCACCTACAAAGGACCCACCTTAAAGGCATTGCATGCCCAAACAAAAAAAAAAAAGAAAAAAAAAAAAGAAAAGAGAGTCCAGGGACTCTCTGGACGTACAAGAGGAAAACACAAACATTAGCCTTTTTCAAGGCATTGGGAGTGAGCCACTTGTATAGGACCCACCTTGATGTTGGTATCCCATCCAAGCCGTCCATTCTTTTCCTCAACTCATTTTAGGCGTTGAGCCGAAAAATGAGGTTGATCGGAGTATCTAGTGGGCCGTAATGTTGAAAACAGTATTATTGCCATTGAAAGCTATCCAGATTTTTTTTACACACTGTAAAAGGCCTGATATTGGTCTTGATAGATCTGTTAGGGGCCGTGGAATCCAATGACTGGAGTGGATTCATCAGACGCGGGTCCCACGCCTGAAAAACCGCAGAAAAGCTGTTTTTTTCAAAAAAAAAAAAAAAAAAAAAATATCACAGCAGCATTGCTGCTGCTATGTCAGAGGCATTGGCGGGCGGGCGGACGCCAGGGCTCCCACGGCTCTAGCCGTGGGCCCCACCATGATGTATATTTTGTATTCACACCGTCCATGAGGTGGACCACCCCCTGAGGTGGGTCCCCTCCAAAAATCAACTCGATCCAACGCTCAGGTGGCCCACACCAGGGGAAACAGTGTGAATTGAACATATACCATTGAAACCCACTTTGGGTCCACAGAAGTTTTGGATCAAGCTGAAATTTGTTTTCACCCTCCATCTGGGTCTGCGTGACCTTATGGACGGGTTGTATGGAAAATAAACATTACAGTGGGCCCCACATGGGACCCACACTGATGGATGTGTTTTACATCCACCGTCCAGGCGGACGGTAGAACCCACCTTAATGCATTTGTTTTATTCATGCCGTCCAGCAGGTGCTGGACGGCCAGTAGGCCCCACTGTGACGTGTGTGTTGGTCCACACCGTCCAGAAGGCTGGACGGTGGGCCACTTCCCCTTGATGTATGTGTTATATCTAAACCGTCCATCTTGTGGACCCCCACCTTGATGTTTTTCATCCATGCCGTCCATCTATTTGGGACCCACCCACAATGGTTGGGCTGGATTTGTAACCACATCTCTGTGGGCCCTCAAAAATGATTATGAATGTTTTAAATGGTGCAAGGCACCCCTCAACGGTTGTATCATGGTGTGGCCCATACAAGTCACGGATTGACTTGATTTTTGAGACCTGGGCCCCTGAGGGAATGGTGCATCCGACTGACGGGTTGATGTTTGACAAACATCAACGGTGGTGGCCCACACAGCTCAACCTCATGAGCTTCTCCTTTGTTGGAGCCCATTGTATTTTTTTATATATATACATATGAATATATATATATATATATATATATATATATATATATATATATATATATATATATATGTATAAGTATATGTATATATTATTTATATGTATTGTATATATTTTATATATTATATATATATCATTTATGTATATATTATGAAATATATACATTTTATTAGGCTTTAGGAATTTTAATGGTGGTTTGGCCCATTTGATTCATGTGATTAGGCCCACCTTAGTGCATATGTGAGGCCCAAGTGATGGGGCCCATATTAATGTAATTGTGGCCCGTTGTCGAGGCCCACTTTGATATATATACGAGGCCCATTGTGATGTTTTCAAAGGCCCAAGGGTTGTAGCCCATTGCAATGTACTTAGGGCACATTAGTACGGCCCAAATTGGTGTGACCCATTTGATATACATAAGACCCATGTGATATGACCCATTTGATGTAGTTAAGGCCCAATGGGATGTACCTTAGGGTCCATTGCAATGAGGGATTCCTCCATAGTGTGTGTAATAATGTTTGATGACAGGTTATGCCTTGGGAGAAATGTTGGTTTGACGTCCACGTTGTAAGAATAATGTTGGTTAAATGTCCGCATTATAACTCTCCCTAGGGCCCATTAGTAGGCCCACATTTGTTGATAGTTCACCGCTTTATAACGTGCTTAGTATAGCTCCATGATTCATACGCATACGCATCATTTGTATGCTTGATATGAGGATCATAGCATAAGCCGTTGGGCTGAGACATTTACGGGACTCCTTATGAGACGGAGTACCCCACATGATCGCGTGGTACGCGTGAGATTGCTGCATGATTGTACGCTGTGAATCATGTATCTCGCATATGTGTGACTTGATCACTGCACACCCTAGCGACATCAGGGTCGTAGCTCCACAGGCACATTGTGGATGGCCGTATCGGATACCGAAAATACTTTGTTCTAGCACTGTGGGCACTTAGGATGTCCTTGAGTGAAAGTCCCAGAACCTTTTTGGTACCAGGAGATGCTCCAACGTCTAGACCGAGTGGATACACGAGTGCCTGAGTGCTGAATACCAGTAGGCCGCGTCTCCCACTGTGTCGTGGTCGGTTGGAAAGGGGTGTGGCCTTATCCGCCTGAGTGAGGGGGCTATAAGCTAGGCTGAGTTTGACCAGCTCGCAAATGTGTTCGCTATCGACGAACCGGGTAGGTATTGACAGACTACTGGTCAGGCGGATAGTGTGGTCTCTTCCACTTACTTGACTGTGCAGCTCAGGAGGAGGCAGTCAGTGTGAGGTGTATTAGACCCCGGTGATATTCATAGAGGAACTGTACTGATATGTGTACATGACGAGGAATGACATACTTGTATTGCATCTCGCATATGGCATTCGGCTACGTAGGCCTTGCATTGCGTCGGTATGGCCGATAGCATTCATGTTTCGCATCGCATGGCCTTGGTATGGCCGATATCATTCATGCCTTACATTACATAGCTCTGGTTGTATTCATGGACTTACCGCATATTTCCGCATTACTCTGATATTGTACACTTGGCGTTTGCCTTGTACACACACTTACACCACCCTCTAAGCTTTTGTAAGCTTATGCACGACCGTTGCGTGCAGGTAGCGTTGGACAGCAGCCGCGCTGAGGCAGGAGCACGTATCAGATCTTTTTGGAGCTTTTTGATCACCTTGTATTTCCCTTTCTGCATTGTACTTAAAAGTTTTTGATATAGTGGATATGTGGTGATGTTGTTTTGTGACTTGGTTATGCTTTTGGTTATGCTCCATACATTACAAAAAAAAAAATCATACTAAAAATCCTCCTTGTAGGATCCCAGGATTGGAATCTGGCGTATGGGCGATGGAAGCCGAGAATGGGATACTACGGAGGCTGTCGGCGTCGGATTCGGCGATCGGGAATTTTGTGAGCCCGGTTTCTGAGTTTGGGGCGTGACAATGCCCGACATCATTCATGCCTTGCATCGTATAGTCTTGGTACGGCTAACGGTATTCATGGATTCATCAGTATGTTCCGCATTACTCTGATACTGCATACCTGCATTACTACCTTGCGCAGACAATTTCACCACCCTCTAAGCTTTCTATAAGCTTATGCACGATCGTTGCGTGCAGGTGACGTTGGACCGCAGCAGCGTTGAGGCTAGAGCGTGTAGCAGATCGTCTTGGAGCTTTTTGTCCTGTATCATTGTATTTTCCTTTATGCTCATTGTACTTGTAAAGTTTTTGATCATAGTGGAAATGTGATGGAGTTTTTGGTTGTTGTTCGTGGGTTATGCCTTTGGTTATGTTTACTATGAATCAAACTGATATTGAAAATCCTCCTCGTAGCATCCCAGGATCGGAACCTGGCGAATGGGCGCCGGGAGCCGAGAATGGGGTTCTACGGAAGCTGTTGGCATCGGATTCGGTGACCGAGAATTTTGTGAGCCTGGTTTTTGAGTTTGGGGCGTGACAATTTGCGCGTGGGCTCAGATTTGTGGAATTGCAACAATAATCGGTCTCATTTGTTTCAAAGGCGAGGTTCCTATGGAGTAAAGTCATCCAATGGACTTCTCTGATTGGCTTCCGATCGTCCGTTGTTGAATTCTGATGATCCGCGTGTGATCAGGTAGACAGGCATTGATCCATTGGCGGATTGCTTCCCAGCTTTCTTAAATTGAGGTGATCCCTTTGGACGGCCTGATTTCGTTAACCAATGACCTCTGGCCCATTGGTTTCTTGATCTGGTCATGTGGTCTTCTTGCGAACGAGATTTGCAGGAGTTTTGCGGGAGTAATTTCTGGAAGAGTGGTTTACGAAATGGGAAAACAGTGGAGAGTTGTGTTCACCTCTTCTTTGAGTTTCTTTTGGATGTCTTGAGTCAGATCGAAAATTCCCTTTCTTAGCTTGGGACGGTTCAGATCATCCGGAGTGATGACAATGGTGGGCCACAACATCTCCAAATAGACGCTGTCTGTTTATGTTACGAACGACAAAAGTCGGGGAGAAATTCCCTTCTTTGGGTGTATGCGGGTCAAATATGGTTTGACCGTGTTGGAACGGTGTGGTCGGGAAGGATCAGAAATTCCATTCCTCAAGATTTGATGATCTAGATTGCCTCTAATCTGGTGATGCACGCCGGTCAGAAGTCCTTCATTCTTGCAAATTCTTTGGTGTGAGGCTCTGTTCATCGACGTGGTGGAGACGCACCTGATCCTCTCCGGACGAGGTTTTGATTGGGTTTTGTTCGGAGGTGGGGTCCGCACATGATAGACGGTTTGGATCATCCCAAGGGATGATCGTGGTGGGCCATGATACGTCCCAAACGGATGTTGTCCGTCCGTTTGTTTCGGTGGGAGTTTATTTGAAAGGAAGGAATTCTCCTGCTTTGGGTATTGCGGGTCAAACCCGTTTTGACTGGGTTTCCCAATCCAATGTGCGGCGAGTGCATGCACACGCATCAAATGTGGGGCCCATAGGGATTTTTTTTTTTGAGAAATCTACTCCATCCATTTGTTTTGTCAGTTCTAGGTACGGCCCGTCTTAAAGTATTAGGTGATAACGATCCTTAGGTGGTCCATATCGAGTGAATGTTTGTTTTACTATGGATCTTGCTGATCTAAGAGTTGAAATTTAACACGTACGGTTAACTTACGATATATAGGCATGGTATAAGGTTTCTTATCAAACGGATCGCGAGAACCTTGTGATCTAGAATTCAAGGTCTGAGTTAATGACATTTATGTAATTATTGTTGATATAAGAGTTTTGTGAAATCTAATGGTTCTACATGGTTGTATGCACCTTTCTAAACCATTTATACGAACGAACCTACGTCTAAATCATTACAGATAAAGAGATATTCGCCAATTCATTATAAGGGAAGGTACATATGTCAAAGCACATGATGAATGGTCTTGTCTTAAAATCAACGGTCAGATGACTTGATATATGAATGAAGATTATTCCCAAAGGTTAGATTCGCGTTGAGAAATAGATATAAGGTTAGGTTAGCTAGATTAATACTGTATACATGTACATAATAGGATAAATTCTATGGTAATACTTGAGAGCTTTCAATACTCGGGTATAGAAAAGTTCGGGGTGTTACAACTTAGACACATCGGCGAATCTCCATAGTGTGAGAATGCGGGGCGAGCTGGGTTTTCTATGAATTATATTCTACATTGTGATGATCACTACGTATGATGGACCGCACACACTTTGCTAAGCATGCATTCACACACACACAGAGATATATATATATATAATATATATATATATATATATATATATATATATATAGGTTGCGCATACTGATACCACTCGTAGTGGTGGAATACAAGATGTATCGAAACCCTTACATTATTCTTATAAATCTCTCGAATTATTGTTAATCTCAAAGGATAACCATCATTATGAGTAGGGCATTGACTCTCTTCAACCATATAGATGATGCAGATGATGTACAGGTTGAAGACACGAACAACAATCTCCCTGCGAAAGATTATTCTGGATAAATAAGGAGATAACTTTATGTTTAGTTTTATTTATTTTCCGCTGCAAAGTTTGAATAATGTAATAAGCTCATATTGAGAGGGCATTAGAAATTTTGAAATTTACACTTTTAATTTTATGGAATAATAAATGTAGTCAATTTCTTTCTTGTAAGTACGGAGTGCCATTTGATCATCAGTCATACTGCCTAAATAATGTGTACAAAGGGTTAATGCATGGGATCTTCGTGTTGAGCATAGACTCGAGCAACGGAAATTGCGGGTTGTTACAACGTGGGTTTGATTGGGTTGAGAAAGGGTAAGGGTTTAGGTCGGGGTTTTTTTAATTGTTATATACCCCTTCACCGAGTCGAGCCAAGTCGAGCTATATATCAAACCGAGTTGAGTCAAGCTCGGCCCGAGCTCAAAAAAATAGCTCGACTCCGTTCAAACTCGAATCAAGCTTTTTCGAGCCGAGTCGAGCGAGTTTACCGAGCTAGCTCGGTTCGTGTACAACTTTGCTCGGGACAGGCGGAGGCTCCGAGGGCCACAATGATGTATGAATTTTATCCACTGTCCATCGATTTTTACATATCATTTTAGAGTACTGGACAAAAAAATAGGGCATATCTAATCCTCAAGTGGACCACACCACATAAAGTAGCAGTGTTAAGGATGTCCACCGTTGAAACTTTCTTATGGTCTACCGTGTCATTTATTTTCCATCAAACATATTGATATGGTCCTATATAGCTGGATGAAGTGAAAATCCAAATATCATCTCAATCCAAAACTTTTTTAGTCCCTATGAATTCTTCAACGGTTACGTACTCCACTACTATGAGATTCATAAAAGCAATATAAAGGTTCTGATACGTCACGTACTCTACTACTACGAGAGGTATCAGTATGCGCAACCAATATATATATGAATGCATGCCTAGCAAAGTGTGTGCGGCTTATCATACGTAGTGATCATCATAATGTATAATATAATTCATAGCAAATCCGACTCGACCCGCATCCTATAACTACAAATATTCACCGGCATGTCCAACGCTACTGTCGATTTACATGAACACCTCGAGGCGATACAACACATGAGTCAGATGAATTATGTGACATGATTTATTCATGGAGTGACTATTTGTGACATCCAATCCTGAAAGTGATGTAACACGCATTACAAATTACTTACATCGATTTGTGCACCACTACTCAAAAACCCATGGAATTACACGTCAACCAAGAGAGTCTTTACCCAGAGCACATTACGTCCATGATATAATAATTAAATCACTAGTTGTGATACCTTCAACACATCACTTGCATTAAAGAGAATGTAAACTGAATCATGGACGTTTTGGAATATCAAGACGCATGCCCAACCCTGAAGGTAAATACCACAAGGCTAGCAAAGTAAGGAGGAGAGTAGCAATTAATGGCTAACTCAACAAAGAGGAGAGTGGCAATGGCCAACTCAATAACAAGAGAGTGGCAATGGCCAACTCAATAAAGAGAAGAGTAGCAAGGGCTAACTCAACAAAGTTGGTAAAGGCAAGGGCAAGGCTTGTATCCATCGCCCCACATAAAAAAAATGAAGATCCCTCATAATTAGCATCATATCATAATTCCTAAAGGTAAATAATTATTGATGGTAAATTAAACAAATGCAGGAAGAAAATCATAATAGCAGAAAAGCAAGGCATGTAAGAGGCAAGATGAATCATATCAACTTACATCAAGGTAAGCTTAAAGGAATCCCTCACCTTTAGAACTGGATCTCTTTCTAAGGTTGTCAGTATTTGTTGTACACAACGTAGGGTCGGATTTATCATACTTCCTACGGTTAGATTTTAGCATCATACGGTTAAGATCAAATACTAGAGTTTGTATATCTAGGTTTTACACTAAATGGTAACTTAATTAGAACCTCGAAAAATAATTTACCTTGTTCAAAAATTTCCAGCCTAATAGCTTGGATTGGTTAACGTTCTGCGTTGAGTCGACTCGACTCGGCTCGGTGCCTCTTACACTTATTAGCTTTTAGCTCGGATCGGGACTCATAGATTACCGAATCTCTTTGCTAAGTTGATGGAAGATCATACACCACAGTTTTGGATTGAATTTGAAAGACAGGCTTAGCACCTATCATGAAGTATAAGGGAGGAACTTGACTAGGTCCCTTTTGCCCAAGTGGAGGAAAGACTCAGCCCGAGTCTCAACTTGAACAAGTGACTCAGCGAGTTGCCTTTCAACCTCATAGTGGCATCGCAATCTCTCTCCCTTCCATAACTCATTCTCTCTCTCTCTCCTCTCTCTCTCTCTCTCTCTCTCTCGGATGTTTCTCCCCGCTTTCCTCTTCTTAGATTTATAGTTCCGGCCCCATCGAGAGAGGTGTAGTCGGATGCCGACTCTTCTTCCACAATCTGTTTGCACAAAAACTTCTGTTATGATTTACGCGTGGGCTCAGATTCGTGGAATTGCAACAATGATCGGTCTCATCTGTTTCAAAGGCGAGGTTCCTATGGAGTAAAGTCATCCAATGGACGTCTCTGATTGGCTTTCGATCGTCCGTTGTCGAATTTTGATGATCCGCGTGTGATCAGGTAGACAGGCGTTGATCCATTGGCGAATTGCTTCCTAGCTTTCTTAAATTGAGGTGATCCCTTTGGACAGCTTGATTTCGTTAACCGACGACCCCTGACCCGTTGGTTTCTTGATCTAGTCACGCGGTCTTCTTACGAACGGGATTTGCAGGAGTTTTGCGGGAGCAATTTCCGGAAGAGTGGTTTACGAAATGGGAAAACAATGGAGAGTTGTGTTCACCTCTTCTTTGAGTTTCTTTCGGACGTCTTGAGGTAGATCGAAAGTTCCCTTTCTTAGCTTGGGACAGTTTAGATCGTCCGGAGTGATGACAATGGTGGGCCACAACGTCTCCAAACAGACGCTGTCTGTTTATGTTACGAACGACAAGAGTCGGGGAGAAATTCCCTTCTTTGGGTGTATGCGGGTCAAACATGGTTTGACCGTGTTGAAACGGTGTGGTCGGGAAGGATAAAAAATTCCATTCCTCAAGATCCGACGATCCAGATTGCCTCTAATTTGGCGTGTGCGCCGGTCGGAAGTCCTTCATTCTTGCAAATTCTTTGGTGTGAGGCTCTGTTCGTCGATGTGGTGGGGACGTACCTGATCCTCTCTGGACGAGGTTTTGATTGGGTTTTGTTCAGAGGTGGGGTCCTCACATTATGGACGGTTTGGATCATCCTAAGGGATGATCGTGTTGGGACATGATACGTCCCAAACGGACGTTGTCCGTCCGTTTGTTTCGGTGGGAGTTTATTTGAAAGGAAATTGCCCGTACTCGCCTCGAAGTTTGGGTCAATTACCTCGATCGCCACGACACTCCATATATTCTCTAAAGGGCCTTCTGACAGCTTTTGGAGATTGTTTCGGATGAAAATGCCCCTGACCTTCGTTCAGTAGTTGCACAGTTTTCTAGGGACTAAAAAGTTACGTAGTATTTATGCTAGTAAAGTGATGTGTACAAAACCCTTTTTGCACATGGGAAAGGACTAAATTCGTGGGGCCCATATTGATGTATGTGTATAATCCATGCCGTCCATCCTTTTTACCGTGTCATTTTAGGGCTAGGGCCCAAATATCAGCCTGATTCAGGGCTCGTGTGGGTCACATAATAGAAAATAATGGTGACAATAGAACCCACTGTTGAAACTTTCTAGGCTTACCGTGATGTTTGTTAGAATTGGACATTGCCCAAGTCAGGACTTTTTGAGCCCACGCCGAGCTGGCCGATAGGGTGGACGGAACGGATCTCTCCATTGTTGGCCTCATGCTATTTTACCAATGGCTATCCTTTCATTTGATAGTAAATGAAGTGAACACGTAACAACCGCGACCCATATAACATGGGAACCAAGACCCATATAACATTATAACTACGACCCATGACAACCACGACCCATATAACATGAGAACTACGACCCTTACTACATTACAATCACGACCGTTGCTACATTACAACCACGACCCATGTTATATGGGTCTTAGTTAACATGTTATATGGGTCTCAGTTATATGGGTCTTGGTTAGCATATTATATGGGTCTTGGTTAGCATGTTATATGGGTCATGGTTGTCATGTTGTATGGGTCTTAGTTAGCATGTTATATGGGTCTTGGTTAGCATGTTATATGGATGGGTCTTGGTTAGCATGTTGTATGGATCGTGGTTGTCATGTTGTATGGGTCTTGGTTAACATGTTATATGGGTCTTGGTTAGCATGTTGTATGGGTTTTGGTTGCCATGTTGTATGGGTCTTGGTTAGCATGTTGTATGGGTCGTGGTTGTCATGTTGTATGGGTCTTGGTTAGCATGTTATATGGGTCTTGGATAACATGTTATATGGGTCTTGGTTGTCATGTTGTACGGGTCTTGGGTGTCATGTTGTATGAGTCGTGGTTGTCATGTTATATGGGTCTTGGTTAGCATGTTATATGGGTCTTAGTTGTCATATTGTATGGGTCTTGGTTGTCATGTTGTATAGGTCTAGCATGTTGTATGGGTCTTGGTTGTCATGTTGTATGGGTCTTGGTTGTTATGTTATATGGGTCTTGGTTAGCATGTTGTATGGGTCTTGGTTAGCATGTTATATGGGTCTTAGTTATATGGGTCGTGGTTAGCATGTTATATGGGTCTTGGTTAGCATGTTATATGGGTCGTGGTTGTCATGTTGTATGGGTCTTGGTTAGCATGTTATATGGGTTGTGGTTGTGATATTATATGGGTCTTGGTTAGCATGTTATATGGGCCGTGGTTGTCATGTTGTATGGGTCTTGGTTAGCATGTTATATGGGTCTTGGTTGTTATGTTGTATGGGTCTTGGTTAGCATGTTGTATGGGTCTTTGTTAGACCTATATAACATGCTAACCAAGACCCATATAACATGGGTCGTTGTTGTAATGTGGCAACGGTCTTGATTGTAATATAGTAAGGGTCGTAGTTCTCATGTTATATAAGTACAATAGCCTAAGGCCAATAATGGGGCGATCCGTTTCGTCCACCCTGTTGGCCAGCTCGACGTGGACCCAAAAAGTCCTGACTTGGGCAATGTCCACTTCTAACAAACATTACAGTGAGCCCGGAAAGTTTCAACAGTGGGTTCCATTGTCACCATTATTTTCTTTTTTGTGGCCCACACGAGCTCGGGATAAGGCTGATATTTGGGCCCTAGCCCTAAAATGACACGACAAAAAGGATGGGTGGCATGGATTATATTATACGATAAAAAGGATGGGCGGAATGGATTATACACATACGTCAATGTGGGCCCCACGAGCTTGGTCCTTGCCTACAAGCAGAAAAGGGTTCCGTACACATTACTTTCTTGGCATTAAATATAACGTAACTTCTTCTTCCCTGGAAAACCGTACAACTACTGAAACAAGGATAAGGGCATTTTGGTCCAAGTAATTTTCAAAAGCATGTCAGAAGGCCCTTTAGGGAAAATGTGGAGTGTCGTAGCGATCGAGGTAATTTGCCCAAACTTCGAGGCGAGTACGGTCAATTTCCCTTAGTTGAAAGGAAGGAGTTCTCCTTCTTTGGGTATTGTGGGTCAAACCCGTTTTGACTGGGTTTCCTAGTCCTGTGTGCGGCGAGTGTACGCACTCCACATGCACACGCATCAAATGTGGGGCTCATAAGGATGTTTTTTTTTTTTTTTTTTTTTTTGTGAGAAATCTATTCCATCCATTCGTTTTGTCAGTTCTAGGTACGGCCCGTCTTAAAGTATTAGGTGATAACGATCCTTAGGTGGTCCATATCGAGTGAATGTTTGTTTTACTATGGATCTTGCTGATCTAAGAGTTGAAATTTAACACGTACGGTTAACTTATGATATATAGGCATGGTATAAGGTTTCTCATCAAACGGATCGCAAGAACCTTGTGATCTAGAATTCAAGGTCTAGGTTAATAGCGTTTACGTAATTATTGTTGATATAAGAGTTTTGTGAAATCTAATGGTTCTATATGGTTGTATACACCTTTCTAAACCATTTTTACGAACGAACCTACGTTTAAATCATTACGGATAAAGAGATATTCGCCAATTCATTTTAAGGGAAAGTACATATGTCAAAGCACATGATGAATGATCTTGTCTTAAAATCAACGGTCAGATGACTTGATATATGAATGAAGATTATTCCCAATGGTTAGATTCACGTTGGGAAATAGATATAAGGTTAGGTTAGATAGATTGATACCATACACATGTACATAATAGGATAAATTCTATGGTAATACCCGAGAGCTTTCAATACTTGGGTATTGAAAAGTTCGGGGGGTGTTACAACGTTGGACACACCAGCAAATCTCCATAGTGTGAGAATGCGGGACGAACTGGGTTTTCTATGAATTATATTTCACATTGTGATGATCACTACGTATAATGGACCGCACACACTTTGCTAAGCATGCATTCACACACACACACATATATATTAGTTGCGTAAACTGATACCACTCGTAGTGGTGGAATACGAGATGTATCGAAACCCTTACATCATTCTCATAAATCTCTTGAATTATTGTTAATCTCAAAGGATAACCATCACTATGAGTAGAGCATTGACCCACTTCAACCATACAAATGATGCAGGTGATGTACAAGTTGATGACACGGACGACAATGTAACACCCCGTACTTTTGCATACTCAGGTGCTACCGTGAGAACTTGAGTTAGTACGAACGCAAACTTGAAAATTTTGGGAACATTCACACACTCTAACTTGATCTAACTGTCGTGTGTAATTTTCACCCATAGATTGAGCCATTTAGCCATCGTCTTTCAAGATGGACCATCCTACCAAAGAAATTCAAATTGGACCATCACATTACCTAGAAAACTGTGTTGAACCTGAAGAGGCTAAATTCTAGGAACCTAAGTGGGGTAAACCGTTAGACGACGTCCTATTAGATTTATTAAGCTGTGAAAAATCACTTTCAAGACTTAAGTCACTAGGTTCACCATTCCTTAGGCTTACAACCAACATTTGGGCAATCCATCCCTATAAATCACCTCAGTAGACAGATTGAACCGTCCACCATCAATATCAAACTCCAAGGACTACTAATGGTCAGGTTTGGATCCGATCAGACCGTCGGATGGATGGAAAGCATAGTTTGAACCCTAAGAATAAATGTTGTGTGACCCATCTGATTAATATAACACCAATTAAAAATAGTGGCCCTGGGTGGTCCTCTAGCTATATGAATGGTGCCGATTTCATGGACCACATATCATCGTCAGGTCAACAAAGACCCGCTATTAAGACATGGGTTTTTAAAGTATGGCCCACCTAAACTTTAGATCTACCTGATCTTTGGTTAGAGGCACTGGTTGGGACCACCAAATAGGATGGACAGAGTAGATTTATCACAAACATCACGATGGGCCCCACACGGGGTGCGTGCACACCACAGCGGTCCGCGCACGAGTGCATCGGATCGCGTCGAAGGTCAGCCGGGCGCCGACCCGTGAAAATTTGAAAAAAGAGAGGGAAAGACCTCTGCCTCGTGCGTTAAACGCTTTGGATTGACAAAGTCTGTTCATCACGAGTTGTGGCCCACCCCGGGCCACCATCCGGACAATCCGAGCCATTCATTGAGCAGGGAAGGCCTGGATGACCAAACCTACGTTGTCCGATAGACCCCATGCACGCGTGCATGCGCACGTGCAGTGCCAGTCACGGACGGACAACGGTATCTCCCAAAATAGAGCCGTTGTGGAGCTCTCCACGTCAGCGATCCGCGTCCGCGATTCTCCCTCAATCCCAGCCGTCCCTCGAAGTGGAAATCCACGCATTCCATCCACTGCCAAAAATGGATAGGCAACTGCCTGTAGCGTTGGTCGGCGTGGGAGACATTTCTCTTTTGAGAAATTCCAACTGGCTTGATCCAAGCCTTCCTTCAGGCCTTGTGGAGCAATCTCCACTACTTCCCTTAGGGCGACAGTAGCTCGGATGCTGGGAGCTTCTCATCACACGAGAAAATGGAGAGAGGCGCGAGATCTCGTGATGGTTGGTGAAATGCCGATAAACGGTCGATTTAGTGGGCCTTGCAGTGGTCAGTGGCCCCATCCAACCCGTTCAAAAGGATCAGATCATCCTGACGGACCATGGACGTAAACCCACCATTGCCAGCCACATCGTCTTCTTCGTTAAACCAAAATACCCATCATGATGGGTGGGCCCCGCTGACTGATTAAAAGTGCTTTTCCAACAGGCCACGATGGTGAAAATCCATCCCTCGCGATGAATGGACCACATGCATTCAGGAAACCAAGATGGGAGTATAAAGATCAGCACCCTATCTCAGTCGTTGGATGGACCATGCAAGCGCTCCTCTCAGCTATAAATAGCGTGTGCCTTGGGATTCACACCAGGGCAGAGAGAGAGAAAAGGAAATAGAAAAGAAAGAGAGAGTGAGTGTAGGAAGGCGAGCTCAGTGCTGCACTGCACTAAGACGACCCATCTAACTCGGGGCGAGTTGGCTCAGTGCTAGCCGTTGTAGCCATTGTAAGAGAAAGAGAGAAGGAAAGGAAATATGGAGAGAGAGAGAGAGAGAGAGAGAGAGAGAGAGAGAGAGAGAGAGAGCCCAGCGTAAGCGTGCACTTGGTGCCGCACTGCACCAGATCGATCCGATCAGTTCGGGTCGAATGGGTCAGTGCAGACCAGAAACGCCATTGCAGAGAGAAGGTTAGAGGGTGAAGCAGAGGTAGGAGAGGTTGGAGAAGAAAGAACCCATGTAACGCCCCACCCCCTCGTTTTTGTCAGTTGAGAGCCCACCTATTTTCTCCCAGCCATTCCTACCGTGGTTGGGGCCCGACTCGCGCTGGTCCACCTTCCTGACTCAGCTAATGCAACCAAGTCAGGGCCAGGGCTGAGCCACGCTCAGTCAGCTGCAAGTGCCGAGTATGAGTTGGACTCAATGGGCCGCTGGTGCTGGGCCATGTCAGGGTCGGGCTCATCAAATGGGTCGTTGGGCCATTGGAGAAGTAACCAGCCCTGGTAGGAAAACAAGCCAGAGATGGGGCCCCTGGCTGACTCAGTTCAGCCCGGTCCGGCCCATGTATGGCTGGGAATTTAAGGGCCCAGATCTGTCTCAAAAGGCGTCTGTTTCGCCATGAAAATGGCCTCAACCAAATCACCTCGGTTGAGTCAACTCGGACTTGAAACTAATCTAGCCAACTCCTCATTTCAGGGCAAGGATCGGTTGAGTCCGACTTGAGGACCAAACCATAGTGGTTTTGCACACGGGTAGAGCCTAACCAACTCTCGAGATAAGAAGTTGTTGACAACGAGATGTGTGTGATATTCTATGCTTGGAATCTGGAAAGGTTAACATACTTTGGGTTTGTGTCTATTAGAAATAATGGTCTTTAGGTCATATTCGAGTATTCTTATTTAAAAAGATACAGTTTGGATGAGACAAGACACCTAGATATTGTATGCATACTTTGGCTATGCAGAAGAGTTCTTATTTCATGGGTAGTTGGGAAAGGATATGTGTATTTAAGTCTGTTAATCCTAGGATTATGGTGTTCCTCACTTATGCATGAACGAACTTGATTTTGATATCAAGAATCAATTATATATCAACCTTATTTCTATAAGAAATAAAAATGACCAGTTTGGAGCCTTGCTGGAAAGCTGCATTATCCGGCTAGCTTAAGAGCAAAGCCAGTTTGAGTTGACATACTGCGGAGTTGAGCTAACTCATTAGCGTCGAGTTGAGCCGAGTTTGCAAAGGATTTGATTCTAAGGGCACACATGATCCCTAACAACATTAGTGGCAATCTGAAGTATAAGGTGATGATTCTTCCCCTTGAGCTTTCCATCTTCTCATTAGCGTAAGTTATAGTTTTATATTTAAATTCATAATTGATATATCCCTTTATAATCACATGTGTTAGCTGGTGGAAATTGAATTATTGTATTACCTGCTTTATGATTATCCTGTATAATTGTTCACGCTTGTGTTCTTTTTTGTGGATTGCTTGTGGAACTTAAACTGGTACATTAGTGGGAAATTTTCACATATGAATGTACACCCATACTTGGGATGTAACTTGACTAGTTGTGATCGTAATGGATCTTCGACTTGGTGGTTATTAGGTGATGGTTTAGATGTGGGCCTACCATCCAGGGTTGTTGTGCCCAATGATTTTTAAGGATGGTTTTCATCGTATGGTTTTGATATTCGCCCTATGTGCCATATTTTAATACTCGCCCTACATGGTTCTGTTTTGATATTTTTCCTATATGGGTTCGATGTTTTATACTGTGCAACTATGCGATGATAAGCCGTATATACTGTAATTTGATTGGCAACTAGTCGACAGGTTTCCATTAAACATCCCAAGATGGTAGCCTCATGGGCCGGGGATGGTAGTCATGGGATACTATACTCGAGCCGTCGGCCTACTCTAGGCCATGTGCTCCCCGTAATGATAGTGAACTTACTTAAATCGGCTGGTTGCAATTGGACTAATAATGGGCTGACAAATCATGCATATATGGCATATACGATGACTTGGATCACTTCGCCCTGTGATTACGCTGAATGTTGCGCTTATGACCAGTCATTCAATTTATGATGATGACTTAGATCATCATGCCCATGCGATTACGCCGAGTATTGCGCTAATAACCAGTCACATTCATGCTTGTTTGGATGTTTTACCCGAAGCACAGACCGTCTGGATGTTTTACCCGGGTCGATGATTTCATGGGTGACGACCCTACTGTCCGTCTTGATGTTTTACCCGGGACAATGATCGCATTCATGCATCCATGCATCTAATAAGACTGCATTTACTCTGTTTTGGTTGTCTGGATGTTTATACTATTTTCTTACATAATGCGGCGGTGTATAATCTTGAGGGGAATTTACACTGAGTTGGCTACTCATCCATCAAATATACAACCGTACAGGTAGTACAGGTGACTTTAGTAATATGCATATTCAAATTTGATGAGGAGCAGGGTACGATCGCCAGGGATGCATGACCGTATTTGCCTGGAGGAGCTGCGTGATCTTGCGGCTTATATTTATATACTTTCTGCTATTCTTCATGTATTAAATCTTGTAAATCTTGTACTTGTTAAATTCAGAGGCATTGGTTTGTATAAGTTATTATGGGCAACCTCTTGTATATTTTAAATAAAATTTGAAATTTTCCATTTACGCGTACTTGTTCATTCTACACTCATCTGCTTACTCTGATGAAAGATAAAAAAAAAATATATACTCGACTTTGACCATCCTTTAAGGTTAACACTCGGGTTTTTGGGAAACGAGTCGTATAGTCGGGTCCTGAAGATTCGATCGGGGCGTTACGGACAATCTCCTTACGGAAGATTATTATGGATAAATAATGAGATAGCTTTATGTTTAGTTTTATTTATTTTCCGCTGCAAACTTTGAATAATGTAATAAGCTCATATTGATAAGGCATTAGAAAATTTGAAATTTACACTTTTACTTTTATGGAATAATAAATGTAGTCAATTTCTTTCTTGTAAGTACCCATCTTTATGAATGAGGAGTGTCATTTGATCATCAATCATATTGGCTAAACAATGTGTACAAAGGGTTAACGCCTAGGATCTCCGTGTTGAGCATAGACTCGGGCAACGGAAATTGCGGGATGTTACAACATGGGTTTGATCGGGTTGAGAAAGGGTAATGGTTTAGGTTGGGGTTTTTAAAATTGTTATATACCCCTTCATCGAGTCGAGCCAAGTCGAGTTATATATTAAACCGAGTCGAGTCAAGCTCAGCCTAGCTCGAAAATTTTTCGAGCTAAAAAAAAAACAGCTCGACTCGGTTCGAACTCGAATCAAGCTTTTTCCAGCTGAGTGGAGGAAGTTGACCGAGCTCGCTCGGTTCGTGGACAGCTCTGCTCGGGACAGGCGAAGGCTCCGAGGGCCACTGTGATGTATGAATTTTATCCATTGTCCATCGATTTTTACATATCAATTTAGAATACTAGACAAAAAAACAAGGCATATCCAATCCTCAAGTGGACCACAACACATAAAGTAGTAGTGTTAAGGATGTCCACCGTTGAAACCTTCTTATGGTCTACCGTGTCATTTATTTTCCATTAAACATATTGATATGGTCCTATACAGCTGGATGAAGTGAAAATCCAAATATCATCTCGATCCAAAACTTTTTAAGTCCCTATAAATTCTTCCACAGTTAGAATTTAATCCCCACTTCGTGGTCCATTTTAGTTTTGGATAAGATAAAATTCTAAAATAATATTAAAAAATAGATAGACAGTGCGGATAAAATTCATACATCAAGGCGACCCCTTAGTGTCCCTCGGAGCCTCTGCCTGTCCGGAGCTCCCGACAGGGGGGCACGGATTAGGTACTACCCTACCTGTTCCAAACTTGGGACAGGCAGAAGCTCCTAGGGCCACTATGATTTATGAATTTTATCCACACCGTCCATCTATATTTCCGTATCATTTTAGATTATTGAACTAAAAATAAGTCAGATCTAATGCCTAAGTGGACCACGCCATAGGAAGCAGTGGTACTAAGCACGCCCACCATTGAAACCTTCTTGTGGTCCCCTGTGTTGATTATTTTCGATCCAGCCAGTTGATATGGTCATATACAGTTGAATGAAGCGAAAAAACAAATTTCCCGTGGATCCAAAACTTATGTGGTTCCTAAGAAATTTTCAACGGTAGGAATTTAATTTCCACCGTGTGGTCTATTTGAGTACTGTACATTTCTATTTTTTGCTTTATAATATAAAATAATATGTAAAAATGCATGAACGATGTAAATAAAAATTCATACAAAACATTGGCTTCTCAGCGGCCCTCTCGGAGCCTCCGCCTGTCCGGAGCTTCGAACAGGCGGGGGTAGTACCTAATCCGCGCGGCCCCACCTCTGACAGGCCGTCTGCTGGGTGCTTGTTCCACGTCGCACCACGTCGTGCTCGTTCCACGTCGGCACAGTCGGGACGGTACCAACCTCAGTCCGTCGCGAAATAAAGAAGATCCGAGGGAAGCCCAAGATATTTCCATGCAAGGGACAACAAAGGAAAATATCTTCTCCACCGTATAAAAGTCTCTTATCCCTTCTTTTCTTTTTTTCATACACCACCCAAAAATAAAATACTCAACAGAGAAACATGCCTTCTTCAGGCCTCCTTCCCTACAATCTCTCTCCTTTTTCCACCATCATCAGACCATCAAAATCCAACAACTTCAGATTCTACTCTCCCAAAAGGAGATTGCATTGCAATTCAGTGAGATCCAACGGTGGTGGTTCTTCGCTCCTTGATTATGATCTGTATGATCTCCTGGGCGTCGATAGCTCCTCCAATCACGCCGAGATAAAGAATGCCTACCGTTCGTTGCAGAAACGGTGCCACCCCGACATCGCGGGGCCCACCGGCCATGACATGGCCATAATTCTCAACGAGGCGTATTCGGTTCTCTCGGATCCGAATTCCCGGTCCGTCTATGATCGGGTCAGTAAGAAGATTCTGCCATAGCCTATAGTCTTTCTTTTTGATTGGATATGATCTAACATGAACTTGATGGGCCCACGGCCTTATGCTCGACTCGCATGATCTGAGCTGTTGGTTATTGGGTTGCATAATTTTCAGCGGTCCAATAACAATCGCTTGTTTTGTGGCATGAACTGTCACGAGAAACCAGGGTCGTTCATTTGAAATCTCATATTGAGAAGGAAGTGGGCCCAACTAGACCGCGCTGGTGTCAAAGCCCTGTGGACCCCACCATGATATATGTGTTTTATCCACGCCGTACATCCGTTTTTACCAGTCATTTTAAGGAAAAAGCCAAAAAAATGAGGCAAATACAAAGCTCAAGTGGACCACACCACAGGAAACAGTGGGGATTGAACGTTCACCGTTGAAAACTCATTCGGCCCCACCGCAATGTTTATTTGCCATCCAACCTGGTCATAAAGTCACATAGCCCTGCATGAAGGAAAATAAAAATATCACCTTGATCCAAAACTTCTGTGGCCCCAACAAGTTTTCAACGGTGAGCATTCAATATCCACTGTTTCCTGTGGTGTGATCCACTTGAGCGTTGGATCTTCCTCAATTTTGGGTTCATGCCCTAAAATGAGCTGAAACAATGGATGGACGGTGTGGATTAAACACATAAATCATGGTTGGGTCGGTACTGGCAGTGTCAGTATGCATTTGGCCTCCCTTGGGTCCGTCTTTTTGAAATGGCAGTAAACCATCCTCCTTACATGCCGCACATAAATAGGGCAATCTAGACCATCCAAAGCGTAGGACACATTTTGAATAGAGTGCAGTTTGAAAATACTCTGATCGAGAAAATCTAGCCGTACAATTGATGGCTATCAAACGGATGACTAAATGTTTAACGGTGATCAGTTGATTATTATCATCTGATCAATGTGATTTGTTTGGATTATGCTAAAATTCCCACTGACCAATGATCTGGACGGTCTGGATTGTGGTAAAATCATTCCCTGTGCTCTCATTAGGCTTTTTAGGCCCACTTTGTAATGGGCAACTAGAATTTGAGGCTGGGAATAAAGATATGGTTGTTGTGGACTTGTAGTAATAGGAGCCACTGATCAGTAATAAGTAGATTGGTACCATCCACGCACATGTATATCAATTCCAGACCACCTATAAATCATGGTACCGACCTTGGATGACGTACATCCTACTATTCACATGAATGAGAAGATCTTCACCGTGGATCTCATTACTAGCCATCAAATGAATCTCTCAAATGTAATTGGTCAACTATCCAAACTTAGCTGGTTAACTCTGATAGTCAAGATCATTTGATGGATGGGATTTTGGTTGCGTCCTACCCCGCCAGTCTCCAGCAGGGAATGAGCAGGAGCTTTGAGTGGCCACTGTGTTGTATGGGCCCGCACATAAAAAGGGGCCTCCGGAAGTGCTCCGTTGAGCTGAAACAAACGCTCTTTGGACATAACCTAAGTATACTAAGGCCTTAGGGCTATTTTCGTTAGTTTTAGGCCTATATAAGGGCCTTAAGCCCTTACTCTCTCATCCCATACGGGAAACCCTAGGAGAGAGAAGAGAGGAAAGAGAGAGAGAGAGAGAGAGTTGAAGTTCATCCCTGGGATTCAATCTCATCACTCGACGTGCCTTACCACCAATCCCTGAGATTCAAATGAATAAATCTCAGCCACGAACTCAAATTTATTGAATCCCATGGATGAACTCTAACTCTCTCTTTCTCTCTCTCTTTCCTCTCTTCTCTCTCCTAGGGTTTCCCAAATTTGTATGGGATGAGAGAGTGAGGGCTTAAGGCCCTTATATAGGCCTAAAACTAACGAAAATAGCCATAGGGCCTTAGTATACTTAGGTTATGTTTAAAGAGCATCTGTTTCAGCTCAACGGAGCACTTCTGGAGGCTCCCTACTGTAAAGGTCTAAGGCCCGAATCAGGCCCAAGCAAGCATGGGCCCATAACAGAAAGCCCAAACCTGACCTTTGAAAAATTGGACTGGCCTGGACCTGGGTCTGAGCCGGTCCATTCTAAAAATTGATAAAATCTCTATTTCCCACTGAATGTTTTAACCTAGCCATTGATCAAGTGGGCCACACATGTAAAAAAGAAATAGACCCTAGAGGAAGGGAATCAATGGTCTAAATTTAAGGTGCATGGGTTACCTAATTAGAATGTAGGATACAGGACGTGCATGTGATGCATCCCATCCTCAAGCCTGGCCCATGGGCCAAGCTAATTGTATGGCAATCGAAACCGTCTAACTCGCAAGTTGTGGAATGAGCATAAACCAAAATCTACTTAGAGATGGTAACCATCTGATTTGCCCTTTGATCTTGAACGATTAATCATTCCATTCTTAACCATCCATCTGATGGCCATCAATTTGGATGGTTAACATTGCTCCAACAGTATCATTTTACATGTGCTCCATCCAAAACATCTACTACAATTTTGAAAGTCTGGATGGCCAGGAAGGAAGAGTTGCACCATTACGCTGGCTAGCTGCTGGTGCTCTGTGGGCCCCACTATGATATATGTGTTCTATCCACGCCGTCAATCCATTTTTACAGATCATTTTAGGACCTAATACCAAAAAATAAGGCAGTTTTAAATCTCAGGTGGGCCATAACAGAGGAAAACAGTAATGGTTGAATGTCCACCATTAAAAACTTCCAAGGGCCCACTGTAATGTTTATTTGACATCCAACCAGTTTATTTTTGGCTTACTAATATAAAAGGATCTAGAGAAATGGATGGACGGCGTGGATGAAATATATACATAACAGCGGGGCCCACATAGTGCCGACAAGTAACCAAACCTGGTTCCCAAAAAAAACACCCCATGTGTTTGTAAAAAGAACCAGTACATACCTACATTCTCAAGACCAAAATACCCTCAAAATTTTAATAAATGACTTGGGGAATTTTTCAATGGTACAGGAGCAAGCGAAAATGGAAGAATTCCGAGGTTACACGGGCAAGCCAGTGTACTCGATGTGGTTTGGATCGGAGAAGGAAGAACGGGCCGTGTTCGTAGACGAAGTTAAATGCGTTGGTTGCCTGAAATGCGCCTTATTCGCCCAAAAAACCTTCGCCATAGAATCTGTTTACGGGCGGGCTCGCGTCGTCGCGCAATGGGCCGATCCCGAGCATAAAATCAACGATGCCATACAGTCGTGCCCCGTCGACTGCATCTCGTATGATTACTACTTCCTTTAGCTTTATCATCTAAGGGTATTTTAGTCATTTGATGTTAGTTTAGGCTCCAAGGACGCGGATTGGGTTCTGTGAGGCCCACGTTGATGTATGTGCTCTATCCACGCTGTCCATCCATTTTTGACAGATTATTTTAGGGCATGTGACCAAAAAGGAAGCAGATCGAAGACTTAGGTGGACCACACCACAGGATAATGAGATCCTTGACCGGCTTGATCTCCTTAAATCTAGCCCACTATTTATGATCAGAACCGTTCATCTAGTGGACACCTACATGGCCTGCAAACTTCTAATCAGACGGATGGGTTTGTGTGTTGGCCCGTTGCATCAAATGAACGGTTCCGATCATCTAGGGTTGGGTCGTGAATGGTGGAAAGATTGGGTGAATCATGATTTGGGGAGGATTCGAACTAGGGAGACTGAATAGGCAATTCTCAATCAGAATGCACCACTATGCACACGTTGGTAAGATCGGAACCATTCATCAGGCAGGGTACAACTATTAACACATCTGAATTTAAAATCTGGGCCGTCCATTCACCCGGTCGACATGGTCAGAAAGAAGACGGCCACAAGCCTATTCAGACATACATGCATGGTCCGCCTGATGACTTTTTGTAAATTCAGTCCACGCATGAGTCTGGGGCACTTGATGAATGGCCTGGATTACATACACGTGTAACACACATACCACATCACTGTGCCGTGGGTAGGACGCGAATTTGCTGTGACCCCAAGCAGAAACTCCAACTCTAAACTATGTGGGACCGTCCATCAACATGAACTTATATCGACTAAACAATAGAAATTGGGGCGGTTTAATTTGACTTACGTGTATACCACACGTATGCAAATTTGGTATTTTCTAAGTGCCAGCATATCATCATCAGACGCTTCCAGAGTATTAATATTTTTTTTTGTCATGTGTACTAATATTGGGTCATTGTTACTGACATTAGGATTGTGGAGCGGTCCAACCTTGCTGCCTTGGAATTTCTGATGTCGAAACAGCCACGTGGCAACGTTCGAATGAGCTCAGGCAACGCCGTTGGGACACGTGTCTCTAACATATTCGTTGATGTGAACAAGTTCCAGAACAGGTTCCATGAGATGAAGGAAAAAGCCAATAAACGGGAGTCGGAGGTAAGAGCCATGGAAATTACCTTCTTTTATGCATTATGAGAAATGGTGAAGTGGGCTGGGCTCAATGGGCCAAAAGTAGCGGGCTGGGCTTGGGCATGATACTTGAGGCCCATAAAAATTTGGTCTGGTCCTGAGTTAGGTATTCATGAAGGCCCACACGACTGCCCGACCTGTCCGGTGGGTCATTGGTAGAGCTGTAAATGGGTCGGTCTGGCCAGTTGGCTTTTTTCCTGACCCGCTTGGAGTTGTGCCCAGCTGGAAGTTTTGAACGGTAGGCGTTGAAATTTCACGGTCACCTGTGGTGTGGTCCACTTGAGCTTTGGATATAATTCATTTTTGGCCTCATGCTCTAAAATGAGCTGGAAAAATGTATGGACGGTTTGGATAAAATACATACATCACGTTGGGCCCCACAGAGTCTTCACACCGCGTTTAAGGGTGGTGAGCCCAACACTACACAATCCGCGTCCGTCTGCGACGTGAGCTTTCCATCAGGTGAGATACACTCTTCGATCTTCTCAGGCCATTTCAAACCTCAGGTGGGCCACAACATATCAAAACAGATGAACGGCTAGAAAAATAACCTTCAATCTACTTTTTACGTTGTGGCCCACCTGAAGAATTAAATTGCCCGAGTTTTTAAGTAGAAGATGCAAGCATCATTTCCAACCTTACGTAAAGCTCAGATCCCAAGCACGTGCACGTTTGCCCGCACGTGGATGTGCACACGCTCAACACTCGTGTGGAACTAGCAAGCCTCTTTATATGCCACATCTAATGTAAGTAGGATTGCCAGTCAAATGAGGCACCTCTGTGGTGGGCCCATCGAATGGATGGCCCATATCTCACACACGTGCCGTGTGCATCGTTTATGATTGAAGACAACCCGTTCTGAAACTCATAAAGCTTACAGAAAATGACCAAAACACCCCTCACATTGCTATTCAGGAGCCGGACCTCCAAAAAGAAGCAAGAAACTCAGCCATGCAAACGATCAGATCAATCTCAAACTGGTGGTACTGGCAAACACCCACATCTGCAAACCCCACCTCGGAAACTCGCCGTAATCTGATACAAATCGCCGAGAAATCAACGCAACCCGACACAGAAAGGCTCCGAGAAGCAGTGGAGAAACGTCGAGCAAGAGAAAACGCTCGGCCCACCAATCAGAATCCATTGAATTACAGACCCAGTGACGATTACTGGACCCCAACGCACATCCTCCCTTCTCCGACTCACCGTTCCGAGTCAAAGACATCGAACTCACCACCGACTCAGTTGAAGGTCAAAGAAGAGACGGTCGGTGCAGTCATTAGTAAGAAATGGAGAAATCCAATGAGTTCGTGGATTCCAATCGCAATGGCATTAGTTTCAGAATTTATAGTAGGATTCAATGGTGGAGATCGAACCGCCGGGCTGGGATTGAAAGAACACATAGGTGGTTCGATGGTGTTGGAGATTATCAACAGCCCTTGGTTGCAGGTGATCTTAGCAGGTCTAACATGGTATTTGATCGGGGCGGCGATGGTAGGCGTAGTACAAGTTCTTCGAAGCGAGAGTGGCGGTGCTGAAGAGCAAAAGGAATGGTGATCATGGCGTGGGCCGGAATACATGAAATCAGATGATAATTTATATATGTATTATAAGTAATTTAAACCACCATTAATGAAAAACGAGTACAAAATTAGGTCTTTCTGCCCGAGTCGACTCAGTGAAATGACTAAGCCAGTCTGGTTGACTCGGTTCTTCAAAGAATCCGTATCCATGTATCAAGGTACCAGTGCTCTTAGGTGGCATTTTTCACATTTGGGTTGGAGATATCAATTCGATTCTAGGCTCTGGTACGATCGACCATCCAGACAGCACAAGTCCTTGGGAGCGAAAGATCCAAAGCGGTGACAGTGGTGGGCCGTCGTATATGAAATCAGATGATAATGTATATGTACATATTGATAAGAAGTTTAAATTATATATCTTTAATGAAAAGCGACCGGTGCTGAGCTAGGTCTATTCAATGAGTTGACTTGGAACAAACTCGGTGAGATTGGCTAACCTGTTCTTCAGTGAATCCAAACCAATGCATCAAGGTCCCAGTGCTCTTAGGTGGCATATTTTGCATTTGGATTGAAGACATCTCTCTTGATTCAAGGGCCCATTACCTTGATGTGCTTTGGTATGTAAATGATCACGGCCGTGGTTGGATGGTTCAAAGCAATGCGAGTTATACATGAGTCGAGCTTGGCACAGCTCCGATCAGCTTGGCCAGTAGCTAGCCTCAACTTGAACTCGGCTTGGCTTGGCTTGGCTCGATCCTCAAGCCTAACTGGTCAGCTTGAGCCAATTCGAGTTGAGTTCAAGCTTGTGCGACATTTTCTCAAACAAATAGTGCATCTTCAATTTCTCAAAAAATGCAAAACAATAACAACACTTTTAAGTATTTCATTAAACACTCGGCGAGCAGCAGCATCAAAATCAAGATATGAGGGCAATCTTATAATGTAAAGTTTTTTTTTTTTTTTTTGTAGTGATTTGTTTTGTATCCATTCCTTCTTCGCCACCAGTTGATGATCCTGTGGAGAATGTATGCATCCCAAACACTTCGTTGAGTCATTTCATCAAACACTCGGCGAGCAGCATCAATATCAAAATAACTGAGTTACCGTGCCGATTTGATCCGAGTCAAGTTGAGCTCGGGCAAGCTTGAACTTTGCTCGAAATTTTTTCGAGCTCCAAAAACCAGCTCAACTCGGTCCGAATCCAATTTCAAGCCGAGGCGGGTATGTATATATATTAATCTATATATGTATTAATAAGAAGTTTAAACCATCCTTAATGAAAAGTGACCTGTGCTAAACAAGGTCTATCCAACTGAGTCAACTCGCTGACAAACTCGGTAAGTGTGGTCGACATGTTCTTCAGTGAAATCCAAACCAATGCATCAAGATCCCAGTTCTCTCAAGTTGCAATTTTCACATTTGGGTTGCAGATATTACTTTGAAAAATCAATGCATGTGGGCCATCTTGGATGTTGGATAGTGTGGTTGAGATCGATCTAAAGCTGGTTAGTTACATGATGGAAAGATGTGAAAATTCATTATCTTTAACACGAGCCACATATTCAATCGGCATTCCGAAGATCAAGGTGGTCCACTCATTAGGCAGCGTGCTTGTGTGAATGTGGACCGTCACAATTCTCTTAAATTTATTGTCTTCATACGCCTACGGCCCACCTAATGAGTGGACCAGATCATCTACATTGTGAGACCCACCTGGTGCATGGCTTGAATGTCACAAATGCTAGATGATCGATTTCAATCCATTTAAGCCTTACCACTCATTTAAGGTCCCCTTCAATATTGACAGGATCACCACTGATTTTCAACTATAGGCCAACCAAAGAAAGGACCAATAAGATGGACGGTATGGATCCACCAACCCACCTATTGATAAGAAAGAAAACACCCCATGTGACCATAACTCCGTGACAGCAACATGTAACAAACCATTAAATGCAAGCGATCCAACAAAAGTCATTTAAATCCAATTCCACAAACGCCAATCTTGAAAACGAATGGTTAAGATGAAACAATTTCTTAATCGTTCTCTTTTCTTCATTTCCCATATTACCAATTTCTACACCATACATCATCATATCTTGGAAGACTATATCTACACTTCTCCTCATTGAATGGTGACATTTAGGCAGTCTAATCGTTTGATGTGGACAGTCCATTAGGTCTATAATGGATTTCATAGGCCACTATGAAAAACTCACACCAATCTAACAATTACTTTTGTTAGGATTCATAACCATCCAATCCATGGCTCAGAAGTAGATCTGTCAACGGGCTGGGCCTGATGAAGAGTAGTAGCCTATTCAAAATTTTGGTTTTACTTAGCATTGATAGTCCTATTGAGAAGATTAATGCCTCTAGAAAAAGAAGGCTGACATTATCTAGTGGGACTTTTGCATGGTGATGCATTTGGGTGGAATGATTGGAATGTTAAAGTCTCCTTATGCAACTACGGGCATGTTTGGATATCATCAACTTCATGGAAATCAATGAAAATTGAAGATGTTTTCTATTGATGTGACATTTAGAAATGTTTGGATGGTAAAAGGAGGATTTCAAGAAGGAATCTTCGTATAAAGGGAAGAGTCTATTACACTTTATCATAGTTTGAATTTTTTGATAAAATAAGGTAACATTTGTATCATAAATATAAAATTTTATTTACTATTTAAAGGGGACCTTTAGAATACATGTATCTAAATAATGCGAAGAGCATTATAATTTTTTTTTAACACTCACTTATACCATATACACTCGCACACACACTCATATCCCATAGGCACTCGATCCCATTATCTCTGTGTTGAAATAGAATCTATCTATTATTGAACCTAGAGTTGGACCAAGAACATTATAACTCACTGCACTCTACCATGGGACTTTCCTGAAATTGTAATTGGGCTGAATGGAGAAAATCTGCCAAACTAGCATAAATGGTACATGAAATCAATGTGATGGACACCGTCATGTGATTTAAGATGATTTGGGCAATCCAAAGCTGACCCAACCCAATGTGAATTTGCTAAACTTGAACTCATTCTTATTTCAAATCAAGTTGAACTTTTCCAACCCTAACCTGTCTTAAAGAAACTAACGACATGACCAACCTGACCAAAATTAGGTTGAGCCAATTGGGTTGGGTTTGACCTGAACCCAAGTTATAGACTTGCCAACAAGCACAATAGCAATTTCAGCTCAGTTATGATATAATACCATCCGAATATCTGAATAATTGACTGATCTAATGAGTTGGACAACTTGAATTTTGAACCACACCATATTTATGGGACGCGGATTAGCTAATGACCGGTTCACTAGCAATCTGGCCACTGAAGTGACATCACCAGGTTTGTGGGCCCCACCATAGTCTATGTGTTGTATCCAAACCGTCCATCCATTTGGAGAGACCATTTTAAGGCATGAGACAAATAATGAGGCAGGTCAAAAGCTCAAGTGAACCCCACCAGTGAAAACAGTGTGGATAGAACACTTATAATTTAAAACTCCTTGGAGGCCACGAAAGTTTTCGATCAAGGTGATATTTGTGTTTTCCCTTCGTCCATGTCTTTTTTAACTTATAAACAGGTTGAATCTCAAATAAACATCATACTAGGCCTTAGGAAGGTTTCAACGGTGGGCATCACTATCCCCACTATTTTCTTTGGTGGGGTTCACTTGAGCTTTGGATCTGCCTCATTCTTTGTTCATGCCCAAAAATCGTCTCTCCAAATGGATGGACGGTGTGGATATAACACATAGATCCTGGTAGGGCCCAAAAAACCTAATGAAGTCACTTCAATAGTCAGATTTGCTACACCACTTATGGGCGTCCATATTTATGGTAGGTGCACCTTTACCAAGGGACATTTTGTAAACTAAATTGTGGAATTAAAAAAACTAATATATGCATCAACAGTGGCAATCATATAGAAAATAACAATGGATTGAATGATCATACTGTTGGGGACAAAAAGTACGAAGTCCGGAGACTCGGACTCGGTGTCTCGGATCGCCGAGGGATACATTAGATCCGAGGGAAGGTAGTAAACCAACTAAACCGAGACAAAAGTTAAGTCGGCTCGGACGACGAACCAGCAACCATTGCATGCTTCGGGTCGACCCACTTCGGATCAGCCAAATGAAGGAAAGACAGAGCAAAATAAAATGACATCCCGAATATCTCGGGATGAGATCTCCAGTCCCGGAGGTCACGGGATCGAATAGATACTAGAAACGGGCGAAATCCAATCTCCGCGATATGGGGAGAAAATCTCGCACACGATACTGAGAAGAGATTCTTCATACGATAGAAGGCTCTCGCATCTATAAATGGAGGAACTCAATCGTCTTGGGAGGTACGCAAAAAAAACTTTCTCCTAGAACCATTCAATACTATAAGACCCAGATTCCTAGCCTGACTTTGGCATCAGAGGGTCCCCTGCTCAAGCCAGGGTCTCCTTTGTCTTCTTTCTGTGCAGGTATTCGAAGGTTTATAGAGGGTGGACCAGATTTTTGCATCAACAGTTTGGCGCCGTCTGTGGGAATTTCTTACGAGAAGCCATCTTACGTTCTTATATTGGATTTTATCCTCATGGTGATGACTCGAAGGACGGTCTCAGAAGAAGATCTGAATGAGGTCACGGTTACAGGGCCACCGGGTCCAATAGCAAATCCGGCAGTCCTGAACCTACCTAACAACCGCCAACGAGCCGCGGCCGGAGCGAATAATAATCAATGGGCTCGTAACAATGGAGGGTTGGACCAAGAGGTTCAGGAAATTCGGTCTGACGTAAATATGATGAAGCAGATGCTGGAACGAATGTATCAACAAATGCAGCCGCCTTTGCCTCCCCAAGGGGAGACAACACACGTCCCGACTGCGGTAGACCCCCAGCCGTCCGCGCCGCAGTCGTTCCATCCGAGTCAACCCCGAAGTGTTTCCGAGCCGCCTCCAGCCCAGTCAGCTAACGCCGCATTGCCCCCGACCGATCTTCGACATGAAATAGATAGAAGAAGACATAATCGACCTCCTGTAGAGGGTACGGCGGAAAGCGGCGAACCATGGAAAGCCGACATTCAAGACTTTAAAAGAGAAGTGCGGGAAGAAATGACGAAAGAAATGGTAGATATGAGGCAAGGACGGAGCACATACCCGGTCAGGTCCGAGGGAAGAACGTCCCCTTTTGTTGACGAGATAATGCAGGCTCGGTTGCCCGAGAGGTTTTGTTTACTACAAATCACTCCTTTCACCGGCAAAACCGACCCGACAGAGCATATCGAATGCTTCAAAACCTATATGGAGCTCCATGATGCCTCAGATGCAGTGATGTGTCGAGCCTTTTCTCTTACGTTGACCGACGTAGCTCGGCTGTGGTTCAAATAGCTGAAACCAAAGTCCATCAGTTCATTCATGGAGCTAAGCGACGCCTTTCTCACCAACTTCATCGGCGGAAAAAAGAAATTAGAGCCCCCTGCACATTTGAACAACATAGTTCAAAAGCAGGGAGAGCTATTGAAAGATTATATCAAGCGTTTCAACTTCGAATCTCTCCAGGTTCGAAAACATTCATAAGAAATAGCGCTCAATGCGCTCATGCAAGGAGTTAGAGACAAGCCGTTCCTAGCATCTCTAGACAAAAATTCGCCCGATACTTTTGGCAGAGTTTATGGTACGGTTGGATAAGTATGCAAATGCCGAAGAAACGTGGATCATGCGTGAAACTAAATCTTTGGTCAAAAAGTCGGCCAAAAAAGAAGCCGATTCGACCGGAGGAAAGAAGCGCAAAGATGATCAAATGCGCGACGAGCGAAGGTCGGGCAAACGACCAGATCGAAGATTTTCCATATATACCCCCCTGAATAAAACTCAGGAGTAGGTACTGATGGAAATCAAAAGCGAAGGTTTTGTCAACTGACCCAATAAGCTCAGAAGTAATCCCAATCGGTGGGACAAGGACAAATACTGCCATTATCATCGTGATCACGGGCATAACACAAGCGACTGCCGTCACCTAAAGGAAGAGATCGAACGACTCATAAAGGAAGGCCGACTCAAAGAACATGTGGTCAAGGCCGGGGTAGCCGAGGGACGTCCGACCGAAAATCAACCTATGGAAGAAATTCGGACTATTGTCGGCGGTCCGCGAGGTGGAGGCGACTAAACAACGCTCGGAGGAATCATGCGAGAAAACTTAATCAGCTTGAGTCCGAGCTCATGATTATAGATCGACCTGCAAAGGAAAAGAAAATGGCAAAATATTGCGTTACATTCACAGAAGAAGATGCCCGAGGGATCTATCACCCCCACGACGACGCGTTAATTGTCACCTTGACTATCGCTAACCGGAGAGTATTTCGAATACTCGTCGATACGGGATCATCTGCAGAAGTGCTATTTACTCAGGCGTTCGACAAAATGGGGGTTGAGCGATCCATGTTACGTCCGGTTCGGACCCCGCTAATCGGTTTTTTTCGGAGGACAAGTACTGCCTGAGGGGATTGTCTCGCTACCGCTCACCGCTGGTAGTGCCCCATATCAGACGACGATGATGGTCGAATTCTTGGTCGTCGATCGACCCTCAGTGTAAAATGCCATACTCGGTCGACCTTCTTTAAGTCTCCTCCAGGCCGTGGTATCCACATACCATCTTTCACTGAAATTCCCGACCGATTCGGGAATAGGAGTTATCAAAGGAGACCAGTAAGATGCGAGGTGTTGTTACATGATAGCTGTAAAAGGATCCACCGATAGAAGTCCGGTCAACATATCAACGATCGAATCGTTGGACCCGCGGGACGAGAGTCATGAACGAGGGCAGCCAGTTGAAGATCTTATCTCAATCCCCTTGGTTGAGACAGATGGGTCCAAAATAGTACGAATTGGCTCGTCATTACGGTCCCCCTTAAAAGAAAAGTTGATAGCCCTGCTGCGCAGGTACGCCGACGTATTTGCTTGGTGTCATGCAGATATGCCTTGAATCGATCCGTCTGTGATTACTCACCGACTCAATATCGATCCGTCTTATCGACCGATCCGACAGAAGCGAGATCGCTCGGTCCTGAACGATACGCCATCATTGAAGAAGAGGTCAGCAAACTCCTCCAGGCTAACTTTATAGAAGAAATACAATATCCGGAATGGGTCGCCAATGTCGTGCTCGTAAAGAAATCCAAAGGGAAGTGGCGAGTCTGTATTGATTATACTGACTTAAATAAAGCCTGCCCGAAGGATAGTTTTCCTCTTCCGAGGATAGACCAATTAGTGGATAGTACCGCTGGACATGAACTTCTCAGTTTCATGGACGCGTATTCGGGGTATAACCAAATTGTAATGCATCAAACAGATAAATCAAAAACTACCTTTGTCACTGACAAAGGCCTTTATTGCTACCGAGTGATGCCATTTGGGTTGAAGAATGCTGGCGCGACTTATCAAAGATTAGTTAACAAAATCTTTGCTCAGCTAATAGGCCGAACCATGGAAGTATACATCGACGACATGCTTGTCAAAAGTATACACGCGGCAGACCATGTAGATGATTTGGAAGAAATGTTTCTCATCTTACAGAAATTTCGGATGAAGTTGAATCCGAGTAAATGTGCTTTTGGGGTGAGCTCCGGAAAGTTCCTCGGTTTCTTGGCCAATCAGCGAGGGATAAAGGCAAACCCCTAGAAAATAAAAGCTTTGCTTGATATGGAATCTCCTAAATCCATTAAGGATGTCCAAAGGCTGACTGGACGAGTAGCAACACTTAATCAGTTCCTGTCCAAAGCCACGGATAAATGTCTCCCTTTCTTCAAACAGTTGAAAGGTCGACAGACAATGGATTGGACGGAAGAATGCGAAGCGGCATTTCAGCAATTAAAAATATGTGTCGGTTCTCCACCTCTCTTATCAAAGCCCGAATCAGGGGAGTCTCTGCTCCTCTACCTAGCAGTATCCGAAGCAGCGGTTAGCTCGGCCCTGGTTCGAGAATCCGAAGGAAAGCAGCTGCCGGTCTATTATGTTAGCAAAGCGTTATTGCCAGCAGAAACGAGATACCCAAATTTGGAAAAAGTAGCATTGGCCCTAATAATTTCCTCTCGCCGACTTAGGCCGTATTTTCATGCCCATACCATCATCGTAATGACCGATCTTCCACTTCGCCATGTTCTACAGAAACCAGAGGCATCCGGCCGACTCACGAAGTGGGCAATCGAACTAAGTGAGTTCGACATTCAATATAGGCCGAAAACAGCAATCAAAGGGCAGGCCGTAGCTGATTTTATTGCCGAGGTAACATCGTCGACCGACCTCTCGGTCGACAATGTGCTCGAGAATGTTACAGTACCGACAACAGCTACTCCCCCATCCCAGTCCTGCCCCGTTACCTGGAAACTGTTTGTCGACGGCTCTTCCAACTCTAAGGCAAGTGGGGCTGGAGTAGTGCTGGAAACCCCCGATCATACCTATATGCAGTATGCTTTACGACTTGGATTCCAAGCGTCGAACAATACAGCGGAATATGAAGCGTTATTACTCGGCCTTCGACTCGCAGCTAGCATGGGAGTTACGCACCTAAATGTTTTCAGCGATTCTCAGTTGGTCGTTAATCAAGTTACCGGTGTATACCAGACACGGAAAGACCAATTAAGGGCGTAAATGGAAAAAGCGAAAGAAATAATCAATGAATTTCAACTCTGTCTTGTTACTCGGATCCCTCGTGCAGAAAACGGCAAAGCCAATTTATTAGCAAAGCTCGCCTTCGCCGATGAAGATGATATACCCCGGTCTGTTCCTATCGAATACGTCGCTAAGTCGAGTATAAATAAACCAATTAGCTCGGTCGTCAATACAATCGACTCGGAACCGTCCTGGGTCGATCCAATCATCCAATATCTCGACAAAGGTAAGCTGCCTGAAGATCGAGCCGAGGCTCGACGAATTAAGATTCGAGCCTCCCGTTACACTATACTCAACGGAATCCTGTACAAAAAAGGTAACTACGCTCCGTTGCTACGGTGCCTCAAACCCAGCGAAGCGAACTATGTGTTACGCGAAATCCATGAAGGAATTTGCGGAAACCATTCTGGAGGGCGATCTCTCGCCCATAAGGTCCTACGACAGGGATATTATTGACCCACTATCTAACACGACGCTCGCAAGCTCGTCCAAAGATGCGACAAATGTCAAAGGTTCGCGGTGATTCCGAGACAAGCTCCTGAAGCACTGACGCCAATGACTGGTCCTTGGCCCTTTGCACAGTGGGGTATCGACATTATAGGTCCACTCCCTATGGGAAAAGGTCAGACCAAGTTTGCTGTGGTGGCAGTGGACTATTTCACGAAGTGGGTCGAGGCAGAGCCATTGGCTAAAATAACCGAGCAGAAGATCACCGACTTTGTATGGAAAAATATTATCTGCCGGTTCGGAGTACCCCGTACCATCATTACAGACAACGGAAGGCAATTTGATAATAGAAGCTTTCGCGAGATGTACGACAACCTCGGAATCAGAAATGTGTATTCTTCACCCCATCATCCTCAGACTAATGGACAGGTTGAAGCGGTTAACAAAATTATCAAGCAACATCTCCGGACCAAGCTTGACCGGGCCAAAGGAGCATGGGCCGAAGAACTCCCAAAAATTCGTTGGGCCTATCGAACCACAGCTCGAACCGCAACAGGAGAAACTCCCTTCTCACTTGCTTATGGCTCGGAGGCCGTCACTCCCGTTGAAATCGGATTACCTTCGACTCGAGTCACTTCGTTCAACGCGGAAGAAAATGAAGAACTCTTAACATTCGGGCTTGACCTCTTGGACGAAAAAGGGAAGTGGCGCGATTGCGCACGGAGGCCCGACAACGACAAGTGGCTCGGTTTTACAATACCCAAGTCAAGATCAGGAGGTTCCAAATGGGAGATATGGTTCTCCGAAAAGTATTCTCCAACACTAAGGAACTTGGATCGGGTACGTTGGGACCCAACTGGGAAGGACCCTACATCGTCTCGGGTACCATCCGACCAGGAACTTATCGGCTAAAAGATCTAAACGGACAATCATTGCCTCGTCCTTGGAACGCTGAGCACCTCAGGATTTATTATCCTTAGCTTGACACTCAAAGTTTAAAAATTTCGAACTAAGAAAGATTGAAGCCAAGTCATATGAATAAAATCAAGTGCTTTCTTTCATTTATCTACCACATGGGATTACAGAGCAAAAAAAAAAAAAAAAGGGAAGACGGGGCCTGACTACTGTCCCTCGGTGGGGACAACTCCCGAGGCATTCCCAGATGTACCAGCCTCGTCCCCAGCTGTGACATCAGCAGCAGCATCCGGATTATCGGATTCCGAGGCTCCTCCACCTTCGAGTTCTGACAGATCGAGGTCAGGGAAAGCTTTCTTCATGTCTTTAACACATTCTAAATATCCGCCTTGGAATAGGCGATCCCTCTCGTCCTCGAACTCCGCAGACTCGAGAAAGGGCTTGGTCTCTGGCCTTCTCGGCTTCCTGAATCTTCTCGTTGGCTTGTTGAATAAGCCCCGCCGCCTCGAGCTGAGCCCGAGCCAAATCATCTGCACAAAAGGCATGAACTGTGAGGATCCGTCGGTTCTCTTCTTCAGCGCTGGAGAGGAGAGCCAACACCCGAGCAACCTCGGCTTGTGTTTCATCAAGAGCTCTCCTGGAAAAAATCGCCTCTGCTTTTGCGTCTTTGGCGGCTTTTCGAGCAAGGGCCGCCTCGCCCATCAGGACACCGACCTGTATCTCGGCATTCTCGCCGCCGCCCCTCGGCTTTCGATAAAAGAGTCTATAGCCGATGGGCCGAAGATAACTCCTTGCAGGCCTTAACCAAGCAGGGAGCAAGTTCAAAGAGCACTCTCGCCGCATGGCCGATGGTTTGCGTCGTAGGAGCGTTATAGAGGCTGATGAACTCTTTTTCGCTCCCATGGGCTAAGGCCCATGGAACCATCCCCGACACCACCGTCCGCAAGACAGACGGTTCCTCTTGGCTCGTTTCCTCTCCTCTGGAGGATGCAACCCTCGTCTCCTCCCCTCTGGAGGATGCAGCCCTCGTCTCTTCCCCCCTGGAAGAAGTAGTCCTCGCCTCCTCCCCCTGTCTCGGAACATCCGTCATAACATGTTCCGAGTCGGACGCCGTCTAAGGCTCCATGGCTGTGACCTCCCTCACTTCCGGCCTTTCCTCCGGATCAGAAAGTACGACGACAGTAGGGGCGGAAGAACTGGCGGGTTCCTTCTCCTTCCGCACTACTCTTTGTTTCTTCAGCGGCCGAGGCTCTGACAGAAGAACTGATCGCGGGGGAGCTTTGATCTTCGAAACCGCCCTAAGGGGAGGCCGAGCTCTAGTCATCTCGGAGGGGACCGACTCAGGAACAATCCTCAGATGGGGCCGAGCTTCGGCCAAACCTGAAAAAAGATGAAGAAGGTCAGAAAAAATTCAGAAAATACATGAAGATATATCTTCAATTACCTGTGACGGCCAAGTCTAAACCTGCGAGATGAAGGCGCTCAGGCTATAAAAGCACCTTCCAGGACCTAACCGCTGGCTTTAACGCCTTCAACTCCTTGATCCGAGCTAAAACACTGGATCCGAGCTTTTGCCGCTTCTTCGGGATATCTGCCAGATATAACTTCATCAGACTAAGCATTATGAAAACAAGAAGGGCAAAAGAGAAACGCCGAGTCACCTGCTTTCTGGAATGCCCGAGGAACACGAGCCTCGCAGGGCCCGGACTCAGCGAACACAGGCCCAAAACCAACGTTCTCTCCAATGTTTGTTGGAAGTAGGAGGGTCGGTTATTAAGGATCCGCCTCCGCCCCGCCAAGCAGCAAAGACGTAGAAGCCGGGGTAGTTCGGGTTTACGCGCACTTGATATAAGTGAAGGAATTCGTCGACTGTTAGCGGTGGCTGCTCCAACTCAGCCCACAACACCGCACATCCGAATAGGTTCCTCCACCCATTCGGAACTATTTGCCCCAGGGCAATCCGAATGCGAGATAAAACGCCTCGGACAATGGGTTGAAGGGGCAGACGCAAGCCGCATTGCATCGCGACTTGGTAGATCACGACTGCCCCACCGGGAGGATGATCTGGTAAATCATTCGGACGAGGGAGATAAGTGATGACCGAGTCGGGGACATGATACCCGATTCAGATTCTGTCCAAATCCGCCTCAATCAGGACTGAAGGAACCGAACCGCTTAGATCATCCCCCGATCCTTCCCCTTCGGACTCGGCCTGCGCCGATCTATCAACGGGAACCGACCCAAAGGTTCCCTCGGCAATCAGCGTTTCCTCTTCCTCCTCCTCTTCCTCTTCTAAATCCATTGGAGGGTTAGGCCTTCCCGGGCGGGTTATCAGGGACGACCCACCGCGAGAAGGACCAACGGAAGCAGGGCGTTCCGCCGGAGCTTCAGTAATCCTCTCAGAGAGAAAAGCAGCGTTTGCATCGACTGCTATCTCCGTCAGTAAGGAAGGCGATTCCGCAACATTCCAGAAACGTTGCGCTTCGCCTTCGTTTCCGGAAATTCATTCCTGGGGACTTTAAGAACCTCTAGTCACTATTATCAATAATTGAAAAGGAGGGAAGGACTCACCGGAGGAAGGAAGGAAAGCGAAAATGACGGAAGGAGCCGCTGACAGTTAAGAAAGAAGAGAGAAAGAAGAAGAAAAGGAACCGAAAAACTTCAAAGGGAATGTAGAGCGGGAGTAGCAGTAGAGGTTTGAAATGCGGGACCCCCCCTTTTTATAAGATTGCCATATGGCGGAAGCAATTAATAAGGAAATGATTCGACTTCTGCTTCGACTCCCCCGCTCGACACGTGGAGCACGCCGCCTGACGACGTTAATGACCTTGCTACGTGTCCAATCCTCATTGGCAGGATGAACGACTTGACGGCTGTCGGCGCACGCGATGTCAGGAAACGAACCGTCTCCATCAAAGGCGACACAAAACGCATTAAATGCCTACTTATTGTCTCGGACTAAGTTGTGATCTGATTCAAAAACTCGCTACTCCTTAGTGTCATATGAAACACACGGAGTAAGGGGGCTTACTGTTGGGGACAAAAAGTACGAAGTCCGGAGACTCGGACTCGGTGCCTCGGATCGCCGAGGGATACATTGGATCCGAGGGAAGGTAGTAAACCAACTAAACCGAGAAAAAAGTTAAGTCGGCTCGGACGACGAACCAGTAACCATTGCATGCTTCGGGTCGACCCACTTTGGATCAGCCAAATGAAGGAAAGATAGCGTAAAATAAAACGACATCCCGAATATCTCGGGATGAGATCTCCAGTCCCGGAGGTCACGGGATCGGATAGATACTAGAAACGGGCGAAATCCAATCTCCGCGATATGAGGAGAAAATCTCGCACATGATACTGAGAAGAGATTCTTCATACGATAGAAGGCTCTCGCATCTATAAATGGAGGAACTCAATCGTCCTGGGAGGTACGCAAAAAAAACTTTCTCCTAAAACCATTCAATACTATAAGACCCAGATTCCTAGCCTGACTTTGGCATCGAAGGGTCCCCTGCTCAAGCCAGGGTCTCCTTTGTCTTCTTTCTGTGCAGGTATTCGAAGGTTTATAGAGGGTGGACCAGATTTTTGCATCAACACATACCTTATTTGGGAAGCCATTTCGGATCTAGCATAAAAGAAATTGAGCCCATCACAACTCTCATTTAGAATTCCCCAAGAACACAACATGAGAGCATAACCACACCAAACCTATTTTTAACAATCATGCATATAGTAAGGCGCACCGAACCCAATAATATGATCTAGCCCAATGATCATGTGGGGCCCATCTAAATAGAAGTTCTACATATTTGTTCTAATTATATGACACAATATTGGCATGTGTGCATGCATTGGATACCATTTCACATGTGATGCATGTGTAGAAGATCATTCCTCCTATTAAAAACCATAAAAACAATCTTTTTCAATGCACTATATTTTTAAGTTTTATTGGGTCATCACCACATTCCAGTCAAATCCAGAGACCACCATAACACTTGTTCCAAGAATTTTAATTAATTAAAAGCCACACCCATCTTTTTATTTTTAGAAAACTATTAATATTTGCTAATGGGACACATGAGCTAACATGGAACACGTGTTCTTTGTCACATCCGTCCCTCTGGACAGTTAAAAATCATACCATCTAGCACCCTAGGTGGCCCACCTTACAATAAAAGGTCAGAAGAAATGTTTCAACCATCAGTTTACTCCGTACACTCTGGCCCACTTGAGTGAAGTGGCCTGAATTTCGAATAAACGTACACATGCCTACGTAACTAAATAAACATTTTCAAAACCTAGGCTGACTTTTGTATAATTAAACTGCTTAAGATGATAGTTCACCATTATCATCAAAATAATCAACTAGGCAGAATGAGCTAGTGCATGGCATAGCGACAAATCTCATCGTGGTATTTCTCAAAATTTGAGGTTTTTTTAGGAATATTATTGGAAAAAATCTTGCTAAAAAAATTAATAGTAATATTATAAATAATTTAAAATTTATATAATTATAGGGAATTGAAAAGGGATTGTGAGGTCCATTGCATGGGAGCTTTCAATGGGGTTGAGCTCTATGGGCACTACTGCAACGTGAGTTGGACATCTACACCATGCATTTCATGGGTCTTTTTTAAGTTATAGGATGTCCCAAAAATCAGCCTAGCTAGAACTCAAGTGAGCTTAACCAGCTAAAACCATGTCAAATCATGCCCGCTTGAGTTTTGAAATGGCCTAAATTTTGGTGTGACACTCATACAAGTGGGACACACACAACGGGTGGGCTAGATGTCTAAACCACATCTACAGGCCCTATAAACAATCAAGAAGGTTTCAGTGGGTGGGCATCCACTCTCAACTATTTTCAGTGTTGTGGCTCACCTAAGTTGTGGATTGACCTAATTTTAGGTCCATGGCCCAACATGAAAGGGTGTATCTAATCTATGGTGTGGATTTTGACACACATCACCGTGGGACACAGAGCTCGACCTTATATTAGTTTTTCCCACAATTATATAATGAATTAGTTAAATTTAATATTTTCATGTTGATGTCAGGATAATTTTGTGAAAAATCCAAACTTGATGAAATTTCGAAAATCTATGGCCGCTACAATATCCTAATGTTTAGGGCGCATTTGTTTCTTGAGATATCATGAAATATTATGATATTTGGTACCATCGTATTCACACTTAAGTTTCTTGAAAGCATCGCTGAGTTTTCAAAATCTCAGCGATATCTGTCACACTCATGCATCCCACGGGCATCACGTAATCGATGCCTACAATCCTAGCTAGGCGTAGTCATTGGTTCTTGGAGGAAACCTTTGATACTCTGCAGAGTGAGACGGATAATACACATGCAGTTGGAAAGTATTAGGAATTGGATGTGTTTCACCCAGCTAGATCAAAATAAATTGTCTAAAATATTTTAAAATGGTGTTTGAAATAAAGGGAAATACTCTTTATTATACTTTGAAAACAATGCGAGCATGCGTTAAATACTATGGAAATTGCATCCATATAAAACATATGGGACCCACTGTAATGTATGTGTTTGATCCATGCCGTCCACGGTCCATCTATTAAAGTATTGTATCTCATTTTAAGACATGACTCAAAAAATGAGGTAGATTGTTCGCTCACCACAAGAAACAAGGAGAATAATGATGTCTATCATTCAAATCTAAAACTCTTTTAGGGGCACAGGAGTATAGATCCATGGCCCAACCTATTCATAAGATTACATAGACATGGATGAAGGGTAAACAAAAATACCATTTTGATTCAAAACTTATACGACCCTTTAAAGGTTTTTAATGACAGACTAATATTGTTCACTTGAGTTTTAAATCTGTCTCATTTTTTTGACGCGTATTCTAAAATAAATAGGTAAAATAAATAAACAACATGTATCTATTACACACGTGTAATAATGGACTACAAAATTTAGTAGATTGATTTAGTCATTTCCACAGCTTTGGCATCGAGACTTGGAAGCAAAAGTTGGTAGGACGCATTTATATATACGTGCAGTAAATGTGCATGTGCACGTGCACCGAGACTTCCAAACAAAAGCAGTTAGAGCATATGTCATTTATACGTACGTGCAACACGTGTCAGAGATTTGGGCCACTCGTTACATAGGACGCATTGCAAACAAAAACGGATTGGCTACTCACCCAGCCACCAGCCCGGTGGCTGGTTGTCCGTGCTCTGTGGGCCCCACCATGATGTATGTGTTTCATCCATTTTTACAGATTATTTTAGGGCTTGATACCAAAAATGAGAGGGATATAAATCTCAGGTGGACCACACCACAGTAAAACAATAGTTATTGGATATCCACCGTTAAAATCCTCCTAAGGCCCACTGTACTGTTTATTTGACATCCAATCTGTTGATTAGGTCATACAGATCCAGATGAAGGGAGAAAACAAAAAAAAAAAGGAAGATTAGCTTCATCTAAAACTTTTATGGCCCCCAAAAAGTTTTTAATGGTCAAAGTTCATTCAAATCTGTTTCCTGTAATGTGGTCCACATGAGATTGGGATATACTTCATTTTTGATCTCATATCATAAAATGATCTAGAAAAATAGATAGACGGAATGGATGAAACACAAACATCATGGTGGGGCCTACATAGCACCGACCATCAGCCATTGTACTTTTTCTTCAGGGACCATTTTTTCTTGTTGAAGTCTAACCCGCCGGATTAGCTGACCGGTATTAATTTCGGCCCATTGAATGCTCAACGTACCCTACACGGTGAATGGCCTACAACTATGACTGCGTGTCCTATCTGCGTAGATCTTTGAAAGGTGCCCCAATCAGGAGATTCAGGACTCCTTCACATTCATTCACGGCTGCTTGGAATACTCTGTATGTTCCATCTTGACTTTTGTCTGACATCTACTCAGTCCATCAGTTGCAACACTATATCTAAGAAAAATCAGCTCCATCCAAAACTTAGGTTGGCAGAATATGGCAACAATTTAAAATCACTCCTTGTGGCCCAATTGAAGTCTGGTTAGGCTACCCTAATCATGAATTGATATGATGGCATATAAACAACATGGTGGGCTTAGAAAGGTTTTTATTCATAATTTCACTAGGAGGCCTAATGCAGAGATTCAATCCAAAGAAGATGAATCATAAATCAGTTATAACTTTTGATCTTTATCAATTTTTATTATAATAGGCCATCCAAGGTGAACTGACTTACAAAGTGGTTCGTACCCGTCCATTTTATATAAAAAAAATGTGCTTTTAGCTAAAAATGGAATTTTAGAAAAAAAAAAAAAATATTTTTAATAATTTTGATTTTTAAAATAAGTTTTAGTTTTTTTTTTCTTTTTTTTTTTTTTTAAAAAATAACTTGTCTTTATTTTATTTTATTTTTTAAATAACTTGTAATTATGTTAGGATTCTTTTAGTAAAAGTTTATCTCAAATTATTATTTTAAAAATTGGACTTTAGAAGAATTTTACTAGAATCATGACTATTATTAAAATTAAAATTTTATTCTTTTTGATAATTATGAATTTTGGTTTATTTTTTTCTTTATTAATTGTGTAACTAAGACACGTACCCATTAGACACTTTATTGAAGGTCATTTTTAGCTAGTTGTTTCTACAATTTGCATGCGAGGTCCATCATGACATGTATATTCCATCCAAACCATTGATCATGCGGACCTTATCAAAGTGAAGGTAAAATTCCCAAAATCATCTTGATCCAAAATGAAGGTATATGTTTAAATATGGAACATGTTTAATGGAGATTAATTTTCCATAAGCAATTCTTAATATACAATTGCGGAAGATCAACTGTTTAAATCACTCATGAGAGCTATCTTAGATTATGGTCATCTAGTCGAGGTGCATCAAATCAACGGTCCAAATGGTTGAATGATGGGATCTGTCCACATTCTAGCGTCTTGATCATTTACTCCCTTCCTTGGCTAACAATGCACAAATCACGACTTTGACTGGTCAAATGTACGAGAACCAATCAGCTACAGCCAGCTGCTTGGGAAACCGGTCGTGCCCGGGACGATGATTAGCTACTAAACTCGACAGTAGCGAGACTCGCCACTGAAGTTACGTCACCACTTCGTTCTGTGGGGCCCACCATGAAGTATGTATTGTATCCACACCGTCCATACATTTGGAGAGATCATTTTAGGTTAGAGACATGTAGACACTGAAAAAATCGGCGTCCACGTTGTTCGGTGAAAAATGTTGTTGTTGGGATGTTGGGGGTGATTAAGCTGATTTTGGTGATTGTTGGAGTCGCCACTAACCGAATGATCTCAAAATCCCGCGGTCGGCTAGAACCACGGAATATGTAAGGTTGGAGAAATCCGAAGATTCTCCGACCTTAGATTGACTCCTGGTCTACGATCCGGGATTCTGGGTAAGGGACCTCGGTTACAAAGAGGGAAGGTGTTAGGCACCCTCTCTGCCCGTACAAGTGTACGGTCTCGACTTAGTGTGGTAAAATAGTCTCAAGAGATGATGATGATGCTACGGTCATGATGGGACTAGTCACACGTGGATTTCTGATGTAGCAGGATCCGAATATTTCGGCAGGCTACAGAGCATACGTCCGACAATGTGTCTGGAGGACGGATGTGATGATGCTTATGCAAAAAGATAAGAAAAGTGGACTAGATCACTAGGAATTTCTGATGTGATAGGATCCGATGTACGGCAAGTCACAGAGCATACGGCCACTAGGGATCTAGAGAAGCAGAGGGGTTGAGAAGGGAGTAGATGTCATGTTGAATGCTTGTAGGATGATAGATCTTTGGCTTGACTTTTGAGTAGGCTAAGACATGCGCTGAACCATGATCATTTTGGGCTAGGCTTTTTGGAAAGGTTGAGGTGAAGGCTGGGAGATGGCTTGGAAAACTTGGGCTTGAAGGCTTGGGAGCTCCTTCCCTTCCTTCACTCTCTCTTCCCACTCCCCCCCCTCTCTCTCTCTCTTTCTCTCTCTCTCTCTTTCTCTCTTTTTCTCTCTTTTCTCTCACTCTTTCTCTCTCACTCTTTCTCTCTCACTCTCTCCCTCTCTCACTCTCATCCATGTATGGTGAAAATGAAAGGGGAGAGGGCTATTTATAGCCCTCTCCAATGGTTGTTTGGTAAATAAAGGATGAAAGGAGGGCAAATGCTGATGTGGCATGTGGTGATTGGTGGAGAGAAGAGAGATGCCACATGGCATGCTCCCATTGGCCAAAGGGGCTGGTAAAATGGTAAATAGTGAGGATGGAGAGGGTAAATATATAGGAAAGTTGACTTTGGACGCTGGGACAGCTGTCCCTGCTCAGATCGCACGCGGCGGAATTCCGATCACCGCCGGCGGTAATCCGACAACCGCCGGCGGTAGTCGGACTACCGCCCGGACTTGGTTGAGTCCGGGACTCGTGTGATTGGCTCCGTGCGCGTTTTCTGGGAGGAAGTGGTAATTCGACTACCGCCGGCGGTAATCCGATTACCACCTTGGTACAGTTTTCCTCGAAATTCATCTGGTGAGTCCTTTTTTGGGTTCTTAGAGTGAAACAAAGTTCGTTTTGGATATTTGGCTCAGAATGGCTTAAAATTGGCTCGATTGTTACCCGAAAGTGACTCAAGAAATGGATCGGTTTTGGACATGGTCTGGATTGAATGATGACTCATGATAGCTCGGGTTAAGATTAGGGTTAGGTTTTAGGATATGATCATGGTTCTCAGATTGTCTTAACAAAATCAAGATATTAGCCTGGGTGGGGTGTCTACAAGACAAATGTCAACACTCCACCATAAAAAAATAGTGGGGATTGAACGTCTACCATTAAAACCTTCTTTGGGTCATATAAGTTTTAGATCAAGCTGATATTTGTGTTTTACCTTATTCCATGTCTTTGGTAACTTATAAACGGTTTGGATCTCACATAAACATCATGGTAGGCCCTAGGAAGGTTTTAATGGTGGGGTCACTGTTCCTACTGTTTTCTGTGGTGGGGTCCACTTGAACTTTGGATCTACCTAATTCTTTAGAGCATTAACTAAAATGATCTCTAAAAATGGATGGATGGTGTGGATATAACACATATATCATAGTGGGCCTAAAGAACGAGTGCGGATCCTCTGTTTCACGGAAACAGCGAGCGGCTGAATCCAGCTTTATTATCGGTCCACGTCGCTGTAAGTGCCACGTCACCAATTTTATTATATACATTTAAAATATTACATTTAATGAAAAGTCTAACGGAAAGGTAGACGGTTTCCATATGGAAATGATTGCGTACCGTGTACAGTATGCCCTTATCTTACTGAGTAAACTCAGTTGGGACAGCCTTGTATGTATGTGGTCTATCTACACCGTCCATCCGTTTTTCCATCTAATTTAAAGGGTTGAACCCAAAATTGAAGTATATCCAAATATCTAGTGGATCATACCACAGTAAACAGTGGGATATGATTTCCACCGATGAAACCTTGCTAGGCCCCACAGTGATGTTTATTTGTCATCTAACCTGTTCATAAGATCAAGGGAAAACAAGAAATTGTCAACGGTGCAATTCAATGTTTCCTATAGTGTGGTCCATTTGAACATTCTATATTCTTCATTTTTGGTCTCAACCTTAAAATTATCCGGTAAAATTGATGGACAAAGCGGATGAAATACATAAATCATGGTGGACCCTACAAAGTTTAATCAGTACTCCAAGCGTAGTGAGTTACTCACTGGGCAATATGATCCCTTCCATTTGGGGATTCAGCGCACTCGCTACTAAAGTGACATCACCTAGTTATGTGGGTCCCACTATGATGTATGTTTTGTATCCACACCATCCATCCATTTGGAGAGATCATTTTAGGGCATGAGCTAAAGAATGAATCAGATTCAAAACTCGAGTGGACCCCACACAGAAAAATAGTGGAGAGAGTCACGCCCACCATTAAAAACTTCTAAGGGTCATAAAAGTTTTCGATCAAGCTGATATTTGTGTTTTCCCTTCTTTAATGTTTGTGTTAACTTAAGGTCCACCGTGATTTTTATTTAAGTTTTCATTTGGGGATTCAACGCACAGGTTGAGTAGCCAGACTCACTACTAAAGTGACGTCACCTAGTTATGTCGGTCCCACCATGATGTATGTTTTGTATCCACACCATCTATCCATTTGGAGAGATCATTTTAGGGCATGAGCCAAAGAATGAATCAAATCCAAAACTCGAGTGGACCCCACCACAGAAAACAGTGAAGAGAGTACACTCACCATTAAAAACTTCTAAGGGCCACAAAAGTTTTCGATCAAACTGATATTTGTGTTTTCGCTTCTTTAATGTCTGTGTTAACTTATGAACAGATTGGATCTGAAATAAAAAAACATGGTGGACCTTAGGAAGGCTTCAACGGTGGACGTCACTCTCCTCACTGTTTTTTGTTGTGGGGTCCACTCCAGCTTTGGACCTACCTCATTCTTTTGATTATGCCCTAAAATGATCTCTCCAAATGGATGGACAATGTGGACACAACACATACATCATGGTGGGCCCCACAAAACTTGGTGGCGTCACTTCAGTAGCGAGTCTAGCTACTCAACCTGTCGGTAGCTAATCCACCTTCAATTTCTTTCTTCTAAAATTTAATTAGGCCATGTCTTCTCACAGAAATTTTATACGATAAAAAAAATATTTACAAAATCTCCTTGATTGGCAAGGAATATTAGCTGCGACCCAGGATGATTGATGTTTGTGGGATCCTCATTGTGGGCCCACCTTGATCTATGCATTGTATATCTACTCCATCCATCCGTTTTCTCATATTATTTTAAGACTCGACCCAAATCGGTACTTGTGATTGGGTCAGATTCAATCCGGATTAGTCCAGGCCAGACCCGAACTCGAATCAGGTTAGGCATGCTGGACTTGGTATCGAGTCAGGTTGAGTTCGGGTCAAGCCTATTTCAAAACTGAATCGAGTTGAGTCAGCCCTAACTCAGTTTGAATCGACTCAATTCTCACCTTTAACCATGATGGTTGTTTTTTTTTTTTTTGTCCACGTACTGTTTATCCATTTGGCTCACTTACATCAGGGCATGAGTCTAAAAATAGATAGATCGATATCTCAAGTAGACCACACCATAAGAAAAGTGGTGATTGAACACATACCATAATAAACTTCGTAGACCCCAATGTAATGTTTATTTTCCATCCAATCAACTGATAACGTCACAAAGACATGGATGGAGAGAAAATACAAATATCAGCTTGATCCAAAACTTTTGTAGCCTCCAATAAGTTTTTAATATTCTAATCATCCATGTTTCTTGTGGTGTGGTCTACCGAGATTTGGATCTTCCTCAATTTTGTGCTCATGAACTACAATGATCTATAAAAATGGATGGACGGCGTGGATAAAATACATACATCATAGTGGAGCCAATAGAGTTTTTCCAATAACACACAGTACTACAGTTGGTGGTATATGATACCGGTGTCCCCTTTGTCAAAGCCACTTGTATGAGAAAATAGTCAGTGGCTCAGGTGGGACATACTATGATGTTTTCTGAAAAATCAATCTGGACCATAAGGTGCCTCACCCCATTTTATGCCACAGGCCGAAAAAAATCAGTTTTATCTATAATCCAAGTTGACCACATGATTGTAAACAGTATATAGACAATCCTTGCCTTCCAAATTGTTTTCATTAGTCTGGCCTAAGTGATTCATGTATCAGTATGATTTTTAGCAAAATACTTTAAAAATAAAAATAAAAATAAATAATAATAATCTAGTTGTTGAAATGGATTTTGATGTAAGTATAATGTTTGACCCTTTAAAATAAAGGGTGGACATCTCTCTCCCAACTATTTCCTTTAGTGCGTATCTCTAAGCTCAATATGAGACTTAATAGCCAATGGTTATACTGGATATATTACATAAACATCGCGGTGGGCCCCAGAAAAATCAAAAGACATGCCTCATATATATACTCTTTTTACAATTGGAGAAGTATGAGGGATTGAATATTTGGCGGGGGTCCACCATGATATGTATGCAAAACACATTCTGACAATTAAATATGTAATCATTTAGTCTCGAATCCAAAAAAATTAGGTTAACACGAGATTCATGTGAGCCACACCAAAGAAAATATTTGAAAGAGAGACATCCATCCTTGAAATTTATATGACCTACCATGATGATTATATAAAATGTACACATTAGTTTATCTAATGGAACCCCATTATTTTGTCTAATGGAACTCTACTATCACTTTGTCAAATGAACCCGTCACTTTGTCTATTGAAACCCCGTCATTTTATTTGACAAGTCGCTACTTTATATAGTGAAATCCTGTCACTTTGCACAATAATGTCGTCACTTTGTCTAATGGAACTAAGTCACTTTATTCGAAAACTCGTCATTTTATTAAGCAAAACCCTATCAATTTGTCTAGCAACCCCATCACTTTATCTAGTGGAACATCGTCACTTTGTCTAATGGAACCTCGTTACTTTGTCCAATAGAACATTGTCATTTCGTCTAATGGAACCTCGTTACTTTGTCCGATAATAACGTCACTTTGTATAGTAGAACCTTATCACTTTGTCTATTACCCCTTTTACTTTATCTAGTGAAATCTCATTACTTTGTCCAGCGACCTTGTCACTCTATGTCTAGTAGAACTCCGTCACTTGATATGGTAGAACTTTGTCACTCTGTCCTACTATATAGTCTCTTTGTCTAGTAGAACCTTATCACTTTGTCCAGCAACCCAATCACTTTGTCTAGTGAACTTCATCACTTCGTCTAACAGCCTCGTCACTTTGTCTAACAATCTCGTCACTTTGTCTAGTGGAACCCAGTCACTGTCTTCCAGCCTCGTCACTTCGTTTAGTGGAACCAAGTCATTTTGTCCGGTAACTCATCACTTTTTTCGACAATCTGTAACTTTGTCTAATGGAACCCTATTTTTTTGTATCGTTTAACCTTACTAGTTTGTTTAGTGGAATCATGTTGCTTTGTCGGATAACTTCGTTACTTTGTTTACTATAACTTTGTCACTTCATCTAATAACATCGTCAATTTGTCCAATGAACTCCGTCACTTTCTCTAATGACTAAGAAAAAATTATCGGCAATGGATGATCTATATTGTCAGTGGCCCCACATGATTTAAGGCCCACATTGAATTGTGCCCTATATAATGTAGGGTTCACATCAAAGGTTACCCTCACAAAAATAGAGGTTGGGGCTCCAAATCATGGATGTTGTATTGCTAACTAGTATATTGTGCTGAGTAAACTCTGCGGGCAAGTAGATTACATCTTGCCCCCATATATACTATATTCCCCTACATTGAGGACTATACCAAATTAAAACTTTAACAGCGGAATATAAACAATAAGATAATCTTATAAACAAATAAAAGAAAAATAACACTATAATCAATTCACAATACTGAAATGTAAAGCAACCTCGAATGTATGAGTATTGAGAGATTGATACAAATGTTATTCTAAGGACAACCTTACACCAAAAACCAAGGTTTATGGTAGGACAACCTGATTCCTAGAAAGGTCTTTGTATCAAAAACACAAACGAGATACAGAGGAATAAGTAGATAAATAACAAGAAAATGAAATCTAAATTATTACAACATTCCCAACAATGCTTGAAATGTAAAAGATTACAACATTCACATCCACGAATACATCCCACAAACTTGAATGATAAAAGATATAGAAAATAAACAAACATTCAAACTACAAGACACAAAGAATTATAGTGGTTCGCCTGTGTGTACACCAACTGTTAAACAACAGCCACACAGCTTGCTACTCCACTCCTAATATCCTCACACAGGGGATATCAACGTTTATTAAGAAAATAGGTTTCTCAGGTTTATCTAAAACCTTCACAATTGTGTCTTTCAAATGGGCTTACACAATTCAAAAACCCAACTTTTTAAGTTTTCTGGCTCTCCTCAGATAACCAACACAATGAGCTTTTTCTGGCTCAATATCAAAAGAAGCCAAAAGCAATGAAACTTTACACAAATGTAAAATACCTGAATTTCTCCTTTTGTAACAGCCCGGAAGAACCAATCGGAGTAGAAGTTTGAATATAGAAGTTCAATTGTTCAATACTCACTTTGAAATGGTTTTAGATTCTAACTGATTTTAAATTAAACTAGTTGGGCTAGCTCTATTTGATTTTGATTCCAAGAAGAAGGAATACAGCAATTCCTCTTTTCAAATTAGATTAGGATATTGAAACAAAATTAAATTGACAAAGCTAACAAAAGAGAATATTAAATAAGCACAATGTAGCTTAAAAATAACACAAACTTATCTCTCAGAGTGACACCTTGATTTTACTTGAATTCAATATGAAACTTTGAAATTCGTGTTCTATTTATAGATGCAGAAATCACGTCTATGACTTGTCTTGTGGCCACCACAACTGGTCGTAGGATGAACTGCATTTTGAAATTTTAAGCGCGATCGGATAAAACCGTTCCACGACTGGTAGTAAGTACTTCACGACCGGTCATGAGGCCTCCATGACTGGTCGTGACTTGTACACGACTGGTCGTGAGACACCAGAATTTGCTGCTGGAGTTTGAGTCGTAGTTGCAGGATTGGTCGTGAATGAGTCGGCACTATTACTACGACCAGTCGAGCAGTCTCTAGGACTGGTCATAGCTCAACAAAAAAATTTCAAAAATTGCAACAACTTAGGACTGGTCTGGAAATTTCTTGGACTGGTCGAGCCAGTTCTAGGACTAGTCGAACAGAGTCCAGGACTACTCTTAGAATAGACCAAACATTTATAAAAGTATTCAAATTGAATTATGTATACAAAATGACTTATCCTAAGGTCAATCTAAGGTCATTCATACCTTAAATGTGAAGTACGGACATTGAGTCTTCATTTCTTCAAATGATGGTTGACCTTTGAAGATTATGAAGCTTGAGATCTCTACAAGATGTAGCTTGAACTTGAGATCTTCTAAAACTTGGATTTGTTGTTCTTGAGTTGTACTTCATCTTGAGTTGAACATTATCTTGAGTGTTGAACAAACACTCGTCTTATCAATGTAGCTTTAAAAACTCTACTTGACCTTGCATTTCTTGAAGTAGATCACCATTCTTAACTTGTAGCATTGTGATGGAGTGTTTTGAACATACAAATCAACATGCTACACAAGACATAGATTATGTTTTTGGCATCACAAACTTTGACAAACAAAGGAGCAAGAAACCATGACACTTACAGGACCCACCGTAATGTGGGTTTTATCTGTGCCACCCATCTAATTTTTTCAAATCATTTTAGGGTTTTAGCCCAAAAATAGGTCGATCCGAAGCTCAAATGGGCCACACTAGAGAAGTAGTGGCGATAATGATTTGAAACCCTAAGATGGATGTCATTATCACCACTACTTCTTCTAGCGTGGCCCAAGGAGTTCGGAAGAAGAAGAAGAAAGAAAAGAGAGAGAGAGAGAGAAGAGAGAGAGAGAGAGAGAGAGAGAGAGAGGAGAGAGAGAGAGAGAGAGAGAGAGAGAGAGAGAAGATGAAAGTGATTTCCAGTCTACCAAATCGACTCAATCATCCATTTTGACGCCGAATTTCCAGAGTTTTTGTTAGATTGTTTAGGCTAAAGCATTTTAATCTGAAAGAGGAAGGAAGAAAAATGAAGAAGGAGAGATGTTGATCTTAAAGTGCGAACATCCAACTCTAACAACATTGAGAGATAATTCAACTCTAAGGTGAGGATCACCCTTCAAAATTTCCTACATATTGATAGCTATATTTGTTTATTCATCTTTGTTCATTACCTAATTGATTGCTTAATATAGTTGATTTCTCTTATTGATTTTGATTCTTTATAAATGATTGATGGATTGGATTTAAATTCAAATATTTGAACATACGATGAAATTAATACCTCTATTCTGATTTTAAATGAATGCTTTAAATATGCACGTGCTATCGATATTATACGTAATCTTTTTTGTCAAAGTAATGGGGTTCCATTAGACAAAGTGACGATATTCCACTAGATAAAGTGATGGGGTCGCAACTAATATTCTTTGCTAATCGGGTAAATTTTGTAAATATTTTTTTATCTTATAAAATTGACGTGAGATGACATAACTTAATTAAATTTTAGAAGAAAGAAATTGGAGGCGGATTAGCTACTGACGGGAGGTTGAGTAGCCAGACTCGCTACTGAAGTAACGTCACCAAGTTATGTGGGGCTCACCATGATGTATGTGTTATATCCACACTGTCAATCCATTTGGAGAGATCATTTTAGGGCATGATCAAAAAAATGAGGTAGGTCCAAAGCTGGAGTGGACCCCACCACAGAAAATAGTGCGGAGAGTGACATCCACCGTTGAAGCCTTCCTAAGGTTCACCATGATTTTTATTTGAGATCCAACCTGTTCACAAGTTAACACAAACATTAAAGAAGGGAAAACACAAATATAAGCTTGATCAAAAATGTTTGTGACCACTGGAAGTTTTTAACGGTGGGTGTGACTCTCTCCACTATTTTCTGTGGTGAGGTCCACTCAAGTTTTGGATTTGATTCATTCTTTGGCTCATGCCCTAAAATGATCTCTCCAAATGGATGGACGGGGTGGATACAAAACATATATCATAGTGGGACCCACATAACCAGGTGACACGTCACTTTAATAGTGAGTCTCCCTGCCTAAGCACCATGCTGAATCCCCATTTCGAAGGAAGCGGAATGCATGATGAGTAACTCACTACACTTAGCGTACTAGTAAACTCTGTGGGGTCCACCATGATTTATGTATTTTATCCACTCTGTCTATCAATTTTACTTGATAAATTTAGGGCCTGAGACAAAAAATGAAGCATACACAATGTTCAAATGGACCACACCATAGGAAACAGTTGAATTGAACGTTCACCGTTGAAAATTTCTTGGGGGCTACAAAAGTTTTGGATCAAGCTATATTTGTATTTTCCCTTCATCTATGTCTGTATGATCTTATGAACAGTTTGGATGACAAATAAACATCACTGTAGGGCCTAGCAAGGTTTCAATGGTGGAAACCATTATCTCCACTGATTAGTGTGTTATGATCCACTTGATATTTGGATATACTTCAATTTTAGGCTCAATCCCTTAAATTAGATGGAAAAACTGATGGACGGTATAGATAGACCACATACATACAAGGTGGGCCCAATTGAATTTACTCAGTACATTATGAGCGTACTGTACACAGCACGCAATCCGTTTTTCAAATGGAAACCTCTAACGTTTACTTTAGACTTTACGCAAATTGTAATTTTTTAATATATCTAATAAAACTGGAGTGGACGCGGATTGCGTACTACCCCCGCCCGTCCCTAGCTCCGAACGGGCAGTTCCGTCGGCAGGCCTACCATGATGTATCTGTACATCCAAGCCGTCAATTTTTTTTTTCTCAGATTATTTTAAGGCATCGAGACAAAAATGAGGCAAATCCAACGATGAAATGGACCACCCCATATGTGACTCTTGCATTTAATAAATACATACCACGTGGCATTCTAGACGCAGGTTGCGGGATTATTATATTTTTTGTTTGACTCTTGTCCCTGTCTCGTCTCAACGGAAGCGGACTGGCTGATTTACCTTAAACCAGCTATATAGCGGCTGTATCGACGCCAGTAAGTTTTGTGGCTCTGATCATTAGGTATATGTTATATCCAAACTGTTCATTCATTTGGTGAGCTCGTCTTAAGGCTTGAGACGAAAAATAAGATATATTTCACTATCAAGTGGACCACACCATAAAAAGCAGTAAGCAATTGAACGTATACCATTGAAACCCTTTTTTGGGTCATAGAAGTTTTGGATCAATGTGAAATTTGTTTTTCCTCTTCGGTCAGGTCTTTGTGACTTTATGAATAAATTGGATGGAAAATAAACTCAACGGTGAACCCCATGAATTGTTTAACAGTGAAAATCATTATCTCTACTGCTATTTTTGGTGCGGTCGATATGATATTTGGATATGATTAGTTTTTTGGTTAATGCTCTAAAATTATCTTTAAAAATAGATGAACAATGTAGATATAATAAATACATCATTGTGGGGCCATGTAACTTTGATCTCCTTTGAACCGTTTGTACAACTCGGAACTTGAGGAGCGTCAGTGTTCGTCTTCTCATACACGTACTTACAGGTGGATTAGCTACTACAGGTTGAGTAGCGAGGATTAGCTACTGACAGGTTGAGTAGTGAGACTCGCTATTGAAGTCATCACCAAGTTCTATGAGCCCCACCATGATGTATGTTTTGTATGCACGCCTTCTATCCATTTGGAGAGATCATTTTAGAGCAAGATCTAAAGAATGAGTTAAATCCAAAGCTCTAATGGAAACCCAGCATACAAAACAGTGGGGACAGTGACACCCACCATTAAAAACTTTTAAAGGTCACAAAAGCTTTAGATCAAGCTGTTATTTGTGTTTTCCCTTCTTTTATGTCTTTTTTAACTTTTAAACCGGTTGGATTTCAAATAAACATTATTGTGGGCCTTAGGATAGTTTCAACGGTGGGAATCACTCTCCCGACTATTTTCTATGGTGGGGTCCATTACAACTTTTTATTTGCCTCATTCTTTTGTTCATGCCTCAAAATGATATCTCAAAATGGATGGACGGTCTGGATATAACATATCGATCATGGTGGGGCCTACATAACTTGGTGACGTCACATATAGAATTAGGTACAGTTCATTTTTGTCCTCATGTCCTAAAATGAATTCACAAAACGGATGGACGGAGAGGATTTCTTAAAATCATCACAGTGCGCCCCACCTGGGTTCCCAGCGCAGGAACTTCCTGCGATTCGCAGGAAGTTCCTGCACTGGGAACCTAGTTGGGGCCCACCATGATGTTTGTACGGAATCCACCCTATCCATCGTTTTGTGAGCTCATTTTAGGTTATGAGAGTAAAATTGAACAGGATCCATGACTCAAGTGGGCCGTACTAAAGGAAAAAGTGGTTAGGGAAATTCATACCGTTGAAACCTTCATGGGTTCTACATGTCATCTATATCGTTAATAACGTCATTCATACTGGGATGAACTAAAAAACAAATATTAGAATGATTCAAAACTTCTGTGGCTCACGAATATTTCAACTGTCGAAATTCAATTCTCACATTTTTGGCCCACTTGAGAATTAGGTACGATTCATTTTTGTCCTCATGTCCTAAAATGAATTCACAAAATGGATGGACAGAGAGGATTTCTTAAAATCATCACAGTGCGCCCCACCCGAGTTCCCAGTGCAGGAACTTCCTGTTCTTGCATTGGGAACCCAGTTGGGGTCCACCGTGATGTTTGTATGGAATCCACCCAGTCCATCGGTTTTGTGAGCTCATTTTAGGATATGAGAGTAAAATTGAGCAGGATCCAAGACTCAAGTGGGCCATACTAAAGGAAAAGGTGGTTAAGGGATATCATTGAAACCTTCATGGGTTTTACAGTGATGTTTATATGCCATCCATACAGTTAATAACGTCATTCATACTGGAATGAACTGAAAAAATAAATATTAGAATGATTCAAAACTACTGTGGCCCACGAATATCTCAACTGTCGAAATTCAATTCTCACATTTTTGGCCCACTTGAGAATTAGGTACGGATCATTTTTGTCCTCGTGTCCTAAAATGAATTCACAAAACGGATGGGTGGAGAGGATTTCTTAAAATCATCACGGTGCGCCCGACCTGGGTTCCAACGCAGGCCTTTCCCAGGAAATCCGCGTTCACCTGTCAGTATCTAATCCGGAAACGGATTGGATACTCCCCCTGCCACAAGCCCCGTGGCTGGTGTTCGGTGCTCTGTGAGCCCCCACCATGATGTATGTGTTTCATCCATTCCTTTCATCCATTTTTAAATATCATTTTAAGGCTTAATCTCAAAAATGAGAGAGATATAAATCTCAGGTGGACCACACCACAGGAAAACAATAATTATTGGATATCCACCATTAAAATCCTCCTAAGGCCCACTGTAGTGCTTATTTGACATCCAATCTGTTGATTAGGTCATACATACCCAGATGAAGGGAAAAAAAACAAAGATCAGCTTGATCCAAAACTTTTATGGCCCCCAAAAAGTTTTTAATGGTCAACATTCATTCAACACTATTTTCTGTAATGTGGTTCATTTGAGATTGGGATATACCTCATTTTTGTTCTCATACCATAAAATGATCTATAAAAATAGATGGACGGCATGGATGAAACACATACATCATGGTGGGCCCACAGAGCACCGAACACCAGCCATTGGCTGGTGGCAGGGGGAGTAGCCAATCCGTTCCCATCTAATACGCGTCCATGTAGCTGGTGTGTGGTACACCAGCCAATCCGCTTCCCGTCTCAACAGTCTTACTTCGATCGAAACGGACGGATGTGGCACCATGCAGTCCATCTTTACCGTTCCTGTCTCTTCCAAGAGACATCCGAACCGTTAGCCCCACCAGAAAAAATTGCCGGGAGCAAATACCAGTCCAATCCAACCTTCAGGTGGACCGGATCTATTGGAAGAAATGGACGGCCCTCAACATGAAGTAGACCTGCTGCCAAAATTTTAAGATTTGACATCTACGTGGTGGGTTCAACTTTTGTACGGGTAGGATCTCATATATGTGTGGGTCCGGATTGGGTACTACCCCACTGGCAGCTAGCTAGAGCCGTATGGGGTGTGGAGTCTTGAAAAAATTAGGACTGTGGACCCCACCTTTTAGCCAGCTGGTTTCATGAAAGAAGACAAACCTTCTTTTGCAACTTACACCTCCACGTGCGGTGATAGAATTTTTGGACGAAAATACCTATCCTTTCACGGAAACGGATTAGGTACTCCCCTGCCACCACGCAATGGTGGATGTTCGGTGGTCTGTGAGCCCCACCATAATGTATGCTTTTCATCCATGCCATTCATATATTTTTCCATATCATTTTATGGTATGAGACAAAAAATGAGGTATATGCAAATCTCAAGTGTACCACATTACAGGAAACGGTGTTGAATGAGCATCAACCATTAAAAACTTTTTGGGGGCCCACTGTGATGTTTGTGAGAAATCCTCCCCGTCTAAGTTCATTCATAGGGTCACAAAGACTTGGATGAAGAGGAAAAACAAATTTCATAATGATCCAAAACTTCTGTAACCCCTAAAAGGGTTTCAATGGTAGACGTTCAATTCCCCACTGTATTTTACAGTGTGGTCCACTTGATAGTTAGATCTATCTTATTTTTCGTCTCAAGCCTTAATATGAGATCGCCAAATAGATGGACGGTTTGGATATAACACAGACATCATGATGGGACCTACAAAAGCAACGCAACATATATAAAAAAAGAAAAATAAAAAAAACAACATAAACTGCATCGATATATCGACAATATGTAGATATATCGACAAAATAAAACATCGATATATTGACATATTTTCGATATATCGACGTTACATGAAATTTTTTGGTTAAGTCACTGGACAAATGAGGACTTAATTCGATATTATCGACCATATGTCGATATATCGACAAAATCAAGCATCGATATATCGACATATTGTCGATATATTGACGATACATGGAATTTTTTTTGCCCCACCAATTTTCATGCTTGTCCCGCCGATATATTGATATATCGACATATTGTCGATATATTGACGATACATGAAATTTTTTTTGCCCCGCCAATTTTCATACTTGCCCGCCGATATATCGATATATCGACGATATATGAAATTTTTTTTGCCCCGCCGATTTTCATGCTTGCCCCGCCGATATATCGATATATGTCGATATATCGACGTTACATGAAATTTTTTTCCCGCCGTTTTCTATTTTGCCCCGTCGTTTTTCATGCTTGCCCCGCTGATTTTCTAGTTTGCCCCGTCGTTTTTCATGCTTGCCTCGCCGATTTTCTAGTTTGCCCCGCCGTTTTCTAGTTCGCCCCGCCGATTTTCTAGTTTGCCCCGCCGTTTTCTAGTTTGCCTCACCGTTTTTGCCCCGCCGTTTTCTAGTTTGCCACACCGATTTTCTAAGCTACGGATATGGCTACGGTTATAATCCGTAGCTATAGGTTCTTTTTTCTTTTTTTTTTTTTTTTAAAATTTATATTTTAATTTTAATTTTTTTTTTTTTTTTTTTGCCATTGTAATCCCACTGCCTTTTGTGGGTCCCACTATGAGGTCTGTGTTATATCCAAACCGTCCATCGATTTGGGGAGCTCATATTAAGCTTGAGACGTAAAATAAGACAGATCTAACTATCAAGTGGTGGGCCCTACAAAATTTTTAACGGTGAAAATCAGTTTTCCCGCTGCTCTTTGTGGTGTGGTCCATTTGATCTGGATATGATTTTTTTTTTTTTGTGGATAATGCTCCGAAATGATCTCTAAATATGGATGAACTTTGTGGATATAATAAATACAAAGTTGTGGGGCCATGTAACTTTGATCTCTTTTGAGCCGTTCGTACAACTCTTGGCTGGAGGAGCGCCAGCGCTCGTCTTCGAAAGCGAGGGGTATTTTCGTCCTCAAGTTCGCTCCACGCACGTGGAGGTCCAAGTTGCAAAAGAAGGTTTGTCTTCTTTCATAAAACCAGCCGGCTAAAAGGTGAGGTCCACGGTCCTAATTTTCTCTGGAGTCTTCAACCGTGATTTCTGCTTTTTATTCACATCATCCATTTATTTTAGCATATTATTTTAATATATAAGTCCAATAAAGAAGAAATTCAAGCCTTAAGTGGACCACATAACGAGTGGACATTAAATACCCACCGTTGAAAACTTTTCAGGCACGAAAGTTTAGGATATGTTAAATGACAATTAACCCATGGTAAGCTGGGCCTTACTCTTGCTCGGGTGATAGACTCTCTAGAGTTTCAACACCCGGTCAAGGGTTCGTGTGCCCATAGGTGGTGAAATTCCACTAGCGTGAGTGTGGGGTGTGTGTAACAAAAAAAAAAAAGAAAGCTGGGCCCACGCCATAGAATGGTTTTATTGGTGGGTGTCAGTATCACTCCTGCTTTCTATGGTGTCATCTTACACCTTAAAATGATAGATACACGGGATGAATAAAATGACTAGTCCATCTCTAGCTAGCTAGGTAATGGTGGGGTCATACCCAATCGACATCCTATATTGTGACTATTTTGCTTGGAAAAACACGTTGCCTTATAGCATGCAACCATGGGTTTCAACCCACCACTTAGTAGTAGATAGAATGTGTTTTAACATTGAGATCATAAGTTCAAGTACTCACGAATCTTTTCAATAACGCGATCCAAAACTATGAACGTTGGGGTTGGAATTAAATCATTTATTTGCATTTAAGAATAACTACCAAATTAATAGAAAAGATACTTGAATGGAATGAATCAGAATTTTGAATTCAAAAAAGTTTGAAGCAAGTCATAAAGCTATCATGTCAATCAATGACGAAAATTTCTGTCTCCAAACAGCTACTTGCAAGTGCATCTAAATGGCTGGCCCATCTCCCAAGCTTGTATGTTTTGTATATATGTTGAATCAAATCATTAATTGTCCATTGATTCCATTAGCATGGTCCACCAATAATACTATCAGATGCCGGAAAATTAGGTAACTCCCACGTGGGAGGGAAGTTGAGTTTCTCATCAGGTGATTAATACGCAGTATGAGTACGTCCAAATGTGGAATTATATCCTCCGAATTTTCAAGGGCCATTAATGTGATTTGGACATCACGTAAGGCGTAGTGCACTTTTCAACTGCTGGTCCCTATCTCAGATTAGGCCATTGGGCAAGTGGGAAGGCTGTTAAATAAATAAGATGACTTTTTTAAAAGCTCATTCCATGGCTCTCAAGCTCCTTTCACTTTGCCATCAGTCACCATCACAATGTACGGTGCAGATTTCTCCCTAGATAGTGTCAATGTATGTACGGTTACGATAAGTGGTATCCAATGCCAACCATTGATGGACGCAGCCCGAAAAGTTTCATATGTAGAGAGCAGCGGTGACTTTAGATTTGTTGTCCACGTCCAATGGAAAAAATTTAAAGATTAGCGTTTAGAATTATTTGCACCTATTTTTGGCACAGGAGGTGGATCAATAAAAGGCCGCCCATGTCAACGTTAATGGATTAATGCTGGCGAAAATTGTATGAGGTTGATCTTCCTGTGGCACATACCCACGGATGCCACGTGGCCACAATTAAGGATATCAATTAATGAGGCAGCATAATCAATTCTATTACGTATCTAGTTATGATACACTTAATGAGGTCGTCTTTCACATTCCTTTCAAATTATGAGATATTCTTAGAGATTTTTGGAGAGTAATATTCTTGAAGGTTCTAAATATTTGACTATCGAATCTTTGGGAACAACATTCCTGACATTCCTCTTTGGTTGCCTAAACTCGGTGGGTAGCGGAATATTCCGTACTTCATGAAACGAAATCGGCACTGGATTTCAATGCAAGGGAGCATAGGTGGCGGCTGGACTACGTTACTGATAGAACTTCATTCGACATTATATTTTGTTGCAATAAATGCTCTTTCAATAATCATGACCATCAACTGATGTATGGCCTCGTCGTCTAGCCATATATCTGTTAATATTCCCAGCTTAAATACAAAACTAATCGGCATGTGTATGCACCAACTTCGCCTGAGCTTTCTTATATTCTTGAACATATTAAATGTTTATTTGCACATCACGAAATACGACCATTATCTCTTCAAGAGAAATAGTTGGAGAGGTTGATGCTTGTTCTTGATTTTTGGTACTGAGTGTCGGACTACTAAAATTTAAAATTTTGGGGGCTGCTTGAACCGACACATCCTTGGTTGGAGGTAGTGCGGTCAGCGTGGAGGGTTCAACTCCAACAATTCGATTACTCATATTCATTTTTTCAATTGGTAATATCGCACCTATAAGCTAAAGACAAGGTCCCACCGATTGTGCTAAAAATCTATTGTGTTCGCATGGTCGATGCTCAATGAACATTTTTGGCAACCAAGTATTTTGTGGTCCCACCAGGCATGCCAAACACTTGTTGTGTTCACATGGTCGGTGCTCAATGAATATTTATGGCAACCAAAAAGTTTGTGGTCTCTTCAATCCTACCAAAAACCTGTTGTTCTTGCACGACTGGTTCATAATGGATATTTATGGCAATCAAGTACTTTATGATGTCCCACTGGGCATGCTGAAAACCTATTGTTTTGTGGATAGCCAAAATTGTTGTACGACCGATGCACACTAGATATTTCTAACAGCCAAGTAGTTTTTAGTCCCACCGGTCATGCCAGAAACTTGTTGTGTTCGCATGACCGGTGGTCAATGAATATTTATGACAACCAAATAGTCCCATCACGTTTGCCAAAAACCTATTGTTTTTTATTTATAGTTTCTGTCACATGATAAGTGCGAGTGTGCTGGAATTGAATGTGCGCGCGGCTCAATTTAAAATGAACGATTATGACCCCAAGCACCAAGATAAGTGGATACATAGAATGTGACTAAGATCAAATAAGATTGATCGCCTATTCATCTAATTATATAGTATGTTAAAAGGATTAGGTGATAGTTAGTTGGTAAGATTTGTCTTTTGATAATAAGTTATACCTTTGCCTTCCATACGAAAAGACTTTTCAAAGTAGATAAAAGAAAAAGAAAGGAATTCTTTTAGTCGGTCACAGAGATTAGCTGTAAAATACATTTCTGAATAGAGAACTCTAATTGATGCTCAAACCGAATCCAGCATACGAGCGTGGATTCGAATTATAATTAAAGTTACCAACTACTTGATTAACGCTGCGGATTACACTACAGAATGTAAACAACAAGCAAAAGTAAAGGATTACATTAAGAAATGTAAATTGACTTGATGGTTGAAAGATAAATTTGATTTCAATAAGTTGGTATGAGACTATTTGGTTTGCTGAATTCCCTTGTTATTTATAGCCTTAACCTGACCACGTAGATTCTTCTCACATTCTAACGGTTACTGTAACCGTTTCAATACTATTGACCTTCTGAATACTTCACACGTTCTGATGGTTGTTATAACCATTTTAGCACTACATGGCCTTCTGGAAACTTCCTTCTAAATTTTGCCACTTGTCCTAGTAACCGCTCAAGTCTTCTTATTGACTCGATCGTATTCCACTTGGCCGCTCAGTCGAGCTCTTAGATGATTATTGGCCGATTGATTGACCTTATAGATGATTATCGGCTGCTTGGTTGACCTTTTGGATAAATATTGGCTGCTTAGTTTACTTTTAAATTCATTTCGACTGCTCAATGTCTTATTGTATTGTCAGTTATAATTCCGTAAAAAACGTTTTAAATATCATTAAAGATATTTAGCTCAGTATATTTTTTCCTTGCTATAACAACTTATCTTTTTCAACCGAAATAACAAGTTTTTAAGTTTCTACTATTCATTTGAAAAGATTAACATCTATTCTTTCATAAATGACATATACAACCAGTGATTGAAAGGATAATTAGAATACATGTCCGGTCTCTTGCCTATCTATCTTGACATGGGAACACTGTTAGTTGAATTAAACCTTTAGGCGCGTGTCCAGGAAACGTTGCTCTCGAGTTCATCTTACCATACCCCTACCCAGCAAACTTCTCGTACATCGAATCATCACATTCTCATGGTATTTTTATATATTTTACATACAACAAAGAACATGTAAAGGCATAATCTATAGTAGACCCTGGCCCAAACCAGAACCAGAAAAGGGGAACCGTTGGATCAGATTGCACTGATTTCCGGGCCCCATTCACCGCACCGCGGAATCCGGATTAAACTTTGTGGTACCGTACTACCTTTCCCTCCAAAATTCCACTTGAATAGGACATCAGTACCAGTAAACCGGTAGACCTCACCATGGTGAATTCCCGGCACAAAAATCATCCCGGAATGTTCATCACGTGGACGACTTTGATGGGAATAATTCAAAACCGAAGGTTTGATTCAAGAGTCATGTGTGGCCCACCTAGTGAGTGGATCAGCCTAATTTTCGAGAAATATGATCTATATGGTGGGACATGACGTTTTCATGGTACTGATTTCCTAAAAATTTCCATTTTGTCAGGAAAAATGTTATGGTACCACAAGTTGCGGTACCGTTGCGTGTATGTGATCAATTCTCGTGGATCATATCTGGGGTCAGACCGGGTCGTGCGGTTCTCCACTTTCTTACCAGACACGTGAATACCACTCACTCGCGCATTTTAGTACACATATTATTGGTTTGCTAAATTGCGCTTCCGGAGATTATCGGCGGTTTCTCTCCAGAAACCCGGCCATGATCACCTTCTTCTTATACTCGCTGGAATCGACGTCGACCTCTCTGGCACCCTTTCCGGCACTCCCGCCGGAATCCATGGCCGTTCTCAGGCGAGGGATGAGATAGAACCAAGCCGACGTGCAGACAATCGCGCAGACCCGGCCCCACAACAGCAAGAATGCAAGCGCCACCATCAGAATCGACATTCCTACAACGGCATCCAGCTTCACGGTGGACGCGTTACTTCCCGATGAGTGTGTCAGTTTCCGGTTGGCAAGACGTGAAGTACCTACGTGCCGTGACTGTTTCCCGTTGCCGGTTGGAGGGAACGTCGAGGAGGCACTTAGGGCTGACCCTCCCAGCCTGGGATCCGGCGAACCGGGTTGGCTGCCGGTCTTCCTGGAGTCAGTTTTCCGGCCGAGAGTCAGGGATTTGTTACTCGTGTCGCGTTTTGGCGGGATCGAAAGGTCAGGGGGCTTTGTTTCCTGGTGCTGCGGTAGCTTTCCGCCTCCGTGCTTGGCCTGGGAAAGTGCTGAGAGAGTGAGAACAAGCTAACTTACGCCGGAAACCGACAAGCCCGGGAGCTAACTTGCACCATAGAGCCGGCGCTTGTTGTTTTCTTCTAGTTTATCGCGGTTCGTTTGCGCGAGAAATTAGAGCTTGTGTTTTCTCGTGAGATTTTCTTTTCTTTTCTTACACGTATACTAGATCTCGACCATTCATTAATTGGTCCCATCATGTTGTGACGTGGCTCAAAAACCAGGCAGGTCGGCTAAATCTAGCAATTGATTGATGGAAGCGGATTAGCTGTTACCCCGGTAACACAAAAGTGGGTGTTATCCTAACCGTGTGGGGCCCACCTTGATGTATTTTAAATATCCATGCCGTCCATCTGTCTTTCCATCTCAATTTAGGATATTACTCCAAACCTTAAGGAGATGTAAATCTCAGATGGACCACACCACTAAAAACAGTGAAGAACGGCCATTAAAAGCTGTCTGGTCCATGAAAGTTTTGGATTAAGATGATCTTTGTATTTTCCTTCATCCAGGTCTTCTTTATATTATCAAGAGGTTGGATGGAAAATAAACATTACGATGGGCCCTTTGGAATTTTTAATGGTGAGGCACTCAATCACCACTGTTTCCTGTGGTGTGGTCCACCTAAGTCTTTGATCTGCTTGATTTTTAGTATCGCTTTCTAAAATTTTCTAGAGAAACGGATGGACGGCGTGGATATACATAAAAATAATCAAGGTGGGTCCCACGGTAAGGTTAACACCCGCTAAGGTGTTTCCCGGATAGCACCTAATCCGCTACCCTAATTGAAACCTTTGAGGACTGCAATTGTGTGGTGGTAAAAAAGTCCTGTGATAATCAACTAAGATCTGATGGGCGTGATTTTCGGTGTACGGCCCAAGAAATCAACGGCCGTGATCTCATGCACGGGTACCAAGTTTGATGAGATTGAGTACACGTTAATAAACTTAGATGCGAGCAGCTGGCAGTTGAGACCATACGCTCCCCACCACAAACACCCAAGAACTTGGACGACGTGAAGGCAAAACAAAGGATATTTTTGTCCAGAGAAAGTGCAACGATGTCCTGCAAACATCCATAGTCTACGTGGCATGCATGCTCATCAATTCAAACCATCCAAAACGTGGGCCCCACCATGGAAATTGAGCATGCACAAAATCATTTTGATTGGACCTTGCGAACCTCCGATTAGATAACATTCGTTTTTCGAGCTGCGACGGCGACTTCTTTCATCTCAACCGTCTATCCGATGGCTGCTAAATGGAAGCTAGAATCATCAGTTCAGTGCGAAATTCAGTGATATGCTGTCCACAGCGAGTCCCGCAATCTGAACGGTTTGGATTAAAGTACATCTATGTCGTGCATACGGTGATGGGACATATCCAAATCACAATAAATGCACCGCCCTGATGATTACGAGTTCCATCCCTTCATTGAGACTTTTTCATCATGACCGTCTATTGAGTGGGCCACGGTCTGGACAATCTGGATTGGTGAATCGCTTCAACATTTCGATGCGTATGAATGACCCACCACAAGCTGCCAGATTCCGGTAATCGTCCATCCCGAGAGTGTCTTGTATACTCGCTCGTATAAGAATCCACATGCCACATGTGTGCAAGATCCAGGCCACTCATCATTGAGAAGATCTCAATCTGCTCATCAGCTAGGCCACGCATTCACTTTGAGATGGCGGTTTGGTTCTATATCTAACCGTCCATCTTCTAATAAAATCAGGGCCCGGTTGATGAGTCGATGGACCTGATTCTCAGGCCAGGGCATTCCCCACTCGACGAATGCCCCGGATCCCACACGTGTGGGCCACGTCGAAAACAACGGTCAATCTCATGCGAGCGAATACACTTCCGAGAAATTCATTCGTCAGAGTTCAATTTTCAGTACCTTTCGAGCTCTGTCCACAACAGCTTGATCTGACACAGGATCGCCGGCCTCTCGAATCTGATTCATCGCGGCCACCTCGACGTTAACGACCTCGATCTCCTCCCTGATCTCCTCGTCCTCGTACTGTCCCTGTGTCGCGTCCTCAACGATCGCAGCGTCGACAGGCACTGTCTTCCTTACCGATTTCCCTCCCCGAAACCACGACCAGAAAGACCAAGGCGATTTCTTGCGGCCGATATTTCGGGGCGGTTTCTTCGGGGCGGGATCCGAAACGTTCCGGCCAAAACAAGAGAGAAAGCATGAGAACTTGGATTTGGATTTCCGGGATTTTGGGGAGTGTTTGGGCGCCATTGGGAGGATAGGAGGAATTAGGAAAAGAGGATTTGAAATCGAGAAACAGCATCTTCCATATATTTCAGTTCTATTGAGAACCCCAGCAATAATATAATAATTTTAAAAAGAAAATATAATAATCAAAGGAAATTGGAATACAAAAATGAGGATATCTGATGTGGTTGTATTTTAAATTTCAATTTTATTCTATTTATTTCTTTCGTTTGGTGATGACTTGACGGCGTGGATTCACGTTTTTCCTTACACTGATTATTTTACTAACATGCCACTGTACTATATCTGATATTACATACCTGTCCCGGAAATAGTAAAGTATATTACATACCTGTCCCGGAAATAGTAAAGTGCTATGTAAGTGGAAATAAAAAAATTAAATTAATTAACGAGGAAAGGAAATCCATTTCCATTGTTTGTGCGAAAAAGAAGAGTGATGAAATTGATTTTCGTCAAATATCCATAAGGCTGTTTAGATTCGTGAAAAGGAAAAGGAAAAAAGAAAAGAAAATGTAATTGTTGTTTTTAAACCGGAATTTCTCGTCCTCGTGGGAAATACGGGGCCCGTTTGGAAGCAGAATTAAATGGTATGAAATTGTATAAGATGGAATTAACGCCATTATCGGCCAATGATTGCATGTATGGAAATATCATGGTATTTTAGCCAATTAATTTTATGTCCGAGATCAAATTCTTCATTTGAGAAAAAAAAAAAAAAACAGTGTTAAGTGAAACATATGTTTGGTGGACCATGAAATTGTTGTTAACTGATCAAATTTCACAATTGATGCCAATCTGACAATCACCTGTTTGCTTATGTAACTCTAATGTCACGTGTAAAGTATAAAGTGCACATATGAATGGACAAGTGGATAAAAATATGCATGAATGCGGGGCAACAAATGTAATGGATTTCAAAATTCATTATTCATCGTGTAATACCTACTGTTAGGATTTGTTATGACGGGATGTGTAGACACTGAAAAATCGGCGTCCGTCCACGTTGTTGTGAAAAATGTTGTTGTTGTTGAATGATGGGAGGGGTGATTAAGCTGACTTATATTGTTGGAGTCGCCACTAGCCGAATGATCTCAGAATCCCGCGGTCGGCTAGAACCACGGAATACGTAAGGTTGGAGAAATCCGAGGATTCTCCGACCTTAGATTGACTCCTGGTCTACGATCCGGGATTCCGGGTAAGGGACCTCGGTTACAAAGAGGGAAGGTGTTAGGCACCCTCTCTGCCCGTACAAGTGTACGGTCTCGACTTAGTGTGGTAAAATAATCTCAAGGGATGATGATGATGCTACGGACATGATGAGACTAGTCACACGTGGATTTCTGATGTAGCAAGATCCGAGTATTTCGGCAGGCTACAGAGCATACGTCCGACAATGTGTCTAGAGGGCGGATGTGATGATGCTTATGCAAAGAGATAAGAAAAGTGGACTAGATCACTAGGAATTTCTGATGTGACAGGATCCGATATACGGCAAGTCACAGAGCATACATCCACTAGAGATCTAGAGAAGCAGGGGGGTTGAGAAGGGAGTAGATGTCATGATGAATGCTTGTAGAATGATGGATTTTTGGCTTGATTCTTGAGTAGGCTAAGATGTTGATTGAACCATGATCATTCTAGGCTAGGCTCAGGGGGTTTGTAAGGTTGGAGTAAGGCTGGGAGATGGTTGGAAAATTTGGGAGTTTGAAGGCTTGGGAGCTCCTTCCCTTCCTTCACTCTCCTCCTCACTCTCTCTCTCTCTCTCTTCTTCCTCTCTTTTCCTCTCACTCTTCTTCTCTCACTCTCTCCCCCTCTTGGTGTCTCTCATCCATGGGTGAAAATGAAAGGGGAGAGGGCTATTTATAGCCATTTCCAATGGTTTTTTGGTAATTAGGGGATAAGAGGAGGGCAAATGCTGATGTGGCATATGGTGATTGGTGGAGAGGAGAGAGATGCCACGTGGCGTGTTCCCATTAGCTATGGAGGCCGGTAAAACTGTAAATAGTGGAGATGGGAGGGGTAAATTCCAGGAAGAGTTGACTTTGGATGCTGGGACAGCTGTCCCTGCTCCGGCCGTACGTGGCGGAATTCCGATTACCGCCGGCGGTAATCCGACAACCGCCGGCGGCAGTCCGACTACCGCCCGGACCTGGTTGAGTCCGGAACTCGTGTGACTGGCTCCGTGCGCATTTTCTGGGAGGAAGCGGTAATTTGACTACCGCCGGCGGTAATCCGATTACCACCTCGGTACAGTTTTTCTCGAAACTCATCTGGTGAGTCCTTTTTTGGGTCCTTAGAGTGAAACAAAGTTCCTTTTGGACATTTGGCTCTAAATGGCTTGAAGTCGGCTCGATGGTTACCCGAAAATGATTCGAGAAATAGGTCGATTTTGGACATGGTCTGGATTGAATGATGATTCATGATGGCTTAGGTTAGGATTAGGGTTAGGTTTAGGATATGATCATGGTTCTCGGATTGTCTTAACAAAATCAAGATATTAGCCTGGGTGGGGTGTCTACAGATGCCCCTCTTTGACCGAGGTTGCAAGCAACCGAAGGTCAAAGCAAGTGGACACCCCACCCTTCTGGTCAGAACGAAGGGTAGCGATTCAAATCTATTGCTTACCATTGTATCATTGTCAGTTGACTGTTTGGAAAAGGATGACTTGCACATACCACGAGGGTTGAGGAAAACGTTGTGATTGCCTCCTGCGCATTCGTCGCGGCTTTACGGATCACCAATCACAACCCTTTCACATCGGATTGTTTACAGCATTGGAGGGTAAGTCTGAAAAGTAAGGGGCCTCTGCGCATTTGTCGCGGCTTTACGAGGATTCCCGTACTGTGAGGTCTGTTGTTCCTTTGCTATGTAATCACCCCAGGAGTGCTCGTTCCATTTGGTCGTCAAAGTGGTTAGCTGCCCTGCGCGTTGGTGCGGCCTTACGGGGAACTCACTACGCCGACTTGGACTCGATCAAATTTCGCGAACATTCCGGACTAGGTATGTGCAGGTGATCTGTTTGCCATGCAATCTGCTGAGTCTGACACTTTGGTTACAATGGATTGTCTTCACTTCGAGTTTGATTATTCTTTTCAGAGATAGACCCACTCATCTTACTAGCATTTGTACGACTGTCCAGATATAGAGATCTGGCCAATCGTACATATATCATGTATGGACTCGATCGTCCTTCCGGGAAACCGGAAGAGATCGGATCTTATTTAACTATGTGCACTGTACGCAACTGGAGAATATGAAAGATTCCTCAGTGTACTGCGCGACGTGTGCGTTTTTTGAAAACTATCCCCTTTGGAGCTAGGATTCTTGAGGATTTTATTTGAAATTATTTTTAGATTTTTTTGAAAAATATCCGTTCGATTTCGTGGGTGGGCGTCGTCGTTCGGTTTTTATTTTCGCAAGTTAAATAAACAGTCGCGTTGCCTCCATTAATGAGTTAGTGGGGCTAACGGTTTTTTTTTTTTTTTTTGAAAGTCAGATGACCTCCACTAATAAATTAATGGGACTAATGATTTATTATTATTATTATTATTATTTTTTTAAAAGTCAGATGGCCTCCACTAATAAATCAATGGGGCTAATTTTTTTAGAAGAAGCAAACCTTTTGGGCCTATACTTACTGGGGATTTATTTTAGAGTTACTTGGTATTTTTTTGAGATTTTTGAGATTTTTGAAGACTTTGGATATGTTTTTTTGGAATTTTTGAAAATTCTTTGGGATTTTTTGGAATTAGGGGATTTTGGGGATTTTTTGGAATTTTTGGGATTTTTTGGAATTTTTTTGGAATTTTGGGTTTTTTGGGATTTTTTGGAATTTTTTGAATTTTTTTGGAATTTTGGGATTTGGGGATTTTTGGATTTTTTTTTGGAATTTTTGGAATTTTGGGGATTTTTTGGAATTTTGTGGGATTTTGGAATTTTTTAGAATTTTTGGAAATGGGCCTTGGAAGATGGGCCTGGACTTTTGAAATGAGCTTGGGCCTTGAGATGGGTTTTTTAAAGTGGGCCTGCGAAGTGTTTTTTTTTTGGAAATGGGCCTTGGAAGATGGGCCTGGGCTGTTGCCTTCTTGGACCATCTTTTGATCATTTATGCGATCTCATTCTCATATATGGAGGTACGTTCTGTAGTCCCAGCCTTCTGAAGTGGGCCCTATCCGAGTTTTGCCTGAAAGTGGGCCCGGGCGGTAATCGGACTGCCGCCGGCGGTAGTCGGATTACCGCCCGTTGACATTTGCCCATTCTGCTCCTCCTGTCAGGTGCCGCAGTGATTCAGTGATGACACCTCTGTTCTGAAACGGTACTCCGAGTACCGCTAGCGGTAATCGGATTACCGCCCTCGTCCATCTTTTCTTCCAGCAAGCCCTGTTCTCTGTTCATTCCCTTTGTCCCTTCCTCCGATATTCTCGTCCGTCCGCTCTCTGATCGTCCCTTTTGTCTCTATTTTATCCTTTCTTCTTTGTCTCATCCATCCCTTGTTCCTTTCTCCTTTTCTGATTCATCATGGCCAATAATGATGATGGGTTAGGTGGGTCTATTGATGGTGAAAAGGTGGGTAGCTCCATAAGTGATGAGGGATTTATGGGTGGATTGATGGGGGTAGATGGAGAAGTGATGGGCCCTCTTGAAGGAATGAACACCATTTATAGCTTGGATCCTGTTCTTACTAATGGGCTGACGGGATTGGATGGTTTGATTGATGGAGGGATGGCTATGGATGGTGGGGATGGCTTGATTGATGGAAGGATGGCTATAGGTGGTGTGGATGGCTTGATGGATGGGAGGATGGCTATGGATGGTGTGGATGCTTTGATGGATGGGAGGATGGCTATGGATGGTGTGGATGGCTTGATGGATGGGAGGATGACTATGGATGGTGTGGATGGCTTGATGGATGGGAGGATGGCTATGGATGGTGGGATGGTTATGGATCAAATTTGGGTGGGTGGCACTGCTTCGTCTTCCTCTTGTGTTATCGATTCTTTTGAGGCCTTTGGGAGCGCCCTTTCGTCGATCCATCCTTCTTGCTGACCACACATGGTCACCTGATCTCCAAGATCACTGTCCTTTGCCATACTTGTGAGGATATGGCTCGTCGGCGGTATGATGATAGCATGTTCGCGGCACACCGTCTGGAGAAGGATGAGATCTTCTATCTGCGCATGAAGGTAGAGGGGCTCAGGCAGAGATTATCGCTACATGAGAGGTTGGGGCTTACCTGTAGTTCCCGATGTTGATCATCTGCTTGTCCCGTATGCATGAGAAAATTTTATTTTGTTTTTGTTTTTATGAAGAAAGAAAACAAAGTACTTGTAAAAACATTTTCACAGAAAATAAAATTTTATTTGTGCCAAATTGACCAGTGTTTGCTTTTGGATTTGTGCTTTGGATGATTGGGATCAGAATTTTGGGCTCAGCCCACGTTGTGTACAGTATTCTAGACTGTGTTCCTTTGAGGTCTTGATTCCTCGAGAAAATGTCCGGGGTTGCATCCCCCGGATTTGAACAGCTCCTGATAGAGCACTGATCTGAAATTGATCCTTCTTTGTATGTTGTTGTGATGTTTGCTGCCTTGGATTCTTCTGTTCCTGCACTTTTATTTTATTTTTTTTTTTTTTTTTTTATTTCTTGCCATTTTTACTCGTAGCGCCTTTTCAGGTTTTCACTACGTCCGGCTCTTCCCGTCATTTTTGCCCGTAGTATCCTTTCGGATTTTCACTAGGTCCCGGGTTTTTGGTCTTGCCTGCCCCTTGGCAGCTTGTGCTATTTTACCCTTGGCGCTCTTTCAGGTTTTCACCAAGTCCGCTGCACGCCTGCTGTTTTTACTCGAGCCGCCTTTTCAGGTTTTCAACTCGCCCCTTTCGCTTAGGCATGCCTTTATTTTATTTTTTCTTTTTTTTTTTATCGGAGTGCTAGGAGTGTCGGGAGAACTTCCTTCATAGCCGGCCGATTGGCTACCCGCCTGTCCTTGTCTTTAATCACAATCGTAAGCTGCTTGAAATTATTTGGGGATAGATTACTAGGGATGTGGAATGGGTTCTTTTATTTTCTTTTCTGGGTCTTCTTTTTGTCTTTTCCTCTTTCTTTTTTTTTTTTTTTTTTTTTTTTTTTTTTTTTTTTTTTTTTTTTTTTTTTTTTTTTGACACAGGATGGGTGTTTCTGGAAATGGTAATTGGTGGATATATACAATTTTATTTCTGGTAAGGAAGTGAGAGATGCAGCCTTTCGATTGTAATCATTGACAAGGTTAGGTGGGTTACCCGTGGTAGATTTTCACGTTGTCGGCATTGATGGGCTCGGGAAGATCCTCGCCCTTCAGATTGGTGAGCCGAAGAGCACCTCCTGGGAGTATTTCTCGAATGATTAGTGGTCCGTCCCACAATGGTTTAAATTTTCCTCTGGGATCTGGCAAATGTGGCGGCAGGATACGTTTCATGACCATGTCACCGACTTTGAAACTTCTCTTTCGGACTCTCTTGTTGTAAGCTCGAGCGATCCTTCTTTGATAGCATTGGGAGTGGCTTAGCGCTCGCATGCGCTTTTCATTTGCCAGATGCAGCTGATCGTATCTTGCTTGTTGCCACTCGCCTTCCTCGACTTCACTTTCCAGCAGTATCCGCAGTGAGGGGATTTCGATTTCGACTGGTAGTACTGCTTCCATTCCGTAAACGAGCTCATACGGAGTTGCGCCTGTCGCAGACCGTACAGACGTGCGATAAGCCCAGAGTGCATAAGGAAGCATTTCTGACCAGTCACGATATGTCTTCACCATCTTTTCGAGTATGCGGATGATAGTCTTGTTTGCGGCTTCCACTCCACCATTCATTTGAGGACGGTAGGGGCTTGACCGATGACGTTGAATTTTAAACTTGTCGAGGAAATCGGCCATCCTTTTGTTGACGAACGAAGTTCCATTATCAGTGATGATGGCCTGAGGGACCCCATACCGGCTAATAATGTTATTCTTTATGAATCTGACCACATGAGATGCTGCAACAGTGGTATAGGATGCTGCTTCTATCCATTTAGTGAAGTAATCTATTGCCACCAGGATGTATTTATGCCCATTTGAAGCTTTAGGGTTGATCTTGCCTATGATGTCGAGTCCCCATACAGAGAAGGGCCATGATGCTGTCAAGTTGTAGAGTTCGGAGGCAGGTGCATGGATCTGGTTTGCGTGCTCCTGACACTTGAAGCATCTCCTGACGTGCTTGCAGCAATCTGTTTCCATTGTAAGCCAGTAGTAGCCGAGTCGTAGGATCTTCTTTGCCATCATGTGTCCATTCATATGCGGGCCGCATAGTCCTTCGTGGATTTCTGACATGATGTGGGCTGCCTTTGTCTCATCCACACAGCGGAGAAGGACTTGGTTGAAGGATCGCTTGTAGAGGGTACCCCCAATGATCACGAACTGAGCTGCTAGTCTTTGTATTGTGCGGCGATCAGGCAGAGCCGCTCCTTCCGGGTACTTCTGATGTTCGAGGTATTCTTTGATGTCTGTGTACCATGGCTGATCATCTGGGGCAGGCTCGGCTTCCTCGACTTGTAGACAGAATGCAGGTTCCTCCTGGAGTTCGACAGTGAGTTCCCATTCAGCAACTCCTTTTGGAATTTTCAGCATTGAAGCGAGGGTAGCTAGAGCGTCCGCAAACTGATTCTTGACCCGAGACATGTAAGAGAACGTGATCTCCTCGAATTCCTCGATTAAATTCTCCAGATAGACGTGATAAGGAATCAGCTTCTCATCCTTGGTCTTCCAATCGCCATTTATCTGATTGATGATGAGTTGCGAATCTCCGAAGACTCGTAACTTTTTTACGTTGAGGATGATGGCTTCTCTTAGACCGGCGATGCATGCCTCATATTCAGCTACATTGTTGGTGCACTGGAATGCTAGTCTTCTGGATATGGGAACTGGGACATCTTCGGGGGAGTAGAGTATGGCGCCTACTCCATTTCCCTTCGAGTTTGCAGCTCCATCGAAGAAGAGCGTCCACTCACCTGCCTTTCTTTCCTCTTCTCCTTCGATCTGGAGGATGTCTTCGTCAGGGAAGAAGGTCTTCAGGGGTTGGTAGTTGGGCAGGGAGTGTGCTGCTAAGTGATCGGCCAGTGCTTGCCCCTTGATTGCCTTCTGGGTGACATATGTGATGTCAAACTCAGAAAGCAGTAACTGCCATTTTGCGATTCTGCCCGTCAGTGCCGGTTTTTCGAACAAGTATTTCAACGGGTCCATGCGAGCGAGCAGAAGTATCGGGTGAGCGATCATGTACTGCCTTAGCCGTTGTGTTGCCCAAACTAGGGCGAGGCATGTCTTTTCTAAGCTGGAATATTTGGCTTCGTAGCTTGTAAACCGTCGGCTTAGATAGTAGATCGCTTGCTCCTTTCTTCCCGTATCGTCGTGTTGGCCGAGGACGCATCCGATTGCTTCTGCCGCGACAGAGATATACAACAGAAGTGGCCTTCCTGGAGTAGGCGGCACGAGCACTGGAGGATTTAGCAAGTATCTTTTGATTTTATCGAAGGCCGCTTGGCAGTCGTCATTCCATTCTTTTGGAGAGTTCTTTCGTAACAGCTTGAATATGGGTTCGCAGACCGGAGTGAGTTGTGCGATGAATCGGCTGATATATTGGATTCGCCCGAGGAAGCCCCGAATTTCTTTCTCAGTCTTGGGCGGTGGCATCTCGATGATAGCTTTGGTTTTGGTTTCATCCACCCTGATACCGTCTTCGCTGACAATGAAGCCTAAAAGCTTGCCTCCGGTTGCACCGAAGACACATTTTTGCGGATTGAGGCGGAGCTTGAACTTTTCCAGCCTGTCGAAGAGCTTTTTGAGATCTTCAAAGTGTCCTTCGATCGTGCGAGACTTGACAATCATGTCGTCCACATAAACTTCCATCTCCTTGTTTATCATGTCATGAAACAAGGCAGTCATGGCTCGCTGATACGTAGCTCCTGCATTTTTCAATCCAAAGGGCATGACCCGATAGCAGAAAGTTCCCCATGGCGTGATGAAGGAAGTCTTCTCACGATCTTCGATGGCCATCTTGATTTGATTGTAACCGGAGAAACCGTCCATGAAGGAGAAGATCTTGTGTCCAGCAGTATTATCCACCAGTGTGTCGATATGAGGCAGCGGGAAGTCATCTTTAGGGCTTGCTTTGTTGAGGTCCCTAAAGTCGATGCACATTCTGACTTTCCCATCTTTTTTTGGAACTGGTACGATATTTGCGAGCCATTCCGGGTAGTTGGAGACTACCAGAAATCCCGCGTTGTATTGCTTGATGACTTCATCACGGATTTTCAGGGCCCATTCTGGCTTCATCCTTCGCAGCTTTTGCTTGACTGGCTTCATTTCTGGCTTTGTTGGCAGATGATGCACCACCAACTCTTCATCGAGCCCTGGCATGTCCTCGTAAGAGAAGGCAAAGTTGGACAACCTCGGTTTCAGAAACTCCATCATCTTCTGCTTGTATTCTGGGGGAAGCGATTTCCCGATACGCACTTCCCTGGGGGATTCCATCGACCCTAAGTTCACAATTTCGAAGTCGTCTGCCACAACATTGGCCTTTGTTTCGAATTTTTCGAGGGAATCCTCGAATTCGAGAGCGGTATCATCATTTCCCTCATTCGGGGCTTCATCCAAACCCATGAGTTCGAAGTCCAACTCTAGATCGAAATCATATGAGTCGACTTCAAACTCGTGCTTGTCATGAGAAGTGTTTGGCACAGTGATTTTTGAAAAATTTTCTATTGTTTTTGTATTTTGGAAGTTTTTTGATGTTTTGTGATTTTGAGGGATATATGATGTTTTTGTATTTGAAAGATTTTTTGATGTTTTGTGATTTTGAGGAATATGTGATGTTTTTGTATTTGAAATATTTTTTGATGTTTTTGTGTTTGAAAGATTTTTTGATTTTTTTGTGTTGCCAAGATATCCTGAACAGGACGGTGTCGCAAACCATGATTGGTCTTGTCCTGGTTCGGGATACCAATTGCTATTTATATTGGCATTTTTTTTTAAAGCTGGTGCTAGCGAGTGGTTTGCTAGCTGATTCGATTGTTTGGGGGATGGCTGACCATCCAGGATCCTTTCCCCTTTCGATCTTGCTGATCTGCCTTGTCTGTTCCTGTGGGTCACCTGTCTCGATGACCATGATGTCTGTTGGGCTAGGCTCAGAGTCAGAATCTGATTCGACCTCTGTGCCCAGGAGCTGAAATTCCTCTTGTTCCTCTGATTCCCGGGACGAGATTTGGATATCCGTCCAATCTAGAGCAAGCCACTTACCTTTGTCAACCCAATGGATGGGTTGCTTTTGTCCTGTGTTCCCCTGAATGGGTGTCTCCTTGTTCTGGCCTATATTGCCTGCAAAGGGCATTCCCAGTTTTGGGTCACTTGTGGGTAGACCTATTTCCATGCCCCTAGTCTCATGCGGTGGATCTGGGGGTTCTGCCCCTGGCTTTGTGTGTTCCTCTGATGTCCTGAGGATCCGATCCCACCTTATTGGTGGCCAGATAGACTCCTGCCTAGTCTGTTTTGTGAGTCTAAGTGTTTGAAATTGGTCCTCAAGAGATATCATTTTGTTCTCATAAACTGTCCCAGCTTTGACAAACTCGATGGGTGTGCATTTAAACAGTTGGCCCCTTTTTGGCTTTTCAGCCTGATCTTCCGATGTCGGCTGATATCCCAGTCCCTGTCTCTGTACATTGGCATGTGCTGGTTTCACTACCATACCTTTTTCATGAAACTTGGTACGGTAATTTAAGACCAATCGTTCAGCGGGGGGAATGACATATTAAGCAGCTAGAGGGCGAGGGTTAACGATCGCATTTACTTTTTCGAATTCAAAACTGTGATACGGAATGTCGCCTTCTGTATGCTGAATGTCAATCACTGGGATGTCAGTTTCTGGGATATTGACCGTCACCGGAAGGATAGTTTCTGGCTCAGCCAATATTGAAATGATTCGATTTCCTGAAGGGAATTTAACCCTTTGGTGGAGGATAGATGGGATGACTCCAACAGCATGGAGCCATGGCCGCCCCAAGAGAAGGTTAAAAGAGGCAGGGATATCGATGACCTGAAATGTGACAAGGGTCATGTCTGGTCCAATTTGTAATTCTAGGTCGATTTCCGCCTCGACTTGCCTTCGGGAATTATCGAAAGCCCTAACGCTCATGGTACTAGGTCTAAAGGAGGATGGTTCTATCCCCAACCGTTCAACAGTCCTTAAAGGGCAAACGTTGAGACTAGATCCATTATCGATAAGCACAAGTGGGATCTTGAAATTCTTGTGGTGAGCCACTATGTTTAGTGAACGCCTGTGCTCACGGCCCTCAGGTGGTAGCTCATTGTCAGAGAAGGTGATGGCTTGTGGTGCGAGAAGTTGGCCAATCATGCTTGCCACCATTTCGGGAGGTACGTCAGGAGAGATATGGGCATCATTCAAGGTCTTCGCAAAGATTTCTCGATGCGACCTTGACGTGCATAGGAGTTCCCAGATGGATATTTGTGTGGGAATGGTTTTGAGTTGGGTTGCTATGTCATAAGCAGCGTCAGTTTTGCTAGTGGTTCCCGATGAAACTCCTCGAGTTTCTTTTGAGTTGTGACTATCTCTCCTGAGGTATCTCCCATTGTTACCCACCTCATCGCATTCTGGGTAGTGCCATGGGACTGCCTTCGGGTTATAGGAAGGAACCGATCTTCCTTACAAGTATACCAATGGTTCTTGAGGCTGAGGGGTATTACTGGAGCAGTTTGTGGTAGGCTCAGTGATATCTCTTGAGGTGCCACCAAGTTTTGATTAGTTGTGGCCATGGATTTTTCTTCTTTCCTTTGATGTGGGGAAGGGATCCTCTAGGCATGTGCCAGTTGGTGAGGCATCAGGAATTGCGGGGCTTGAACTGAGGGTGCCCCTTGCAAGGTTGGCAGGGTTAGGTCAGGGAGACCTATCGGGAGAATGACAGGTTCAGAATTCAACCCTTTTGGATATGCCGAGGATGGAGTCGAGTGTGTCCCTTGGAGGGCGAGGTTCTGAGGGTATGACCTGTTGGGTGCTGCTTCCAAAGTTACGAGAGACTGAAATGTTAGTGCTGCTTCAAGAAATATGAGAGGTTGAGTAGCTGGTGCTGCTTCAAGGGACACCTGTGGCCCAGGCGATGGTGCTTGCTGGTGTCCCCATGTCCGATTGGCTGTGTCGGGCATGATTGCTTGGATGGAATGATGTGGATAAGCATGTGTGGGTTGACCTCCTTCAATGTGATTGACGGTAGAGGTGCTGGATGTGCTGGGTCCTGCCTGATGCGAGGGCAGGGGATTTTGGAGAATGTTGGCTTGAACTGTATTGTTGGCCTGTGGGGTGATCGCAATCTTCTGGCTTTCGATCAAATCTTGGACCGCATGTTTCAAAGCGAAGCAGCGGTCCGTTAGATGGCCAGGAGCCTGATGATACGCACAGTACTGATTTTCATTGTAACCAGGTGGCAAGGGATTATGTGGAAGTCGAGGCTGGAGGGGTGTTAACAGTTGCTTTTGCATGAGCATTGTTAGCACTTGGCTGTATGATTGTGCTAACGGAGTGAACTTCTTCCCTAACATTCCTTGCTTGTATGGTCCTTGTACATTTCCCCTAGGCTGTTGTGATTGCTGTTGAAATGACTGTGCCTGATATCCTTGTTGGGTTTGCTGGGGTTGGTACTGCCTATTCTGTTGTGGCTGGTATTGCCTGTCCTGCCGTGGCTCTGGTGGTGGAGCATACTGGTTGCCTTGAGTGTTAGCGATGATGTTGTTAACTTCCGAAGTACGCTGCACGGGAGCAGTGTTGCTTCCATTCCCGTATCCAATAGGTTTCCCCTCGACTTTGTTTCTTTTGATTGAGGGGGTCTGATGTGGCCATGGGGAGATGGTTCCAGCTCTGATCCCAGCTTCTACTTGTTCTTCGGCTCGGATGAGTTGGGAGAAGTTTACGTACGGATACGAGATCAGATATCCTGAAATGCTGGGATGTGCTGAATGCACAATCATGGATATCTGCTCTTCGTCGTCGATGGGGTTTCTCATTCGAGCTGTCATAGCTCGCCATCGTCCTACGTATGCTGATAAAGATTCATCGCTTTTTTGCCTCAGGGCAGCCAAGTCAGCTCTCCTTGGAGCCATGTTCAGGTTGTATGAGAACCTGTCAATGAATGCTTGGGAAAGTTTTTCCCAGGTTCTGATTTGGTGGCTATCTAATGAGGTGTACCAATCCAAAGCGTCACCCTTAAGGGATTTCTGGAAAAGTCTTATCAACGCTCCATCATTCCCTGCTATCGCATTGAGCTCCCCACAAAAGGCTTTTAGATGTGCTGTGGGGCACCCACTACCGTCATACCTTTTAAACTTTGGTACCTCAAAATTTGGAGGTACCCGGGCGTCTGAGAAGGGACAGAGGTCCCTAAACTTGGTGGATGGGTGATCCACTCCTTGTTGTCTTTGAAGCTGGTTTTACACCATTTGTAACTGCTCTCGTAACTCCTCAATCTCTGACTTACTTTGCTGCGGGTATCTTGCCCCTTGTTGTAGGGCCTGTGCTGCTTCTTCTTCATATGGATCCAGAATGGGGGTTTGATGAAAAGAAGGTGGATTCCCGGTGGTGGGAGGTAGCTGGAATTGAACACCACTCCCTTTCGGAGGAGGGTGGGATGTTCGGAAATGGCTCCCGCCTGGGGTATCTGCCAATTCCGGGATGTTACTCCCGTTAGGGGGAGTGAGCTGGACTCGAAACTGGCCCCCTTCATGGGCATCCGCCAGTTCTTGTCTGTGATTTGCATGTGCTGTGACCGGATTGTTGTGATGTGTTGAGTAGAGATGTGGGGGAGGGTTGCTCCCGATTGCTTGCTGTTGTTGGTCTTGTGCTGATTCTTCGGGAGAGGGAGCACAGGATTTGCTGGAGGAATGAGAGAGAAGGCAAAAGGAGTCTGAGGGAGTGAGCTGTTCTGCACACTAGGCTGGGTCATTTGTGTATTCGGTGTGGCACTTGGCACTAGGCGAAGCAGTAGCTCTTGCATTGTTCGAAGTAATAGCTCTTGTGTGGTGGCATTGACTGGCAACTCTGTCGGAGCTATTGGTAAGGGTACGGGTGTTGGCATGGGTGCGGGTGCGGGTGTAGGTGCGGGTATTTCTGGAGCTGGTTGGGGTGACGGCTCTTCTTCATGGGTCGCTTGAGAAGTTATGGCTGCACGGGATCGAGTGGTCATGGTTTGAATCTTTGCCTAAACAAGTATAAGCCAAAGTTTTTTTTTTTTTTTTTTGTATGTATGCAGTGATAAATGTCCCTTGAGATTAGTATACCACACGTTGACGAGTTGGGTCTCAGCTAGTGCGTTCTAGATTCTTCCCCAGTGGAGTCGTCATTCTGTAGACACTGAAAAATCGGCGTCCACGTTGTTGTGAAAAATGTTGTTGTTGTGGTGAATGATGGTGAGGGGTGATTAAGCTGACTTATAATTGTTGGAGTCGCCACTAGCCGAATGATCTCAGAATCCCGCGGTCGGCTAGAACCACGGAATACGTAAGGTTGGAGAAATCCGAGGATTCTCCGACCTTAGATTGACTCCTGGTCTACGATCCGGGATTCCGGATAAGGGACCTCGGTTACAAAGAGGGAAGGTGTTAGGCACCCTCTCTGCCCGTACAAGTGTACGGTCTCGACTTAGTGTGGTAAAATAATTTCAAGGGATGATGATGATGCTACGGTCATGATGGGACTAGTCACACGTGGATTTCTGATGTAGCAAGATCCGAGTATTTCGGCAGGCTACAGAGCATACGTCCGACAATGTGTCTAGAGGGCGGATGTGATGATGCTTATGCAAAGAGATAAGAAAAGTGGACTAGATCACTAGGAATTTCTGATGTGACAGGATCCGATGTACGGCAAGTCACAGAGCATACATCCACTAGAGATCTAGAGAAGCAGGGGGGTTGAGAAGGGAGTAGATGTCATGATGAATGCTTGTAGAATGATGGATTTTTGGCTTGATTCTTGAGTAGGCTAAGATGTTGATTGAACCATGATCATTCTAGGCTAGGCTCAGGGGGTTTGTAAGGTTGGAGTAAGGCTGAGAGATGGTTGGAAAATTTGGGAGTTTGAAGGCTTGGGAGCTCCTTCCCTTCCTTCACTCTCCTCCTACTCTCTCTCTCTCTCTCTCTCTCTCTCTCTCCTTTCTTTTCCTCTCACTCTTCTTCTCTCACTCTCTCCCCCTCTTGGTGGCTCTCATCCATGGGTGAAAATGAAAGGGGAGAGGGCTATTTATAGCCCTTTCCAATGGTTTTTTGGTAATTAGGGGATAAGAGGAGGGCAAATGCTGATGTGGTATATGGTGATTGGTGGAGAGGAGAGAGATGCCACGTGGCGTGTTCCCATTAGCTATGGAGGCCGGTAAAACTGTAAATAGTGGAGATGGGAGGGGTAAATTCCAGGAAGAGTTGACTTTGGATGCTGGGACAGCTGTCCCTGCTCCTGCCGCACACGGCGGAATTCCGATTACCGCTGGCTGTAATCCGACAACCGCCGGCGGCAGTCCGACTACCGCCCGGACCTGGTTGAGTCCGGAACTCGTGTGACTGGCTCCGTGCGCATTTTCTGGGAGGAAGCGGTAATTTGACTACCGCCGGCGGTAATCCGATTACCACCTCGGTACGATTTTTCTCGAAACTCATCTGGTGAGTCGTTTTTTGGGTCCTTAGAGTGAAACAAAGTTCCTTTTAGACATTTGACTCTAAATGGCTTGAAGTCGGCTCGATGGTTACCCGAAAATGATTCGAGAAATAGGTCGATTTTGGACATGGTCTGGATTGAATGATGATTCATGATGGCTTAGGTTAGGATTAGGGTTAGGTTTAGGATATGATCATGGTTCTCGGATTGTCTTAACAAAATCAAGATATTAGCCTGGGTGGGGTGTCTACAGGATGATATGATACTTTGATTAATCTAATCCTTTCAATCATTTTCAAATGCTAAATGAAATTTACATGGGACCAAATGCAATTTCATACCACCTAATCGCACAATTCGAATTATGCCCTAAATTTCTTTTCTCACTTTCACCCTTGAAAAATGGATTTTTCACCATGGAAGAAAATTAGAATTTTGAGGGTTAAGCTCATTTTAGATGACCTTACATGTGATCCATGTGTCAATGTGCCAAATGAGTTGCTATCTAACTTTGGTTATGCCTCACATGTAAAGATGGGCAGGATCCGACCCGACTCGACCGAACCGGTCGGATTCGATCCGACCTGAACCGAAAGTCAGGGTTGAGTAGGATCGAGTAGACCCACTTGGATCCGACACCAAACCGAGTCGAGTTTGGGTCATGTAGCAACTCGATCCGGTCGGATCTGATCCAATCCGATCCGGAATCGAGTAGTATAAAGTCAGATTTTACTTTAAAAAAAAAAAAAAAAAACCTTTACCCTTCTTCTCCCCGAACCCTAACCCTACCCGCAGCCTGGGACAACTTCCTCTCCTTCCTTCCTTCTTTCTCTCCTCCTTTCTCTCCCTCTTTCTCTCCCAATTTCTCTCCTCTCCTTCTTTCTCTCCCGATTTCCCTTATCTTTCCTTCCTATCACCAGAGTCTCCTGCTCAGCTTGACTCAGCCCAGTCCGAATCGATCGAATAGACTCAACTCGATTCAAGTTAGGCCAGCAAGGAATCGATTCGAATCGAGTCAGCCTTACTGGACTTGGTCTCGAATTGGATCGAGTTCGATCGGGTCAAGTACTTGCAAAAATCGGATCGAGTCGAGTTGGACCTAATCCGGTCCAACTTAACTCGATGCCCACCTCAACTCACATGCACCACTATGCCATGTGCGCTAATGTATTATATCAGTCACCATGCATCTTCTCTTGGCCTCACATGCTTAAAGCATCCCACATGTGCTACTTGTGATTTCATTCATCTTCTCTTGTGCTCCACGTATGCTACTATGCCACATGAACCACCGTTATCATCTCTTGCAACCTACATGTGCCAAGACCTCCACATTCACCAACGTGCCACCATCCATCTTTAATTGCTCTAAGTATATCACATGTGCCAATGTGCGCAAGTGCTGCCATTTAACTTTAATTGTCCACATGTCAAATATGTCAATGTAAGTCTTATGCCACATGCGCCACTGTATACCTTCAATAAGAAATGAAAATTTCCACCCTTCAAGGTTATTTAATATACACAAGGTTGCAATTGTCCTCTATTCAAAAATTGAATTTCATATGACTTTTGTCTATAGATCTTGAACATTACATTGATTGAATGATCGCCGCCATCTGTTCAAAAGTGGGAATGCTCCATGCACGCGGGGTTCTCAACGTTCAAGCTTGGGTTGGATGGATCTCGAATACACGCGCCTTACGTTCAGGTCTTGCTGGGTCCCGATTTGTTATTGGGTCCAGGCCATGTTTAAAGGACCCAAACCCAGATTCTGACTAGGTTTGGGTCTTTGAACCTTTGTTTTGAGTTGGGTTTGGCTCAAATTATAAAGGGCATTTAGATGATCGAGACCACCTGATAAACAGATTAGATTACACACATGTGCCTCTTTGGCACATCTAGTTCCATTGTTAGTTTAATCAATATATGCTAATGTAAATATTATAAATAAAATTAACTGAATCTGACCCAACCCGATTCTAATAGGGCCGAAGATGCGCGAACCCACAAAACCAAACTAGATGCTATTTTAAACCGTAGACCCCAACCAGACCCGATTTATAAGCTATACCGAAATATTAGACCCGGACCTGTGAAAATCGGGTACGGTCCATAGGGTCCCCGCGGTTCTGGTCACCCACTGACAGCCCTAAGAACGAGGATTGGCTACTCCCCTTGCAACTAGCCAATGGCTAATGGTCGGTGCTATGTGGACCCCACCATGATGTATGTGTTTCATCCATGCCGTTTATCTATTTTTTAAAGATAATTTTATTCTATGAACCCAAAAATGAGATATATTTCAATTTCAAGTTGACCACATTACAGGAAACAGCGTTGATTGAACGTCAACCATTAAAAAAAATTTAGAGGCCATAAAAGTTTCGTATCAAGCTGATCTTTTTTTTCCCCTTCATCTAGGTCTGTAAACCTAATCAACAGATTGGATGTCAAATAAACAGTAGAGTGGGCCTTAGGAGGATTTTAATGGTGGATATTCAATCATTATTGTTTTCCTGTGGTGTGGTCCACCTGAGATTTATATCCCTCTCTTTTTTGGGTTCTAGCCCTAAAATGATCTGTAAAAAATGGATGAACGGCATGGATAAAAGACATACATCATGGTGGGGCCCACAGAGCACCGACCACTAGCCAGCCAATCCGTTTCCCAGCCCTGCATGCGAGGTGGTCAACGGTCCAAACAGTAGACATTGCATTCCATGTATGCCACTAGTCTAGCTATATGAATGGAGACCTTTTGCAATATGAAATAATAATTTTCTTTGGATGCATGTACATGCCTTAGATGTCCCTTTGATTGGATGGTTTACAGTTTCACATTGGTGTCAGTTTTGGATGATGGCCCATCCACGATGGTGCCTTCACAATGAGCGGTTCAGATCTCACACACAAATGTACCGTGTGAACAGAACTAGAGTTATTATAGCGGGAAGAAGAGGATAAAAGAAAGTGTTTCATCTCAATGTAAGAATGATATTGTGCGCGTTTGACCCTTACTTGAGGCTTGCTCAACTCCAACATTTGCATAGCCTATGTATGGTAATCTCGATCGTTTATCCCGTGGGCCCCAACTTATATATTTTACATTGGAAAGATGTGAAATAAGATGATGAAGATTACCGTCTTCCTCAAATAGGCTAACTTTGAATCTATAAGGTAGTCTTGAATCTACAAAATAAAGAAGAAAATTTTGAAATTGTATTATTCAACAATAATTTTAGAACATTTGATTACACCACTTACATGAAAGAATTAAATCATTATATAAGTTCTAATTCAATTAGAATAGAGCTTATCTATAATAGTATCTTTTGATGAAAATAGAAAGTCTTAAATTAATCTTACTGGATGATTCTCATATAATTACAATCATTTATTTTTTTAAAGATGGAAATTAAAAATTACTATAAATAATAATTTTTTTCTAAAATTGTAATTTTGAATTCTCATGAAATAGGCAGGTGCGACCCATTATATGGGTTAATTGACCCTAAATGGTCCGCTACGTAAAGATTGATAGGTCATGCGTTCTGTAACGATACCTCGAAAAAAATAAAATTTGATTGATTTACTGTTCAAACTTTGAACGACAATTTATCCATATTTGAAATGAATTTTTTCGATCCGAATATGCTTGGAACCCAGTTACATCATGCCCTAAATAGGCCTGGACCTATATTTGACAAACACTGCCTGCTTTTGTTCAACTTCTTTATGTCTATGGCTTGCTCTACATCATTATATGGCTGACCGTCTTGGCATGCTCTTGTTGGGCACTCACTGACTTTTGCTCTTTGATACTCAATCAAATTCTCTCTCTCTCTCTCTCTCTCTCTCTCTCTTCTTTATGATTGAATCCACCTGGTAGGTCTCATATTTAGTCATTTATGAACTGCTTCTTCTGCACAGGCATTGTCGAAATAATCAGGAAGAAAATTTGGCTGGACCATCCAAAATTTAGGGCATCAGCAACACAATTGGAAACAGATAACTTTCAAATAAGTCCATTGCATGGAGACTCAGGAAGAGTGCAATTCTGCCACGTGGGTCATCTTAGAGGGCCGCATGGTATGATTGAGCCAATGAATAGGTACATGGTTACCCCTTCGAGAATATCTATATTAGAGAGAGTGCATGTAGTTGATTTTGTTTCATGACCCATCAATAGTGCGTGGTCAGATGTACGGTTTAGATTTCTCACATGTACGCCTTATCAAAGGTGATTAATTGACTCGAAGAGATGAAAAAGGTATTTCAGCTAGAGATCAAATGGGTCAAGTTGGAAATTTGGATTGACCCTAAATTAGGGAAATGTACAGAAAAGCAAACTTGTATATTAGTAGAAGGAAAAATTGACACCTATGTTAAGAAAAGCAAATCATTTGAATTTCTTTCTTTTGTAAAAGAAAATTCATGTAGAATGTTTTACTTTTGCAATTTTTATTTCTTTTATTTTAATTTTTTTCTTAGCATTGTACTTTTTCTAAAAAAAAAAAAAAAAAAAAAAGAGTTAAGAATATGGGAAAGAAAAACAGTTTGCTACTACACTCGCTTCCGAGCTAGGTATAAACGTATTATTAATGTAAATTGAATGCTTTCTCTAATTTACCTCAATCCAACTAAGCCCTTAGTATCCAGTTCGTATTTTGAGCAAAAATTCAAGTCAAGTCTAAGTTAAAAAGAAAAGCAAGCCAAACCATTTATCTAGTAAATCAGACCAGAGTTTGGAAGAACTTAAACCCAACACATTTATCTCAAAACCTCTGTCTGACTCAAGTCCAGGACAAATTAGGTTCAGCTATAAAAGGTGTGATAGGCTTTTGCACAAATAGTGCCCGATTAGGAGGCAACATGCTAAGTTAGCATGCAGGTGACTAGAGGTGATCATCTCTCTTTTAGGGCGTGTTTGGATACCGCATCATAGTTTTTTTTTTTTTAGTAGAGGTGGGCACTGGACGACTTGATCTAGCTAACTCAACTCGTCTGACTCGACCCAAACCGAATGGGTGAGTCAGTCCGAACCGAGTAGGCTTCGCCCAATCCGAACTCAAACCGAGTCGAGTTCGAGGTACCTGGTAACTCGATCCGGTTGACGTAACTCGATCTGAAACCCGACTCTCTAACCTTAACCACCGCACCCTACCCCGACCCAATCCCAAAATCTCTCCCTCCCTCCCTCCCTCCCTCATCCTCCTCATCTTTCAAGCCTGACAACCACCCACCACCATCGCCCTCCTCCTCCTCCTCCCCTCTCTTGGTCTCTCCCTCCCTCATCTCTCAGTCCGACTCAGTGCCAACTCAACCCGACTCGGTACTTCTGATCGGATCGGACTCAGTCCGAATCAGTCCAAGTCAGATCGGACTCGGATCGAGTCAGGCATGTTGGACTCGGTATCGAATCGGATCGAGTTCGGGTCAGGCCTATTTCAAAATCGGATCAAGTCGAGTCAGCCCTAACTCAGTCTGACTGGACTCGATGCCGAGCTCTATATGTCAGTAAAAATGTTATTTTTTAAAAGTTAAGTTAGTTTGATAAATAACATTTCAACAAGTAACTTAACATCTTAAAGTTATTTATAGCTATCACTAAAGTTTTTGCTTTTTATTCTCTCTCAAGCGCTGCAAAAGCAACTTCAATTCTTACCTACCCTAGTTCATCCCTTCACGCAGATAATGACCATTTAAGCACCTCTTCAAGTGGACAGAAAGAGATGGCAGAGTTAGCCTCATCCTTGTACTACTTTCCCTGTGTTCTATCATTCACTAATGGCCTGCCCAAGGAAGATAGAACAACCAGGGCTATATTCACCTGTATGTTAAAGGTTGCCCTTGATTTTCATCTGAAGGAGGGGGCTTAGCCCACCCACTTACCAATCAAAGAGGCTGAGAGTAAGCATAAGCTTACTCGGAAGCTCGAAGACCTTTCTCCGCCAGAGAGAGTGGAGAAGGGGAGAAGCAACTTGTTGTAGAAGCTCTCTCCACATAATGGATAGTTCATATCAAAGGTGACCCCTCATGATGGACAACCCGCTGTCATGGTGATATCCTATGATGGACAATCCACATGATGGGCAAGGGACAATGAACGCGAGCCCCACATGATGCATAACTCACATCTAGGTGGGACCACATAATGGGTAGTCTACATCAAAGGTTGGCCCTTAATGATTAATGACCTACATCCGAAGCGAGCCCCACATGATGAATGACCCACAGTAAAGGTGGACCCCATTGTAAGAATTCTATAAGGTGGGCCTTATTGATTAACGGTCTGAATTGTCCTAAGGGTTGGATAGTGTGATCGAGAGTACCATTGGACCCCACTAAGTTGTTATGCATCTAAAATCATGTAAGGGGTGGTGCATTACAATTGTGTCACACACGTAGTGATCTAGTTGAATTGGGATTACCAAATTTGTGTGGAGCCTTAGAGAGAGGAGTTTCGATGCGTTCCAAACTCCTTGACCCTCTAAACTATAAAAATAGGGCTGGGTCCCCAATCCTGCATACAATAGAAGCTTCCATTCACATATTAGTGCTTTTCTAAGGGTATAAGGTGCGGAAGACTACGACATAAAGCTTATAGCGATGACATCCCAATCAAGTACACGATGTATTCAACTATTAGATCTCCATACTAGATACATATAGAGCTGGACATAAATCGACCCGATCTGGCGGATCTGACCCAATCTGAACCGAACCGAAGGCCTGGATTGATGCAGTTTGAGTAGGATCAATCAGATCCGATCATTCATCGGATCGAGTTCGGATCGTGGTCAATCCGGACCGATCTGATCCGAAATTCGATCCGATCCGGACGAGTCCTATATATATTTTTTCACCATTTGTTTACTTTTAATATTTTACTACCCCTCTTTCTACCCTACCCATCCCAAAACCGAATGAACCCTAACCCCCCACTCTACCAGATCTCGATCCGAACCCACCAGTCCATCACCACCACCGCTCAGCCCGACAAGTCAGCAACCTGTCCGGCCGTCCCTATCTTCTTCACATCTGGTAGGTATTGATTTATTGTTATTTTCTTTTACCCTAACCGAACAAATCTAAACCCTAACCAATCTCTTCTCTAACAGCCTAACAGGGCTCGATCCGAACTTCAAACCCACCATCAACCCGTCCGGCCGTCCAATCTCGATCTGCTAGGTTCATTTTTTATTTTAATTTGTTTATGTCAATGTATTTTGAGCTAGTGGCTCGCTGGTAGACTGCACTAGTTCGATGGTGGTTCGACAGAGGTCGGGACCTCGCTCGCTGGCTCGGCCCTATTGGTCCGGCCCTGCTGCCCTGACTCGTTGGTGGTCCGGCCGAACCCTAAACCCTAAACCTTTAACCCTAGTCCCTAAACCTTAAACCTAAAGTTAAACCATAATCCTAAACTTAAAATTTATGATAGTCGATTAGATCCGTCTATTAATGGAATTGAGATTCTAAAATAGGTCTCTCTAGCGAGGTGATGGTTCATCTTAAGTAATAACAGATGGATCGCTTTGATCTATAGGTGAGGATTTCTTTCAACTGTTGGATTTTGACTAGAATGCATGTGAACGTTCGCTCGAGCTAGGTTTGTACATATATTAAGTAGGGTTACTTGGTAGCACCCGAGCACCGAAAGTACGGGATGTTACAGGTGATTACGTAGTAAAGAAACGACAGACCAAACAGTACGAGAATCCTCGTAAAGCCGCACCAACGCGCAGAGGCCCTACTTTCAGACTTACCCTCCAATGCTATGTACAATTTGAAGTGAAAGGGTTGTGATTGGTGACTCGTAATGCCGCACCAACGCGTAGGGACAATCACAATGTTTTTCTTAACCTTCGTGATATGTGCAAGTCATCTCTTTTCCAAGTAATCAGCTGACAATGATACAATGGCAAGCAACAGATTCGAATCACTATCCTTTCTGACCAGAAGGGTGGGGTGTCCACTCGCTTTGGCGCTCGGTTGCTTGCAACCTCGGCCAAAGAGGGGCATCTGTAGACACCCCACACAGGCTAATATCTTGAGAAGGCTAAGACAATCTGGGAACCATGATCATATCCTAAACCAAACGCTTATCCCAGCTTAAACCTAACCATAACCCAAACCATAACCTTAACCTTAAACCCAGCCTAAACCCCAGCTTAAACCCTAAACCATCACCCAAGCTAAAAGTCAACTTTCATGTAGAATTACCCCTCTAGTTCATCTTATTTACCATCCTACTAAGTCAAAAGTCAACTTTCATATGAAATTACCCTATAGTTTACCCTATTTATCATCCTACCAAGCAAATTAAAGTCAATTTTCATATAGATTTACCCCTATAGGTCACCCTATTTACCATTTTTACCAACCTCACCAACCATCAAGAGGCAATGAGAGCATTCCACATGGCATTCCTCTCCCCTCAACTGATCACAAGTTGTCATGTCAACTTTTACCTCTTACCTACCTACCAATTACAGCAATGCCATTGGAGAAGGCTATAAATAGCCCTCTCCCCCTTCACATTTGAGATATAACCAAGAGAGCCTAAAATCCAAGTGAGGGATGGAGGGAGGGAGAGAGAGAGAGAGAGAGAGAGAGAGAGAGAGAGAGAGAGAGAGAGAGAGTGAGTGAGTGATGGTGAGGAGGTGCTCCTGAGCCTCTAATTCATATTTTTTTAACTCCCCTTTAGCCTCATCACGACCTTCTTAACCCCACAAGTGTAGCTCAGATTGATCATGGTGCAACCCATGTCTTAGCCAATTCAAGTTCAAGCTAAAGATCTTTTCATTTTATATGCAAGTATTCATCATGACATCTATTTCCTTTACAACCCCCTTGCTTCTCTAGATCTCTAGTGAACGTATGCTCTGGATTTGCCGCACATTAGATCCTATCACATCAGAAATTCCTAGTGATCTAGTATACTTTTCTTTACCTTTTTTACATAAGTATCATCACATCCACCTTCTAGACACATTGTTGGACATATGCTCTGTGGCCTGCCGAAATCTCAGATCTTACTGCATCAGAAATCTATGTGTGCCTAGTCCTACTTCGACCACATCATTCATCCCTTGAGATTTCCATACTACACCAAGTACAGACCGTACATTTGTACGGGCAAAAAGAGTGCTTAACATCTTCTCTCTTTGTAACCGAGGTTCCTTACCCATAATTCCGGATCGCAGACCAGAAATCAATCTAAGGTAGGAGAGTCTTCGTATTTCTCCGACCTTATATATTCTGCGGGTTCCAGCCGACCGCGGGATTCTGAGATTTATTGGCTAGTGGCGACCCCTACATTCACAAATCAGCCTAATCACTCCCACTACCAAAAACATAACATATAAATCATTGTGGGCGCCGATTTCCAGCGTTCACAATAGCCGACATCGAAGTTGGGCCTCATAAGGTAGATGGTCCACATTGAAGGTATGCCCCACATGTTGAAGACACATAGCTAATTGGGCCCAATATAATGAATAGTTCACATCAAAGGTTGGCCTCAGATTATGAACGGTGGATATTAAGGGTGGACCAAATAAAATTAAGGGATAAGTACTTTGTGATTCTTGAAACCAAATATAATTTTCTAATTTTTTATTAATAAATATTTTTATTTACCAAATATACAAAATATATTAATCCATTCAATAAGTAGAAACCAAAATAAGGTTTTTAATTTTAATTTTTTTAAAACACACCCACACACGCACCTACATCATATGTGCACCCTTGGTATCAGTGTTGAAAGAGAGAGAGAGAGAGAGACTACCACTGAGCCATAAAACTGGTCCCAGTGAGTTTCTTGAGGTATAAGTAGATTATATAAAGCAACTTATGATCCCAACGCACCCTAACAAAATCAAAGAAGAGACAACTTAGTCGTTAATTGCTCGCAGTATCTAGTCATCTCATCGAATACGACTAAATTCAGTTTTGGATGATCCATTTGGATGAATGAGCTTTGGACACTGCCAATTGTTTTAATTTTATTAAGCTAAGTGATTAAGTAACTTTCACTAAAATAGTTATTTATAATTGGTTATAAATCAAGCTTACTTATATACTGTTTGAATTATTATTATTATTTTTTTTGTAAGTAACTTATTTGGTCGTATCCAAACGGAACCTAGTCAAACTTTCAATCCATATTCGAAATTTTGGATCCTGACGTGTTACTTTCAAGTCGGGTCCAATGATCCATTGGGCCGTCCTGACTCATTTGTATCTTCACGCAAAAACAGTCTATTTCACTTATTAAGTGGACGACAATGTATAGACTATAAAGTATATATGTGGATGGTTAACATTTGATTCATGGCGTACGTACACTTGTATTTTGCGATGTGAAATTGCCTGATTTTTGGGCCATCAGATCTTAGAAAGAAACAATCCATTTGATAAAAAGATATGATCTCACGTGTGTTTTGTGTTGGCACGTGTGCTTATAAGCGAATGGGCAGGACTTCGCGCGACGCGTGGAGTTTGCAAACGTCTCCACCTCTGTCTTCACCACCTATGGATATTCGAACCTTTGGCCGGGTGTTGAAACTCACTGGAGCAAGAGTAAGGATCCAATAGCTGGTTGGTGGTCGGTGCTCTGTGCTCTGTAGCCCCTCCATGATGTATGTGTTTCATCTATTTTTTAAGATCATTTTACGGTGTGAGATCATCCATGATGTATGTCTTTCATCTATTTTTTAAGATAATTTTACGGTGTGAGATCAAAACTGAGGTATATCCCAATCTTAATTGGACCACGTTACAGGAAACAGCGTTGAATGAATGTCAACCATTAAAAACTTTTATGGCCCTCAAAAGAGTTTTGGATCAAGTTAAATTTTTTTTTTTTTTTTTCCTTCATTTGGGACTGTATGACCTAATCAACGGATTAAATGTCAAATAAACAGTTCAGTGGCCTTGGGAGGATTTTAATAGTGGATATCAAATCACGATTGTTTTCCTTTGGTGTGGTCCACCTAAGATTTATATCCCTCTCATTTTGGGATGAAGCACTAAAATGATCAGCAAAAATGGACGAAACACATACATTATGGTGGGGCCCACATAGCACCGACCACCAGCCACCGGGCTGGTGGCAGGGCAGTAGCCAATTGGTTTCCACATTGGCACGTGGTGATTGAACGCCCACAATTAAAAACTTTTTGGAGGCACAAAAGTTTTGGATCAACCTCATATTTATGTTTTCCCTTCATACAGGTATGTATTACCTAATCAACAGGTTGGATGGTAAATAAACATAACAGTGGGCTCTAAGATCTTTTTAATGGTGACTGTTCAATCACCACTGTTTCCTGTGGTGTGGTCCACCTGAGATTTAGTTCTGTCTCATTTTTGGGTTTATGACCTAAAATGAGCTGGAAAAATGGATGGACGGCATGGATTATACACATACATCATAGAAGGCCCACAACACCTTCCAGGTCACTACCGAATCCGAGTCCACTGAATTGTACCAGTAGCCGTCCGTTGTGTCGGATAAATCAGCATCCCAGACTCCCAGTCAGTCGATAATCAGTCTACCTGCTTCACAGAGAAAGAAAAGATTGTATCCTACATAATAAGTGCTTTATTTCCTACGGACATATCATATCTATAAAAAATCCAATCCAATAAAAAGGTGGTTCACACCATATTTATCATCTGCTAAAAAAATCAGTGATATCCACTCCTTATGTAGGCCGCACATATACTATTATTCATATCATTGGTTGTCCGTTGATTTTGATTCTATAACCCGATCAACAGTTGGATCGATCTAATTATCATATCATACCATAATAAAGACTCAGTACACCTTTTACACGGATAGGATGTCCTGTACACATGAAATGTTGGTGGAAAAGAAACGATTGTACCGTAACTTTCGATCCAGCCGCTGTATCAGATCACTTTTCTTTAAAAAGACCCAACTGCCCCAAGATCTAGAAAAAGCCGTTACTTCCGAAACCGACACCTGGGCAATGGGCATTTTGTCATGTCCGTCTCCGAAACCGATAGATTCGTCAGCTTGTATCGTGTAACGACCTCAGCCCAACTGCTTCCTGTTGGTAGCGCCTGATGGAAGGGTAAAAGTAGTCCAGGTAGAACCGGAATTTGGTAAATCATGTAATAATGTAATCAGCATTAGCGGTTGAAAGCGATGCGGAACTTTGTTTCTTATTTATTTAAGAAATTAAACAGTTCTCTACATAGAAACAACCACCATTGATTGATTTTCAATGGAAAGATAAAGTTAAAATGTAAGTTGTATGGAAAATAATTTGTCAATAAAATAAATCGGCTCAAATTACATTTGGCTTGTCGGAGAGGAGACACCGCACCATGTAGCAAAGCTCCTCAGGAAGTCCGAGATTTATTTAGAGTCATTCTTGACTCAAATACAAAGACTTCTTACACCCCTCACCCTACAACTACAACCAATACAACTAACCAAAGAATATATAGAAGTAGGCCTATTATAAATGAAGAAGGGTTAAACAGAAGAACTGCTTCTGGTTCAAGGCTTTCCATAATTAGTAGAGAAGAAGAACAAGAGATAATTTTAAAGGAACAAGAAGAACGCGATTATAAAGAGGCCGTTAAAGAAAGCTTGCAAATGACATCCAGATCAAGGAGTACCAGACAATAACATCCACCTCTAAGACAACATGATGTTGAAGCAGGTACGAATAAACTATCAAAGTTTCTTAAAAGTCTTGCAGGCATTTATAGACGATTAGGAATCCCTTATAAATCAGATCATAAAAAGCGTTTGAAAAGACTTGTTGCATCTATGAATGAGGACGATGTGAATGCATCCTCACCATTCGATTTAGCAGAGGTGAACGACCATTTTTCGGACACATCCGGCTCGGAGTCGACCCAGAGTTCTCCTGCAGTTAAATCTGTAAAAAGAGAACCGAAGGTTGATTCTGACGACGAAGGTGGAGGTGGAGGAGGGGGTTACTATTACAGTTACGAACGAGGTTCATCTACTTATATAACACAAAAACATTCATCATACAGAAGGTATTGAATGTATGAAAGTTTTACCTAATCTGTATGTCAGTATATGTGTAGACACCCCACCTATGCTAACATCTTGAGAAAGCTAAGACAATCCGGGAGCTATGATCATATCCTAAACCGGCCCCTAACCCCAGCTTAAAACCTAAAACCCTGGTCCCAAGTCCCCAAACTCCCAACCCGCAACCCGAAATCGCAATCCAAGCCGTCCAGTATGCACATCGTCTCACCTATACCTTATACCCTTGCCAGAACCCTCTACCCGTACCTAAATCCACCACTCTGAGTCCCAGAAACCCAAAACGGAGATCACCGGACGAACCAAAGCACCATATGAAACCTGCACGCGCGAGTCCGGCCCGAACCAGGCCCAGGCGGTAGTCTGACTGTCGCCTGCGGTACTCCGAGTTCCGTCGCTCTTGGCCCGCATGTGGACAACTGTCCCAGCGTCTAAAAGTCAACTTTGCCCATAGATTTACCCCCCCCCCCCCCAAAAAAAAAAAAAAGAAAAAAAAAACTCCAGCCCTAGAAGCCAATAGGATTGTGCCACGTGTCACCCCTCTCTTATTAACCAATCACAATCCTTCATTCCAAAATTTTAACCCTTACCTAAACACTATTTACCATTTCACCATTGGAGAAGGCTATAAATAGCCCTCTCCTCTTCTCATTTTAAAAACAACAACAATATCCAAGAGAAGGAGTGAGAAAGAGAGAGAGTGGGAGAGAAAGAGAGTGAGTGAGGAAGAGAGTGAGGGAAAGGGAAGAAGCTCCCAGGCCCCTCAAAGTTCAGATTTTTCCAACCACCCCCTAGCCCTCAACTCAACCTTTCCAACCCATAAGCCTAACCCAAATTGGTCATGATTCAATTTATGTTTTAGCCTACTCAAGATCAAGCCAAAGATCCATTCACCTTACATGCATTCATCATGACATCCATTCCCTTCTCAACCCCCCTGCTTTTCTAGATCTCTAATGAACGTATGCTCTGTGACTTGTCGTACATCGGATCCTGTCACATCAGAAATTCCTAGTGATCTAGTCCATTTTTCTTACCTCATTATATAAACATCATCACATCCGCCCTCTAGACACATTGTTGGACGTATGCTCTGTGGCCTGCCGAAATCTCGGATCTTGCCACATCAGAAATCCACATGTGACTAGTCCCATCATGACCACAACATCATCATCATCCCTTGAGATTAATTTACCACACTAAGTAGAGACCGTACATTTGTACAAGCAGAGAGGGTGCCTAATACCTTCCCTCTTTGTAACCAAGGTCCCTTACCCGGAATCCCGGATCGCAGATTAGGAGTCACTCTAAGGTAGGAGAGTCTTCGGATTTCTCCAACCTTACATATTCCGTGGGTTCTAGCCGACTGCGGGATTCTGAGATTAATTGGCTAGTGGCGACTCCAACATCCATAAATTAGCATAATCACCCCTACCACTAAACCATAACATATACCAACCAGCGTGGACGCCGATTTTTCCAGTGTCTACAGAATGACGACTCCGCTGGGGAACTGCTAGCTCGTACTAGTTGAGATCCGACTCGAAAAAGTGTGTGGTACTTTAATTTCAAGGGAAATCATCATATATATATATATATATATTATATATATATATATTATATATATATATATATATATATATATATAAATCTTCAGCTTGTTCTTTCTTAAGTAGAGAATCGAACCATGACCACTCGATCCCGTGTAGCCATGGCCTCTCAAGCTACCCATGAAGAAGAGCCGACTCCTCAACCAACTCCTGAAATATCCTCACCTGTACCCGCACCTACACCCACACCGCTACCAGTGGCTCCAGCAGACCCTCAAACCAACACCACCATGCAAGAGATGGCCTAGAGTCTCCGAGCAGTGCAAAATCTGTTGCTTCGCTTAGTGTCAAATGCTGCACCAGATACACAGGCAACCCAGCCTAGTGTACAGAACGGTTCACTCCCTCAAACTCCTTTCGTCTTCTCCTTCATTCCTCCAACAAATCCTGTGCTCCCTCTTCCCGAAGAGTCGGTACAAGATCAACAGCAACTAGCAATCGGGAGCAACCCTCCCACACATCTTTACTCATCACATTACAACAATGAGGCTACAACACAAGTTCCCCCTAACGGGAACCACAGACAAGAAATGGCGGATGCCCATAAAGGGGGCCAGTTTCGAGTCTAGCTCACTCCCCCTAACGGGAGCAACATTCCGGAGACGGCAGGTACCCCAGGCGGGAGCCATTTCCGAACATCACACCCTCCGCCGAAAGGGAGCAGTGTTCAATTCCAGTTACCTCCCGCCACCGGGAGTCCACCATCTTTCCAGCAACCCCCCATTCTTGATCCATATGAAGAAGAAGCAGCACAAGCCCTACAGCAAGGGGCAAGATATCCACCGCAAGGTAAGTCTGAAATCGAGGAACTACGAGAACAGTTACAAATGGTGCAAAACCAGCTACAAAGACAGCAAGGAGTGGATCACCCGTCCACCAAGTTCAGGGACCTCTGTCCCTTCCTAGACACCCGGGTACCTCCAAACTTCGAGGTACCAAAGTTCAAAAGGTACGACGGTAGCAGATGCCCCACGTCACATCTAAAAGCATTTTGTGGGGAGCTCAATGCAATAGCAGGGAATGATGGAGCCTTGATACGATTTTTCCAGAAATCCCTTAAGGGTGATGCTTTGGATTGGTATACCTCGTTAGACTGCCATCAAATCCGAAGCTGGGAAAAGCTCTCCCAGACATTCATTGACAGGTTCTCATACAACCTGAACATGGCTCCAAGGAGGTCTGACTTGTCTGCTTTGAGACAAAAAATGACAAATCCTTATCAGCATACGTAGGACGATGGCGAGCTATGACAACTCGAATGAGAAACCCCATCGATGATGAGGAGAAGATATCCATGATTGTACATTCGGTAAATCCCAGCATTTCAGGATATCTAATCTCGTATCCTTACGTAAATTTTTCCCAACTCATCCGAGCTGGAGAACAGGTCAATGCTGGGATCAGAGCTGGAACCATTTCCCCATGGCCACACCAGACCCCCTCAATCAAAAGAAACAAAGCCGAGGGGAAGCCCGTTGGATATGAGAATGGCAACAGCACTGCTCCCATGTAGCGCGCCACGGAAGTTAACAACATCGCTAACACTCAAGGCAATCGGTACGCTCCACAACCGAAGCCACGACAAGACAGACAATACCAGCCACAACCAAACAGGTAGTACCAACCCTAGCAAACCCAACAGGGATATTAGGCATAACCATCTCAACAGCAATCACAACAGCCTAGGGAGAATGCGCAAGGTCCATACAAGTAAGGAATGATGGGAAGGAAGTTCACCCCGTTAGCACAATCATATAGTCAAGTACTGACAATGCTCATGCAAAAGTAGTTGTTAACACCACTCCAACCTCGACTTCCACCAAATCCCTTGCCTCCTGGTTACAATGAAAATCGATATTGCGCATATCACCAAGCTCCTGGCCACCTAACGGACCGTTGCTTCGCCTTGAAACATGCGGTTCAAGATTTGATCGAAAGACAGAAGATTACGATCACTCCACAGGCCAACAATACAACTCAGGCCAACATTCTCCAAAATCCCCTTCTGTCGCATCAAGCAGGGCCCAACACGCCAAGCACCTCTACTGTCAACCACATTGAAGGAGGACAACCCATGTACTCCTCCCCACACCATTCCATTCAAGCAATCATGCCCGATACAACAAATCGGACATGGGGGTACCAACAGGCACCACTGTCAGGACTATAGATATTCCTCGAAGCAGCACCAACAACACAGCCTCTCATATTCATCGAAGCAGCACCATCAGTACCGCCTCTCGTAATCTTGGAAGCCGCACCCGACAAGTCATACCCTCAGTATCCTGTCCCCCAAGGGGCACACTCAACTCCTGTATCTCCAAAAAGGTCAAATTCCGAACCCATTGTTCTCCCGATAGGTCTCCCTGACCTAACCCCGCTAACCTTGCAAGGGGCACCCCCGGTTCAAGCCCCAAAATTCCTGATGCCTCACCAACTGGCACATGCCCAGAGGACCCCTCCCACACATCAAAAGGAGGAGAGAAATTACGCTGCCAACAACACTCAAAACTTGGTGGCACCTCACGAGAAAGTACCAAATCTACCACAAATTGCTCCAGCTACGACCCCTCCGCCTCAGGAACCCATGATATACCTAGAAGGAAGAACGGTTCCTTCCTACAACTCGAAAGCAGTCCCATGGTATTACCCAGAATGCGATGAAGTGGGTAACAACGGGAGGTATTTCAGGAGAGATAACCAGAACCCGAAAGAAACTGAGGAACTTTATCAGGAACCACTAGCAAAACTGACGCTGCTTATAATATAGCAGATCAACTCAAAACCATTCCTGCGCAAATATCCATTTGGGAACTCCTATGCACATTAAGATCGCATCGAGAAATCTTTACAAAAACATTGAATGATGCCCATATCTCTCCGGATGTACCTCCAGAAATGGTGGCAAGTATGATCGGACAACTTCTTGCACCACGGGCTATCACTTTCTCTGATGATGAATTACCACCCGAGGGTCGCAAACATGGACGATCACTAAACATAATAGCCTGCCACCAGAACTTCAAAATCCCACTCGTACTCATTGACAATGGATCCAGCCTTAATGTTTGCCCTTTGAGAACTGTTGAACGGTTAAGGATAGGTCCATCCTCCTTCAGACCCAGTACCATGAGTGTCAGGGCCTTCGATAACTCTCGAAGACAGGTTGAGGCAAAACTCGACCTTGAACTGCAAATTGGACCAGACATAACCCTTGCCACCTTTCAAGTCATCGATATTCCTGCCTCATTTAACCTTCTGTTGGGGCGGCCACGGCTCCATGCTATTGGAGCCATCCCATCTACCCTCCATCAAAGGGTTAAATTCCCTTCAGAAAATCAAATCATTTCAGTATTAGCCGAGCCAGAAACTATCTTACAGGTGACGGTCAATATCCCAGAAACTGACATCCCAGTGATCGACGTTCAGCATGCAGAGGGCGACATAGCATATCATAGTTTCGAATTTGAAAATGTGAACGCAATTGCCAATCCACGACCTCTCGCTGAAGAATATGGCATTCCCCCTGCTGAGCGATTAATCCTGAATTACCGTATCGAGTTCCATGAAAAAGGTAGGGTGATAAAGCCAGCACCTACCAACGTGCAAAGACAGGGACTGGGATATCAACCAACACCAGAGGATCAGGCTGAAAGGCCAAAGAAGGGTCAACCGTTCAAATGCACACCCATCAAATTTATCAAAGCTGGGACAATTTGTGAGGACACGATGACATCTCTTGAGGACCAACTCCAGCAACTCAAACTCACAGAATATCCCAACCAGGAGTCCATCTGGCCACCAATAAGGTGGGATAGGATCCTCAGGGCACCAAAAGTATACCTAAAGCTAAGGGCAGAACCCCCAGACCCATCACATGAGGCTAGGGGCACGGAAACAGGTCTACCCACAAGGGATCCGGAACCAGGAGTGCCCCTTACAGGTGATACAGGCAAGAACGCAGGGGAACCTATCCCCGCTCACAGTCAGGGAGACACATCCCCACCATCAGCTCAACAACACAAGGGGCAGAAGCATCCCATCCATTGGGTTGACAAAGGAAAATGGCCAGCTCTTGATTGGACGGATGTCAAAATCCCGTCACTAGGAGAATTCGAGGAGGCAGAAGAGCTTCAGTGTAACGTCCCAGAAAAATCCGTACAAAGACCCGAGTACCACCTCAAGCAGAAATCACTCAGGAACAAATCCTTTAGGAATTAGACAAAATTAACTAAGTGCTAAACTAGATTATCTACGAAATCCACTTGATCCACTTTAAATACGATCTGCAAGACCCAAAACTTGTAGAATCATTGATGCTAGGTTACCCTAAAATCTAGGATCAATCTCATTACCGAGTTGCTCTCGGGAGCACATTGAAACTCCGTATCGGATCTGGACCGCACATCGAAAGTCTGAATAATACGAAGTTATATAATTAAGACTGCCTAGCTGGGCTTGACAACCATCTCGGAAATCAAATCCAGATAGTGTCCCGGGGCTATTCGCTTGAGCCCGGAGTGAAGTGTGTGAGAAAACGTGATTTTCTTTAGAAATTAAATCTAATTTAAGTAATCTGAGATTTGTCACTTGCAGGCCTGATATAAGCAATCAGATCGTCAGAATCTGACCCAAATACACCCTCGGATCAGGAGAAATTTTATACACATGGCAGTGTACTTGTAATCCTGATCGAGTTTCGGTGACCGTTGAACTGAAATTGGTCCGCCACGTGTGATTTGGGAACCCGACTGGAATGAAAACTTAACTCGACCTACATCCATAGTCAGGGAGCTTAAGTCCGACCTTTGACTCAAGGGGGGCTCCAGAAGAGCTCCGTTGAGCTGAAACAGATGCTCTTTGGACATAACCTAAGTATACCTTGGCCCTGGGGTCATTTCCATCAGTTTTAGGCCTATATAAGGGCCTTAAGCCCTCACTCTCTCATCCCATACGAATTTGGGAAACCCTAGGAGAGAGAAGAGAGGAAAGAGAGAGAGAGAGTTGGAGTTCAGCCCTGGGATTCAATCTCATCATTCCACGGACTGAATCAGCCCTTCCATACTGCTCTACCAGCGATACCGATTCCGTTCTTAGGTAAGAAAACCTAACCCTAATCAGTTTTCGGGTTTCAGGTAGTGTAGGTTATGAACTAACTAACCCAACTCATGCTATAGGTTGATATACCCTCGTTGACGAAGCCTTAGAGTTTCTAGCGAATTCGTTACGCTTCTACGGCGTAAGGTGCGGACTATAGACGTATAGGCTATGGTTTTCAAGGCTTTCAATGTCGGTTAATGATTTATTCTTGACGTGGGTGCTATTTCACATGCATAAAGTGATGTTCGTTTCGTTTTTCAGTTATACGTTAACTAGGTTGAATATACTGTATTCCTCGTATTTGTAGAAAATACCGTATACGTATGAAATTCGGATTTGTGCTTGCCATGATTAATTGTTGTCTATGTATGCTAGATGCATGTGTATCAGCTTCTGGGTGAACGAATTAGCCTAATACATGTTATCATGACATACGTTGTGTATGTTATAATGTGTAGCCTAAGTGTTTGTAGAAATGTTCGAATGAATATGGAACTATGATTTATGCTTGCCATGACTATTGGTCGTGAATGCATGATCGTGGATCATGTGGCAACTCCTTTGTGAAAGGATTCGCTACGACATGTGTTATAACTAGCATATTACAGGTATGTTGGAAGGTGTAGTCTAAGTGTTGTAAAATTGTCTGAATGAGTAAGTAGTTAGTAAATTGCAATGTATAAGGGTGTTGAGATATGATTCTCAACTATTTTAACTATGTGTATGCTTTCCTTCATGTACCGTATATTAGAGTGTCTGTTTATCTATATAATGCATATGTATAAATCCATGTTTAAGTTGTATTCCATAAAATGCAAAAATAAAGCCGTGAAGGGTGATAGGGGAGTGGTGTAACGATTCCGTGCAACAGCCCTGTCAGCCCTAAAGCGGACATGATTGTATGATTTGAAATCTTGATCTATTACTGCTTTAACTATCTTATAGGATATTTTGTTGTAATTGAATGTGATTGGGGCTATTGTATAGTCCAGACAATCGGTAACAGAGCCTAGATTGGTGGATGATGTTGTTTCGCCACGCAGGATGTGTTCGACAAATTCGACTCGTACTTCGGTTATCGACAGTGGTTAGGCCACACGGAGTGCTTACGCACTTCATGTCGATCAACTCGATGTGCGCTCGTGCTAGTCGAGCTAGTCAAGTAACCCGATTGGCCCTATGTATGTTCATCATGTTTGGACGCTACTGCTTGAACCTAAGGTATCAAACTCACTAGTGAAAACCCCGTTAACCTTAGTACCTCGATTCGCTAAGACTCATGAGCCGGACATGGTGGTATGGGACATCGTGGTCGAGCTGTCGGCCTACGCTGGGGCGATGAGCCTCCCCATAGCGACCAGTGAGCAACACCGCCTCGTGAGCTGAATACGGTGGTATGAGACATTGTATTCGAGCTATCGGCCTACACTGATCAGGTGACGAGCCCTTTGTAGTGACCTTGAGCATACTCTGAGACTACGTTGAGGTGACGAGTCTTTCGTAGCAAGAGAGTATAAGCTAGGCTTACCCCATCGCAACCTGGCTGTGGTCCCCAGTCGGGTCGGTGACGTTACTTCGAAAATAGACTACCAGTTGGTAGGGCATTGGTGGTAGTGACCTAGAACCGCAACTTCGTATGAGATTTATTAGGATTGACGACCCTAGAATGGATCATTGTTTGGGTATTAATATAAGGGAGGTACCTTAGTTTTCAACCCTACTGTATGAAAAGGACTAATAAGAACTTGGTAATCATATACATGCACCGCATTACGCGTGCGTTCAGGCATAGCAGGTCAAGCACTAAGGTAGTGTTGTTCATGCGCTAACGTGAAATGAAGTTGCTGAGGGAGCGTAGGCGAGGGCATGCATCATACATTCATACCATTCTTGCATTAACAAGAGTACTTAGGGATGTGTGATTTATTGCCTGATTGAATTGATAACATGCTAACCTTTGTTTTATTGTTCCACTGAGTTGATCACTCACTCCCACGTTACGGGATGGTGTTGTACACACCAACCAGACCTTGTCTTAGTTGCAGGTGATGGCGATGCTCAGGAAGCAGAGCCGAACTTCTATGACGATCAGGAGGAGTACTCTTATAGGCAGTTCTCCGACGGCTTCGCTTAGGCTCTCCTGGTCGGCGAGGCTACAGGGTTTTATTACCATTGAACCATTTTTGATACTTTTGACTTTTGTAATATTACATGTACACAGTGACTCAGTGTTATATTCATACTCTAGAGATAGATTTCGGTTTATATGTTCCTCATGTATTTTATTTAATTTCCAGTCTTCCGCTATCTTAAAAACAACTTGATCTGGACTACTGTTTTGGTATAATCTCACTCATGATTAATGCACTAACATAGACAATATTTAATCGTAAGCATATATGTTGCATAAGTGATGTTTTGGAACTCGGGAGTTGAGTTGCTACTTGACCCTCGATTTTTAGGGCGTTACATTCAGCTTCTAAGCAAAGAAATCGAATCAGACTCCGACTCCGAGCCCTACCCAGCAGATATCATGGTCATCAAGACAGGTGACCCTCAGGAACAGACGGAGCAGAGCAACAGGATTGAAAAGGGAAAAGAACCAAACTGGACAGCCATCCTCCTGACGATCGAATTAGCCGGTGAACTGCCCCTAGATACCGGTCCCCAAAAAAAAAATGCTGATATAAATAGCAGTTGGTATCCCGAACCAGGACAAGATCAATCATGGTTTACAATATTGTCCTGTTCGGGACACCTTAGCGACACAAAAAAATCAGAAAATTTTCGAAATACAAAAAATCACATATTCCAAAAATACAAAAAAAAAAATCAGATATTCCTCAAAATCACAAGACATCAGAAAATTTCCAAAATACAAAAACAATAGAAAAACTTGCAAAAGTCACTGTACCAAACACCTCACACACATTGCAGGAGTTTGAAGTTGAACTCGACTAGATTTACTTTGAACTCATGGGTTTGGATGAAGCATTGGATGAGGGAAATGATGATACCGCTCTCGAATTCGAGGATTCTCTCGAAAAGTTTGAAACAAAGGCTAATGTTGTAGCAGACGACTTTGAAGTTGTGAACTTAGGGTCAGCAAAACTCCCCAGAGAGGTACGCATCGGAAGATCACTCTCCCGGAACATAAGCAGAGGATGATTGAGTTTCTGAAACTGAGGTTGTTTAACTTTACTTTCTCGTACGAAGACATGCCAGGGCTCGATGAAGACTTGGTGGTACACCATCTGCTAATAAAGCCTGAAATGAAGCCCGTCAAGCAAAAGCTGCGAAGAATGAAGCCAGAATGGGCCCTGAAAATCCGTGATGAAGTGATCAAGCAATACAACGCGAGATTCTTGGTAGTCTCCAACTATCCGGAATGGCTCGCAAATATCGTACCAGTTCCAAAGAAGGATGGAAAAGTCAGGATGTGCATCGACTTCAGAGACCTCAACAAAGCAAGCCCTAAAGACGACTTCCCTCTACCTCACATCGACACGCTGGTAGATAATACTGCAAGCCACAAGATCTTCTCCTTCATGGACGGTTTCTCTGGTTATAATCAGATCAAGATGGTCATCGAAGATCGAGAGAAGACTTCCTTCATCACACCATGGGGAACTTTCTGCTACCGGGTCATGCCTTTCGGATTGAAAAATGCAGGAGCTACATATCAGCGAGCCATGATAACCTTATTCCACGACATGATAAATAAGTAAATGGAAGTCTATGTGGACGACATGATTGTCAAGTCTCGCACAATTGAAGGACACTTCAAAGACCTTATGAAACTCTTCGACAGATTAGAAAAGTTCAAGCTCCGCTTCAACCCGCAAAAATGTGTCTTCGGTGCAACCGGGGGCAAGCTGTTAGGCTTTATCGTCAGCGAAGACGGTATACGGGTAGATGAGACCAAGACCAAGGCAATCATCGAAATACCACCACCCAAGACTGAGAAAGAAATTCGAGACTTCCTCGGGCGGATCCAGTATATCAACCGATTCATCGCACAGCTCACACCCATCTGTGAGCCCATATTCAAGCTACTACGAAAAAACTCACCAAAGGAATGGAATGACAACTGTCAAGAGGCTTTCAACAATATCAAAAAGTACCTACTAAAACCTCCAGTACTCATGCCACCTACTCCGGGTAGGCCATTATTGTTATATATCTCTGTCGCGGCAAAAGCAATCGGATGCGTTCTGGGCCAACACGACGATACCGAAAAAAAGGAGCAAGTGATCTATAATCTAAGCAGGCGATTTACGAGCTATGAAGCCAAATACTCCAGCCTGGAGAAAACATGCCTCGCCTTAGTCTGGGTGACACAACGGTTACGACAATACATGATCACATACCCGATACTTCTGCTCGCATCGCATGGACCCGTTGAAGTACTTGTTCAAAAAACCAGCACTAACAGGCAGGATCGCAAAATGGCAATTACTGCTTTCAGAATTTGACATCACCTATGTCACTCAGAAAGTAATCGAGGGGCAAGCATTGGCCGACCACTTAACAGCCCACTCTCTGCCCGACTATCAACTATTGAAGACCTTCTTCCCTGACGAAGATATCCTTCAAATTGAGAAAGAAGAAGAAAGAAAAGCAGGAGAATGGACGCTCTTCTTCGACGGAGCTGCAAAATCAAAAGGAAGTGGAGTAGGCGCCATACTCTACTCTCCTGATGACGTCCCAATTCCTATATCCAGAAGGCTAGCATTTCAGTGCACCAACAATGTAGCCGAATATGAAGCATGCATCGCTAGTCTAAGAGAAGCCATCATCCTTAACGCGAAGAGGTTACAAGTCTTCGGAGACTCACAACTCATCATCAATCAGATAAATGGCGACTGGAAGACCAAAGACGAAAAGCTGATCCCGTATCATGTCTATCTGGAGAACTTAAATGAAGATTTGAAGAAATCACTTTCTCTTACATGCCCCGGATCAGGAATCAATTTGTAGATGCCCTAGCTACCCTCGCCTCAATGTTGGAGATCCCAAAAGGAGTTGCTGAATGGGAACTCACTGTTGAGCTCCAAGAAGAGCCCGCGTTCTGCCTACAGATCAACGAAGCGGAGCCACCCTCAAATGATCAGCCATGGTACACAGACATCAAGAAATACCTTGAGTATCAGAAGTACCCGGAAGGAACAACACCAGTCGATCGACACACCATCCAACGACTAGTAACACAGTTCGTGATCACTGAGGGCATTCTCTACAAGCGATCCTTCAACCAAGTCTTTCTCCACTCGTGGACGAAGCAGAAGCGACACAGATCATGTCCGAAATCCACGAAGGACTATGCGGCCCACACATGAATGGACATATGATGACGAAGAAGATCTTACGACTCAGCTACTATTGGCTCACGATGGAGACAGATTGCTGCAAACACGTCAGGAAATGCTTCAAGTGTCAGGAATATGCAAACCAGATTCATGCGCCCACTTCCGAACTCTATAGCCTGACATCACCATGACCCTTCTCTATATGGGGATTGGACATCATCGGCGAAATTAGCCCCAAAGCATTAAACGGGCATGAGTACATCCTAGTGGCAGTAGATTACTTCACTAAATGGATAGAGGCAGCATCCTACACTACCATCACAGCATCCCATGTGGTCAAGTTTATGAAGAACAACATCATCAGCCGATATGAGGTCCCTCAGGCCATCATCACTGACAACGGAACCCCGTTCGTCAATTAAAGGATGGGCGAATTCCTCGACAAATTCAAAGTTCAACGTCATCGGTCAAGCCCCTACCGTCCCCAAATGAACGGTGGGGTCGAAGCTGCAAACAAGACCATTATTCGCATACTGGAGAAGATTGTAAAGACATACCGTGATTGGTCAGAAATGCTTCCTTACGCACTCTGGGCCTATCGAACGTCTGTACGGTCTGCTACAGGCGCAACTCTATATGAACTAGTATACGGAATGTAAGCAGTGCTACCAGTCGAAATCGAAATCCCATCACTGCGGATATTGCTGGAAAGCGAAGTCGATGAAGGCGAGTGGCAATAAGCAAGATACGAACAACTGCATCTGGCAGATGAAAAGTGCATGCGGGCACTAAGCCACTCCCAATGTGTAACGCCCTGAAAATCGGGGGTCGAGTAGAAGCTCAGCTCCCGAGTTCTAACGTATCACTTATGCAACATAGATAATGATGATTGAATGTTGTTCGTATTAAGGCATTAAACATGAGTGGGATTATACCAAAACAGTAATTCATACTCCAGATCAAAGTATAAATGCAAGCGGAAGACTAAAAGCTGTATAAAAATGTATATAAAATAAACAAAACCATCTCGATCTCTAGAGTATGAACACCAACTGAGTCACTATAAACATGTATTTGTTTTGGAATCAAAATACCAAAAATAAGAGTACAACTAGAATGATAAAACTTGTAATCTCGTCGATCCAGGTAGCGTAAGCAAAGTCGTTAGAAAACAGCATGTACGAGAACTCGTCCTAGTCCTCGTAGACATCCGGCTCTGCCTCCTGAATCATCTCACCATCTGCACCTAAGACAAAATCTGGTTGGTGTGTACAACACCGTCCCGTAATGTGAGAGTGAGTGATCAACTCAGTGGAACAATAAAGCATAGGTTAACATGTTATCAATTCAGTCAAGCAGTAATGATAAAGCAGTACAATCAAACAATCCTAACTACTCTTGTTAATGCAAGTATGAAATGCAGTCATGATGCATGCCCCTCGCCTAACCACCCTCATACAGCACCATCTTACGTCCGCGGCATGCGTTCATCCCTCAGTGCTCCACATCTTTCAAGCACATGCAATGCGATGATGAGCATGATTACCGAGTTGTTATTAATACCTTTCAAACAGCAGGATTGGAAAACTAAGGTACCTCCCTTATATCATTCCCAAACATGATCCATTCTAGGGTCGTCAGTCCTAGATAATCTCATACGATAGTGTGGTTCTAGGTCGCTACAAGGGCTGCCAGGGCTGTTACACGGAATCGTTGCACCACTCCCCCATCACCTTATCAATACAGGTCTAGTTGTATTCTTGTTGCTACGGAAAGGTCGTCGCCTCCACGTAGACTCAGAGTATGCTTGAGGTCACTACAAAGGGCTGTCAGGGCTGTTACACGGAATCGTTGCACCACTCCCCCATCACCTTATCGATGTAGGCCGACAGCTCGAATACAGTGTCCCATACCATCGTATTCGGCTCACGAGTCTGGTTGCTCACTGGTCACTACAGGGAGGCTCGTGGCCCCAGCGTAGGCCGACAGCTCGACCACGGTGTCCCATACCACCATGCCCGGCTCATGAGTCTTAGCAGATCGTGGTACCATGGTTAACGGGATTCCACTGGTAAGTTTGGTACCCTAGGTTCAAGCAAAGGCGTCCAAACATGGTGAACATACATAAGGCGGATCAGGTTACTTGGCGGACTCGACTAGCTCGAGCGCACTATCAATTGAACGACATGAAGTGCATAAACACTTCGCGTGGCCTAACCACTGCCGCCAACTGAAGTACGAATCGGGTTCGTCAAACACACCCTACGTGGCGAATGAATCTCAGCCACGAATTTCATTCTATTACCGATTGCCTGGACTAACTCATAGTCCCAACTTTATTTCATTTTAATAGGTAAGCATATGAGATAGTCAAAGCAGTAATAAATCAAGATTCCAAATCATAACAATCAAAGGCCAACATCGTCCGCTTTAGGGCTGTCAGGGCTATTGCACGAAATCGTTACACCACTCCCCCATCACCCTTCACGGCTTTTATGGAATACAACTTAAACATGGAATTATACATACGCATTACATAGATAAACAGACACCATAATCTATGGTTCATGGAGGAAAGCATACACATAGTTAAAGGAGTTGAGAATCATACCTCAACACCCTTATGCATTACAATGGACTAACTACTTACTCATTCAGACATTTCATTAAACATTTTAGACTACATACATCAACATACATGACGTATGTTGATTACATAGGTATTAGGCCAAATCCTTTCACTAGGGAGTTGCCCATTTATAACACACGTGCCCCCACGACGGATAGTCACAGCAAGCAAGAAACCAAGTTCCATATTCATTCGTTCATTTTCACAAACACTTGGACTACACACTTTAACATACATAACGTGCTTTGGCCGTGGCGTGATTTAGGGAAAATCCTTTCGCTAAGGGGTTGTCTAGTACACTTCAATCATGTTCTTGCATTCAATACACATGGCAGGCACAAATTATGAATCCATATTCATCCAGGTATTTCAGCAAACACTTAGGCTACACAATATAACATACTCAACGTATGTTGTCAAAACATGTATTAGGCTAATCCGTTCACCCAAAAGTTGGTACCCATGTATCTAGCATACATAGACAGCAATTAATCATGGCAAGCACAAATCCGTATTTCATACGTATACGGTATTTTCTACAAATACGAAGAATACAGTATATTCAACATAGTTAACGTATATCTGAAAAACGAAATGGACAACACTTTGTACATGTGCAATAGCATCCAGATCTTGAATCTATCATTATCTGACATTGAAAGTTTTGAAAACCATAACTTATACGTTTAAAGTCGGCACCTTACGCCGTAGAAGCGTAATGAACTTGATAGATTTGCTAAGTCTTCATCTACGGTGATTTGGCAACCTATAGAATGAAATAGATTAGTTATTTCATCATTTGCATTGATCATAACCCTAGAACAGATTAGGGTTAGGGTTTCTTACCAAGAAACGATGTCGGAAGCACCGGAAAAGCGATTAGAAAGAGGTGGTTAAGCTTGTATAGTGGCAGGGTAGAGCATTAGGGAGATCCTCCCACTTTTCTCACACTTTCTCGCTCTTTTCTCTCTTCTCTCTCTTAGGGTTTTTTCAAATTCGTATCGGCTGAATGAGAGAGGGTTTAAGGTACTTATATAGGCTAAAACATCACCAAAATAGACTCAAGGTCAAGGTATACTTAGGTTATAGCCAAAGGAAGTCCGTTTCGATCCAACGGAGCACTTCTGGCGGCCCCTTTTCTGTGTGCGGTCGGACTTAAGCTCACTAACATTGGATCTAGGTATAGTTAAGTTTTTGTTTCTGTCGGATTCCCAGATCACGTGTGGCGGACCAGTTTCAGTTCAACAGTCAGTGAAACTTGATCAGAGATTTCAAGTACACTGACACGTAGGGGCAAATGATGTGAGGGTGTATTTGGGTCAGATTCCGATGGTCTGGTTGTTTATAAATTGTCCGCAAGCGACACGTTCCAGATTACTTAAATCATTTTTAATTTAATAAGAAAATCTCATTTTCTCACACTCTCCGCTCTGGCCTAAATTTGTGCGTTTCTGGACATAGTTAGAACTTGATTTTTGGGGTGGTTTTCAAGTCCAACTAAGTGGTCATAATGATGTAGTTTCGTAGGAATTAGACTTTCGACGTGCGGTCCAGATCCGATACGAAGTTTCAACGTGCTCCCGAGAGCAAACGGGAAGAGAGTTTGGTCCTAGATTTTAGGGTAACCTAGTGTCAATGATTCTACAAGTTTTGGGTCTTGTAAATCGTATTTAAAGTGATTCAAGTGAATTCTACTGATTGTTTAGTTCAGTACTTAAACAAATTCCGCCCTAATTATGACAGAATACGGTCCTAGGGAGGTTCTACACCCCTTTTTGGCATTTATAGTTAGCGTATTATTTTAATTATTTTTTTAGTAGTTCATCATCAAGTCTACTTCATCTCCACCAAATTTTATTAGGTTTAGTGTTGTAAAAAAAATTTAAAAATTCCAGAAGTGGCAGTTATCCAAACTAATGACTTTCGGACAGTTGTCGCCACGACCTATATTTAACTATATTAATTATTTTATTATATTTTTTACTTATTTTTATATGAAACTAGACTTATTAAACTTCAATCTGGTTTTTGAATCATATAAATCGGAGTTATAACGAAAGAGATATGACTTTTCTAAGTCAGACCAAAATCGTAGGAAAAGTGGCCGAAAACGGACCACTGACTCGCTGCGGCCCTGCCAAGCCTGCATTTTGGCGAGGCCTCGCCAACTTGGCGAGGCCCTCGCCGCTCGCTAACTTGTTTTGGGTGATTTCACCATCCGATATTCGAAATAAGTATATTTTACAACCCAGGATAAGTTATTCGACGTGCAATATATGGTTTTTGGGTAGGAGAAGCTGATCTATTCAGATAGCCTACTTATTTCGTGAGATTCCAAAAGGTTATTGGTTAAAAAATTATTTTATTTATTTATGTACTATTCATAGTAAATTTTAGTTTATGTATTGATCAATATCACCTAAACTTTAAGATTTGTGTCTAATATGAAAGAACTTAGAAAATTTTGAAGGATAAGGTAGTGAAAGGTGAGATTTTGAAGGAAATGTGAGATTTTGAAGAAAATTGTTTGAAAAGGGATTTGAGACTTTTGAATTGAGCGTTTGAGATATTAATCAAGGTGTCAGGATCGACCCATTGCCTAAGGACGTCTTATTCTAGGTTGGCAAAAATTTGGGGTGTTACACAATGTTATCAAAGAAGGTTCGCCTAGGCTTACAACAAGAGGGTCCGAAAAAGGAGCTTCAAAATCGGTGACATGGTCATGAAACTCATCCTACCACCGCATTTACCAGATCCCAGAGGAAAATTCAAACCTTCATGGGATGGACCGCTGATCATTCGGGAAATATTCCCAGGAGGCGCTCTTCGGCTCACCAATCTAAGAGGAGAGGATCTTCCTGATCTCATCAGCGCCGATAATGTGAAAATCTATCACGGGTAAACATACCTAACCTTGTCAATGACTACAATCGCAAAGCTGCACCCATCACATCTCCCACCAAAACCCAAAAAAAAAAGTGTATATGTCCATCAAGAAACACCTACCATTTCTCTCATAAAAGAAGAAAGTTAAAAAAAAAAAGAGGCAAGAAAGAAAGAAAACAAAAAAAAAAATTGAAGAAAAAGAAGAAAATCCCAAAAAAGAAGAAAACCTCAAAAAGAATGAAAAAGAAGAAGTTCATTCCAACATCCTCAAATAACCCAACTAAAGGCAGCTTACGATTGTATCCAGAGACAAAGATAGGCAGGTAACCAGTCGGCCGGCTATGAAGGAAGTCTCCCCTCCATCACTCCCGGCACTTCAAAAAAAGAAAACCAAAAAAAAGAGGGAGGGCATGCCTAAGCAAAAAGGGCGAGTTGAAAACCCGAAAGGGCAGCTCAAGTAAAAATAGCAGGCATGTGGTGGACTTGGTGAAAACCTGAAAGGGCGCCAAGGGTAAAAACAACACAGCTGTCAAGGGGCAGGCAAGATCAAAAATCCGGGACGTAGTGAAAACCTGAAAAGGCGCTACGGGAAAAAATGACTGGAAAAGCCGGATGTAGCGAAAACCTGAAAAGGCGCTACGGGTAAGAATGACAAGAAATAAAAGAAGAAAATAAAAGTGCAGGTATAAAGGAAGACAACCACCATCACAAGATATAAGGAAAAGTCAACTTCGGATCAATATTTTATCAAACTCTGCCCAAATCCGGGGATGCAATCTTCGACACCCTTTCAGGGAACCAAGACTCTAAGAACACAATTTAGACTACTGCACAACGTGGGCTGAGCCTAGGATCCTGATCCCAATCATCCAAAGCACAAATCCAAACACAAGCAAATATTGACAAAATTGGCACAAAACAAAATCTTTCATTCCTTTAAAAAATGTTTTTAAGTACACTGCTTTTCTTTCCTCTTGACTTCAAAAACAAAACCATGCATGCATACAAAATAAACAGTTGATCGCAACTAAGGATCACAGGTGAGCCCCTATCCCTTAAATATAGATAGTCTCTGTCTAAGCCTCTCTATCTCTATACACAGGTAGAAAGCCTCATCTCTGTCCAGGCGATGTGCTGCAAGCATGCTCTCATCATATCGTCGCCCCACTGTCAGCCGACGGGTCATGTCCTCACATGTGTGACGAAGGACAGCAATTTTGCTGATCAAGTGACCAGTGTGGCCAGCAAGAAGGAAGGATCAATGAAGGGTCGCTCCTCAAAAGCCTCAAATGAATCAACAACACATGAAGAGGATGAGGCAGTATCACCCACTATGTCCTGGTCAGCAGCCTCGTCCTCCAAATGCCAACCATGAATCTGGCGATACAGTGACTGCTCTGCTACCCACCGCTAATATGGTACCATCGCCATGGGAGGAGCCTAGAACTTAAGATTCAACGCTACCGCATCCAGGGAACCCTGCCAAGAAATCCAGACTCGCCTATACAGAGCAGTCAAATCAAATGGAAGAGGGGCGTGCCCAAATCTAGAAAAGGCAAAGTCTGGGATATCCTGCCAAAAGCCAAATTGTCGAAGAAAGGGCATAGGATGATAGGAGCAGTATCCCCGAAGCCCCAGCTGCAGCAAAGGGGTACGAGCAGCGCTACATATCAATGGGGAACGATAGAGCCAAGGAGCCTCCCAATTGACCTCCCACCCTCGCAATTGAGAAAGCATGCTACGATACAACGGCTCTGTGGCCTCAGTACCAAGGGGAAGGTCATCGAGTAACAAAGATAGCACATCACCGCGGCGGGAATCGGGCCACACAAGAGGAGTCATAAAGAGGTGCCCCCACAGCCACACTTGTAAGACGGCATGACTCAAGAGGCAAGCAAATGAGCAGCACTAGGCAAAGAAAGAGGACAAGAACGAAAAATACCTGGAGGAATGTGCAACAGCCCCGGAGGATGCGGGTTCGTCCCAATGAACACTCAGTCAGCCCTAGAAAAAGCTCCGCCAGCACCACTGAGGTGATACTGCTACGATACAAAACACGGCGGAACACATCCAGCAGAACCGCCAACGAAGACTGTCGCCATCCGGAGAAAAGCAGCTCGGCGAGAACGCAGAATATCAACGCATTTAGGCACTGAAGCTGGCAATCAGATCCAGGGGCACCGCGAGAAGTAGAGCAGCGATCATACAATATCTCGAGTGACAACTTGCCGGCCCTACCCTCTGCAGTGGGAAGAGCAGTAAGGAATCCAAACCAAGAGATCAGATCATAAGAACGGACCGGCTCAGATGCAGGAATATAAGGCTCCCGGATGAGAGAAAGTCCAGACAGGCGAGAAAACTCCTCCAGAGAAGGGCCCAATCCAAGTCATTAAAGGAGAACAAATTCAGGGACGGTATCCAGTCATATAGTGTCGCGCTCAACAATCGTTAATCCAAACGGACCCGGTGAAGGTGGAGAACCTCCCGCAAGCCCAAAGAGATCAACTCGAAGATCTCAGACTCGGTCAAGCTCTCAATCCAGATGTGCAACCGCTCAGAACAAGTACCCCGTGGCTGCAACCTGCAAGTCCGAACGGGCACACCCTCTACAATCTGGACTCCAGAATCCATCGGCGCGTCGTCAAAAATAAGCATACCCTCGTCCAACAGATCAATCTCGTGATGTTGAAAAAAGCCAACCTCACCCATCGCATCACGCAGAGTTTCCTGGAAAGTCGCAACAGGCGGGCCCGAATCCCTAACAACCCTTACGTCAGGAGCCGTCAGAAACGAACAAGCCCCAGGAGCTACAACATCTAAAGTATCCCAACAGCTGACAGGATCTGTACTCTGGATCCCAACAGAAGCTGACGGTCCATCACTGCCTCGAAATCTGCACCAAAGATCTGACTCTGGCCATTCGCGAAAAGACCATCACCCGCCAAATCCAAACCATCCAAACCGCTAAGATGGGACCCGCCATTCATCCTTGCCTGATCCACACCATCCACCCCATCCATCATCACCACACTATCATCCACACTGCCCATCATCCCTCTACCAATCAAGCCATCCACCACCATCATCGTGCCATCCTCACCATCCAAACCACCCATCCCCACCATGCTAACATCTCCAAACCCCTGTGGTCCATCTGATATGAACTCATCAAAGTCATTCAAACTATCCAACCCAACCTCACATCCTCCATTAATGGTGGTAGGAATCATATCATAAATAACATTGATCTCTCCAAAAGAATTCATTTCTCCTCCACCAACCTCCATCAATCCATCCATAAATAAATCTCCTCCATCATTAATAGGACCAACAACTTCTCCACCATCTAAAAACCCATCAAAACCCTCATTATTGCTGGCCATAATGATTGGAAAAGGAAGAGACAAAGGGAAGGGACAAAAGAGAAAAGGATAAAGAGGAAGAAAGTAGATGGGACAAAAGGAATGATTCAGATAGTCGAATCGGGCGAGGGAAGACAAAAAGGAGGCAAAGAGAATAAACAGAAAGGTGGGGCAGTTGCTGGAAGAAAAGATGAACGGAGGCGGCGATCCAATTACCACCTGCAGTACTCCAACCCCCGCTCTCAGAACTGACACTTTGCATCGCTGCCGCACTGACAGGACAACCTGGGAGGAAAAAAGTCTCCGGGGGGCAATCCAAGTACTGCCCGCGGTAGACGAATTACCTCCTGGGCCCACTTTCGGGCAAAATTTAGGCGGGGCCCTCTCCGAAAGGCAAGGACCCGAGAACAAACTTCCATGTGTCCAATCAAGGACTTCAAAAGCTGACTAAAAGACAGTGCGAGAAGGCAACATTGAGCAAGCTGGATTTCATATGAACAGTTGGATACACAAGCAAGGATACATCGTTACATGATACAGTGAACTAATCGTCATTAGGAAGATAAGTGTCAGTATCCTTGCGACGAAAGTGTGGCCCTAAGATCCCTCCTCCAGTAAAACGCGTGCCGCCACCAGGAGCATAGCCAGGCTGTAAGATGGGACCAATGCCGTGCTACTTGCACCAAGAGTTGTACTCTATATCGGGATCGACGAAAGCACTAGCATCATATCCCTCTAAGGCGGCCGCTAACTCCCTCTCAGGTACCGATCTCCAGTCAGAAGGCCCGGACGGTGGGCTAAGTGGCACCATGGGACTACCGGTCAACTGTCAGAAAAGTCTCTCTCCCAAGTACCACTTCGTCACGCGCGGATCCTCTAGAATGCGACGATGTCGTGAGGCTTCAAAAGCCTCCTGAGCTCCAGGAGTGAGTGCCACGTTCGACCGGAGATATGGCCTGGTACGGAACTACAAAAAGGAAACAAGTCAAAGGCTGAGAAGCGAGTAGAAAGCAACACATGGGCAACACAGGAGTGGGCACATCACTCACATCATCAGGAACAAGGGCATCGATATTCGACCTCCAGCAAGATCTGAAAACAGACGTGTACGGCTGCAGTTATCCCTGTACCACAGCATCATACGAGGAAATGGAGGCGAATGGTCGATTAGGGTGGGCGCTAGATGAGGAAAGTGGTAAAAAAAGCAGACCTCCGCAAAACCACCATCAGACAAGACACACTAGATCGTCCTCAGAGAAAGCAGAGCAAAAGGATGACAAGAAGGTACCTCGATGATTGGGTAAAAGCCAATCAAGGATCAACTAATGCAGCGGCTGACCTTGTCCTGCCCTTCATACAAATGGGCCAGGAGGGCCGCATTCCAGTTGTACGGGGTGAGAAAAGTTATGTCTGCCACGAGTGACAACAGACGAGAACTCACAAGCTCATTCCCGTGGCAGAAAATCATTTCACCCATGGTGTATAAGATTAAGGTCCGGGCTTTCACCACAGCCGCGGCCTCGGTCTCAGGAATGCATCTGGCAAAGTTTAATGATAGCCAGAGGAGTTTGAACCGAGGACCGGTAAACTCAGTAGCATCTGACATCATCCCCAACATCTTCATCCAGTCATCCTCAGTGGGCACTGGAAGGTCATCCTCAAAAGGGACAGATCCTCCGTCATACCAGAGACCCAACTGCATGTATACATCGTAGGGAGTAATCCCCCACTCCCCAAAAGGCAGTTGAAAGGTGTGAGTTTCGGGGTGCCACCACTCCGTCAAAGCAGATAAAAGAGACATGTTTGTCTTACTCAGACGAACTCGGAACAGATGAGCGAATGAAGTGCGCTCCAAAACCTCGAAAAACAGGAGTTGGGGATCATGAAACCAGTCAGGTCAGTGAGTCCTGACCCCTCGCCCTCTCAGAATCGCAGGAACGCCACCCTCCCCGGCCAAGTCAGACAGATGTTGTCCTTCTCATGGTACATGGTATGGATCCGACGACTTAAGAGATGAACTAGCCTCGTTTTTACCACGACGAGGCATGTTGCACAGGAAAGGTATACAAGTAAGTCCACTTCTCAAAACCTGGGCCCACTTTCGAGGCCCGTGTTTCAAAGACCATGTTAAAGCCCATTTCAAAAAAAAAGGGGGGGGGGGCCTGCCCATTTCCAAGGAGACCCAGTCCAAAAAGCCCATCTCCAGGCCCATTTCAAAAGCCCACTTCCCAGGCCTATTCCAAAAGCCCAGGCCCAGTCCAAAAAGCCCATCTCCAGGCCCATTTCAAAAAGCCATCTCAAGGCCCATTACAAAAGCCCATCTCAGACTCATTCCAAAGCCCACTTCTTCAAGCCCATTTCAGAAAGGCCCAGTCCAAAAAGCCCATCTCCAGGCCCATTTTAAAAGCCCAGGCCCGTTTCAAAAAGCCCATCTCAAGGCCCATTACAAAAGCCCATCTCAAGGTCCATCTCAGACCCATTCCAAAGCCCACTTCTTCAAGCCCATTTCAGAAAGGCCCATCCCAAAGTCCATTTCCAAAATCCATATCCAGGGACTTCTCTTTCAAAGTTATCAAGCCTTTGGACATGATTAGATCATGATGCAAGGCACACGTGGGAAATCTCATCTGTCCATTGTTTACAAGATGGCCAACTAACAAAGTCTACATCATCCACCACTCAAGTAGACCCTAGATCATCCATCCAACGGTCTAGATCATCAAAAAAAAAAAAAAATCAATAAACAATATTCAAAAGAGTGGGGCCCCTTTCTTATCACACCCCACTCCTTCAAATAAAAAAAAAATTAATAATAATAAAAATCAAAAATCAAAAATCAAAGAAATAAAAATCCAGCCAATGAGTTGCTCCAAATTTTCAAAAAAAAAAAAAATCAATAAAGTCCAACAGCTCAGATCAAGATGGTCCGACGGTCCTGATCACAGCCCTCTCCAAACCCCAGAGGAGATCCAACCCATCAAAAGCTCCATAAATGAATGGCCCAACAAGACCCATGCAAAGACTTGACGGCCACGATTACCTGAAATGGAGAAAGAAAGAAATATGGAGAAAATAAGTTGAAAAATCCTCTCAAAATAGCTCCAGGGACCACAATGGGTCCCTAGACGTCCCACACGAAAGATTAAAATAATGGATGAGGTTGCACCGGACGGGCCAATGCACGGCTCGAACCGCTGGACAAAAAGGGCGACCGGCGGTAGCCGGACTGCCGCAGGCAGCAATTCGACCGCTGCCCGACCAAAAGTTTGCATGGGGCAGCGAGCTGTCCCCTAGGGCAGTCTAAACAACCGATTTTTCCTTCTAACTGCTGGATTATACCTGAAAAAATTTTTAAAAATAGACCCAAGTTTTCAAACTTTACCAAAACAGTCCTAGATTTTCAAAAGTTACCAAAACCGCCCCCCAAATTTTCAAAAAAAAAGAAAAAGGATTTGCTAAGCTAACACAAAATCCCCAGTAAGTATAGTCTCAAAAAGGTTTGTCTCTTTTAAATCATTAGCCCCATTAATTTATTAGTGGAGGTCATCTAACTTTGCTGTAAATAAAAATCACACGACGACGCCCTCCAGTGAGATCGAACAAATACTTTCTAAAATCCAAAAAAATCTTTGCAAAAAAAATCCCTGAGAAGTCTAGCTCCAAAGGGAATAGATGTTCAGAAACCAAAATTTTCAAAAACGCAAGCGGCGCGCAGTACACTGAGGAATCTTCCATATTCTCCAGTTGCGGCCAGTGCAAACAGCTAAATAAAATTCGATCTCTTCCGGTTTTTCCGGAGGATGATCGAATCCGTACATGATACATGTACGATTGCCCCGATCTCTATATCTCGACAGTCGTACGAATGCTAGTAAGAAATGAGTGGATCAATCTCTGGAAAGAATAATCAAACTCAAAGTGACAACAATTTATTGTAACCAAAGTATCAGAATCAGCAGACTGCATGACAAAAGATTACCTGCACATACCTAGTCTGGGATGTTCGAAAACTTTGATCGAGCTCAAGTCAGCATAGTGAGTTCCCCGTAAGGCCGCACCAACGCGCAAGGCAGTTAACCACTTTGACGATCAAACGGAACGAATACTCATAGGGTGATTACGTAGTAAAGGAAACGACAGACCAAACAGTATGGGAATCCTCGTAAAGCCGCGACAAATGCGCAGAGGCCCTTACTTTTCAGACTTACACTCCAATACTATCAACAATCCGATGTGAAAGGGTTGTGATTGGTGACCCATAAAGCCGCGACGAATGCGCAGGGGACAATCACAACGTTTTCCTCAACCCTCGTGATGTGTGTAAGTCATCTTTCTCTAAGCAGTCAACTGACAATGATACAATGGCCGGCAACAGATCAAAGTCACTATCCTTTCTGACCAGAAGGGTGGGGTGTCCACTTGCTTTGGCCTTCGGTTGCTTGCAACCTCGGCCAAAGAGGGGCATCTGTAGACACCCCACTCATGCTAACATCTTGAGAAATCTAAGACAATCCGGGAGTTATGATCATATCCTAAACAGTCCCTAACCCCAGCTTAAAACCTAAAACCCTGGTCCCAAGTTCCCAAACTCCCAACCCACAACCCGAAACCGCAATCCAAGCCGTCCAGTATGCATACTGCCTCGTTTATACCTTATACCCTTGCCAGAACCATCTACCCGTACCAAAATCCAATACTCTGAGTCCCAGAAACCCAAAACGGAGATCACCGGACGAACCAGAGCACCATATGAAACCCGCACGCGCGAGTCCGGCCTGAACCAGGCCCAGGCGGTAGTCTGACTACCGCGGGAGGCAGTCTGACTGCCGCCTGCGGTACTCCGAGTTCCGTCGCTCGCGGCCTGCGTGTGAACAACTGTCCTAGCGTCCAAAAGTCAAATTTGCTATAGATTTACCCCCCAAAACTCACCATTTACCTTTTTACCAGCCCTATAAGCCAATAGGATTGTGCTACGTGTCACCCCTCTCTCATTAACCAAGCACAACCCTTCATTCCAAAATTTTAACCCTTACCTAACCACTATTTACCATTTCACCATTGGAGAAAGCTATAAATAGCCCTCTCCTCTTCTCATTTTAAAAACAACCGCAAATCCAAGAGAAGGAGTGAGAAAGAAAGAGAGTGGGAGAGAAAGAGAGTGAGTGAGGAAGAGAGTGAGGGAAAGGGAAGGAGCTCCCAGGCCCCTTAAAGTTCAGATTTTTCTAGCCACCCCCTAGCCCTCAACTCAACCTTTCCAACCCATAAGCCTAACCCAAATTGGTCATGGTTCAATTTATGTTTTAGCTTACTCAAGATCAAGCCAAAGATCCATTCACCTTACATGCATTCATCATGACATCCATTCTCTTCTCAACCCCCTGCTTTTCTAGATCTCTAATGAACGTATGCTCTGTGACTTTCCGTACATTGGATCCTGTCACATCAGAAATTCCTAGTGATCTAGTCCATTTTTCTTACCTCATTACATAAGCATCATCACATCCGCCCTCTAGACACATTGTCGGACGTATGCTCTGTGGCCTATCGAAATCTCGGATCTTGCTACATCAGAAATCACATGTG